>JBBGZY010000049.1:3560000-4760000 GCA_037952925.1 Lithobates clamitans
TGCTGCCACTTATAGGCGCATGTACACATTCAGTTGCTGGCTTTGTTTCTCTTCATTGTTGGAGGAGAAGACACCAAACTCCATTATAGCCTGAGAGTATTTGTTAGAATTCTCAGCTTCTGTAAACATGTTTCCAGAGAGACCTGGCTGTTAAACGCTCGACCGACAAATAAGCATAGGGTCCATTAAATACAGAATGCCTAACAATTACCTTGGGAGCAGCACTTCAGCATTTTTTGACACCATACACTGTGTGGCTGATTATCTTAGTTTGGCTTATGCTAATCAGCTGTCTCTAAAAGCTTCAATACTTTTTTTGTCATGAACTGTCTGCAAATGTGCAGGACCCCCTGTCAGCTGTAATTTGTCTTAGGGTCCATTTTGTTAATTAATATTGCAATGTCCTTGCTACTAAACAACAACTACAGTTTCTAATGGTAGAGCTCTAAATATAATCTGTTTATAACAACTTTTTCTCAAGCTGGAAAGTGATAATTTGCTTATGAGCTTGCCTCCTGACCTAGATACCCACAATTGTCAGTATTCACTCTGATTTAAAATCATTGGGGAACAATAGTATTTTTGGGCTCATGCACACAGGTGTACAATTTGCTGCATACAGTTGCGTAATTTAGACTGATCTGAACGTAACAGTATTGTATGCTATGGGCCTATTTACACTGCTACATTGCGTAATTTAGACTGATCTGAACGTAACAGTATTGTATGCTATGGGCCTATGTACACTGCTACATTTTCGTCCGCAGCATTTACCTGCGTAAAGAAAAACAATAAAAATTTGCAGTTATGATCCTTTGGACCATATGTTATCTTGTACACATGTAAACTTTGCACTAATGGTTACTTGTGTACATAGACTCTATTACAGGCATATGCAATTAGCAGACCTCCAGCTGTTGCAGAACTACAAGTCCCATGAGGCATAACAGGACTCTGACAGCCACAAGCATGACACCCAGAGGCAGAGGCATGATGGGACTTGTAGTTTTGCAACAGCTGGAGGTCCGCTAATTGCATATCCCTGCTCTATTGGCTACCACTGCTGTTCAGGGCCAAATAAAATATCAACAATTTCTATCCAGCTGTGCCACCACCACTGATTACATACCATTGCTCTCCCCCTTAATGAGTCAGCCAGCAGCAGTGCATGCTCTGAATGGCATCAGCCTTCAGACATTACCAATTGAATAAGGTCATTCTGCGCATGCGCTGTTGCTTCAGGAGTGACTGATTCAGGGGGAGATCTAGACCTTATTTACAGACATGTTTGTCTGTTTCAGCACTTGTGTTAAGGTGCTCTGGCTTAAGTGTTGGTTTGTGGATCAAAAGTCCAAAGAAGGCTCTGACTCAAATTCTGTTTGCGGGCAGTCATCCCTTTGGCGATTCTTTAAACAAAATACTTCAAAACCTTTTAGGTGGTAAGAGCACCTTTCTGCCCCAATCCAAGAATTGCAAGGAGTCTGGTTGTAAGGCAGGCCCTTCCCTGTGCATAAATGCATTTTTCATGGCCTGGGGTACTCCAAGGAGAAATCCACAAAGCCTGCCACGTTATCAGGATGTAGGCATCCCTGGCAACACAAGAACCCCAAATCCCAAGTAAATGCTACTTCTACATGAATGTTTGCCCCCACCATTACACCTGGGGGGGCGGCATGGGTTAGGCGCATCTTCTATAATTTGCGGGTAGGTGGCTATTGCTTATTTCAGGCTTGTAAGTTCTGAAGTAGGTAGACTATGACTACAAAAAAGAGTTCCAATTCTTCCCTCCAGGATGCTTCTTCTATTCCAAACTGTGCCTCTCCCCTCAGCATCTGGTGGACCTGCATCCGGCGGTTCAGGGGCTTCTTGTATAGGGTGCTCCAAACTAAAGATCCAACTGTGTCCCTTTTTTTTTTTTTTTTATATATAGTAAAGTCGATCAGAACATACAGGCAAGCATGTGAAATGGGGACTGGGGCTCCATCGGCTGTTTGTATATGGAAATACCAAGTATTCATCTGTAATATTCATGATCAGGAGTGTTATGTACAGTAATGATCCCAGGCTTCTGGTGATCAATTGATTTTTTATTTTTCTCGGAATTTAACATTGTGGTCAGACTCTTAACACGATTTTATGGCAAAGCAGTGCTTTTGAAACACAACTTTGTCAGATGATCACCATCAACTAATGCTGACCTTGTGCTGGGACATAATGTTTATCCTCCAGCAGCTTCACTGTGTCCATAGCTATTAGTAACACTCTAAGTACAGCGAGTTCAAAGTACACTCGAAGTAACCTAATGGTGGTTTCCAATATTTTTATAGTCAGGACTGTAAAATTTGTAACAATCTTGTTAAATTTTAGTCAGGTGCATATGAAATAGTGCAATTACATATATTCTTACACATGAAGCATCACATTTTTCTTTCCCAGAGGCATGCATGCACATGCTTTAAACTTCTAAAGATAAGGAGCCTGGAACGACACTGCTTGGTCCTCACAGGATTAAAAACACTAGTTAATCATAAACAGGATATTAGTTTAAAATGAGGAGATGCTAAAATGCCTATGTAACGATAGGTGTGTGCAGCCTATTGTGTTAGGGTATGCACCCCAAAGCTCAAACACACATGCGTGTCCATGGACATTTATGGACAGGAGAAAAGTGCCTGTTTTTTACAAACCATCTGTAAATTTGGAAACGCAGGGCTGTGGGTGTACACATGCTGCCACTGTGATGCTTTGTTTCATGGCCATGGTAGGAAGTATACCCTTTGTTGCTTTTTGTGGGTACAATACCTGCTGAACATGACCCATTCAAGTGATTGGGGCTGCTTTGCAAGCACCCCACAATTGCATGCAATGCATTAGTGCGGATTTCTAGGGGTTGAAGCAGGTGTGCTGATACAGTGTCTTCTCACTGCCTGCCAAATGCTCTCTGAAGAGTGATCTGAATGCAGATATGGAGAGAAGGGAAGGAGATGAGTCCATCCACTGTACACTGCTCAGCTCACTCACCCCAGGCTGGTCTCTGGTGACTCAGGCAGAGGCATTAACTATGCAGCCATCATTTAATTGCCGGCTGTGGTGCTTCAAATTTTCTTCCACGCATCCCCTGTTCAGGCATATCACTGGGCGGAGTTTGGAGACTGGGTTGGCAGACACTCTAATCCCTGCACAGGCAGGAGGAGATGGAGCAGAACAATCTCCTCTGGATGGGAGCGGCTTTAGAATAGCATAGTTGCCAACATTGTAAAAAAAAAATGTGGGACACTTTTGTGGCTGTAGGCGGAGCTGTCCAATAATTAGGGGGCGGGGCATTCACCAGCAGGCGTGGCCTAGCAAAAATAGCCAAGTGCGGCGCGCGAAGCGTGCTGCGGCGAAAAATGGGTGTGGTTTACGTGAAATTGTGGGCGTGGCTTAAAGGGGCGTGGCTCTAGAGGGTGTGGTTAGAGTCTGAAATGAATGAGGGATGGAGAGGGGGGGAGAGGGGGAGAGAGAGGGAAATGACGGGACAGCAGCCCCAGATCCTACACAATAGAAATATGTGTATTCTAGAAAGTTTAACAATCAGCAGATAAAGATACTCCAAACACCTGGTGTTAATGCTTCAATCATCCCGGCACCATGGTTGTTATGGTGTCAGGATGATTGAAGCGCATTATTTCTATTATTACATTGTAATATAAAATTAAATCATTCAACTCACCATAATGCTGAATCAGTGGGATCCCTGAGCGTGTCACCAGCCACGTCGCCTGCCACCAGCCGTCCGTCCTTGCTTCAGATGTCCGAGCAGAGTCCGTCCTTGCATCAGGTGCCCCCAGCGGAGCCCCCCTCACACCAGGAGTCCCCGGCGGAGCCCCCCTCACATCAGAAGTCCCCAGCGGAGCCCCCCTCACATCAGGAGTCCCCGGCGGAGCCCCCCTCACACCAGGAGTCCCCAGCGGAGCCCCCCCTCACATCAGGAGTCCCCGGCGGAGCCCCCCCTCACACCAGGAGTCCCCGGCGGAGCCCCCCCTCACACCAGGAGTCCCCGGCGGAGCCCCCCCTCACACCAGGAGTCCCCGGCGGAGCCCCCCCTCACACCAGGAGTCCCCGGCGGAGCCCCCCCTCACACCAGGAGTCCCCGGCGGAGCCCCCCCTCACACCAGGAGTCCCCGGCGGAGCCCCCCCTCACACCAGGAGTCCCCGGCGGAGCCCCCCCTCACACCAGGAGTCCCCGGCGGAGCCCCCCCTCACACCAGGAGTCCCCGGCGGAGCCCCCCCTCACACCAGGAGTCCCCGGCGGAGCCCCCCCTCACACCAGGAGTCCCCGGCGGAGCCCCCCCTCACACCAGGAGTCCCCGGCGGAGCCCCCCCTCACACCAGGAGTCCCCGGCGGAGCCCCCCCTCACACCAGGAGTCCCCGGCGGAGCCCCCCCTCACACCAGGAGTCCCCGGCGGAGCCCCCCCTCACACCAGGAGTCCCCGGCGGAGCCCCCCCTCACACCAGGAGTCCCCGGCGGAGCCCCCCCTCACACCAGGAGTCCCCGGCGGAGCCCCCCCTCACACCAGGAGTCCCCGGCGGAGCCCCCCCTCACACCAGGAGTCCCCGGCGGAGCCCCCCCTCACACCAGGAGTCCCCGGCGGAGCCCCCCCTCACACCAGGAGTCCCCGGCGGAGCCCCCCCTCACACCAGGAGTCCCCGGCGGAGCCCCCCCTCACACCAGGAGTCCCCGGCGGAGCCCCCCCTCACACCAGGAGTCCCCGGCGGAGCCCCCCCTCACACCAGGAGTCCCCGGCGGAGCCCCCCCTCACACCAGGAGTCCCCGGCGGAGCCCCCCCTCACACCAGGAGTCCCCGGCGGAGCCCCCCCTCACACCAGGAGTCCCCGGCGGAGCCCCCCCTCACACCAGGAGTCCCCGGCGGAGCCCCCCCTCACACCAGGAGTCCCCGGCGGAGCCCCCCCTCACACCAGGAGTCCCCGGCGGAGCCCCCCCTCACACCAGGAGTCCCCGGCGGAGCCCCCCCTCACACCAGGAGTCCCCGGCGGAGCCCCCCTCACACCAGGAGTCCCCGGCGGAGCTCCCCCTCACATCAGGTGTCCCCAGTGCCCCCCCACTCACATCAGGTGTCCCCAGTGCCCCCCCACTCACATCAGGTGTCCCCAGTGCCCCCCCCCACTCACATCAGGTGTCCCCAGTGCCCCCCCCTCACATCAGGTGTCCCCAGTGCCCCCCCTCACATCAGGTGTCCCCAGTGCCCCCCCCACTCACATCAGGTGTCCCCAGTGCCCCCCCCACTCACATCAGGTGTCCCCAGTGCCCCCCCCACTCACATCAGGTGTCCCCAGTGGCCCCCCCACTCACATCAGGTGTCCCCAGTGGCCCCCCCACTCACATCAGGTTTCCCCAGTGCCCCCCAACTCACATCAGGTGTCCCCAGTGCCCCCCCCACTCACATCAGGTGTCCCCCCCTCACATCAGGTGTCCCCAGTGCCCCCCCCACTCACATCAGGTGTCCCCAGTGCCCCCCCCACTCACATCAGGTGTCCCCAGTGCCCCCCCCACTCACATCAGGTGTCCCCTGTGCCCCCCCCCTCACATCAGGTGTCCCCCCCTCACATCAGGTGTCCCCAGTGCCCCCCCCACTCACATCAGGTGTCCCCAGTGCCCCCCCCACTCACATCAGGTGTCCCCAGTGCCCCCCCCACTCACATCAGGTGTCCCCAGTGCCCCCCCCCACTCACATCAGGTGTCCCCAGTGCCCCCCCCCACTCACATCAGGTGTCCCCAGTGCCCCCCCCCACTCACATCAGGTGTCCCCAGTGCCCCCCCCACTCACATCAGGTGTCCCCAGTGCCCCCCCCTCACATCAGGTGTCCCCAGTGCCCCCCCTCACATCAGGTGTCCCCCCCTCACATCAGGTGTCCCCAGTGCCCCCCCCACTCACATCAGGTGTCCCCCCCCTCACATCAGGTGTCCCCAGTGCCCTCCCCCCCTCACATCAGGTGTCCCCTGTGCCCCCCCCTCACATCAGGTGTCCCCCACTCACATCAGGTGTCCCCAGTGCCCCCCCCCTCACATCCGGTGTCCCCCCCTCACATCAGGTGTCCCCAGTGCCCCCCCCCCCACTCACATCAGGTGTCCCCAGTGCCCTCCCCCCCTCACATCAGGTGTCCCCTGTGCCCCCCCCCTCACATCAGGTGTCCCCTGTGCCCCCCCCCCTCACATCAGGTGTCCCCTGTGCCCCCCCCCCTCACATCAGGTGTTCCCTGTGCCCCCCCCCCACTCACATTGTGTCCCACAGCGGTACGCGCGCTCACCCCCCACCTAGAACCCCCGCCCCTTTCCATATCAGACTGGCAGCGGGGCGGGGGGTAGGCGGGGCGGGCCGAGGCGGAGCGGGGCGGGCCGAGGCGGAGCGGGGCAGGGGGTGGGCGGCGACGCAGAAGCTTCGTCTAGCCCCCCCCCCAGCCGTCTTCCTGAACTCCAACAAAATGGCGGCCGGCGGAGACAATGTCTCCGCCGGCCGCCGACCTCTAGCGGCGGCGGCGGTTTCAAAAACCGGAACCGAATTTTTCGGGACATTTCCCGGGACGCCACAAATCCGGGAATGAAGTCCAAGTCCCGGGAATGTCCCGGGAAATTCGGGACAGTTGGCAGCTATGGAATAGGTAAGTATAAGCATCTTTTCTTTCACAGGGTAGACAGAATTGTCTTATAGAATGGGGGTGGGAGTGGGTTTAGCTTTAGTTAGATGTTGACTGAACTTTGACTTTAAAAACATTAGAGCTCAATCCAGCTGCTGTCTACATTTCTGATATCGCACACTAAATCCAGCCTCAATTCAAGCTTTTTATTTCATCTAAATTGTACTTCAGGTCCTTGTTCAAGCCCTTGAGAAGTGGGGGTCCTTTTCCCCTGCAGCACGTTGGCTCAGCTGATGTTCTTAACAAATAAACATTTTAAATGAATTTCAAGCAAGATGGAAGCTTGTGCTCAACACTCCTAGCTATATACCCAGAAGTTTTATATCTAGAGAGCAGTTTGACTGCTGTGACAAGAGAGGCAGCAGTCTAGGCCCAGAACCCGGTACCTACCTTGATAACAAACTAAAGTGAGGAAAACACTTTACCTCCTTATTTATTTGAAATAAAGTGATTGTAAAGTGATTTTTTTTTAATAAAAGACATATTATACTTTACCTACTCTGTGCAGTTGGATTTGCACAGAGCAGACCGGATCCTCCTCTTCTCGAGTGCCTCTTCTGTGCTCCTGGCCCCTCCCTCCTATCGAGTGCCCCCTCAGCCAGCAGCTATCTAAGGGGGCACCGAGCCAAGTCAGAGCTCCGTGAATCCATTTAGACATGGAGCCCTGACCCAGCCCCGCCCCCTCTCATCCTCGATTGGCTGACTGATTTTGATTGACAGCCGCCAATGGTGAGGCCAATCAGCAGGAGTGTTTGGGACAGCTAAGGCACACGTGGACATCACTGCAGAGAGAAGGGGCTCAGGTAAGTGATTAGGGGGGTTGTTGGAGAGGTTTCTATAAACAAGGTTTATTTTTTTATCTTAATGCATAGAATGCATTAAGATAAAAAACCTTCTTCCTTTACAACTCCTTTAATCTCTACTCACATTGGTTGAGCATTATTACACACCTATCAGACCTAACTGAGAAACTATGATTGCAGCAGTCATTTTGTTCTTTGCAGCATGTCATATTCTGCAATACGACATGTGCATTTTACAATCGTACTGTAGAGCTTAGATTCCTGAGAACATTACACTGCTGTTTGCACAGGTGTATCAGAAAACCTGCCTCCTTGTTTTGTATGAGTGTATATAAGTTTTACAGGGATTACCCAGACAAACTGAAAGCTTTACAGCATTCTTGATCTGGGAGTATTTTGTTTACTATCCACTTGTTAAAAAAAAAAAACTTTTTTCTTATTTTGTTTGTAGACAGCATTGAGTGCCTTGCTGGGGACTGTAGCATCATAGCCGGTGGTAATCTGGCTGGATGGCATGCGGACTCTGCTGCGGTACTGTGGAGGAGAATCTTGGGAATACTCGGAGACGTGAACAATATTCAGTCTGCCCAAATTCATGCAAAGGTGTTTGGCTACCTCTATGAGCTGTGGTACAAGTTAGCAAAGGTATGGCTTATTTGCCTCTTTTACCTATGTGATATTAATCTGTATTTCCAATGAATATCTAAAAATAGTGAATGTTTTGCTCATAGCTACCGGTAGCGACATTCACTTTTGAGCAAGCCATTGAAAAAAAGCAGTTTGATTGGACGGATCTGCTCTCATCAATCCTCCTTCTTTCCTCTCTCAAAGTTTTGTGAAATAACCTTGTCTCATCATATATTTTGTCAATAACACTTATTACAATGCATAAATACAAAGATAACTGCAACTGCTTAGAGAAAAACCCTTTTCTTTATTTATGGAAATGATCCTTTGTGATTTAAAGTGTTTGTTACCTCAGTATTTCATAATACTGATTTGTGACTGCTGTACTGTGTACTTGTATGAGAGAGTCTCCTGTTCTCTTTGTATTGCTTTCTGTGTGTGAAATCCCTGGTGTTCCGGCCAGTCCCTCTGCTTCCCTCTTAAAACTGACCACACTAAACAGGAGACCACAACGTGGTCAGTAATCTAGCAAAACAGGGATCTCGGTGTACTCTCCTCCAATGATCAGACTTGTCCTGACACGTCCACCCCTGCACAGCCATTCACTGGGAATCTCAGTGTGTTGTTTCTTCTCCTCCCCCAGCTCTTATGCAGCTAAGAACAGAGATTTTGTGATTATCCATAAAAAGAGAAAAATTGTATTTATAATGTTTTTTTTTTTATATCTATACACAAATGTTTTGCCTTTCATTTCAGGTGATCGTTTACAATTACTTTAACCTGTCATATCTTGGGTCATACTACAGCTATAATATGAAAAAGGTTGTATTTTTAAAGGGCCTATCCACCCAAAACGGATATTTTAACTTTTGATTTTCTGGAGTTAAACCACCTGACAGCTTCTTGTGTTTCTTTGGGACTCTGTTGTGTTCTCTGCACTTGAGTTCCTTTGTCAGCACACCTGCTGTGGCCGTTATAAAGGGGTCCCACTCTCCCTGGGTTTTTAATGTATTTTATACTATGGAGAATGAAGCAGCAGGTGCTAGAACAGTTGGCCATAAACACCCAAATCTGCCAGGTGAACAGGAGCACAGTCTGGAATGAAAGCCGTGTGAGCTTGCTGTTGGAGTTTTTAAGACCTAAAAGAAGCTCGGGAGAGCCTTACTGGTTTTCAGTTACAGCTAAAATATCGCTTTTGGGTGGACTGAAATGATTTGTCATCTAGGTATTCAAAATGCTTTCATCTATGATGAAACAGGGTTCACTAAGATGAATACAGTATGATTTTTTTTTTTTGCCTTAAAATAACCCATGTGGTATTTATCACAAAAGTAGTCAATTTCCTAAAAAATGCATTTAAAAAAAAAAATTTGCTGTATTTACACTCAGTTTAGCGCAGGCAGGACCTCGGGCTGAAGAAGTTGTCAATTCACTAAAAAACATGCATCAATTTTTCTTAATTTCGCTATATTTAACACGTGTTTTACTACTTAGTTTAGCGCAGACAGGACCTCCAGCTGCAGCAGGAAGTAAACATTTAGCAATGGTATTACAATCAATGCTAAATATGACAGCTCCCTCTCAGGGCTGCTGGTTGCCTTTAAAGATGGCACCCGTAGACATCCTAACAACCAATGACTCAACCCCACTTGGTTCAGCTGGGTATTCCTCGCTGACAGGTGAGAGTTAGTGCCGGTTCACACAGGGGCGACTTGTCAGGCGACCTAGCTGCCTGACAAGTCACGTCCCATTCTCTACTACGGAACCGTTCTAATAGGAGCGACGCAAGTCGCTCCGACTTAGAAAAAGGTTCCTGTAGTTTTTTTGGGGCGACTTCAGGCGACTTGCATTGACTTCTATACAGAAGTCGTTTTGTAAGTCGCCGCTGAAGTCGTGTGCAGGTCGCCTCGGTGAGGTGACCTGCAAGTCGCACCTCCCCTGTGTGAACTGGCACTTAAGAAAGGGACGAGGAGTTTAAAAAAAAAGAATATGGGGGTTTACCTTCAGGCCCTTCAGGCCTAGTATCAACTTAAAAGCGTTGTTCCAGCCTGGGGGAACATTTTTTTTTTAAAGTCAGCAGCTACAAATACTGTAGCTGCTGACTTTTAGTATAAGGACATTTACCTGTCCAGGGAGCCTGCCATGTGTCAGCACCCCAAGCCGATCCGTCCATCAGCTCCGGGTGCAGGTGCCAGAATCCTTACTAAGGGAAACAGGAAATGAAGCCTTCCTACTGCGCATGCACGAGTCGTGCTGCACTTTCTGTATGGTCCTGCTGTTTTCTGGGACCTGTGTGTTTCCCAGAAGGCAGCAGGGGGAAATGAGGAGGGGCGGAAAGTTTGGTAGATCGCAGCACAACAGTGCAGCGATCTTACTTGGAAGTGGGAGCGGATACCTGGTTTTGACAGGTATCCACTCCCTCCCGAAAGGTGTCAAATGTGGCAGCGGAGGGGGGAGGAAGCAAACAAGCGGAGCTTTCCCTTTTGGGTGGAGCTTTGCTTTAAGGTGATTGGTTTTAATCATGAACCCCATAAAAAAAAAAAAAAAAAAGAAGAAACAAATAAGTTGGGTCCCCCCAAAAATCCATATTAGGCCCTTTATATGAGCATGTCACCTGGCAGAGCAGGAAAGGAGGTGGGTTGAGCCTTGAAGGGGGAGGGGGGATGTTGATGAGAACAAGGGCCTCTTCCTCACAACCCTCGCACTGACCCTACTCGCTCACAAAGGAAATGTACAGAGTAATAAAAAAAACACACATGCATACACGGTTTTTGAAAAGTCCTTTATTGGAGGGGGAAAAAACCCCACAAAGAACGGTTCCAAGTTGTACATCCACCATTACTCATGTAATCTAGCTATGCAGGTCCACGTCAGTTACGTTGGACAACGGCCGCCAACAGAAGAAAAAACGATGCCCACCAACATGTCCTAACACGACCCAAATGAAAAATGATCCAGCAACTTGCACAAACACAGGGAAGATTGGTTCTCATGATTAATTAGGGCTGCTGAAATTTAGGCACTCATCTGTATTGTCCAAGAAGGGACCATACTTTATAAGCTTCATTAGCCTGTGCCCCTTTTTTGTTCCCAGTATATTTACACCATATCAACCGCTTGTAGGTTGAAACATGGAATGCGTGGCGTGGGAGACCTAGAGTGGAGCTGGAACTCCCTTTGTAGACCATTGTTTGATCCTGCCCGAGACAGAGCTTGAGCATCCCCACCCTGCCTCTTATCCCCACCCTTATGGATGTACCCAATATCATCTTCTTGTTTGCCCCAGTCTTCTTATACACCTCCTCCCCAGTATAGCTAGAGCGATCACAGTGATTAGGGCTGTTGTGCCAGAAATCCTGTTTACAACAAAAAAAGGAGAAAATCTTCTCAAAAATCCTCCAAAAACAAATTTGTGTTCCCTCACACCCCTTCTCTACCCACAGGATGTGATGTCAAAGCAAATCCTGTAAAAAAAATAAAGCAGTACACTTTAACGTCAAAATGCACGTCAGCGTTCATTAAAGCGCAACTAAAATGCATTGAAATGTAAAGTCAGTGTGAATTCACCCTTAAAGTGGGAAGAATTTTGTGATGAAGTAAGATTTAATTTGCCCCAACATGTAAGGCAACATGTACGGATGTTTGCAAGTTATGTGCCTTATTGGAGCCTTGCTAGTTAAAGTGCGGCTTTATGGATTTGAATGAGAAGCAACAAGTACTGATTTGTCACTGCCATCATCCTGTCAATCCTGTCTGAGATATCAGACGCTCTTTTGTACAATCAGCTGGTGGCAGCACTTCACAACCTTTGGCAGCTTGTAAGACACTTTTAATAGTTCCATTTGGAGTAGCAGAAAGCCACATGTACCTTCTAATCCATTGTTTGGGTAGTGCTGAACAGTGCACAAGGGCTTGAGTCCTGATAGCTTTTCAAATACAGATAGCACACCTTAAATGAGCTGCATTATTTTTTGGAGGACTTTCCCTTACAGTGAGTGACTTGGAGCTTTGCCTGTAACCTGGAAAAGGCATTAATGTAGTGCAGAGAAAGTCTGGAGGCTAATGTTCTTTTATCGTATCTTTTGTGTTCACCATCTCCTTTTTTTTTTTTTGTAGAAAATGTTAATGCATTTAGCTGTACACTGTATGTATTTATGTATATGTATAATGTATCTGTGTGTGTGTGTGTGTATATATAAAATTTGAGTTTTATATAGTCAAAATAAGCTTTCATCTAAAGTATAGTAAAACTTAGTTGTTGCTATATGGTACTGTACTTTGCACACTACAATTGCTCTGTGCATTGCTTTACTGACTATGACTGACTATGACTGTACATGGCAGTATACCAATGCAATTTCCTGCTGTCCTTCTTGGCTCCTTTGGGAGCAGCATTTTCTACATTTTTCCTGTGTGTGGTCTGGTGTTATCATAACTTTGGGATAATAATTGCAATGTTCCAAATTTAACTCCTTCATGCCTAAGCCTTTTTCTGACTCTTGTTGCTTACAAGTTAAAATCAGTATTTTTTTTTTTTGCTAGAAAATTACTTAGGACACCCAAACATTATATAAATATTTTTAGCAGAGACCCTAGAGAATAAAATGGTGATTGTTGCAATATTTTTTGCCACACTGTATTTGCGCAGTGATCTTTCAAATGCAATTTTTTTGGAAGAATTACACTTTCATGAATTAAAAAGAAAACAAAAAGGTAAAGCTAGCTTTTTGTATAATTTGAAAAATGTTATGCTGCGTAAATAGATACCTAACATATCATGCTTTAAAATTGTGAATGCTCCTGGAATGGCGACAAACTACGGTACTTAAAAATCTCCATAGGCGACGATTTAAAAATTTGTACAAGTTAACTGTTAGAGGAAGTCTTGTGCTAGAATTATTAGTCTCACGCTGACGATACCTCCCGTGTAGTTTAACCACTTCAGCCCCAGAAGAATTTGCACTGCAATGACCAGGCCATTTTTTGAGATACGGCACTGCGTCGCTTTAACTGACAATTGCGCAGTCGTGCGACGATGTACCCAAACAAAATTGACCTCCTTTCAATTTCCCACAAATAGAGCTTTCCTTTGGAGGAATTTGATCATCGCTGCATTTTTTATTTTTTGCGCTATAAACAAAAAACAACCGACAATATTTTGTACTTTTTGCTGTAATAAATAGCCCCAAGTTTTTTTTAAAAAAGCTAATTTTTTCCTCCGTTTAGGCTGATATATAGTCTACATATGTTTGGTAATAAAAATCGCAAAAAGGCGTATATTGATTGGTTTGCGCCAAAGTTATAGCGTCTACAAAATAGGGGATTTTTTTTTTACTAGTAAAGGCGGCGATCTGCAAATTTTATCGAGACTGCGACATTATGGCGGACACATCGGACACTTTTGACACATTTTTGGGTCAATTGACAATTGTACAGCGATCAGTGCTATAAAAATGCACTGATTACTGTATAAATGTCACTGGCAGGGAAGCGGTTAACAATAGGGGGCGAACAGTGGGTTAACTGTGTTCCCTATGTGTGTGTTCTAACTGTGGGGGATGGGACTGACTATAGGAGATGAGAGATCGTGGTTCCCAGCTCGTAGGAACTCATGATGTCTCCTCTCTTCACAGAACCTCCCTGTTCTGCCTCTCGTGCCCGCGATCCCTTGTGGTTGGCGGTCATCACGAGCATCGGCACCCCCACTGTGCAGCGGGCGCTCTCGCGCCCTTGCTATCCCGCTTAAAGGGACCGACGTATAGCTACGACGGTTCGCGGGGTTGTGCCGACCTGCCACAGTATAATGATGGCGGCTGGTCGGCAATTGGTAAACACTGTTTACATTTGTGGGCGTGACTTATGTATAAATTCGCTTCTGCGCACAAGCACAGAGGGATGGGGGCGCTTTAGGAAAAAAAAAAAATCGTATATTTTTTATTTATTGATTTTAGTTTTACACTGTTCCTTTTTTTAAATTTTATTTTTTTTATCACTTTTAATGTTGTTACAAGGAATGTAAACATCCCTTGTGACAGTAATGGGCAGTGACAGGTACTCTTTATGGAGGCATCTGAGTTCTATAAGACCCCAAATCCCTCCTTTGCACTTAAAAGCATTCAAAACATCAAGTTTGCCATTTTTGAATACTGTCATTTTTTTAAACTCTGGTGCCTTTTAAGTCTTCAGAAACCGGAAGTGATGTCATGACATCACTTCCGGGTTACTAGATCCAAGACCTGACCAAAGCCAATTGCGACTTGTTTGGGTCTCCAGCAAGACGGGGGTTTTACCGGCTGGTCGCTCGGGTCTCCCGGTGGATGGTAGTGCTAGGACGAGCCGTGGAGGGCGGCGAGGGGACGTCCCCTCCTGCTGCTGCTGCTGCTTGTAATGGCAGCCGACTGGCTGCTTGGCCGCACCGCTTGTTATTACAAGAAAGCCAACCCTCGGCTCTAAAAAAGCATCATCCTGGTACGACCCTTTGGAGCCGAAGGCTGCATATTTGCGTTATGTTGGCGTGAATAGGTTAATGTGTGCAGAAGATTGTAATGCCCCGTACACACGATCGGATTTTCCGACAACAAATGTTGCATGTGAGCTTGTTGGCTGAAAGTCGAACCATGTGTATGCTCCATCGAACATTTGTTGTTGGACTTTCCGCCAACAAATGTTGGCTAGCATGTTCTCAAATATTCCGCCAGTAAAAGTTTGTTGTCGGAATTTCCAATCGTGTGTACACAAGTCCGACGCACAAAAGTCCACGCATGCTCGGAATCAAGCAGAAGAAGCCGCACTGGCTGTTGAACTTCCCTTTTCTCGGCTCATCGTACGTCTTGCATGTCACCACGTTCGTAATTGTTGGCCTACATTTGTGTGACTGTGTGTATGCAAGACAAGTTGGAGCCAACATCCTTCGAACAAAAATCCACGGTTTTGTTGTCGGAAAGTCCGATCGTGTGTACGGGGCATAACTCTTATTACCGCAGTGAGAAGCTGGTATAGAGAATTCAGAGCAGGGCTCACCATACATTATACAATTTTCTTGTACAATTTTTCTTTAGATTTACCAAAACCATATAATATAAGATCAACCCTAAAACCTTTCAGTTTGTATGCAATCAGGCAGGCTCTTGAACTACATAGTTGAAGGTAAATCTAAAGGAAATTGAATATGAAAATTGTATAATATATGGCCAGCCTAAAACACACATTTACAAAGGTGTTCTATAAAACCTCACCTGTGTCTGTCAACAGAATCCCTTTGTATAAGACACCTGGACACTTCCAGCATGTAGTATGTTGAAACGTTTTGCATATCAAACACTAGGTGGCAGCATTAAATAACGTTTGGTGCAGTTTATGGATAATAAGGTGTAGTTGATTTGTTTAGATTATAAAACTGCTGTGTTTTTCTTTTAAACACCATTTTAGCTTTACGTTATTTTCTCTTTCAGATTAGAGACAATCTGTCAATCAGTCTGGACAATCAGTCTTCCCCTCCGCCTCCCATTTTGATCCCACCTCTCAGAATGTTTGCATCTTGGCTATTTAAAGTAAGGGATACTTGTACATGGATAACAATATGAAAATTACACTATCACACTACACTAATTACACTATGAAAATAAAATGCACAGCATTCGTGTTTTTTTTTTTATAAATTACTGCTGATTACGTCAGTACCTTGTAGACAAAATGAAACCATTTAAATGAAGCCCAGAAATGGGCAGAGATACAGAAGAGCGTGTATGTACAAAGTAATCTGGTCAAGGTTGAAGGTTGTACATTATTTGAAAATTTTGTTTTTGGGATTACTAAATTAAGAGTAGAAAATAATTCTAATGTTGAAATGTAAAACTCTGACTTCGTAAATGGTACAGAATATGAACTATTTACCAGGAATAAGCCATTGAGTGGTTGTCTTCAGTTCAGGGCTCATACAAACACACACACAACAATAAGTAGTTTGCTGTACTCCAGATGCTTTACAAGAGGCTCCTAGCTGCCAGTGCACTAGAAGTTTTTTTTTTTTTTTTGAGTGGTATGGTTTCAATTTATAAACAAAATGCATTCAGTGCTGTGCTTCATAGGCAGCCTCATCACTTGAAGGATGAGAAAGCATTCTTCTTCCAAAACTTCTATTTAGAACATTCAGCTCTTGTATGTAAGAGACCAGATTGATACAGAAAATGAAAACATCTCATTGCTGACCAGAGATGCTCAATCACTTTTACATTATGGTCCCAGGAGTCACTGTACCAGTTTTTAGGACACCAAGAATGAGTTTGCATTTGTTTTGGGGAGACATTATATATATTTATAGTTCAAATATAAAGTTTGTTTCCAGTTCTAGGGACAGCTGCTACATCCACATCATTTTGTTTAAGAGAATATATACAGTTTGGGAAGCTATCCCATAAAAAAAATTAACTTTTAAGAATGTACAGCTGATACTGAGGTGAGCACAAAGTTTTTTGTTTAAAACAAGTTTATTTCATACAAAATTATTAATAATGAGCACAAAGAGATATGAACATCTCATAAATTGTGAACATAGCGGAGTGTTGATATTGATACTTGTTTCCAATGCTGATATGGGTTCATATATGTAGAAGCACCCAACGCGTTTCGCAGAGCGATATCTCCGCTTCTTCAGGGAAATGCAAAATATATCTAATTGTCATTGAATTGCAAAAAAACATCATTACTATCAGAATATGCCATATAATTCATTCATCTATCATATGTTTATTTACACAAATTTCATAAAAATACCACATTATAAAAGTGCTCACCAATTTCATCAGCATGTAGCCATATGTACTCCCACAAGCTCAGCACAGACCTAGACTACCATCCAACCAACTTGTCCCTGGTAATAATAACCAGGGCCAGGTCTGGCGGACACTGGATCGTATATTGACGGATTAAGGCGAGAACGGTAACCAACCCAAAGTTCTGTGAAGGAGAGAAAATATATATTGGTATGTCCATACCAATGTTCAGAAACCAACACTATAGATAGACCTCACAGCTAAATATCCTGCATACAGAGCATGAGGGACAGGAACATATAATATGTTTCTCCTTATATAAAACCCATACAATCGTATTAGAGGGTGAGAGTGATAGGGACAGACGGGAGGGGGGGGGTTACGTATATGGGCCCTGCTCGGCCCAGCCGTGTCAGGTGGCATTGTGTGTATATATAACACGGCGGCGGCATTTACAAGCTGGATGTCCTTCCGGCCGTGCAGACACACTACGCTGGTATACATTAGAGGCTGAAGAAATACTTCCTTCATGAGGTAAACAATGATGTGACATTCCATCTATGTGAATAACCGTTGAATGTGAGAATAGATAAACTTTTATCAGCGTTACCTATACACTGTGATGAGGGTGGGATGTGATTTTTGGCCTGTGTGGGAGTTGATTTAGAGGGTATTACTTTTGATTCAGTGAATTCAGTCATTACCTATGTATTATTGATTAACTAGGGAGATTTGTCTTTAACTCTTGACCTGGAGACAGGAGAGAAAATTTATTTATTTTATTTTTATTTATTTCAGGTACTTATATAGCGCCGTCAATTTACGCAGCGCTTTACATATATATTATACATTCACATCAGTCCCTACACCCTCAAGGAGCTTACAATCTAAGGTCCCTAACTCACATTCATACATACTAGGGACAATTTAGACAGGATCCAATTAACCTACCAGCATGTCTTTGGAGTGTGGGAGGAAACCGGAGTACCCGGAGGAAACCCACGCAGACACAGGAAGAACATGCAAACTCCAGGCAGGTAGTGTCGTGGTCAGGATTCGAACCAGCGACCCTTCTTACTGCTAGGCGAGAGTGCTACCCACTATACCACTGTGAATCAAATACCCTCTTAGTTGTTACCAGAATTGGTGCCCTCATTGAAAGATTTCCCATCAATTTTTGATTTTTTGTCCCATCATCAGTGGACAAATAGAGTGTCCACACTCTCAAGAACTAAACTACCAAAAAAAATAAATAGAGATACATTTTAGTTTCCATTGTATTACATGTCTGGCATGATCTGTGATTTCTGTTTCACATTTAACAATGTGTAATTTGTTTTCAGGCTACCACCTTGCCAAGTGAATACAAGGAGGGCAAACTGCATGCTTACAAGCTGATCTGTGGTATGATGACAAGACGGCAAGATGTTCTACCAAACTCAGATGTCTTGGTTCAGTTTTACCTAGTTTTACACAATGGCCTCAATCATGAAGATCAAGTAAGTGATTGTCGATTGTACTACGTTTTATAGCATTATATATACATTGTACACATACAATCCATTGGAAGTCACTCTCCAGGTAGTGTATGCCGAAAGACCCATGAGTGCCCCTTATGTCTTCAGCCTTTCTCTGTTTGTGACCCTACAGAGAATGTTTCATCCCACTTCCTGTGCCTGTGACATCAGGACAAGAAATGAGAGCAACCCTTCCCTGTTTTTACTGAGAAAAAGTGTTTTGTTGCAGGCTGTGTCCTTATTGGAAAAAATTTCCCATCACATTCTGTTCCACCAGAAAGTGAGAGGAAATATCCCTGATTGGGAGGCAGATCACAATAAGCACACAGAGATTCTTTCAATTACACACTCTTCCTGATGAACATGCAGCAAGAGGTTTTTGGATAACCAGTATAATTTTTTCCCCATCTACCCTTATTACATATTCTTTCTACTTAGAGATTTTATAAATGTTTTTCTAGGTATTACTAAATCTATTAGTACGTTTTGTGCTTTTAAATAATACATGTGCTCACTTTTTATATTTTAATATAAATAAATATTTATATGTAATAATGGTATGCCTATGAAAGGTTGGAAAAGAAAGTTTTAATGTATATGTATAAATGATTTACTCATCAACTATCGATAAAGATAATTGTAGACAAGCCTCTTGGCCCCATCAAAACTATTTCCTATTTGTATATGAAACAAAGAATACTCCAACAATATGTTCCAATACAATGGAACAAGGAAGACAAGAAATACTAAATCAACCCTATATTTTTAGTGTGGAATGAACCTTTTCAAAAAAAAGAATTTGGGTCTGAAAATTTAGACAGTGGCTTAAAGGATAAACTGTTGAAATTGCAACATATCACCATAGGAATGCTAATTTAACACTGCCACCTTAGAGGCCTATGCTGGTACTGGGTGCCGACGTGTATTGCTGATGCCAATCCTGATCTTAGCGACCGCTATTTTTGAGGCTGTGGTCATCACAGGGTCGTTTCACACACATGGTGGATTTTCCCTTGATTAATAGGGTTTTGGCCCTGAGTCTTCGGCCTGCTATACACCGTGTTTTTTCTGCCTATCCAAAAGGATGTGAAATTGGCCCTGCTGCACTGCCCCGTTCTGGGCATCTATGCTTGTCAGCAGAAACTGGCAACATACCTATTTTTGTTTGCCAAGAGGGCAATTGCCCATGCCTGGAGGAAGCCTATAGTTCCCTTTCAGGGTGTTGGAGAGCGTATGACAGCTCTCATGCTCAATGAACAGATGACAAGCATTCTCAAGGACTCTTATGCCAAGTTTTTAAAGATTTGGGAACCTTGGCTCCAATACGCCTTTCCCTCACTTCCTCCAGCTAGCATCAGACACCTATGACTGACCCGCCTGACGATCCCGAATTTATATACCTCCCATGCCATCCTCTCCTTCCTTTCTTCCCGTGACTTACCCTCGATTTCCCCTTTCTTTTTCCTTCTGTTTTATCATCTTCTCCTTCCTCTCTTTTTCTTCTTTGTGGTAACAACACACTCTCTGAGTGCGTATTTAAATTGCATTACTAGCAGGAACTTAACCGGTTCAGGTTAACATGGATATTCCTACAGACTTTCCTGAACCCCACCTCAACTTTCTAGACTTGTGCATAGCCACTGCCACTTCTTTGTTTTGTTTGGTGGTTTGTAGATGAAGTTTTCCCTGAGTTGCGTTGCCACTCTGAGCCTGTGCACGGGCAGTTTACATATGCCTTTTTGTTATTCCGTTACATTTGAATAAAAATATCTGTATCGAAATTGCGACATATAATATATCCAGTTAACATTTACATATTTTTCATGCGATGCATAGAAATTTAATTTTTATGTGGTCAACTACCTCACACAGTGTATAATTGTGACTGTGCTAATGTTTAGTGTGCTAGTGTTTTAGCGCGTCGGCCCTCTCAACCACCAAGCTGCATCTTAACATGGCCAGCAGCCATGTTGGTATACATTTCCGCGGTAGGGGTGCGGTGAAAGTTATACTGCCGCCGTAAGTCGCCTGTTCAAGTATAATGCACACAGTTGTAGCACTGAGCTGCAGACTCGATCTAGTTAAAATAGGTATTCAGGAGGCTTCTGAAAAGGGATCCACCACCTTTTTAAAGAGGCAGTAAACACCACTGCACCTGTAAACAAGGCCAAGTAATTTGTTTTTTTGTTTTATGTAAAGGAGCGGTTGTTTTTAACATTTAAATTATTGTCTGTCAGTAGTTAAGCTGAAATAATTTTGCTTTAAAGAGAAAAAGTAAGCTAGGTGTCCACTTGATAGACATTTCCCTGGCAGATGAATGGCTAAGGATAGGTCATCTGCCCAGGGCATAATAACCTATTGGAAATATCCACGCTAGTCAGTTAAGTAACGCAGTGTCAGATTTCTTGAGTCTTGCTTACTCATCTGAAGGTTTTTTAAAAAAAAAGAAAAAAAAAAAGCCTTTTTTCATAAAAGAGGTCAATATAACCCATCCCTGCAGTAATGTCAGCTTTCACCATTTGGAATGCAGAGGACAAGAGATGTCAGCTCTCTTACCTAATGTCACTTCCTGCCAAACACTGTGCCCATAGAAGTACTTTGCTCCAGTTTTCTGCCTCACACCTAACTCTTGAAAACATTACCACCTTTAGTGTTAGGAATCTTTTAGTCTTCACCAACAAGAGTATGAATGTTAACGGAAGCATGGAGGAACAGCAAAACTCTCAACTTTAGTGCTTACGGCATAAAATCCTCATGTTGTTACAAACTTTCTTTTGCATTCTTGCCTTCCTCTGTTCTGAATATAGTACAAGCACAAGGTTTCATCTAGACCTTTTGTCATTTTTGGACCCACAGGTAAATATGGAGATTCTACTGAGAGGATATGGTCGCTAAAGGGTTGATTTACTAAAACTGGAGAGTGCAAAATCTAGTGCAGCTCTGCACAGAAACCAGTTAGCTTCCAGTTTTTTGTTGAAGCTTAATTAAACGAGCAGAAGTTAGAAGCTGATTGGTTACCATGCACAGCTGCATCAGATTTTGCACTCTCCTGTTTTAGTAAATCAACCCCTAAGGGCCTATTGACACTCCCTGCAGTAAAGCACATGCAATTTTACTGCATCAAAGTGCATTAAAAGTAGAAATCCTTTTTTTTCCCTATGTGACTGGTTTTATGTACTGCAGCTTGTTTTGAAAAGGAAACTGAAAGGACCTATTCATACTTAAGCATGTCAGTTATCATGTGCACTGCAATGTGTGCATGTAGATTGGAATTCACTCTAATGCCCCATACACACGGTCGGACATTGATCGGACATTCCGACAACAAAAGCCTAGGATTTTTTCCAACGGATGTTGGCTCAAACTTGTCTTGCATACACACGGTCACACAAAGTTGTCGGAAAATCCGATCATTCTGAAAGAGGTGATGAAAAACACGTACGTCGGGACTATAAACGGGGCAGTAGCCAATAGCTTTCATCTCTTTATTTATTCTGAGCATGCGTGGCACTTTGTGCGTCGGATTTGTGTACACACGATCGGAAATTCCGACAATGGATTTTGTTATCGGAAAATTTTATAGCCTGCTCTCAAACTTTGTGTGTCGGAAAATCTGATGGAAAATCTGATGGAAAATGTGTGATGGAGCCTACACACGGTCGGAATTTCCGACAACAAGGTCCTATCACACATTTTCAGTCGGAAAATCCGACCGTGTGTACGGGGCATAACGCTGCCATTCTGAATTTAAAATGTCTTACATGTTTAATCATCCTTCTGTGCTCTTAAGCTGTCAGAACATATCTGATAGAAGCCCAAATGTCAATACCGCTGAAAGTGTGTTCATTAGATGCATGTATGTCCTAACTGCATTCTCTATCATGTAATATTCAGTAAAGTAGATAATTTATACTGTTTTTTTTTTTTGTTTTTTTTTTTTAATTTCAGTAATTTTAATAATCTATAGATTGTAGTTAAGAGTTTAGGGATCAGGAATAGGGAGTTTTTAACTTTTTATTTCTCATCCATTGAGGGAAATCGGAATTCAGATACATTTGGATCATACTGTGGCTTCCAAATGGTTTGGACACTGGCAAACAGAAAAATTGTTAGCCAGCCCCCATATAACCCCTCATTTACCTAACGTGACCCACAAGTGCTCTTAAGAGGTTGAATGCCATTTTTTCAGTTCTGTTGAACTATGTTTTTTGCTAGAATTTTTTTTCTTCTCGGTTTTCCTCTGGGACTTCAGTTAAGATTCCTCACTTCACCACTTCTTGTGCTGGTCTCTATATTGCAGCTATCCTCAGCAATAGCTTTGGAGTCCATACCCATACTCCAATGGACTGGATGTGCAGGGCTAGCCTGGAATGTGACCTTTTAGGCACTGGGCCCTTCCTTGTGATGCTTTCCTTACCTGAGTGTACTGTGTTAGTCATGGAGTGCTTTCCAGGTCCATAGCCATTCCATAGTACCAGGTGTGACCATGTCTGTAAAGACTTGCTTTGTGAGTAAGTCAAGCCCATTCAGGCTAAAGCACCAACGGCTGGCTCACTGTTCACACCACAGGGAACCTTTTTAAATTACACTGTTTTTACCTTGGCAACGATTAAGGACCAAACACTGATGTCATCCAGCAGGTGGAGCAACATGTGCTCTGTGCTCTTTTTCCTCTCATTCAGTTTGGCTGAAGTGCTTTCCCTATACTTAAAATGCACCATGTGGATCTCTAGTAAATGAGAGCCCCTTGCAGACTATCACTGCTTTTGAAGCACCTCAGTCTCCTGCCATTACCTCAGCGGCTTGTTTCAGATAATATTGATGCAGTAGTACTACCCTGCATCTAGAGGATCAGCCTGATGTTTCAGGCCTTTAGAGCTCCTAACGCAGACCTGCAGGTCCTGCAGATTCTTCATTATCCTGCAGATTTCTTCATCGGGTCTCTGGGACTTTTTTTGGTGTTAAAGTGGATGTCATTTTTTTTTTTGTTCATCCCCTTTTTTTTCTTCTGACGGCCCCCCCCCCCCCCCCCTTTTTTTTAGTCTGGGGTTGCAGTGTACCTTTTATCCCTTCCTTCCCCTGTAGTGGTATCTCTCCCATACTTTTTTTTTTTTTTTTAATACAAGAAACTCTCCCATACTTTACTTTCTTTCAGTCAGGCTGACTCTTTGGGATTGTACTTCTGAGTTCTGTACCAGTTCCAGGGGTCACTTGGAATCATCACAGTGCAAAAGCCTGAAAGAATTCTAAAAAGAGAAATTTGCGCTAGGTGTGCACAAAAATATAATGAATAATATGTGAATAAAACCTGTTAAGAGGTATCCTGCAGCTGGACACTATAACCCTGATAGGGGGCAGTACTGAATATATAAAAAGGAGTGCAGCGCTGGATATACAACAACATTTTTTCAAACAAAACCACAGTGTATAGTGATCTACTAGTGATAAAAATCATATATAATGTCTATACATGATCTCATATGCTAACAAGCTGAGTGTTAAGAGAAAAAAATATAAAAATATATAAAAAAATTTAAAAATGAAGACGCGGCTAACACCACCGCAAAATACCTATCACATTCAGTGTTAACGAATTTGTGTTAAAAAATCATATAGTGTCCATAAATAAACAATAAGTGAGTTCACTGTATAAATAAATATATCCGTGACTTCCACCACAAGGAACAAAATCATATAGTGTCCATGAATAAACAATTAGTAAATTCGCTGTATAGATGAATCCGTGACTTCCACCGCTAGACGCCCGTCACCATAGAAAGATTAAAAGCTTACCAGAGAGCCCTTAATAAAGGGCATGAAGACCTCAACTTTAGATGTTGTCCTCTCAATAAATGGGTCTCGTCCGGGAGCGATGAGCAGGTGACAGCAAACGATCCTCCAATGCCTCCAATGGGGAGAGGCCGCTCACAGCGGTGATGAGTGTAAAAGAGAGAGAAAACCCTCGAATAGTGTAAAAAAGTTTGACTCTCCTTTATTAAAAGTTGCCAATGGGCATGCTTAAGAACATATTCCTTGCAAGGAGTTTAAAAACGGCTCCACCAAATAACGAAAGTACGCGCATGCGCAGTAGGTACGTAGGTACGTTCACCCTACGGCCGTTCACCCTACGGCCGTTTCGTCAGAAATTACATCATCAGGGGCACACCCACACGTCCTCGCATGCGCATTAAATACCTGAGCGGCGGAAGGAGGAAATTCAGCCATTGGTTACATAATTTGAGACGCCTGAAGCCAGAACTATCTGGAGCGTTAACCGTGTCAGCCAGCGTCAAGAGCGCTCGACACTCCCCTTGTAACGCTCCATGTGCTGATGCGTGTTCAGTCATTTGGCTGGTTAGAACATAGAACTTAGAAGCTATCTATCAAAAATATATTGTGTATGATTGATATATATATATATATAATATCAGTGTGTGTGTGTGTGTGTAGATATGTATATTATATCTGTTTTATGAGTACTTTGTAATTTGTGTGTAGCTCTGTGTATCCAAATGCTTATGATTCACATGGTGCTTTATAGA
Source organism: Lithobates clamitans (assembly GCA_037952925.1). NCBI lineage: Eukaryota > Metazoa > Chordata > Amphibia > Anura > Ranidae > Lithobates > Lithobates clamitans. The sequence goes on from JBBGZY010000049.1 coordinate 3,584,958, forward strand.
AACTACATAAAAAATGCAGCAATCAAAACTGTGTAAAATGTTAGTCCACTAAAACTCCTAGGAAAATTTGTGCCTGAGAAAATAGCATAGAGCTGTCCATGTGCTTTAGATGCACTTTCAGCTGTGTTAAGACACACCTAAATTACAAAAGCATTAGCAGGACTTTTACCTGTGTACCTTAGTCTCCATTTACACCTGGGTGATTTGAATCACAGGCGGAATTGCTGCTATGCCGAATAGCGAAAAAAACGCGGGATGCATTTGCAATGCCGTTATTTTTCAATGGTACCCTAAATGTGGTGTGATTTTGCCACAATTGTATTGGCAAAATGCGGCAAAATCGCGCAAACAAACTCGCAGGACGCGTGACGCCAAAAAAAAGTTCTGGAACTTTATTATACAATTCCGGAATACATTATACAATTTTTTTTCGTACAAATTTCCTTTTAGGCCCCTTTCACACTGGGGCGGTTTGCAGGCGTTATTGCGCTAAAAATAGCGCCTGCAAACCGACCTAAAATTGCCGCTACTGGTTCTCCAGTGTGAAAGCCCCAAGGGCTTTCACACTGAAGCAGTGCGCTGGCAGGAGAGAAAAAAAAACTCCTGCAAGCAGCATCTTTGGAGCAGTGAAGGAGTGGTGTATTCACCGCTCCTGCCCATTGAAATCAATGGGGCAGCGCGGCTATACTGCCGTTGTAGCGGTGCTATGCAAGCGGTTTTAACCCTTTTTCGACCGCCAGCGGGGGGTTAAAACCGCACCACTAGCGGCCGAATACCGCCGCTAAAACAACGGTAAACGGCCGTTTTACCGCCGACGCCCCCCCCCCCAGTGTGAGAGGGGCCTTAGAATTAATAAAACCATATAATATGAGGTGAAACCTAAACAATTTCAATTTGTATACAATCTGGCAGATCCTTGCATCACATAGTTGAAGGTAAATCTAAAGGAAATTGAACAAAAAATTGTATAATGTGTAGCCAGCTTTATGCTAAAAACATTAAGGGGAAACTATCAACACTGAAGCAAACAGAATCTGGAGCAGCCGTGCATGGCAGGTAATCGGCTTCTTTTGTTCATTTTTAAAGTTTAACTGAACACGATGAAGATAGAAGCTGATTGGTTGTCTTGCTTTAGTTTCTGTGTGCTCCAGTTTTTGTAAATGTCCTTTATCGGCTTTCTATTTCAGATTGTTCCTTTTTTTTTTTGTGAGCAGATTTCTGTTCTGTTAAAATAACATAATTGGATGTCTGATATCTGTTGCATTACTGTCATATTTAATCACTTGAAAACTTGTAGCAACAAAATGGTTATCAGTCATAAGATGACAATAGAGAGCTCTGAAAACTACTTATTGACCTAATTAAAGTAAGTTACAGTGCACATTATTAATTTGTAAGCTCTACAGATTTTGCCAAGTCCCCTCTTGTCACAGTTGAACAATTTATGTACTTTCAGTCTGGCTGGTTTACTTTTGTTATTGTAGGGAAGGCTGAACTCAAGGAAATAAAGGATATACAAATTCATTTAGCTCTTAAAGAGGAGCTCCAGGCTCCTTCAGAAAAAATTTAAAGTCAGCAGCTACAAATACTGTAACTGCTGACTTTTAATATTAGGACACTTACCGTATTTATCGGCGTATAACACGCACTTTTTTCCCCTTAAAATCAGGGGAAAATCGCGGGTGCGTGTTATACGCCGATCCCCTGCTGACAGATCTAAAAAATCGCTGACTGCGATTTGAAAATGGCGCCGAAATACACAGAGCCGGTCCTCGGCTCTTCTCGGCCACTTTCGGCTTCACTCGACGCCGCCCGAACCTAGCCGAGTGTACTCGGCTAGGTTCGGATAGCTCCGCTCACAGTCACGCCCATCCCGGGCGGGACTACGAGTGGAGCCGAAAGTGAACGAGAGCCGCCGAGAAGAGCCGAGGACCGGCTCTGTGGTCGCGATTTTAAAGCCCAGGATGGCAGGGGATCACTGGGGAAGGCTGCACTGGGGAAGGCTGCACTGGGGAAGGCTGCACTGGGGAAGGCTGCACTGGGGAAGGCTGCACTGGGGAAGGCTGCACTGACATGGCTGCACTGACATGGCTGCACTGACATGGCTGCACTGACATGGCTGCACTGACATGGCTGCACTGAGAAGGCTGCAATGATGGGCGTTTAAATGTAAGTTTTTTTTTTTCCCTTCAACTTCCCTCCTAAAAGTTTTTTTTTCCTTAAAATTCCCTCCTAAATTGGGGTGCGTGTTATACGCCGATAAATACGGCACCTGTTCACAAATCCAGCAGTGTCTTCACCCGAGCTGTTTTTTCCAATGGGCTCTTGGGTGCTGCTGCTACCATCTTGGCTATGGGAAAGCGGCAGTGAAGTCTTGCGGCTTCATAGCTGGTTCCCTGCTGCACATGCGCATTGTGAATGGCCCAGCGCCGGGGGTCGAACTTCCGGCTGAGTTCGCCACAGCCGGAAGTTCATTGAATGAATTCACCGCAGCTGGAAGTTCATTGAATAAAGACACCTTTTCGTAAAACCTGTCCAAGAGGGAATTTCTTTCTCTTTGAAGAGATTCCTCTCACTTTCTGTTGTGTTTTTAGGAGAACAAGTGAAGGGAGATGTGTCCAGTGGGCCACAGAAGGCAAGAAGGAAAAAAAAAGCTGACGCTTTTTAACTGTTTCCTGCTCTGTTAAAAGAAAACTTTTTTTTTCTTTAGATATACATTATTATTGCTTTCATTAGCCTAGGATTAGTTATGGTTATTTTGGTAAAATTGTAATATTTATCTAATGTCTATATGGTACATGATCACAAGTTTTAGTTCTACAAAATATTTGATTAAAGATACATTTTTATCATGAAATGGATGATCATAATCGTTTAATTATTTGCATAGAATGTTAAAGAAGCTGCTCAGACCAGCTCCCTATTTTTATCTGAAATTATTTAGCTGGTTTTCTTATTTAGTTGGTTGGGTGGGTAAAAATGACTTTTTGAAAAAAAAAAGAAAAAAAATCATATGAGGTGAAGTCAAACTTTTCTGCTGTAATGTAAATAGAATATTCCTGTTTGACCACAAGGTGGTGCCCTTGTATGCACTTATTTCTAATTCTGAGAAGTCCGGTCTTGCCTTCCTAATGCAGAAGGCATTTGTGTCATGGCTTCCATCATGCATCTAAAAAAAAAAAGAGGCTTCTTCCTCATTTTAGGATTGTGTACAGAGCTATGCAAATCATTTCATTATGTGGCTAACGCCAGCAGTCAGCCAGATGCAGCCTATGTCTAAAGAGCAGGTTATTCCAACTAGCATACAGCTGCTTTTGGCTTTTTGGACATCAGCTGTCCAAGCTATGGAAATAAGGGTTTTGTGAAATAGGACCTGTGGAGTACCAAAACAGGGTGGTGAGTTGGGGCAATAAGAGCCAAAAGCGCTTAATCTGAGTGCAAAGTATAGAGCCATGATGTAAATTTTAGCCATGTAAAAGGTACCATCTATAAGCATGAAACATAAGTATGAACAGGTCACAGAGTCCATGGAGCAGTCTGTATTCCAGACCACATGAAAAAGGAACATTCATTAGGTCTACATTTTTCAACTAATTATCTAACTTGCCTTTGCCTGGACACATTTTAAAATCTGTTCAGACGAAACATGGGCAAAACTGGGCATGTATTGCAGAAATGTACTGATTATTTTAAATGTAATTGTTATTATTCCCTACCTGGGTTCCATTGTGCTGGACTTCTAAACACCTTCAGCTTTCAGGCAGAAATGACAATACTGCCTTGCATTTCCACGGAATGACAATGTTTTTGGGTTCTTCCACATGGGTGCCGGGGCGTCATTGTGGTAAAATAAGGAGGTTGAGCTACAGTTTTACTGCCCCTCAACCCCCCCTTAGGGCTAGTTCACACCACAATCCCTATTTTAGTGTACATTTCCACATGCACATTTCTGTGCAATTTTAATGTGGTTTCAATGCGTTCCAGTGAGTTTTTTTTTTTTTTTTTTTTTTTCACTTGAAAAAAAATAGATTTTTAAGGAACCCCCTTGTGTTTATGTGCATTCTAGTGCAGCGGTCGCCAACCAGTGGTCCATGAACCACTAATGCCTCGTTTCCACCGAGCGGATCGGTTCGGGTCGGATCAGTTTGGAAGGCCTAGAATGGTCCGGCCCATTCAGGCGAGCGTTTCCACTGCAAGTCGGACCGACGGGCCATACGTGGGTTTAGAAAAAATGCTGTCATGGCGTCACACGTCCACCAATCAGTGTAATGTATCGTAGCTCCGCCCTAACCGGTTCGGTTCGGTTGTATGGGCCGCTTTCATAATGGAAACACCCAAAATAGCGTACCGTACCGAACCGATCCCCTCAGTGGAAACGAGGCATAATGGTCCAGCCGGTGTCTATTGAACATTCGGTCCATGTGTGCTGCAGTCAGTCTGAAAGAAGCCGAAGGGGCATGACCGAGGAAAGTCTGCCGACCGGCTCCTAATGAACGCTCCCCGATTAGCGTGGGGGGCGTCCCCCTGTTAGAGTGCAATAGCACAGCAAGGGAAAACGATGTACTAATGTCAGATAGTTAGTACAGCGGTCCCCCCTAAACTGTCTGATTTATTTTTTTTGTTCGTTCAACCCTGCAGAGAGCCAGAGCATTGTGTGCATAAGGCATGTAAAATTCACGTTAGTGGTCCACAGGATTCAAAATAGTTTAGTGGTCCGTGAGGTCCAAAAGGTTGGCGTTTTTTCTTTTTTTTTTTACTTTTGTCTATTGAGGAGAACAAAAAGTAGTCTTTCAGACAAATAACAGTTCTTAGGAAAAAAAGGCTTGCAATGCTAAGATGGCTATTTTAGTGTAAAAAAATAAATAAATAATAAAAAAAAAATTTCCACACCACCCTGAATGTTTTTAAGAGGAGATAGTTTGATATAAAAATACATACAGCTTATTAAATTGTCCCCATAATAGTTTGCACAAGTACTCGGTATACAGCATTTAGACTGTTTTCTTATAAATAATGTTATGATTTGTTTTGCATAGTGACATCATTTGGAATGGATATTAATGCGATAGTATATCTAGGCACTATAATGTAGATTTGTGTCCTACTCCTTTTTCAACATAACTGAACTCAGCCATCCACCTCTCTCCTCCCCCTCCTCTTTCATTGAAATAGAAGGTTATTTGGAATCCTAAAGCCTGTACTTTGTAAAATGCTGAAAGAAGACACTGGAAGAATGTCCTATGAACAGATGGTCACAGTTCCAGCAAAGACCAATTAGATTTTAGCCTGCATGTTATGAGTACACTTCAATATGTACAAGGTGTAAGGTGATAGCTGCAGCGAGTACTATTTAGATGAGAGAAGGGTTGCCTGAAAGGTTAATTGTGACCTGTTTACTGTTATTGGGTCATTAGCAGCAGATGCTACAGATTTTCATTAAATGTGCATATTGCCTAATAACCTCAAATCTGCATTGAATTCATTTTTTTTAACAGTAGGGCGTGCTATACAATCATCTTGTATAATTTTCCTTTAGATTTACCAAAACAAAAATATAATATGCGGTCAAATCTAAACACTTTCAATGTGTATGCAATCAGGCAGGCCCTTGCATTACATAGTTAAAGGGGTTGTAAAGGTAAAAGTTTTTTCACCTTAATGCATTCTATGCATTAAGGTGAAAAAACTTCTGACAATACCGCCACCCCCAGCCCCCCCGTTTTATTTACCTGACCCCTCGAAAGTCCCCCGCTCGCTCCTGACATCCATTTCGCCGCTTAGCCTGGCCGCTGATTGGCTACAGTGGATGGATTGAAAGCAGCGCAGCCATTGGCTCGCGCTGCTGTCAATCACAACCAATGGCGCGGCGCGCCGGGGGCGGGGCCGAGTGATACAGTGAGCAGCTATGGCCGCCGGCTGTATCACGGGAGCGCGCCCGCAAGAACTAACCACCATGCGAGGGAGCTCGCATTAAGGTGGTTAGTTCTTGCGAGGAGGAGCTGAAACAGCCGTTGGGGGACCCCAGAAGACCAGGTTCGGGGCCACTCTGTGCAAAACGAGCTGCACAGTGAAGGTAAGTATAACATGTTTGTTATTTAAAAAAAAAATTACCTTTCACAACCCCTTTAAGGGTAAGGCCTCTTTCACACGGATGATCCGTATGTCCGTTTTTCATCCATACGTTTTCGGATGAAAAACGGACATACAGTCATCCCTATGGAGCGTCGGATGTCAGCGGTGACATGTCCGCTGACATCCGACCCGCTCCGATCCGAAAAGTGTAACGGAGGAAAAACCTACTTTTTCCTCCGTTTTCGGATCGGATCGGATGACGACGGACACTACGGACCGTCATCATCCGATCCCCCCATAGGGGAGAACGGCGCTCTGACAGGTCCGTCGCTGCACAGTGTGCAGCGATGCACCTGTCATCTTCCTGCTCAGCGGGGATCGGCGGAGCTATCCCCGCTGAGCAAGCGGATGTTCACGGGGCGGATCATGACTGATCTGCCCCGTGTGAAAGAGACCTTAATCTAAAGGAAATTGAACAAGAGAATTGCGTAATGCAGCTTAAAGTGATATTAAAGGTTTTTTTTTTTTATTAACAAACATGTTATACTTATCTGCTCTGCTCAGTGGTTTTGCACAGAGCAGCCCCAATCCTCCTCTTCCTCCCCCGCCAGCGCCCCTCCCTCTGGCTGAGTGCCCCCAGAACAAGCAGCTTGCAATAGGGGCTCCCGAGCTGCAGCCCTGCATGTCCATTCACACACAGAGCCACAGCTTGGCCCCACCCCTCTTCTCTCCACATTGGCTCACTGGCTGTGATTGACAGCAGCCAATGGCTTCCACTGCTGTCTCAGCCATGAGGAGGCAGAGTCACCGGAGAGCTGAGGCATTCCTGCACGTCGCTGGATTGCGATAGGCTCGGGCCAGTATGTGGGGGAGAGAGTTTCTACTGCACAGAGAAAGTGCTATGCCTTCATGCATAGAATGCATGAAGGTAAAAACCCTTGAGACTTTAGAACTACTTTAAGCCAAACAATTGCTTTATAGATTAAAAAAAAAACAACTCTTTTCTGTATATCTATGGACTAGTATGATAATATAATTCAATAAAGTATTTGGGACACATTTCTGGTGGTGTGTGGATGTAGACAGAGGTTTTGCTCCAAATTTGTGAAACCTGTGTGACAGTTTCAGTGTTAATACCGAGACGTGCAACAAGTTCATGTAGTTCTTATTTTGGCACTTTTGACTGTCTCTCGCTATTGCTGTGACAAATTCATAGGGAAATCCTGCCATATGTAATGAGGAATGTGGAGGTAAAAAAGGCTTCTTCCATGTTGGAGTAAATTATGTCACACCTGTAACTGTTTTGTTGCATCTTTAGACACTTCTGGGATAAAATTACTCTGATACAATTCTGTGATTGATTTACACCTTACTGGTTCAAACACAAGTCTGTCCCAAGTTGCGCACAATACTACAACACAGATTTCTAAAGAATATCTCTATGATTTTCTCAGATAATTGTATTGAAAGCAAAGAAGTCGTGCTAATTTCAATGAAAAAAAATGAACCAAATTGTAAGAAAAAATGGCAAAACAAAAACATATAGAACACAATAGGTCATTATATGATTAACAATAACGCATGTGAATGGGCGGAGCTACGCACTGACATCATCACGCCTCATGTGACCCCGGAAGTGCGGGTTTTCGAATTTTGTTTGCCAGCAACCATTTTTATGATGTATTTACATCCAACCTAAGATTTTTAGCAATAAGCAAAGTTTTAAAGAAAACGCACTATCGGAGCTTTTATTCCTCTATTTGCTCTGTGTTATCTCGGAAGATCGGGATCTCGAGGAAGGGATTTGGTTGGTAGCTGCTTACTAGGAAGGACGCTCTCAGACTGCCAGTGTATTCCCGAGCCAGGATCCATCCTAGACCCCCCAGAGGGCTATATCTGCAGGTGTGTGTGACCTCGCTGCTACAGGAGGTCCACTCCTTCCGGTAAGAGTCCCCAATTCTCTGAGTGATTGCCACACGGAGATCTGGAACTTTCTCATTGCAGAACTCTCTTCACTTTTTATCTTTCAGAGACTTTAATTTTTTATTAATACTCTTTCACATTCACATGTGTTCTTGTTAATCATATATTCACCTATTGTGTTCTATATGTTTTTGTTTTGTCATTTTTTTCTTAGAATTTGGTTCATTTATATTCATTGAAATTAGCACGACTTCTTTGCTTTTAATATTTGTTGTTTTTATGAATATATTTCATGTTTTTGTGTCGCTGCTTTTTTTGTCACAGTTTTGGTTTATAAGCGCGGTATACCACTCCCATTTTTAACAGATAATGTTATGACTAAACTCTGAAATGAAACCTTCCAAGGAAGGAAGGAACTGCATGTTATTGAAGAAGGTTCTGACATCCCCCAAACCATGACGCTTCCCCCTACACCTTTCACTAACTTATTTACACATTTTGGGTTCCCGCTTTCCCCAGTTTGACGACAAACATAATGTTTCCCATCGGACCCAAATAAATTAAACTTGCTTTCATCACTAAAGTGAACTTTGGACCAGTTCTCCTCTGTTCACCAACATGCTCCTCAGCAAAGGTTAGTCTAGCCTTTTGATTCTTTCTGCTGATGAGAGGTTTGGTCACTACATAGTGGGCTTTCACTCCAGATTCTCTTAAACTGCGAGACACTGTATAACAAGACAGATCCTTACTCTGTTTAGCACTGAACTGGCGAGCAATCACAGCTGCAATTTTAAACCTATTGCCCACTGAGATTCTCTGCATTATTCTATCCTTTCTCTTGCATTTGTCTTTCGTGGGCGACCAGCCTTCTTGAGGGACTTGAATGAGTTTGTGATGTTGTAAAGATGCAATATTCTGGAAATCACAGATTTGAAACGATAAAATTCTCTTGCTATGGCTGAAAAAGTCATCCCTTTTGGCCTTCATCTGGACAACCTGCTCCCGGAGGCATTCAGTCACTTTAGAACGGCTCACCATCTTGAAAAGTCAGTGAACACTGGAAAGTTAGGATGCAATTTAAAAAGGGTTTGTCAGAAAATTAAAGAAATTAGCACTAGGTGCCAGATTAACACCAATAACTGAGAGGTATCTGAAAGTGTTCTCTAATTTTGATCAATGTTCTTTTTCAAATCGCATTAAAGTTTTTTATTTTGTGCTTCAAAATATATGTAACTCGTGAAATGTGCATAACAAAACTGCTCTTTTACTCCTGTTTCAAATAGGACTAGGCAGTGACATTGAAATTTAGGAAATTGTAGGTTGTTCTCTAATTTTAATCTCCAGTGTATATATAAAGTCTACACAGCCCTGTTAACCACTTGCCGACTGCTGCAAGCCGATATACGTCAGCACAATGGCAGCGGTGGGCAAATGGGCTTACCTGTAAGTCCCCTTTAATTGGCGGGGCTAGTGGGCACGCGCGCGCCTGCTGCGGACAGTGTGACCATGCCCACGGGTCCCGCAGACTCTGTCCGCCGGTGTACCGCGATCGTGTCATGGAGCCGCAGACCCGGGAGATGCCTATGTAAACAAGGCATTTGTCTGTTCTGCCTAGTGACATGACTGGGATCTACTGCTCCCTGTCATTGGGAGCAGTGATCGCTGTCATGTCACTGATAGCCCATCCCCCCCACAGTTAGTGTCACTCCCTAGGACACACTTAACCCCTTGATCACCCCCTTATGTTTAACCCTGTCCCTGCCAGTGTCATTTACTCAGTAATCAGTGCATTTTATAGCACTAATCACTGTATAAATGACAATGGTCCCAAAATAGTGTCAGAAGTGTCCGATGTGTCCGCCATAATGTCACAATAAAAATCGCAGATCGCCGCCATTACTAATGAAAAAAAAAAAATTATAATAAAAATGCCATAAATCTATCCCCTTTTTTGTAGACGCTATAACTTTTGCGCAAACCAATCAATATACGCTGATTGCGATGATTTTTTTTTTTTTTTACCAAAAATATGTTGAATACTTAGCCTAAACTGAGGAAAAAAATAGTTTTTTTTAATATATTTTTTGGGGATATTTATTATAGCAAAAAGTAAAAAATATTGCTTTTTTTTCAAAATTGTCGCTATTTTTTGTTTATAGCGCAAAAAAACCCAAAAACACAGCGGTGATCAAATACCACCAAAAGAAAGCAATATTTGTGGGGAAAAAAAGGTCACTTTTGTTTTGGTGTAACGTCGCATGGCCGCGCACTTGTCAGTTAAAGCGGCGCAGTGCCGAATCGCAAAAAGTGCTCTGGTTAGGAAGGGGGTAAAATCTTCCAGGGCTGAAGCGGTTAAAATGTCAGGTTTCTGTGATGTAAAAAATGAGACTAAGATAAATAATTTCAGAACTTTTTCCACCTTTAATGTGACCTAAAAACTGTACAATTCAGTTGAACAACAAACTGAAATCTTTTAGGTGGAGGGAAGTAAAAATAAAAAACTAAACTAATATGGTTGCATAAGTGTGCAAACCCTTAAACTAACGCTTTGTTAAAGGACCTTTTGATTTTATTACAGCACTCAGTTTTTTTGGGTATGCATGACACTTCTTGACTTGGCAATATTTGCCCACTCTTCTTTGCAAAAAACACTCCAAATCTGTCAGATTGCAAGTTCATCTCCTGTGCACAGCCCTCTTCAGATCACCCCACAGATTTGAGCTCTGGCTGGACCATTCCAAAAATGTAATCTTCTGGTGAAGCCATTCCTTTGTTGATTTGGATGTTTGCTTTGGGTCGTTGTCATGCTGAAAGATGAAGTTGATCTTCATGTTCAACTTTCTAACAGAAACCTGTAGGTTTTGTACCATTATTGACTGGTATTTGGAACTGTTCATAATTCCCTCTACCTTGACTAAGCCCCCTGATCCAGCTGAAGAAAAACAGCCCCAAAGCATGATGCCGCCACCACCATGCTTCACTGTCGGTATGGTATTCTTTTGGTGATGTGCAGTGTTGTTTTTACGCCAAACATATATATTGGAATTATGGCCAAAAAGTTCAACCTCAGTTTCATCAGACCATAACACATTTTCCCACATACTTTTGGGAGACTTCAGATGTTTTTTTGCAAAATTTAGCCGGGCTTGGATGTTTTTCTTGGTAAGAAAGGGCTTCCATATTGCCACTCTACCCCATAGCCCAGACATATGAAGAATACAGGAGATTGTTGTCACATGTACCACACATCCAGTACTTGCCAGATATTCCTGCAGCTCCTTTAACCACTTATGGGCAGAGCCCCGTTTTGAGATTTGGTGTTTACAAGTTAAAATCAGGTTTTTTTGCTTGAAAATTACTTAGAACCCCCAAACATTATGTATTTTTTTCTAACACCCTAGAGAATAAAATGAAGGTCATTGCAATACTTTCTGTCACACCGCATTTGTGCAGCGGTCTTACAAGCGCACTTTTGTTGAAAAAATACACTTTTTTAAAATAAAAAACAAGACAACAGTAAAGTTAGCCCAATTTTTTTTTATATTGTGAAAGATAATGTTACGCCGAGTAAATTGATACCCAACATGTCATGCTTAAAAATGGCACCCGCTCGTGGAATGGCGACAAACTTTTTCCCTTAAAAATCTCCATAAGCGATGTTTAAAAAATTCTACAGGTTGCATGTTTTGAGTTACAGAGGAGGTCTAGGGCTAGAATTATTGCTTTTGCTCTAAGGATCGCAGTTATACCTCACATGTGTGGTTTGATTACCGTGTTCATATGCGGGCGCTGCTCACGTATGCGTTCGCGAGCTCAACGGGACGGGATGTGTCAAACGTTTTTTTCTTATTTATTTTTTATTTGCTTTTGCTTTTTATTTTTTTATTTTTACACTGTTCTTTTTTTAAAAAAAAAGTGTCACTTTAATTCCTATTACAAGGAATGTAAACATCCCTTGTAATAGAAAAAAGCATGACAGGACCTCCCTAAATATGAGATCTGGCGTCAAAAGGACCTCCAATCTCATATTTACACTAAAATAATAAATTTAAAAAAAAATGTCGTTTGAAAAAAAGGTTAGTCAAGCACCCCATAGTGGTTTGAAACATGTCAGCTTTTCATTGATCCTATGCCTCAGATGTCTTTGTACCAGAAGAATTTTTAAACCGTCTTCAATAAAGGTGTCAACAGAGTGCGCCCATCCAGTCTTTTCTTTGATTCATTAAAAATTTTGACTCATGAGTCCAGAGCACCTTTCCTATGTTTTTGTGTGTAGTTGAGTTGCTTGACCTTGTTTCCACTTCGGTATGACTTTTTGGCCACAATTCCTCCATGAAGATCACTTTTGTCCAGACTTCTCCAGAGAGTAGATGGGTGTACCTGGGTCCCACTGGTTTCCAACAGTTCTGTGCTGATGGCACCGCTGGACAATTTCTGATGTCGAAGGAAGTAAGCACAATGTGCCTCATCTGCTGTATTAATTTTTCCTGGCCAATTACTATGTCTACGGTCCTCAATATTGCCTGTTTCTTTGTGTTTATTCAAAAAAGCTTGAACAGCACATCTGGAAACCCCAGTCTGCTTTGAAATCTTTTCCTGGGAGAGACTTTGCTGATGCAGTATAACTATCTTGTGTGCTCAGTCCTGCCATGGTGTATGACATGTGACGTGAAACTTCCACAACCTCACCTTAGTAGCAGAGAATGTCTGTTTCTCACTCAGTTTTAAGCCTCCTACACAGCTTTTTCTGTTTCAGGTAATGACTGTGTTTCAACCTACAATTGATGATCATTAGCACCTGCTTCGTATAATTGGTTAATCATACACCTGACTCTAATCCTAGCATACACCTGACTCTAATGACTAAGCACCCCATAGTGGTGAGAAACATGTTAGCTTTTCATTGATACTGTGCCTCTGAGGTCTTTGTACCAGAAGAATTTTTAAACCGTCTTCATTAAAGGTGTCAACAGAGTGCGGCTGTCCAGTCTATTCTTCCATTCATTCCTATATGCAGAGCCAGCACCTGTTTCCATTAGCAGGTGGGATGCATTATGAGATGTCTGCCTAGAGCGCTGTTCTTTTGTTTGTATTTAAACCCCAAACATGGTTGACCTTGAGTTATTAACATTCCCCTAGCGCATTTATGAAAGTATTTTCAATTTTAAAAAAACTATAACTGAGCCATGTACGTTAGATATTTTTTCTCCGAAATACTCTTTTCCAGATTACTAATTAAAAAAAAAAGAACAGCTTGCCCTGCTTCTGAGAAAGAGATTAAAGGTCTATTTGGTTACACTGCAGTAATCATTTTCCCCCTGCAAAAAATATCAGGTTAAAAATAGCCATACGCTTGCATATTTATCTTCCTTTGACCTTTTAGTGTCCACAATCATTCGTGCGTTTGCTCATTGTCTTTTCCTTCTATGCTGGAGATTGTGAAACCCTGTGTAGTAATTGTCCTGCTTAATTCATTATCACCTCCTGAGCTCTGTTAAACCTCTGTAGTCCTGAATGTCGGAGCGTGACGGCGGCACACGGGGCCGAGAGGGTTAAGTCCGCTGTCACTCACCCAGTTAATCATCTGAAGCTGGCACACCTAGGGTACCATTCCCATTCTGCCACCACAGAATTTTCATTTTAAATTGGAAATGGTTTATAATGGCTCTATTTTTTTTCCCCTCCTGTTTAATACTTTTCCATAACAACACAAGCACCAAATTATAGCTGTGCAATTATGTAAACAATGGAAATGCTTGCAGAACGCATCCTTCCTCCGTCGTACCATTTCATTCCACGTAATTGCCGATAGCTTTGCAGCCAATAATAAACAAAATTATTTTACACATTTATCGCTCTAAAGGTCAATTATGAAAGTGCTGCAGAAACAACGTTGCTCAAATTAGTAAACCAATTTCGGTTGCCACCACCATATGTTTCTTCCTTGTTGGCTGTGTTTTTCCAGTCACTGTGTACATACAGTAGCATTCAATTAAGGTGATTCATTTACTAGGCAGCATGCGTTTCAGTGCAGCCTGTGTTTAAGGACCTGCACTTTGCATTCTGGAAGGCAGAGCGTCTGTTTGCATGACGTGATTTTTTTTTTCCTGTCCCTTTTACAAACATGAAGATAAGTAACATATGTTCATGGTATTTCAATTCTCACAGAGCTGGTAAAATCTTCTTACTTTGTAAATGCAAAATACAAACTCTCTGGTTTCTGGCAGCTTTTACATTAATTTAAATTTTATTCTTCATATTTAAAAAAAATGAACCTCATCTAAATTGACCTAAGTTAACCTTACTCCTAAAGGCTTCAAGCTTAGGGCCCTTCCACACTGGTATGTTGTTCCTGCGTTTTTATCTTGCAAGAAAAATGTTTCTCTTTAAATCCAATTGGACTCTTCACACCACTACATTACAAGGGCAGTGCGTTTTTGAAAGTCCTGCCTGCAACATCCTCGGTGTGGTTTGGAACTGCACCAAAAACACAGCATCCTATTAAGATTAATGGACATGGTGGCAAAATTGGGGTAAAAACGCAACTTGATTGAATTTTTGGTGCATTTTGCAACCCAAAAGCAGCAGCGCCAGTAACACACAGGAAACGCAGCTGAAACACAGCAAAATCGTTTTTTACTGCGATTTTGCTATGGAGCAGTGTAAAAGGGCCCTTAAAGCCCTTTCACACTGGTGCTCTTAAAGTGCTAATATACACAAAAGCAAACATTTTATTATATTGAAGCTTACCAATTTTTAGATGTGATGGCTACATTAGATTTTTTAAAGTGATATTAAAGGTTGTTTTAAAAAAATAAATAACAAACGTCATACCTGCTCTGTGCAGTGTTTTTACACAGGGCAGTCCTGATCCTCCTCTTCTCGAGTCCCCTGGCGGGGCTCCTGGCTCCTTGTCTTCTCAGAGTGCCCCCATAGCAAGCAAGCTTGCTCCTAAGCCCCTGCTTTGTATGTCCATAAGACACACAGAACGGAGCTCAACCCCCCCCCGCCTCCACTCCCTTCTTGCTGGCTGTGACTGACAGCAGCAGGACCCGATGGCAGAGACCCGGAGAAGCAACTGCTCTTGTGCAAATCACTGGATCGCAATCAGGCTCAGATAAGTATTGGGGGAGCTGCATACTAAATGCATTGGATGCATAGCCTTTAGAACCATTTTAAGGCTATCTTTCTTCACTTTTTCATCTGGTCATCTGGCCAGTAAGTCTGTTGTTTTTAAAAAAAAAAAAAAAAAAAAAAAGCTCCCTTGCAGATTTTTGGGCTACAGGGAAAACAGAAGAGGAAGAAAGCTTAAGGCTCGGTTCACACTATTGCGAATTAGATGTGGGTTTCCTCCGCATCCAATTTGCATGTCAGGAAACTGTGACCGACTCTCCATGGAGCTGGTTCACACAGCTCCGGGACGGCTGTGAAGCGAATTGCTCAGGAGTCCTGTGCATCTTCTGGTCCATTTCAGGTTCAAATTCAGCAAAAATTTCAGACCGAAATTGGACCTGTAACTCTGTGCTCTGAGCTGCTCTGCATGGCAGTGTGAACCCAGCCTAGAAAAAAGAAAACGATTGCAGCCACCACATCTAACAATTGGTAAGCTGCAATATATTACATTTTTGATTTTGGGTTTGATACCACTTTAAAAAAACGGTATGCATTTTTCAAAAACACATATCACTTTTATAACGTGCATTTAATATGTTTTTGGTGCACTTTTTGGTTTCCTGAAGGCCAGCATGCACCTGTGAAACATGGACATGTGACTCAAAAAAAGCACACCAAAAACTCAGACGCTGTATGTTTTTTGATGCACGTTTGATGTGTTCCTATTGACTTAAAGATGGTTCACACCACAAAAACGCACTGTGCATGTGTGCTTTTTATGCATTTTCAATGCGATCCAGTGCTTTTTCCCCCTCTTGTTGTTTTCTTTTTCCCCAAGGTCTCCCAGGATTTTTTTGCTGTAATGCAGGTTCAGTGCGTTTTTCACCCATTACTGTGCCTTTTTGATGTGCTTTACTGCGGTCCGGTACAGTTCTGCAGTGTTCCACGTACCTGCAGCACAGTGATGTGAACAGTTACAATGGATTTAAAGAGGAATCTTTTTTATGTGAAATCACAGCAGCAGTCTGAAAAGGTTGTTGGGCTCCATGCACACTGGACGTTAAAATAACTTTGCAGTGAGTCTTTCAATGTTTTTTAACGTTTTTGCAATAGCATTTATTAGCGTTTTCCGCGTTAGTGTTTTTGTTGCGTTTTTCTTTTTATTTGAAATTTTTTTTTTTCAATGCATCAAAAATGTTAAACGCTGGTGAGCCTTTTTTGTGGTCAGAAAAACGACTTCTGAACGCGATTTTATGCCATTCAGAAAACAGCCCATAAACTCCACTGCTGATAAATGTCCAAAAACTTCTATGTGTGCATGGACACATAGGATAACATAGAGGGGAGTTTATGGGCTGTTAAAAAAAAAAAATGCCCAAACTCCCAAAAATGGCCATTTATGAGCTTCAGCGTGCATGGAGCTTAAAGGTCTTGTGATAGCAGGAGATGCCTCCAATGTCGAGCATCAATTTAATTTATCAGGCTGTTTTCTGTTTTTTTTTTATTTTTATTTTTTTTATTGTTATATTAATTGCAGGTAATGAGCCCTTTCAGCAGTTAGAGGTGCTTGTTATCACACCGAGGGAATGTTTTGACCTAATAGCAAATCACTATGTGACAGACCTCAGATGTGTGCACAGATTATTTGATCAGAGTGTTTTCTGAAATGAAAACTGATTTCGGCGGGTTTTTTTTTTTTTTCTTTGTGTTCCAAATAGAATCTGACTGGACGCTTAGATCAATGCACACAATTTTCTTTTCAGATGTTTTTGGTACGTAAAGTTAATTGGTCCTTATCCTAAATAAAATAACTGAATTAATAGCAGTAGAATATAGTCTGAGGCTTCATGTACACGGGACGTTTTTACAACCTCTCCTGAACGATTTAACTTGACAGATAGTAACCGACGTTTAAAATGTCTGTTTTGCCGCAATTAAATGCCGCGTTTGCGTTTAGAAGCCTTTTTTAAATAGCCAAAAATGAAAAACACCTGTAAACAATGTGCGGCTAAACGCGAGTTACCGCGTTTATGCGCGTTTACAAGCTGTTACAGGAATTTGGCGTTTCAAATGCCTCCGAACATCCGTTCTGAATGCATTTTTTTGCGTTCCAAAAAATGCTTTTAAACTCAACTGACTAAAAAGGACAATAAACGACCCTGTGTACATGTACAATTTTAGGGGTAGCTGAAAAAAAAAATGCCCAACTGCTCCTAAACATCCGTTTACCAGCAGCAGTGTACATGAGGCCTGAGTCATATCACAGCAAGCTTGCTGCTTCCTAGTACAATGATAGGCAGTATTTTGTTAACCACTTCACATCCACGCTATGGCCGAATGACGGCAACAGCGCGGACCTGAATTCCCGGCCGTCATATGACGGCCTCCCGTGTGCACGCGCCCTGCTGGGCGCGCGCCAAGCGCGCTGTGATCACCGAGTCACTGAGACTCGGGTGATCACCGATCCAAGTAAGGGGCCGGTCCCTTCCCCTTACCATGTGATCAGCTGTCAGCCAATGACAGCTGATCACATGATGTAAACAAAAGATCGGTAATCGTTTTTTTTTTTCCTACTCACGCTGACAGCGTGAGTAGAAAAAAAAGCCGATCACCGGCTCGGATGTGAGGGACATCGGTCCCGAAGTGAAAGAGGCACTTCTGCCTAATCAGCGCCACCTAATAGTGCCACCTATCAGTGCCCACAAGTGCCACCTGTAGTGCCAATCAGTGCCACCTAGCAGTGCTGCCCATCACTGGCACCCATCACTGCCGCCTCATCAGCGTACATCAATGAAGTAGAAAAATGACCTGTTTTAAATTTTTTATAACAAAACATAAAAAAAAATTTTTTTTTTTTTTTTTTAAATTCAGTTTTTAACTTATTTTAACAAAAAGTAAAAACTGCAGAGGTGATCAAATACCACCAAAAGAAAGCTCTATTTGTGGTGAAAAAATGATAAAAATTTCATCTGGGTACAGTGTTGTATGACCGCGCAATTGTCATTCAAAGTGTGTCAGCGCTGTAAGCTGAAAATTGGTCTGGATAGGAGGGGGGTTTAAGTGCCCATACCTCATGTACTTGCTATGTTTTTCTAGATGTAAACAATTAACTATTTGTTACAATAATGCAACTTAAATTGATACTAAACACAGTTTGATTTACATTGTCCCTTCTATTTCTTTATGTGGATGATGGCACTGTAATTATTTAAATAAAAAAAAAATCATTCAAGTAACCTTTTCCTAATCGATATACAGCTGTCACATGACCCAGTTCTTTCCCAGCCTGTCTGCAGGGAAACATAAGCAACGGGCGCTTCTAGTCCTCTGCTGCTGGTCACATGTTCAAAAAAATATATAAAAAGCCTTTGGAATATAGAGTAAAAATAATAAACTGTTTTAAAGTGTCATACAAATATATATTTAAAAATAAAATTTGTATTCATTTTTTGGCAATAACATGGTGTGGGTGGATTTTTACCACTCTCAGGTGTCAAGCCCCTCCAGCCTGTGACTTAGAATAAGAGGAAGGTGAAGCTTCCATTAATCTACATGTAATATCCTGTCCCCTATTTGTTCAGCTGGTTGGTGGGCATAAAGGAGGAGGGAGGGAGTGGGCTGTCATCCGCCCACATGTGTGACTCTCTAGTAACATGGGCTGCTCAGATGTGATAGGGAGGAAATGCTCAGCATAGAACCCACTGAAAACTGAGCATGTGCAGAGCTGCCAACACTGCTCTGCAAAATCCCTAGCTGAGTTGGTGAGTTGGGGACATGGACAGAAGGGGGAGATAGCAACAGAATCAACCAGGTTTTTTGAAAAGTACAGAAAATGAATCTCATAGTGACTGAGTATGAACAGCATGTAATATTTATTGATAGTTTTTTATGATGTGGGTTTAGTGACACATTAATACTTTGATGTACAAGACTTCTTCAATGACTAGTTAATGCATTTACTGTAAGTCTAATTAAAGAAGACCCTAACTAGGCATGTACTTGCATCTTAACCAACCAAATATCTAGACACTTTTTTTTTTAAAATCAAAAACCTGGAGCTAGGTTGCTCTTAGTGTGACCCCACACATTCCCTGCCTCTAACCTAACCCAATGACCACTTATTATCCAAACCTTATAATCTAACGTAACCCTAAAGAGGGCCTCAAAATGTCAAAGCTGTGAAGAGCTTAAAGTGATTGTAAAGTCTTGTTTTTTTCCTATAAAAATAACAAACATGTTATACTTACCTGCTCTGTTTCAGTGGATTTGTACAGAGAAGCACGGATCCTCCTCTTCTTGGGTCCCTCTGCCATGATCCTGGCCCCTCCCTCCTGTTCAGTGCCCCCACAGCAAGCAGCTTGCTATGGGGGCACCCGAACCAAGTCACAGCCATGCCCCCTCTCTCCCCTGATTGGTTAGCTGACTTTGACAGCAGTGACAGCCAATGGCTGTATATCAGCCAATCGGAAGGGAGAATCTCGGATGGCTGAGACACTTGTGTATATCGCTGGACAGAGAGGGACCTCAGGTAAGTGTGAGGGGGGCTGCTGCATACAGAAGGCTTTTTAGCCTAGGGCATAGAATGCATTAAGATAAAAAAACCTTCTGCTTTTACAACCACTTGCCGCCCGCCCACCATCAAATGACGGCTGGGCGGTGCGGCTCTCGTTCTGGGTGGACGTCATATGATGGCCTCCCAGAACGACCGCTCTCGCACCGCCGCGGCTCTTTAACCATGTGATCGGCTGTGTTCAATCACAGCCGGTCACATGTAAACACGGAGATGCCGGTAATCATCGCTCCTCGCCTCACACTGACAGAGGCATTTCTTCACAGGGGACAGCTAGGTATGTGACCAGTGCCCTGATTACAATTAAGTGCCCACCAGTACCAGCAATAATTGCCCACCACTGCCAGCAATCAGTGCCAACCAGTGCCCACAATTGCCCACAAGTGTCAGCAGTCAGTGGCCATTAGTGATGCCAGTCAGTGCTGGCTATCAATGCCGCCCATCAATGCCGCCTATCTGTGCCCAGTGCCACATATCAGTGCCCATAAGTGTGGCATATTTGTGCCTCCTCATCAGTGCCCATCAGAGCTGCCTCACCAATCAGTGAAGGAGAAAAATTGCTTATTTACAAAATTTACTGACAAAAACTAAAAAAAACACTTTTTTTTTTAAAATTATTTATTATTATTTTTTTTTTTTTTAGGAAAAAATAAAAAATCCAGAAGTGATTAAATACCACTAAAAGAAAGCTCTATTTGTGTGAAGAAAATTATAAAAATTTCACAGTGTGGCATGACCGTGCAATTGTCATTCAAAGTGTGACAGCGCTGAAAGCTAAAAAATGGCCTGGGCAGGAAGGGGGTGTAAGTGCCCGGTATTGAGGTGGTTAAAGGACTAGTTACTAGCAATGCCTATGGACTCCCTGTAGCTGATCTTTTCCCCATTGCTGACTTACCATGTTTATATTCTACATTGTGTTACTGCACAGATGGCTATCTTGGTAGAGGCAGGGCTTTGCTTCCTTATGTCAGAGCTGTCCCCTGATGAATGGTAATCTGTTGATTGGTGAGGGAATATTTCAAGAGGAGCTGGAGAGATCCACAGAGGGGATGAAGCAGGGAGTTCCTTACATGCCAGGTCTTCAGGTACAGCCTTTTCTCCAGCAAGGCAAACCGTAGCACAGTGGTGACATCACCAAATCTCATTCCAACCTTGTGACACTAGGAGAGGAAAAATGCCTTACATTTTAGATGTGCATCTATTTGTCCAGGCTCCATGTACATGAGTATGTCCAGGCTACGTGTACATGAGTATGTCCAGGCTTTTTTCCAGGTGGATTTCAAGCCAACTTTTTTTTTTGCTTGACAATTTAAATGAACTCTAAATTTCAAGATTTGCTATGTTTTAAGTAGTAGCACGGATACCGGTATTAGTAACGGTATCAGTGCAGATGCCGAGCATTTGACTGAGTGCTTGTACTTGAGCAAATGCTCCGATGCTTAATCCGATACCTGGGCAGTCAGGGGTGATCGGTGCGGCGATGGGGAGGAGTTACAATCACTGATCTCCCTGTATACATTTCAATGTTCCATCGCAAAATGAAAAGTAACAAAGCTGATTATTTTTTTGGAAACAACTCCCTATGTCTTTAAAGGCCCATTTATTACAGCTATGTTAATGTGTTTGTACATCAATTTTGTCCTAATATATTAGAGTGAGACCTTCGCATAAGGCAAAGCAAAGTTCATAACAATTAGCAAAAAACAAAAGGAAAACTGTGTAAGACCCCCTTTACATCAATGCTGCGCAGCTACGATGCGACTTTGGGGAAGGGTTCTGTGCGATTTTGTGATCCATAGGCTTCAATGGAAACAATCTAAAATTGCATCTACATTTTTGTGTGTGATTTGTGCCTATTGTTAGCTTGCACTAGCTGGCGTCCTAACCACCAATGAATAATTCCTGCTGCCAGAAGCAGGGATGAGCCACTTGTTAAGCAGCCGGCACCTGCTTGCATCCTAATAATGCAGGGCCCTCCTGTACCTTTTGTATTGAACTGTACTGTAATTGTGTTGTCCCCCTTATACATTGTAAAGCGCTGAGTAAACTGTTGGCGCTATATAAATCTTGTATAATAATAATAATATTATTATTATTATTATTAATATTATTGAGTCATTCCTGGGTCTGGCAAGTATTTTGGGGGGGGGGCCCACATTTAAAAAAAAAAAAAGAAAATAGTGTGGGGTCCCCCCCCAAAAATCCATACCAGACCGAAGGGTCAAAGAGACCCTATGAATTTTTAAAAATTTTTTTTTGGAGTGGGGTCCTCTTTAAAATTTTATACCAGACTGGCTGGCGGCAGGGATCAGTCACAGTAAACAAATCAAAATCACATTGCAAAGTCGCACTGCAGCGGCACTAGAAAATCACATGGAAAATCGGATCAAAATCGCACTGCACCATTGTGAACCTAGCCTGAAGAGTCAGCAAAAACAGTGTTTTTGAGAGGAGCTTTTGGGCAAAAAAAAATGCCTGATGCACATTAACATGGCGTTTTCAATTGTAAATTGATTTATAGTTAAAAATGAGCAGAGAATGTTTTGGAAAAAAAACTCTTATAAACGTGTGTGTAATATCCCTATCCCTATCCCCTACCCCCCCAAAATAATATAAAGTACCGCAAATAAACACATAACGTAAAATAGCAATTTAACAAACTTAAAAAAAAAATAGAATAAAATATGAATGATATCCCATTATTTAAAGCCATCTTCAATCATGTCATCCAGTGATGTAAATGCTCATCAGTCATGAAAATACACATCCCAGCAACATTTCCTCGTCCTTCTCCCATCACAAATGACCGATATCCTGATGCTGCGGTAATATAAACACCTCACAGGGGATCCTGAGTGATGTCTTTGACCAGATATGGTCATGAACATATTTGGTCAGTGACATCGCTCCAGATCCCCGGATGTTCATTTACATTATGGCACTCAGGCTGCATTCGCACCTGAGCTTAGCGTCTTTGACGTTTTTTTTATTAGCCAACTATCATCTTGCATCATTTTTTGCTAGGTATTTCCGCTTTTTTTAGTTTTTCCATGAGCTTTTATTTCTTTTTTAATTATTATTCATCTATTTTTTTTTTTTCATTGGGGTAAGGGGTTAGAGTTACGGTTTAGGTTAAGGTTAGGATCAGGAGTTAGGGTTATAGATTATCATTTTTTATGGTTAGGGTGTTAATACTACTACAACTAATGATAGTAAATTAATGTAAAATAAATACACAAATAAAAATATAAATCAATAATAAATTCAATAAATAAATACTAAATAATAATAAATAAATAATTAACCGCTAACCCTTAAAAAAATGTAATAATAAAATAAATAACTAAACAACCTAACCCTAACACAAAATAAATGAATCAATTAGTATTATTATTAATAGTAATACATTTTTTTTTGTTCAGGTTTGAGTGTTTATTATTATTTTATTAATAATAATAATAATAATTTAATATTTTTTTAAGGTTAGGGATTCATTATTATTTATGTATTAATACATTAATATTTTATTTGTATTAATTTATTTGATTCGATTTTTAGTTATTTGTTATTTATTTTTCATTTATTTATTCATATATTATTACTATTTTATTTTATACATTTCTTTTCATTTGAGAAAAAAAAAAACGCGTTACAAAATGCAAATTAAAAAACCATCCAAAAACGCTCAAATCTGCCCGATTCGAGCTACAAAAAAAGCTCCAGAACTATTTTGAGCTTCTGGCGACTTAGAGTGGAGATGTAGACCGTCTCCACAGAGAATAACTTTTTTTTTTTTTTTTCTCTCCAGCATTTTGGAGCTACAAAACTTGTGTGAATGGGGCCTCAAGGATTCGGGTGGACAAACTGGCCAATTAAAGGCCAATTTGTTCGGCAAGCAGGCTTTATTCCGATCACACTCTTGTTTAATCTGAAATCTCATCCCCACTTACTACCTACATTATGCTGATAAACAACACAGCTCCACAGATGGTGCAATAGCAGAACAAGAACAACAGTCTTTATATCAATTCCAAAAGCCCCCCACTTCTCTGCTTCATACCTTCTTAGATGTAACTTGTTTAGGAGGATGTGTGACCGCACACAGGGCCAGTTAATGTACCTGACAGTTCAAAGCGTCACCATAAAAACAATATTTTTTTCACAGACTCTGAGTTGGTGTAGATGAGTTTTTAAGTTTAAAATATTGTGTGCTAGGATTTGCCATTTACTTCTTACTTAATGGGTTCAAATTATATATTTTTTTTTGTTTGAATTTCCATGGGTAACAGATGGATGTAAAAGCAGGCAGAGCAAACTTAGCAGCATAGCTGTTTGAGTTATTAATCTTCAGATATGCTACATTCTGTCACCTCTTGTAGCCAGGTTTGTTCGAAGCCTTTTATTGTAGCATATGTCAACAGATACGTGCTCCCATCTGCTGCATATAGTTTGCTGTCTGCAATGCACAGATGAGGGCACAGTACAATACCTAGCTGTGTCAGTAATTACAGGTGTGTTGTGGGGAACCCTCAGCTTTAATCAGCCCCTTAATTATGAAAAAGGTGGGTCTTTTGTTCTCTCTCGCACAGCTCCATCACACTTTTTATGAGGCCCAGCATCCATCTGCTCACTCTCAGAATGTTTACTTTGACTGATATTGACATAAAAATGTATCAAAGGAAGTGATTAAAACCAGTTTACACATTAACCTGAAAGAAGCATTTAGGCCAGTTTGTTTGTCCAGTGAAAACACAATCTGTCGAGATGTCAGAAATAAGATTGTGCATTTCATCTCAGCAGGAGGTGGGGACTTGGATTTTGCCTGCAGAAATATACACCTTTGGTGGCAATAAAAGCATTGCAGCCCTTCATTTATTTTTTCTTCAATTTTGAAAAGTAGATAGTGAATGTACATGAGTAACAAGAACTAATGAGATCCCAGCAACGTAGCCATCAAATACCACAAGGTCCCATAAGAATGTCTTTAGCAGCAGGGCTGCTGGTGTCCAGCTGTGGTAAACACAAATATGGGAATAAACAGCATAAACCCAGCCACCTTCCTGTTCCAAAGGGAAAGAAAGTTCAGTGGTATCAATGTTAGCTTAGTGCAGTGATGGCGAACCTTGGCACCCCAGATGTTTTGGAATTACATTTCCCATGATGCTCCACTACACTGCAGAGTGCATGGGCATCTGGGGTGCTAAGGTTTGCCATCACTGGCTTAGTGTGTTTTCATTACAGAAAATAGTATTAGTGCAACTGTCTTTCAGATACAGTGCCTTGAAAAAGTATTCACACCCCTTGAAATTTTCCACATTTTGTCATGTTACAACCAAAAAACGTAAATGGATTTTATGTGATAGACCAACACAAAGTTGCACATAATTGTGGAGTGGAAGGAAAATGGTAAATGGCTTTCAAAATGTTTTACAAATAAATACCTGAAAAATGTGACGTGCATTTGAATTCAGCCCCCTTTACTCTGATACCCCTAACTAAAATCTAGTGGAACCAATTCCCATCAGAAGTCACCTAATTAGTAAATAGAGTCCACCTGTGTGTAATTTGTCTACTCACAAACAAACATAAAAAAAGGCACATCTCAGATATCCAGGTGAAGAACAGACAGAACCATTATACATGCCTCCTTATAAATTGGGAGTACAATCACCTATTTTTCACTTCTTAATAAATGGTGTGCGCTAGGCCCTCTTTCTGTTTTCCTGTATATGGTGTCTATTGACCACTCCAGTCTGAGAAGGGCAGCAAGGCGTAGTCAACAACTGAGATTTGAAACTGTGTTGATGGACCCAGGATACTTGGAATAGAGTGTCCATTTGTGATTTAGGCTGGGTTCACACACATGCAATACCAGACATTGCATGTGATTCGCAGCACATTGTTATGCACATAACATGCGATGTCTGTGCGATGCAAATTCAGCCATACAGTTTGTATAGCTGAAATTGTATCGCAGTCACACTAAAATGGTGCAGGGCCTTTTTTTTGGTCTGCACTGGAATTGGAATTCATAGGTGGTCACATGCATGCAATCCAATTCCACAGTTCACACTGCGTTCTGTGAACTGATTTGGTGGTGTCTTTAACTTTTTATTGGCACCTGCAGTGGTTCGCAGTGAGCACTGCCTGTGAGTTAGATGCGATGCGGGAGCCCACGCAGGTTCCCGCATCGCATTAGTGTGAACTGAGCCTCAAGTACCACACCGCAGAAGACTGATTGTGCTCTGTCAGAAGACCAGCACCTGTCAGCAGTAATTCAAACTGGTGAGCTTAGTACGCAGCAGCATTTGAGCGGACTTTCTCTCATATGGTGCCTTGAAAAAGTATTCGTACCCCTTAAATTTTCCACATTTTGTCATGTTGCAACCAAAAACGTAAATGTATTTTATTGGGATTTTATGTGATAGACCAACACAAAGTGGCACATAATTGTGAAGTGGAAGGAAATTGATAAATTGTTTTCAAAATTTTTTTACAAACAAATATTTGAAAATTGTGGTGTGCATTTGTATTCAGCCCCCTTTAGGCCCCTTTCACACAGGGCTGTCCGTTTTGACGGACTCCGCTTGCTCAGTGGCGATACATCCTTTGATCTCCGCTGAGCAGGCGGATGACAGGTCCGTCTCCGCTCATGGTGCAGAGACGGACCTGTTGGAGCCCCGCTGTTCTCTATGGAAGATCAGATGAAAACGGATCAGCCTGTCCGTTTTCATCTGATCCGCCAGGCGGATGGAAAATAGGGTATCCATCCGTCTGGATTTGGCAGACAGGATCAGATAATGGCGGATATCAGCAGACATGTCACCGCTGACATTCGTCACTCCATAGAGGTGAATGGAGAGTCTGATCAGGTCCGCCTGAAAAACTGACGGACCTGATGGGACAGCATGTGTGAAAGGGGCCTTACTCTGAGACCCCTAACTAATCTCTAGTGGAGCCAATTGCCTTCAGAAGTCACCTAATTGGTAAATAGAGTTCACCTGTGTGTAATTTAATCTCAGTATAAATACAGCTGTTCTGTAAAGTCCTCAGAGGTTTGTTAGAGAACCTTAGTGAACAAACTGCATCATGAAGGCTGACAGGCCAGGCAAGTAGGGCATGAATTAGAGAAGCAGCCAAGAGGCCCATGGTAACTCTAAAGGAGCTGCAGAGATCCACAGCTCAGGTGGGAAAATCTGTCCACAGGACAACTATTAGTTGTGCACTCCACAAATCTGGGCTTTATGGAAAGCCATTGTTTAAAGAAAGTCATAAGAAGTCCAGTTTGCACAGTGATGGCGAACCTTGGCACCCCAGATGTTTTGGAACTACATTTTCCATGATGCTCATCTACACTGCAGCGTGCATGAGCATCATGGGAAATGTAGTTCCAAAACATCTGGGGTGCCAAGGTTCGCCACCACTGCGTTTGCAGTTTGTGATAAGCCATGTGGGGAACACAGCAAACGTGGAAGAAGGTACTCTGATCAGATGAGACAAAAACTGTTTGGCCTAACGCTATGTGTGGTGGAAAACTAACACTGCACATCACCCTAAACACACCATCCCCACTGTGAAACATGGTGGTGGCAGCATCATGTTGTGAGGATGCTTTTCCTCAGCAGGGACAGGGAAGCTGGTTAGAGTTGATGGAAAGATGGATGGGGCCAAATACAGGGCAATCTTAGAAGAAAACCTGTTAGAGTCTGCAAAAGACTTGAGACTGGGGCGGAGGTTAACCTTCCAGCAGGACAACAACCCTAAACATACAGCCAGAGATACAAAGGAATGGTATAGATCAAAGCATATTCATGTGTTAGAATGGCCCAGTCAAAGTCCAGACCTAAATCCAGTTGAGAATCTGTGGCAAGACTTGAAAATTGCTGTTCACAGAAGCTCTCCATCCAATCTGACAGAGCTTGAGCTATTTGGCAAAGAAGAATGGGCAAAAATGTCACTCTCTAGTTATGTGCAAAGCTGGCAGAGACATCCCCAAAAAGACTTGCAGCTGTAATTGCAGTGAAAGGGGGTTCTACAAAGTATTGACTCAGGGGGGCTGAATACAAATGCACGCCACGCTTTTCACATATTTATTTGTAAATAATTTTGAAAAGTATCATTTTCCTTCCACTTCACAATTATGGGCCACTTTGTGTTGGTCTATCACATAAAATCCCAATAAAATACATTTACGTTGTTGGTTGTAACATGACAAAATGTGGAAAATTTTAAGGGGTATGAATACTTTTTGAAAGCACTGTATGTTTAGAAGGATGAGGGACTTTATTACTGTAATTCAAGTCTCATTGGATTTAGCAGTGAATAACTGTGACTTTTTTGAAAATAAATATTTTTATCCAGATGTGCATGCTTTGTGACTTCTGTGATGGTATGATAATAAGGTGGTGACACAGGATGCTGCAAATAGGAAATAGATGTGACATCAGCTTGGCTAGATATGTAAATCATAGACTGAATTAACAGAATTAAAAATTATTAGGCAAGTAAAAAAAAAAAACACACAACATTGAGAACTTGATAGGGGATCTAATTCTTCCTATTCAAAACTAAAAAAAAAAAAAAAAGGGGGGTTTGGCTGGACTGCCACTTTATTGGCAGTACTGCATAGTAATCGATTCTATGAAAGTGTCTCTTTTCTTAACTGAACAGTAGCAATTTTGAAAATGTTGCCAAATCACTGAAGCCTCTATCCTATACTCATTTGAAAATAAAATAAGTCAGATATAATAGTCAGACTAAAAAATTGTTAGTGCATGCAGAGAATAATTGCACAGGAAAGAAAAATACTATTTAAAATAAAATATATTTTTTTGTAATCTGTATTCTGTTAGGGAGCTTATTAGTTGACGGACAGAAGAATTTCAATTGCTACAAGCATAAGCTTTGGAGCTGTAATACATTTGTATAAAGCGGACTGTATTCTTTTGGGACTTCAAGTGTAATTTATTCATGCTGCCATCAAAAGTGCAATTTAAATCAAGGTCTGTGGACTAAGTTTTTTTTAAATTTTTTTATTTTTCAGGATATTGTGAATACCGTCATAAAGCACTGCTCGTCCAGTTTCTTTTTCCTCAGCTTGCCCGGCTTCACCATGCTGATAGGGGACTTTATCACAGCTGCGGCCAAGGTTCTCAGTACAGACATGTTGGAGGTGAGTATGACAATGCTCTTTGTGCACACCCTCTGGAGAGAGCCTAGTTGCTAACAAGGTTCAGATTTCTCCACTCTAACAGGTGTCAGCTCATTAGTGCAACGTGAAACTGGTCTCCAGGGGAAAGATACCAGGGCAGCTGATGTGTGAAATTGTAGGATAGGATGACACACTTCTTCTGCAGAGGTGTTTCATCAAAGAACTGAAGTTTGACAAATCATATCTTCACTAATATTGTGGCAGGAACTGTGTAGTCTTCGGCTTCACAGCCTCATTAGCTTTGTTCAATAAAGGGGACTGAAAATGGCAAGGTTTAGAAAGGTGCTATTCTGAAGGGCCTGAGGCTGCGGGACATGTCTTCTGTGTCAGAGGTGACCTGGCTAAAGAAGAAAATGCCATCACACTAAGTTGAAAGTTTTACAGTAATGAGAAACTAACACATGGCAAACTTTTTGGGAAAAACAGCTGGCTGTTCATTAGTATAAAACTGTTGGTTTAAAATGAATGCTATTAGCTGATCCTTAGGTGACCAAATTTATATATTTTTATATATATATTTTTTATGTTTCTTTGTGTTAACCAGTGAGTTCAAGTGTTACTAAACTCACAACAGTAAAATCAGTGTCAATATGCAGTAAGGCATGCTTGTTATATTCACTGTGGAACCTAAGGAGTTATTTGTCTGCATTGTTCAAAAAGGCTGTTTGCTGCTGTCTTCTCTGATCCTCCCCATCTTCCAGAGTCCCCAAACCATCTCTGGATAATACAGAGTTATGGGACAAGCTGCACATGCTCAGTTTGGTGTGTATTGCTGGAGAGTGTTCAGATAGAGGGTCAGGGGTCCTGCAGCCTCATAGGACAATCAGGGGGAGAATGAAAACTCCACCTACAAGCTTTAACCAGACACTGATAGAAGGCACAAGACTGCTCTAACTGCTGATGAAAAAAGGTATTTAGAACTTTATATTTACTAAAACTATTGCATTTCCATGTTCTGTGTACTGTGGGAGACCAGATATAGTGAATGCAGGGTGCTGGGTTTAGTAACACTTTAAAATTTAGTTATCACTGTTTATGCTGCTGTATAACATAACTATCAGGCTGTTTGTATACACTTTTTATCTTTACTTAGGAAAGAAAAAAAAACCCCAAAGATTGCAAAAAAAGGTTCTGCCTATCTATTTAACAGTTCTTGGAGCTCCTTGAAGAACTGCAGGCTTTTATAGCTAAACCGCCCTTTCAAACACTCAGTGAGAACACTTTTTTGGGGTCCGTGTAGACTTACCAGGTTGTAAGGATGTCTTGTATCTCTTGCTTAAGCTCCGTGATAACAGATAGTTTAAAAGAGTCATGCAACAAGAGTCCTGTGACTGTCACTATTACGTAAAATAGTTCAAAATGACTTGAAATTCTCTTTTAGCAGCCTGTACATAGTGTCAGTCATCAGCTCAGAGAATAGACCGGACAGCTTCTATGGGATTCTTACAGCCTAACACCTAGCTCAATTTCTGCTCTGACAGCAAAACAATACAAGTGAATAATAGCACACAAACCTATCCATGAGAGGCAAAGATGTACTAGTGTAACAAAATAAGAGTGGAGATCCAAGATCTGAAGGGTTCTATTTAAAAGCTATAATGGTTTTTGGTCAATTCTCTATTTTTTTTTTTACTGTACAAGTTCTGTAGAATATGGCTCCCACTCTGGTTTCACTATTTACATATAATAAAAGAAGGTACTCAAGTGTTGACACAATCTTTATTCTATAGATTAACTCTAATGGTTGGCAATCAGAGGAAGCTAAGGCCGGGTACCCCCAGGGGTTGCATGAAAAAAATCTGTCGGCTCCGGTCGGAGGCACTGTACTAACCATGGAAGATTAGTCCAGAGATCTCCCCCGCTGAGCTGTAGTGTTCTGACAGAGGAACCCCCCGCCAGAACACTCCGATCAGCTGCTGACTTTCCAGCATGCACGTCCCACAGAAGCCAGCAGAAAGGCTGTTTTCTGTCGGACAGACCGACATACAAACAGGCGGAATGTAGGCTTTTTTTTTTTTTTTAACCGGCAAATGTCTCTAGACATTCTGCCTGTGTGTATCAGGCTTTAGATTGCTTAAGGTTATTGTAATCCTTCACCTTGTAAAAAAAAAAACACATTCATTTTAAAATAGTAATGAAGGGCAAAACATTTTTGTATAGATATGAAAAACATTATTAATACCGATTTCCCTTTTTTTGTAAGTGATCACATTCCCTCTGTTCTCAGCTGCATACATGCTGGGGAGGGAGAAACTGCAGTACACTGATCTTCCCAGTGAAAAGGTGTGCAAAGGAGGGTGTGTCAGGAAAAGTCTGATCATTGGAGGAGAGCAGGCTGAGTTCCCAGCACAGCTAGAGAACTGACCACAGTGGGGTTGATTTACTAAAACTGGAGAGTGGAAAATCTGATGCTCTGGAAAGAAACCAATGGGCTTCCGGGTTTTTTTGTTAAAGTTTAATTAAACAAGCTGAAGATGATTGGCTACCATGCACAGCTGCACCAGATTTTGCACTCTCCAGTTTATAGTAAATGAACCCCACTGTGTTCTCTGGCTAGTGGTCTGTACACACTATCCGAATATCGTACGTCAGATCGTATGACCTTTTTCGTTTAATAGTCGCAAGTAGAAATTGAATAGGTAAATAAAGTCATTAAAATTCTCGTACGGCAGGAAAAAAAATCGGAAGTGATGTCCTGTGTTATAATGTATTTGTATTGTATTTTCGGACGACAACTATACTGACTAAAAGAAAATCGTACGATCTGGAATTATACAAGGAAAATTTTCGTGCATGTCCGATCCAATAATATCGGATGAACTGTCGTGATCGGCTGTCGAAAGTAGTGTACACAGGATCCAAAAATCGTACGATTCTTCCTCGGACGTCAGTTTTCGTACAATATTCGGATCGCGTGTACGGGCCATTAGGCTGGGTTCACACAGATGCACATTGGATGTTGGTTTGCCCCCATCCAATTCGTTTGACAGGAGAGTGTGACCAGCTCTCAATGGAGCCAGTTCACACAGCTCCGGGGCGGCCGAAGTCTGCACTGGAAGAGGGTCCTGTGCGTCTTTGGCTCTGTTTCAGGTGTGAATTCAGGCGAAAATTCTGACCTGATTCGCACCTGAATCGGTGTACAGCTATGCACCAGACCCCCAAGTGTGAACTTGGCCCCATAGTGTGGTCAGTATTTAATAGGAAAGCAGAGGGACTGGGATAGCAGAGGGATTTCACATGGAGGAAGTAATACAAAGAGAACAGGATACTTTTTTTTTTATACAAGTACATGGTACAGCAGGCACATATCAGGAATATGAAGTGTTGGGTTTACATATTCTTTAAGTTATGATCATTAAAAGTCATTAAAAGTAAGCTTGGGAGGAAACTGTGAAAAAATACTTTATATTCCGCTGGATAGTTTGTATGTGTTTTGAATATTACAGGATTCCTTTTCATGATGGATCACCTTGTCTTCAGGTTTGCTCAGCGTAAGAACTAACCCAGATACTTGGCAAATTATATAAATTTTAATCAGCCCTGTATCAACCATTTACTACTTCACTTCTGCGATCTGCGTGTTCAGAGATACAGAATTTTCCAAGTAAACTCTATAAATCCACTGAGATGCCTGTCATTTAGAGCCATCCAGTTTTTATAGAAATCAATAGTACAGAAAAATAAAAATTAAAACTAATAATCTAGTTTCCCTATTATTTTTGGATGGGTACTTTCACATAGCCTATTAAGAATGATGTTTCCCTGGAGAAAAATCAGCTTTGAAGCATATGCTTTGTCTTGTTCTCTGTAGTAATTTGCAAGGCTAGGAGAGGGAATATGGAGTTCGGGAAGATGGGCTGGATATGATTGAGAGATGAAGCGGTGCAGCATTCCTTGTATTTTTCTGCTCATAAAGCTCCATTATTCTTGTAGCATCTCTAAGCTGCACTATTTTTAGTTGGCCTTTTCCACTTTTGTAAGCTTTTCTGTCTCGATATTACTGACAAAATAGTATGAGAATAACATGAGGTAATCAGCTGTGGATTTCAAGGGTGGGGAGGATTATAAAGGGGGGGGGGGGGACTTGTTGCAGACCAAAGAAAGGTTAATTGTGTCTCGTGGGAAGAATAATTCCCATCATAAGTACTACTTGTAATCAGTCACTGTAATCTCAGGGCTCACCAGTTCTGTGCACGGCAGAAATAATTATCAAGAAGATGGCTAACTGGAAATAAAATCATATCGACACAGGCTGATTGGAAGTAAATCTATCAAAGCGCAGTTAAGTACATCTGTGCGCTGTCATACCTGCGGTGTTTAATGTGATCCTTACAACACTGTTCCTGTCCTGAGGCATCAGAGTGTGGAAATACATTGTGCACTGAATAGCATTTTAGTTTAAATATATGCACAACAGAGGAGCCTGTAGGCTCACAACCATTGAAGCCTAAAGGTATGGTAGTGTCAAGAGCAATGTGGAAAAAGACCCACTGCCCACATCCCTAATAGATTACACAAAAAGCAAAGATTTTTTCCTCTTGTGGGACTTTAAAAGGCAGGAGTCTTCAAGCAATAATTAATTCAAAAATATACATTTATTACAAAAAGTTAAAACATGACAATAATAAAAGAGATGGATGCAAATGGGGTCCGATGTTAGCAAACAAGGTGTGTGTATATAGAACTGATACAACAATACTAAAAGGGCACCACACACGGCTGTCCAAGCAGTGGGCAGGGACAGAAGGCCCAACGCGTTTCAAGGTTGTAAGTAGTTAGACCTCTTCTTCAGGCGCTGATGGTGAAGTATGTATTTATCGTATCGCTTTAGAGCCAACATCAAGGTAGCATCCAACTTCAGGAGAAATGGGGATGAACAGTTTCCTGCCAGGGATTAGACCTCTAGACCAGAGCTTCACATCAGGGGACGCACAGGACCAACACCAGGACTGAACACAGAGGGCGTCCTACCACTGAGAAATATCCCCATGGGTTCAAAAGGCCCCTTTCCCCTTGGTCATCTGCTGATGTATAGTGGGGTATCTTATATCAATGAAAAGATGCCTCAAAAATGTGTTAACAGCAGGTAATGTTACACCACAGATGGATAAATTCCAAAAGAAGGCAGTGGAGTCATAAGGGTGACAGAAGCAGCTGGGGAGTGAGCGACCATGTGACCAGTCCGATGCCGGCTCAGGCAAGACAAGAGGAAAAAATCTTTGCTTTTTATTGAAGCCTAAAGCAACCATCCCCTGCTAGGATTACCCTCCTTTACATGCATTTTCTTGTTTTATTAGTTCTAGCCTTTCTAAAGCTGCTTTCACACTGGGACGTTGGGGCCGTCGGCGGTAAAGCGCCACTAAAAAAAGTAGTTATAGCGCCCCTATTCGGCCACTAGCGGGGCGCTTTAAACCCCCGCTAGCGGCCGAAAAAGGGTTAAAAGCGCCACTGCAGCGGTGCTTTGCCAGCGGTCTGGCGGGACTACTCATTGATTTCAATGGGCGGGGTGCTTTAGGAGCGGTGTGTACACTGCTCCTACAGTGATGCAAAGATACTGCTTGCAGGACTTTTTTTACTGTCCTGCAAGCGAACAGCTCCAGTGTGAAAGCACGCAGTCTTTCACACTGGAGTGAGATGAGAGGCTCTTTACAGGCACTATGCAGGCGCTATTTTTAGCGCTATAACGCCTGTAAAGCGCCTCAGTGTGAAAGCAGTCTTAGGCAGGCCTTATTTTATGCAGTTTTCTTTCCTTCACCCAGGGGTTGTAAAATTGCTCGATTTACACAGTGTTGATGGGAGAATCCCTCCCGCTGTATTCTGACCGTAGAAGGTTTCCCAGCCGTCAGAATACAGTGATCACTGCTGGCGGCTATAGCTACTGGTAGTGATCGAACACAAGCTTAAACAACGCGCTGATTGAACTGAATTTGATCGATCGATTGACTTTAGTGCAACCAGCCTGTCCATACATAGATGGAAATTTAGCTGCTTCTCACTGTACCAGCCAAATTTTGATGTGTCCATGGCCAGCTTAAAGCAGAAGTGAGGGCAAAACCTTTTTTCCATGTTCTTGTTGCTGATCTCCTACCTTCACCAACTATGCCAGCCATGTTGTTCTGAGCTCTTCTGCAGTAGCCTGCTGATCTTGCTGAAAAAACGTTAATCCCCTGTGATATCCTGTTTTGTAAGACCTCTGGCTGCTAATCCTTCTGTATCCTCAGCCAGCGGTCTTGTCACTGCCCTGCTTCCCCTCCCTACACCTTCCCCCATCTTCCCCTCCACCGCACCCCTCAACCAGTGGTTCTGAATGTCCCCCCCTCCTTTCTTATGCTGCCCTCCCTTCCCCTAGCCCTGTGAGCCAGCTCCTCTCTCTTACTGCTGGCTCGAGGCACTGCAGGGGAGTCACAGGGGATTGAGCTGTAAAAAATAGAACCCCGCCCGATTCCTCTTACTGATCCGACCCTCGTACTGCTCCTCCCCTCACACTGCTCCTCCCCTCACCAATACCCCGTGCTGGCTCTCTGCAGTGCTGCTCGTCGGCTTCCCTCCCTCCAGCCAGCTTTAGCTACTGCAGAGGAGCTTAGTGGTGGGGAATCCAAAGCGGCCTCTTCATTCCACGGCGCTCCCGCACCTCCTATTCCAGGCTCTGACTCTCCTTCCTTCAGCTGCTTGTCGGCTTCACCCCCTCCCGCTGCCTGTAGTTGCTGCTAGGATGAGAGATCAATGCAGCTGCTGGTTTTCAGGATAGAGAGGGAGGGTGTCACCATGCCCCAGTGTCTATCAGTGCAGCTTCAGTCAGTGCCTGTCAGTGCAACTCCCATCAGTGCAGCTCCATCAGTACTCATCAGTGCATCTCCGTCAGTGCCCATAAGTGCAGCTTCCATCAGTGCAGCTACGTCAGTGCAGCTTCCATCAGTGCATCTTTCAGCGCAGTTTCAATCCGTGCATCTTTCAGCGCAGTTTCCATCAGTGCATCTTTCAGCGCAGCTTCCATCAGTGCATCTTTCCGTGCATCTTCCATCAGTGCAACTCCGTCAGTGTCCATCAGTACAGTTCCTTTAGTGCAGCTTCCATCAGTGCAGCTCTGTCAGCTTCCATCAGTGCAGCTCTGTCAGCTTCCATCAGTGTAGCTCAGTCAGTGCCCATCAGTGCAGTTCCATTAATGCAGCCTCAGTGGAGGCTCACCATTGCTACCTCACAATTGCATCCTCAGCAGCCTCACAATTGATGCCTTATCAGTACAGCTTCAAAAGTGCAGCCTCACCAGTAGAGGCTAAGCATTGCGGCCTCATCAGTTCAGTCTCACTAGTGGAGGCTTACCAGTGCAGCCTCATCAGTGGAGGTTCTCCATTGCAGCCTCACTGGTGCAGCCTCATCAGTGGAGGCTCACCGGTGCAGCCTCACCAGTGGAGGCTCACTAGTGCAGCCTCACCAGTGGAGGCTAAGCATTGCAGCCTCACCAGTGGGGGCTCACCAGTGCAACATCATCAGCGGGGGCTCACCAGTGCAACATCATCAGCGGGGGCTCACCAGTGCAACATCATCAGCGGGGGCTCACCAGTGCAACATCATCAGCGGGGGCTCACCAGTGCAACATCATCAGCGGGCCTCACCAGTGCAACATCATCAGTGGGGGCTTACCAGTGCAGCCTCACCAGTGGAGGCTAAGCATTGCAGCCTCACCAGTTGAGGCCTATCAATAGAGGCTCACAAGTGCAGCCTCACCAGTGGGGGCTCACCAGTGCAACCTCACCAGTGGGGGCTCACCAGTGCAACATCATCAGCGGGGGCTCACCAGTGCAACATCAGCAGCGGGGGCTCACCAGTGCAACATCATCAGCGGGGGCTCACCAGTGCAGCATCATCAGCGGGGGCTCACCAGTGTAGCCTTACCAGTGGAGGCTAAGCATTGCAGCCTCACCAGTGGAGACTAAACATTACAGTCTCACCTGCGGAGGATCACCAGTGCAGCCTCATCACTACAGGCTCACCAGTGCAACATTATTATTGGGGGCTCACCAGTGCAACATTATTAGTGGGGGCTCACCAGTGCAACGTTATTAGTGGGGGCTCACCAGTGCAACATCATTAGTGGAGGCTAAGCATTGCAACCTCACCAGTGGGGGCTCATTAGTGGAGGCTCACCAGTGCAGCCTCATGCTTTACAGTTAGACTGTCATCTATCTGTGTGCTCAGCAGTGTGGCTGCAGAATGAGGGAAGTGGGTGAGTTCATATTAACATGTACAGGCCTAGTATACCCTCCCACATTCAGTGCAATTCCAAGGATTCATGGGAAATGTAGTTTGATTGTGGTTTAGAGAGAGATGTAATTACTGTTCTAACAGCTCCTCCTTGGCAGAATACATGATGCATTTTTTGAATCACAGAGCTGACTTCCTGGAAATTCAATTGGACTTTTCTTTTCAATGATAAGGAATTTCAAAATTGCAATAACTGTTTAGTGTTTAGTGTAGGGGGTGTACTAATGGATTTTTTGCCGATCCAAGAGTTCTGCTTTAAAGACAAAGGCCTAACTGTAAGTTGGACCTGTTTGTTAGTGGCAATCTATTCAGTGTATATAATTTAGAATGTCTAGGTTTTACAAAGCCTTTTTGAAATGATGTTGGCAAGAATCATCCCTTGGCCATCACGTATAGATCAAAAAGGCCTCTACAACAATCAAACTCAGAGTGATGACGAGCCACTTGCATTCGTTTCTAGCTTTATTTCACATTTCATCTTCCAGGACAGCACATAAGAGAGTGGCTCCACCCACCTAAAACAGGAAACACATCATCCACAATCAAATAGAAAGAGCATAGTCTCTCAGAGTCCTCGGTTTTTGTGTTTCCTCCAGCCTAGCAGGAACATCTTCATGGTTTGTTAGTTTCTCCCTCAGGCCTTTCTGCTGGGTGCAGGGGCCTCCCTGTACAGGAATACTCTAGTAGAATAAGTAGATGCTCTAGTTGCTCCATGGGATGAGCGCATCCTGATATATGCATTTCCTCCCCCTTAAACTCCTGGATCAAGATGGAGGGCATTCCGATGATCCTCATCGCTGAGGACTTGCCCAGACAGGTGTAGTATAACGACTCCTGTCATACTATTTGTGGGCTCTGCCAAATAGTCAGGATCTTCTGTCCCAAGAAATGATTTGCCAGCTTGCTTCAAGGTTGCCGGACTTAATGATATGACTGTATAAACCCAGGTTCTGAAGGAACAAGGATGTCTGAGTCTTTGGTTCCTGCAATGCTAAAAGTCTGCTTCTCACCTCTATCATTGGATGTGGAAAACATATTTCACTTGGTAAAGGTCTCCAGACTTCCACTCCAGGAGTTTCTCCACGGGACGAATTCTCCTTCCTGCATTGGGATCTGGACCACCCCTCAGCACTATCAAGTGCCAAGTTTTTGCCCTTTCCTTTCTTTTTGAGAGGCTGTTCTCACTTTTTGTTAAGACATTTGTATAGGGTGGTCTCCTGTGTAGCTCCCTCTTTGCGTTCCCCTGTGACTCCATGACGCAGCTGAATCTGGCTGCCTCTGTTTCAGAAACTGCCACTTAAGCCCAAAGGAGACATTCCTTTCTCTGATTCCACTCAATTGTACAAGAAAATTGTATAATGTATGGCCAGCCTAAGTTCTGGACGTTGCAGGCTTATCTTGATGCTAGCTATATGGGCATTCCTTTCATTCCATAAAGGTCCTGGTCCTGCAAACCCCCCCCCCCCCTTTTTTTTTTTTACAATATTTTAAAAGGGTGATCAAAGCATGGCAATCTTGTATGACATGTGTTAAACTTGATCTCCCTCAAAAAAAAAAGCAGTGCAGAGAAAAAGAGCATTATCGTTCATAGTCTGGATGAACGCTACAATAAAATATAGCATGTAAATAAAGATTGTACCACAGTGAACTAATGAATATATTTTCAGTTTTGCATGTGTTGATCTGACCTTGCAATTCTTTTTGTAGGCACCGCGATTGGAAGCTCATAT
Source organism: Lithobates clamitans (assembly GCA_037952925.1). Taxonomy (NCBI): domain Eukaryota; kingdom Metazoa; phylum Chordata; class Amphibia; order Anura; family Ranidae; genus Lithobates; species Lithobates clamitans. The sequence goes on from JBBGZY010000049.1 coordinate 3,623,839, forward strand.
AATTATTGGGTCACTTGTGTGCTTCCCAAACACTTACAGAGATCTCGCTTTACTGGAGGCTTCAGCTGCAACAAATGATATTGTCATAGAAAACAAAGATATAAAGGTAAGAAGGTATAGCTTTTAGTAACTGAGCAAAGAGAAAAAGGAGAAGGCCTTGCTCCATAAACTAGTAATATGTAATTTTTCATTATAACAGTTATTTTGAAGCTCAAATGTAGTTTATTCAAAAGGTATGCAAATCAAGTCAGTGTAAAGTAAAATAATAACTGAAATATAGTTTACAAGCCTCCAAAGAAAATTTGTTTGCTCGTATTCAGAGACCACTGTTCTCTGTGTGGGAGTATACATAATGCATTTTTTTTTCAGCAGGTTGAACAAAAGAAAATGCCTCAATTCACCCATCCACACATCCCATGGGGATGGGGGAATCCCTCCCACTGTTGTGTTGTATTTTAAAAGCTGGGAGCCTTCCCCGCCGTCAGAGCACACTGATCAGTGTTGCCAGCGGCACTGAATGTTTGGTAAAAACGCAACAGGCTGGTTGTACACAAGTCGATCGCCAGATTGACTTGTGTACAACCAGCCTGCCCATACATGTATTGAAAAATGGCCAGTCCCCACTGAACTGGGTGAATTTGGATCCTTGTATGGCCAGCCTAATGGTCTCTCTACAGTGGTGTAACATGCCCTCTGCTGAGTCACCACTACAGCTGCCACTTCATACAGATTTCAAAGCTGAATTGTTGACTCAGCAGGGGGCGTGACCACTGATCTCATTCAGGAAACAAACAATTACCACCTGTTATATTAAGCAGCCCCTATGCGATTTAAATATTTTTGGATAAACTACATTTGGCCTGCCTTATCTGCCCGTTTTGAGCTCTTCAGTTTTCACTAAAGAAAATCACCAGCCTTTTCCAACATTTGGATATTAGAATTCTTCATGAAAAGTCCAGGTATATATAACATTTGCTGTTTTTTACAAAGTGGCAACCGTTAAATGATTGATTTTTACATCATTCACAATTAAGCGATTTATACCAATTAACATTTGTCCGAGTCACAATTTTTCCTATATTGCCCAAAAAATTCACATGATTGCCAAGTTCATTCTCTGCACCAAATGTGCTTAAAGGATAAGTTCACCTTTAAAAAAAATATATAAATGCACTTCTTTTTGCAGGTAAAATAAATGTGTATTTATTATTTTTTTTTCTACTTGGAGCCTGTAAAGCATTGCACCCGCAATCAGCAGATCACTGGTACAGTCTGCGGGACTCCTGCAGACTGTCAGTGAAAGTTGTTTGCTCGTACCTCGTACGGGCAGGCAAATACACACTGATGAAAAGAGAGAATGAACTACCACAACGCTCATTGAAACTACAAGCCAACAGCCGCAGAGATTGTCAGTACTTGCAGTTTCCCATTCACAGAGAACTGTGAATGAATGATGTGGCCAGGCAGGTGGAGCCCTGCTTGGCCATGTTATTTTCAAACACTGACAGTGGGCCCCTCTCCCTGTCACTGGGGAGGGAGAGGGGGAGAGGCTGCAGCTGCTAGAACATGTTACATGTTCCACCCTAAATACTGACTTATCCTTTAAATTTGTCCAAAGTTTATAAACATGTACCTGTGTAATTTTTTAAATCGAGTTTCTCCTAAATTGTCCTTTTACCCTGGTAGATGTTTGTAGAATAGTAATATTTTTTTTTCATTTTTCCCCTATCTTTAGAGTTTCTTGGTTAACACTTTATTGAAGAATGCCAGAGAGGAACCCATCGAAGTTGCTAGGTAAGAGATAACCTAAGAAAACCTCTGTTTATTTTTGTAAATCACCCTTTATGACGGACATTAGTAAAATAATATATAAATACACCCAGTTATTAGCTGAATGTACTGGTAATGCTGATCTCCAGGCGTATGGTCAAGTGTATAGATAAATACTTATATTTATAGTTTTACTTGACAAAGTAATTATAACTCTGTTATCTATTAGAGGTACTTATATACACAGTCCATTACAAATATTATACATTCACATCAGTCGCTGCCCTTAGGTGCTAGCATAACCACTCAAAACTGTTCTAAATGCTGGAAGTTAACACGGAAGTCCAGGCTTTTTCTAACTATACTTAAACATGCTCCCACCCCCATTCTAACTCCTAACTATCCTGTAAAAGGATAACTATTCTGAGGGTGCTCTGGTCTGGTAACGTGATCTCTCCAGCGGCCGGCTTCAGTGGGGAGGAGAGATCGATGAGAAGCTGAAATGGCTGTGTGGTGACGTAACCCATTGGCTTGCTGTGGGGCAATCTTTGTTGGCTGTCCTTCCTCTCCCTTGAAGCTGCTGTTGGGAGCTGATCATATGACTGGACCAGAGCTCCCTCTGGGGGCTACATATACACATCTTCCTTTCACATGGTAGTTAGAATAGGAGCTAGAATGGGGTCAGAACAGGTTTAGGAAAGCCTGGACTTCCACATTAAATGCATGGGATTGAAGGAGGAGTTACAGTATATGTGAACTTTCTGGATAGATTGTAGCAGGCTCAATCAAAGCTTCATACATGTCTTCAAGTTTCTAGGTGTCCCAAAGGTTGGTAACCGTTAGGAGTCATTTAGATTTTTTTTCTGTTAAAGTTGAGTTTGGTTTATTACTTAGTATGTATTAAAGATCAACCATAATAATTTTTAGTTATTTTATTTCATATTTTTTTTTAGCATCTACAGGTTTAGGTTTGATATTTTAACTATTTATTTATAAATAAACAACTACCAAATAGGTACATTTCCATTAATATCCAACAATATTTTTAAGATTTCATATGCACTGTTGCATGCTCACTTGATTAAAAACAAAAATTTAACATAAAATAATATTTTTTTGGTTATAAACATATATTAAAACAAAATATAGTGTAGCACAACCATAAACAAATATAAATAAAACAAGTCCAAATATAACAAAATTCCACCGTTGTGCAACTTTCAGTGACAGTTCATAAATTTGCAGTGACTTCAGTGACCACTACCTCTAGCTAGAATGCCTGCTCACCTCCAAAAGTTGACTCCACTACAGAGTCACACAAGTCTGTGATTATATCTCTCAGGATGCCTTGGGAAAACAACTCCTCCTCCTGGTGTTCCTGGACAAGACAGACCTCCTCCCAGGTTCTCATTATGTAAACCCCACTGCAAAGTCGCATACGCTTAGTGTAATATCTGTCAGGATTTTTCATGAACACAAATCCTCATCACAGTGCACCTAGACAACTCAGACCTCCTCCCGGGATCTCATTCAGTCATGTGTGGCCATATAAAACAAAGGCAAACCATAGTGCTCTCTGCTAATAACATTTATTAAAACTGTAACTTAGGGATAAAATACTCACATTCAAATGTGAAATACATGCATATCATCAATCATGATGTGAACGGAGAAAACATTCTGAATGGCGACACCTCACACCTGTACGCGTTACCCTCTCTGATGAGCTTCTTCAACAGGACCTGATCAAAGCAAAATTTTCCAACAAACCTGTTCAAGAGCATTCAGTCATTAGATCTGACAGGAATGGCCATAGCAGGATTCAAATCCGACCAGTCCTTGCTGAACTGGCCAAATTTTGATCTATCTTTAGCATAGGGTATGCTTGACTGCTGCAGAAAGATCACTGCCCTCATACAGAGAGGAGCAGTCCAGAGAGGAGTTCAGGATTTAAAAAAACAAACATTTATACTCACCTAGTTGGATCGATGCTGCATCTGTCTTCTGCTGCCTCTGTAGTGAGAACTGAGCAATTAAACACCACTGATCACTCAGTTCTCCCCCTCTGCTCTGAGCACTCACTGGAGCACCTATGAAGGGGGGGGGGGCTGGCTCAGGCTTTCAGCCAATTGCGGAGAGGCTAAGTCAGGTGCCAATCCAGGTTTCTGGGTGGATACCATATGGTCGGTTCTTTTCAGAGCCTGGGCCGGCTTTGTGACGTCAGCCGACTTCAGCCTGCTGTCAGCTGAAAACGAATCGAAGGAGTGCAAAACAGACTGCACTCCTGTGGTCTATAGAAGAAGTATGGGCAATAATACTTTGGCTATACTTCTCATTTAACTGCAAACTACTGGCGGGGAACCCATAGAAAAAGGACATTTCATCATTAAGCTGGGTATACACATTGAGTTTATTTTTTAGCTCAACCAGCGGGATGAATGAAAAAAAAAAATAACAGATTCCTGCATCCACACAAGTGATGTGGATGTAGGGATCTTCCCTGCTGCACTATTGTAGTCTGGCGATCGGCTTCTGTTGAACAGAGAGGGGCATACACAGATTGAACTTCAGCCATGTTCCATCTGAATCAACTGAATTTTGATACTTGTTTATCCAGCTTGAGTTTTCGTCTGCATGAGAAAAAAAGTGATTTGTAAACCTCAGACATAAAATATGAACAAAGAATTTAATTATAGTGTGTACTTGTCTCAATCCAGAGCACTAAGTGTCATCCCTGTCTGCTGCCTCATTCCCTCTGTTATATGAATGAGACACTTTTTGACGAGTTTTCCCGACGCCTAGAGAAAAAAGGTTGACGGGATGGAGCTCCAGGACACAGCCTTTGATTGACAGTCTCAGCTCTGTTCCTGTGTGCTGTGCAAAGGGGGAGGGGGTTATCCCTTCGCTCCAATCAGCTCTCAAAGCTCTTCTCACTGAGTGTAACTTCAGTTTCCCAACCCCTTGCTTTCTGAAAACTCAGACAAGCTTTAAAAATTCTGCCCTTTGTTGGCTGTAGTGAAGAGAATACTGCAGATAAATAGGTACAACTTGCATAGGAGGCTATTTTCCACCTCTGGGTATAACCTGAGGCTAGTCATTTCACTGGGTATTTGTAGGGGTTTACAACCTCTTTAATGTAGTTCCTTCTTAATTGGGCTCAAAGTAGACATCATGGTGGCTTGTTTAAGAGCCATGATCATTTATGAGGAGGTCTCACTACTGATGTAACCAAGAAAGAAAAGTTTCTCAAATTAGAAGGCATTTTTTTCATCTGTTGCATGCCTTACCCCTACTACAAGGGCCTTATCTTTTTACGTTTAAAGTGGTGGATTTACAACAAGCTGCACAGAAAACAGTCTTGCAAAAACACACAATTTGCAGTTGTATTTAGAAAGGCATGCAGATGCTATAGTAAAATATGCACCGTTGAGGTGATCAATGCGTATTACATGATTTGCACATAACATGAAGGTGTCCCAGGGAAAATTTTAGGTCTCTGAAGGAATTCATTACAATACTAAAGTTTTGGTAAAACATTACACTAGGGCTGCAACTAACGATTATTTTCATAATTGATTAGTTGGCCGATTGTTGTTTTGATTAATCGATTAATCAGTTAATAACCTTAAAAAGAAGTGTGGTGTATAATTTAGTTAATATGTAAAGTTTTAAAAAAAGGTAATTTATTCTTAAATATCTCTATGCAATGGTAAATATAAATAACCAACTATATGGTTAGGGAGTAAAATATCTAATCCACTCTGAGAATAACAGACAGAAGAGATATACTGTATATACTATTAGAGGAGATATACTGTATATACTATTAGAGGAGATATACTGTGTATATACTATTAGAGGAGATATACTGTATATACTATTAAAGGGTGAATCTGGTAAATATCAGATTCAGAGATCACTTTTTTTATTTAAAAAACAAACAATGTTTTCCTTAAAAAAAAAAGTCATTTTAAGAACGTTCGTTCAATTTTCTAATCGTTAGTGGGGTCAAATCCACGTTCGTTTTCACCACAGTGATGGGAAAATTTGGAAATAATAGAAAACTTCTTGGTCAAAGGAATTTTCAGACAGTGTATGTGGTTTTCGTTCAGAAATTACATTGATTTTAAAAACAAAATGTTAAAAACAAGTGAGAATTTCAAACAACATTCTTTCATTCAGCGAGTGTACAAAGATTTTTCATCTGAATATTCTGGTCTGAAAATGAATCGGTGTATCCAGCATAAGGCTCGGTACACACCTATGCAGTTTGCTTTTGATCTGTTTCTGCAGTGCTTTTTGCTGTGCGTTTTGATTTTTGCACACGTGATTTTGCGGCGATTCCCTGACCCTTTCCAAATACGTAGCGGCTGAAAAAAGCATAAATGTGAATGTGTCCCATAGGAAACCATGTAAATGAACTGTAGTGCTTTTCCGCAAAAAGCACCAAAAAACACATAGATGTGAACCAGGTCTAAGACATTTAGTAACATAATTGGGTTAAAAAAAATAAAAATAGCCCTTTATAGTACAAAAAAAAAAAAAGCAGATAATCACTACTGTAAGGGGCTCATTTTTTTACTGTAGACCTGTGAAAGTAATATTTACAGTAGCGATTTGTTCTTTTTGTACTATAAAGGGCTCATTTTAGTTTTCTTTAACCCCATTATGTTACTGGCCGATTAATCCATTATGAAAATAGTTATCTATTAATTTCATAATCGATTAGTTGTCGATTAATCGATTAGTTGTTTCAGCCCTATATTACATGCAAATGTTAAGCACAGCTATGCAAAAAAGAGTAACAGTCTAGGGAATTTGCACTGTATATTACTTGAAGTTGCAAAATTGTAAAACAAAGTAAAAGTTTGAACATTTTGTTCATGAACCAGGTAAAGAGACAGGATCAAAATGAAAACAATTATCCACAGTAATGAATTATAACTAGTGGCAAATGGGGGAACTATGGGACTTTTCAAGTGCATGAACACATGATTGCACAGAGAAATATTTTGTATAAAAAATGTTTTACAAAATGTTAATTACAAAAAATTTAGATTAAAAGCATATTGTACAGTCGTATAATTTCATTCATCTCACATTTTATTCAACGTGTTTATTCAGGACGCATTTTCCTGAAGAAGCCTGAATAGGCAAAACTTGTTGAATAAAATGTGAGATGAATGACAGTATATGACTGTACAGTATGCTTTTAATCTATTTTGTTTGTAATTTAAATAAAATTTTGTAACAAATATTTTTTATACAAAATATTTTTCTGTGTATTTGTGTCCATGCACCTAAAAAGTCCCATAGTTCCCCCATTTGCCTCTAATTCTTTATTAAGGGATGTTGGTGCCTATGATTTTGTGTAAACTGGTCTTGTCCATGCAATTTTCATAGTCATGAATCAGACTTTACGTTTTAATTGAAACAAAGGGGTTGATTTACAAATGCCAAATCTACGGCGCACTGCAACTGCATTTGCTCCAGATCTTAGTAAATGAGGGCGAGGACTGCTGACTGTCATCATCCAATCATGTGAAAGCAAAAATGCTGTTTTTTTTTTCATTTTTCTTGCATGTAATTGGGTATTTTTTGCAAAGTGAATTTTTTCTAAGCTGTGGAGCAACTGCACTTGCAGTGCACAGTATATTTGTCGTTCGTAACCCCCAAAGATTGATTGTGATCAGCAATTGCTCTTCATTTTTTGTAACTCTATCCTTGTTGGTAAATCTATTTATATATGTTCCGATTTTTACTTATTTTGCCTTACTTACAGAATTTTACATCTAATGGTTGATTCATTATTATAAGGTGACCCCTTCTAGGGCTTTTTGAACATTTCTGGCCATGTTTTGATGTTTCCACTGTTCCATTAATGCATTCTGCTCTTATTCTTGCTGTTCCTTACACTTAAACTGTTGTGTTTAAGGTGCATTGCAATCTGCTGTCTTGGAGTTTGGATCTGTGAAGAGCTAGTAGAGAACACCAATCACCCTCAGGTTATAGAGGCCATTAATGTCATTGGCGTAACACTAAAGGTATTGTTTATATTTTCTTCAAGAACTGCACACATTTAATTTCTCAATTTCCGCTGTGAGCTTATTTTGCCTTGGCCTGTACCGAGACCTTTTATTTAACGGATGGATGCATTTAATGCAGGAGAACAGGAATTAACACACAACCCTTGGCTAGTGAAGTGCCTGAGGGTCCTACAGAACCAGACAAATGCAGCATATACTGTTCTTCTAGTTTTCATCTTCAGTATGGGCTGGAGGTAAAATGAATGGTGAACGATAAATTGTATACAATATTTTGCAAGTCTAAGTAGATGGGTTAGCTGCAGATCATATCTAATCATATCATTTCAGTTTTTTGTGTTTTTTTTTTTTTTTTTTTGCAATCTGTGTCTGATCAGGGAGATTTCTCTTTACTTCATGTCCTGTAGACACAACGGGAAGTGGGAGAAAATCTCTCTTTTTAAATGATAAGTGTATCTATTAGAAGACTTCTCCATTGTTTCTATTCTGGTGATATCTCACAATTCTGGAGTTCCCACCACTTTGTGATCTTGGTCACCAGGACAAATAGATAGGGAATTTCCCTTTTGGGAACACAGACTGCAAAAAAAAAAAAAAATAGTTTTACAAATAAGCCTTCAAGACTAAATTATGGAACATGTTTGTTGATTTGGGCAACAGCTTCACTATTGCAACAGTCTTTGTAAGTCAGTACTATTTGTCTTCTGTTGAAGAAAAGCAAATCTGGTTGATACAATTTAGAGATGGGCACTCGTTCATTTGCAATAGAGGCTTATAGATTGCACTTTTCTTTAAAATCTTGGATAACATTAGTGACCTTACACACTTGTGGTTGTGTCATTAGACTGCTAACTCTATACTTGATTAATGTAAAAGAAGTAGTACCAACTATCACTTATCTACATTAGTAGTTAAACTAATTTCTCCTGGTGATAAGCTGAAATTAAACCTTAGTTTGGGTTTCTATACAGCATGTTTAATATCTAATGCACTGTTAAATTAATGATTGTGGGCTGGGGATTGTGATTTAGGTGTTCATATTACCAATACCACAAATGTAATATCTAGTAAACCTTTATATAAATGATTGTAGGCTGAGGCATTACTCACGCTAGGTGGGAGAAGAATAACCAAGTATTACAAGTTGTTCCCTTTTGTTCTCTTGTTTTGATGGAAGATTCTGTATCACATGTGTACTTGAAGCGGTTAATGAGCTCAAATGAATGTACAAGAGGCTCCATTTAACATGACACAACATGTGGTCGAATTATATTGTTTACCATTGAAGTGCATGTGACATTTTCAAGATATGAACTCATTTGAGTTACCATTGATATTTTCATTAGATAGTGATTAGCACACTGCGGCATTGGATCATTGGGTTTAGTTTCTACATGAATCTATTTTGTTAGTGTTTGTAGTTTCCTCCACAGTCCAAAAGCATTCAGTTATGTAAATTGGCTTATGAGCGAATGAGCCATGGGGTGTATGTGGGGGGGGGGGGTGTCATGTGATTGTTAAGGCCACTAAAACGGGGACAGACATGAATGCTAAATGGGTACTCTGTAAACGGCTTCATAATGTGTTGACATCATTAAAAATAACTTTCAGGCTTTGAGGAAGCCCTGCCAAAACCAATTAATTGGTGGTCAGTGGAATAAATGCCCCTTACACTGCTGACCAGTTAAAAGAACGTCCCACTTACATTGTTGGTCAGAATGCCACTCTTACAGGCATCTAAAATATCATTGGTGTCAAGCAGCTGGCTCTGTCAAGTGAGATACTGTATGCCACAGGTCAGGAAGTCCGTAGCAACCCCTGTAGGAACCTTTTTGTTTAGCAGAACCCTGATTGAGAATGTCCGCATCAGACAGATTATATAGGCTTCCACTTCAGCTCAGGAAGAAATGAAAAAAAATTTGTACCCATAATATAAAAGGATATACCTTACAGTGTCTGGAAGCCTTAAGCTGTCCTTACAGGTTGTATTCTAATTGTATAATGGCTGCATAGTATCTTTTAGATTTTTAAAAACTATATAATTTGAGGTGCTACCTAAACAATACATTCAAATTGTATCCAATAGGAAAGGCCCTTGCACCCCTGGTGGGTCTTCAAGAGTCACAATGGCGACCTCGCCCATGCTCCAGGGGGCCCCTGCAGCCTCCCTGTTGCATTAGGTTTCATGCAGAGGGGGACAATTATACGATCTGATCCCCTTTACAGCCTGGTCTGCAGCATCTGAAGGCCAGCTTCTCCTCTCCCTCCCGCTGCTTTCAGCTGCTGCAGAGAGCCATACAGGGGATCCCTCCCCCCACATTGATCACCCTCTCCTATCCACTATCAGATTCCGCCTGCTGCAGGAATTTTGTATGTTATGTTATGTTTGTGTCTGCTAATAATAATTTTATTGTAAATAAAAATCCAAAATAACTCTTTATCCACTTGGAGTATCTTGGCACTTGGTGGAAGTGGTGGGTGGTCGTGGGGGGGGGGGTGCCCCAGGTCAAAGTTTGCATCGGGCCCACAAGTTTCAAGCTACGTCTCTGCCTTGCACTATGCAGTTGTTAGTGGATCTATAGGAGATTGTACAATCAAGTTGTAACATGTATGGGGTGAGCTTTGTTCCCATATCTGTATTGTGACACTGGGAAGCTGAATGCTAATCTTTCTTGAAATAAATAGGTTTTTGGAAAATGTCGGTTTTCTGTTCATTTACATGCAATGTGTAAATACCAAAGATGTTCCAGCACCAGACTCCCTCTGATGCTTGATTGTTAGGATAATGCTGAATTCATTACATGCAGAATTTTTAAACAGCTATTAAGCCTAATGACTAGGCAATGAAATATGTCTTTTTACTGTGAAAATGCATGATGCAATCAGGTATGCTTTTCACTTTTTAAAAACCTATGCCAGGCTAATTAAAACCAATATCTGATTTGTTATTATTCCTGTAATTGCATTGTGGCCGTGCCTTCTTTTCCAAAGAAAAGGACATAAAGGGCTGTCATGTGTTTTATAAGGCATAGTTTTCATTCCGTTTATGACATTGTTTTTCTGCTTTGCAGCTGTCATGATTTTACAGGCCTTCATATTGCACTGTTCTTTGCTTGCCCCACCGTGTTGCTAATTTCAGCACCATGGACAGTTCCATATCTACACTGCCTTTCTTTCCGTACAGATTAAATAGATGCTGCTTTTACCATACTCCGTTTAGATTCCATAAAATAACCCGAATATATACAAAAGCTTGACTGTCAGTCTTATTGAACAAGTTAGTGCAAAGAGCAGTGATAGCCTGTAGTAATAACATTCATTTGCAGTCAGTTTAAAGCAGGCAGACCAGTATACCAGGATTGCTGATTTATTACTGGATATAGTTTCACATTTTTTTAAATTTAATAACCTAGTGAAAATGCAATATTAATAAATAATCCTAACGAGACAGAAAACCTTAAAGCAATATTAAACCCAAAAGCAGACATTTATTATATTGCAGCTTACTAATTCCTAGATGTGATGGCTGCTTTTGTTTCCTTTTTAAAGTGGAGCTCCAGGCTCTTTAAGAAAAATTAAAAGTCTGCAGCTACAAATACTGCAGCTGCTGATTTTTAATATAAGGACACTTACCTGTCCAGGGATCCCACAATGTCTGCACCCCAAGTAGAGCTGCACGATTCTGGCCAAAATGAGAATCACAATTTTTTTGCGTAGAATAAAAAGATCGCGGCGTAGAATCTTTCACATTATACAAAAAAAATTGGGCTAACTTTACTGGTTAGTTTTTTTTTTTATTTATTTAAGTATTTTTTTCCAAAAAAATTGCATTTGAAAGACCGCTGCATGAATACAGTGTGACATAAAATATTGCAACAACCACCATTTTATTCTCTAGGGTCTCTACTAAAAAAAAAAAATATATATATATATATATATATATAATGTTTGGGGGTTCTAAGTAATTTTCTAGCAAAAAAAAAAAAAGATTTTAACTTGAAACCAACAAATGTCAGAAAAAAGGTTTAGTGTTTAAGTGGTTAAACTTTCCTTACTTACACACCAAGTGTATTCCATTGACAAATTGTTACAATGTTTAGACTTAGTTCAACTGATAAAGAATGTTGTGCTTCTTGGCACACTGCCCAGATTTTTTCTTCTTTTCTTTCGATGGCTGTGGCTTCAGAAGAGCAGAGAGAATTCTTTGCATAGCAAGAATCGTGAAACACTTTTATCAAGATCACAACGGGGAAAGAATCGCAATAACAATTCTTGACGATTATTCATGCAGCTCTAACCTCAAGCCGATTCTTCAATTGGCTCCGGGTCATCTGTAGTAATGGAAACAGGAAGTGAAGCCTTGCGGCTTCACAGCCTGTTTCCTACTGCGCATGAGGAAGCCCTGCTGTGCTTTTTAAATGGCCCTGCTATCATCTGTAACCTGTGTGTGTCCCAGAAGGCAGCGGAGGGGGGGGGGGGCGGAAATGTTGTAGATCGTGGAAATTTTGTAGATATAATAATAATAATGACAAAGTCCATAGATGTGAAAAGATGTGGAAGAATCCTTCAATAGTTCTCCGTGAATAGCAAGTAGGAAAGTGAAAATTAGGTACACCCAGCAAAGTGATCCTTCACCATCACACATATGCGCTTACCAGATGGGAAGCACTATAAGGCACATCTCAAGACTATCCCGGTCAGGCAACTTGACGTAACCACTACTCCTGATACTGCTAGGGATGATGGGTGTGTAGAATGAGTCACAATATCCTATCAGCAATAGCCCTCCGTACAGCATGGATCCAACCAAACACCAACCCGGATTAATCACTGTAACTCGAGTGTGTCGGCTCTCGGCGTCCAGAGGCGGCTAATAAACCCAATAGTGAGCGGCGATGATGCGATCCTCTATGATCGATCCCCGATGAGTCCAATCCTGCAACAGGCAGAGCGCTGCTGCTCAGGGTTTATTAGCCGCCTCTGGACGCCGAGAGCCGACACACTGGAGCTACAGTGATTAATTCTGGTAAGCGCATACGTGTGATGGTGAAGGGTGTACCTAATTTTCACTTTCCTACAGTGGCAATGGAGGGGGGAAGGGTGCAAACAAGTGTAGCTTCTTCTTTTGGGTGGAACTCCACTTTAAGCTTTCTTTCCCTTACTTTCATCTGATGATTTGACCAGTAGCACATTGGTTTTTCAACAGAACAAGCTGTCTTGCAAATGTAGCAGTTAGAGTAATAAGACAAACCATTCACTGAAAGAGGTGCTTACAACGATCAGCTTTTATTTATTCATGTAAAACCTTTATCCCAAAAGAAAAAAAAACTGTTGCTTTAACTGCTTTTGTAACTGCAGTATGATCTGGAGTTTGGGTTCAATTGGTTAGTGAATCTAAATCTGCTAGTACATTTAACACTCCCCTTTCCCCAGACTGGCAATGCTGCTGTCCAAAGGTGCTCCTGTGTCCTTCATTCAGTGTGGGGACTCTCTAATACAGGGGGTGTGTGACTGGCCAGAAAACAAACAGTCACTACATCTAAGGATTGGTAAGCTGCAGTACATTACATTTTTTTGGTGGGGTTTAATGCCGTTTTAAATGTAAAAATATGTTTTGTATAAAAGTGCAGCGATATACTTGACTGTTAATTTAAAAAATATTTGTTTAGTAGGAAAGCAACATATTCTCAAATAACGGAGCTCTTTAAATCACTGAATATAACCAATTGATATTGTTTTGCCTTACAGTTCTCTAATAAAACAGTTGCGCAGGTGGCCTGTGATGTCCTTCAGCTGCTAGTTTCATATTGGCAAGAGCTACAGAATCCTAAGTTACCTCTTTCCAGGAAGATCACTGAGGTAGGATATATCTGAGTAATCCTCTACCACGGTAATTTCAGATGAGTCTAGAAATGTCAAGGGACCTACAATATAACCCCTTCGCGCTGACTGTACGCAAATTTGCATTCATGGCTTGAAAGGGTTAAACCAGGGTGATGCAGCTGCAGGCATTACTCCGGTACTGGTTTTTAGTGAAAACAACCAATGCGGCTAAAAACCACTCGGCTGTTATCCTAAAGGAGCGGGAGACCCAAGCCACCAGCCAGTGCATCCGCCGCCTAGGCTGAGACCCAAACAAAGCCGGATTCGTCTTTAATCTGGTCTCCGATGTAAAACTCCGGAAATTACATCACTTCTGGTTTACTTGGCTGCCAATGGCACCGATTTTTTAAAAATGACAGTATTCAGAATTACTGATTGTGGCGATCTGAATACTTTTACGTGCAAAGGAGGGATTGGGGGTCTTTTAGACCAACGTTCCCTTCACAAAGAGTACCTGTCACCACCTATTACTGTCACAAGAGATGTTTACATTCCTTGTGACAGCAATAAAAGTGATCGGAAATTTAATTTTTTTTTAAAGGGACAATGTAAAAAAGAAAATAAATAAGAAAAAAGAAATAAAAACGCATACGTAAGTCATGCCCACAAAGTAAACTGTGTTCAAATCACACATGTGATTTTTCGACGCGATCGTCAGAGTGAGAGCAAAAATTTGAGCAGAAGACCTCCTCTGTAACTCTAGCCTGGTAACTGTTACATTTTTTTAAAGCGTCGCCTATGGAGGTTTTTAGGTACTGTAATTTGTCGCCATTCCCCGAGTGTGTGCAATTTCAAAGCATGACATGTTGGGAATCTATTTACTCGGCGTAACATCATCTTTCGCATTATACAAAAAAATTGGGCTAACTTTACTGTTTAGTTTTTTTTTAATTCACAAAAAGGGGCTTTTTTTTCCCAAAAAATTTTGTTTGAAAGACCGCAGCACAAATACCATGTGACATAAAATATTGTAACAATCGCCATTTTCTTTCTACCGTCTCTGCTAAAAAATATATATATTTATATTGTTTGGGGGGTCTGAGTAATTTTTTAGCAAATAATACGGATTCTAACTTGTAAGCAACAAATATCAGAAATAGGCTTAGGCACAAAAGGGTTAAGATATCTGTGGGTATGCTGATCATGTGCTGTGTACAGGTGACCTGTTCCTCATTAGATCCAGGGAATTACTGATGTGTGGAGAGAATAGAAGTTAAAATCATGCATTGCTTAGGAACCTAATTATCAAAACTGGTAATCTGCATGTCCTCATGGGTATATATGCACAAACATCTTCCTCTTCCATCTATGATACATTTTTATCTTTTCTTCTATTTCAAAAAGCAAGAAGGAAAATGCAGTATGCGTTAATCACCATGAATGTTTCCTGAAATACAGTAGGAACAATAGGTTTTTCATTGCTTTATTTTGAAGACAATAGAAAGCATATGGACAATACTCAGTTCTTCTCAATGATTATTATTATACGTGATTTATATAGTGCCAGCAGTTTGCGCAGCGTTTTACAGAATATAGGGAGACAGTATAGTTACAATACAATAAAATACAAGAGGATTAAGATGACCCTGCTCCCTAAGAGCTTACAATCTAATAGAGTGGGGCAAGTGGTACAAGAGGTTATAACTGGGGGGTGGGGATGAGCTGATGGAAGTGATAAATGTTAGTAATTCCTGATTTCTGTGCCCAATCTGAACATCATTAACATTTGGTAAGGAAACAAAGAGCATCACTCTTAGTGTTAGATGGGCAGCACTTTGCAGTATATCAAAAGCTGATTGGCTTACACTCCTAATCTCCCTCTCCATGTCTAAGGGGGAATTAGAGGGTCTTGAAATACAGATAGCTTCAGGTACTTATAGTAGTGGTAGTGGAAGTAGTAGTTGTAAACCCTTCTTTAAACCCAGTGAAGTGACTAGCCTCAGGTGATGCACAGAGATGAAACAAATCCTCTTAAATGAGTTGTATCAGTTTATCTGCATTTTCTCTTCATCCGTTCAAAGTCCAGCATTTATAAAACTTATCTGAGCATTCAGAAAAAATGGGGCAGAGAGATGAAGTTACAATCTGCAGAGCTCAGTGAGGAGAGCCCTGACAACCCCCAACCCCCCCCCCCCCCCTCCCCATTCTGCACACAACACACAGAAACAAAGCTGGGGCTGTAAATCTGCTGGAGGCCTCTCCCCTGTCACCATTTTTCTTTTGGTGTCATGAAAACTTCTCAGAAGTGATTCATGCTGATAGCAGAGGAATGAAGCAGCAGACAGAAGTTACACTTAGTGCTCTTAAGTGAGACAAGTACCCACTTTAGAAGAATATTCTTTGCTCATATTTTATGTCTGGGGTTTACAACCACTTGAAGTCACTCGAACTGGGGCTTCAGTTCATTTTTAGCACTAATTTTCTACTATAGAAACTGACAGATATTTTCTGACATGTTGAAAAGTATATGCGACACTGTAATTAAAAATGAGCATATTTTATATTTGGAAGTATTTTTTTTACCATACTCCTAAGAATTTCTGCATGACACACACTTGCTAGAAAAGGATGCTTCTTTGTTTACAGTCAGGCCCTTCATTTTTAGCTTATTTGTACTTTCTGTCTGGCTATAGTGTTTTGCTCAGGCTTTTGGAAATGCCACAAGGTAGGTAATGCTTTTCTTTGACCAAGTCGTGACCCTCTCTTGAAATCTAAGTTTTGGGATGTTTTTTTGCCAGTGATAGCGGGATCCTGGGTTGTTACATTCATATGTAACAACATTTACTGCAACTCAGGCACAGAGGATCACAGATAAATATCAGATCCTTTTTTTTTTTTTTTTTTTTGTTAATTCTAAAAATTACTACTTAACCAAGTTCTGTGTCTGGTCTTCTTATATTGCATTTCTCAATGGAGATGCTTGATCATACCCTTAGGACTATCATGTTACATGCTGTAATTCTATTAAAATAACATAAATGCCAGTGATAGATTTAATGCCCTTTATGCGTTGAATGGTGGAGCGTGTGTGAGTCAGGTTTTACCTACCACAGTATCCACTTACTGCAATTTTCATATCTACAGTCCATTTGGATAAATTTAATCAATCACTTGCATTTTTCTGTTAGTTATACTATAAAGCGGCAGTAACCAATCACACCATGTGCAAAAAAGATACAATTATACTAAAGTATGACTGCAGTTTTATTTTAATCAATAAAAATTGTATTGGATTATATGCTAGTTTGATCGGAATATTTAGAGTGTGTGTTAAAAACAGTTTTCTGTGTTTGAAATTTGTAGCACAGTAGGTGCCTTTCAATACAAAAGGTATTCACATTTCTCATTATATAAGATATCCTAAAAATAAGGTAATGGTGGGTGGAGCCACACAGATTTTTTTTTATTTTTGCACCCTCTGCCTTTTTGTGCTACACATTGGTTACCTGAAGGGCTTTTTGGATTCTTTTGGCCTAACTCAACAATCATGAATAGTCTTACTTTTTGTTTGAGATTTGAATATTTCCCCCTTTGGGGTTGCAGCATACAAGCATCTGTTTATTGAGTAACTGTTGATCTTTTCTTTTAGATTCTTGTGGCAACGATTTCCTTCCTTCTGCCAAGTGCAGAAAATTCCTCAGTGGAGACAGATAAAAAGGTATATTTTATAACCATAAAGTAATATTTTCTTATGTATTCAGAGACACCTAAAATATCTGGAAAAACATCTGTATTTGGAGAGGAAGACATAAAAATTCCCCAGTATTCACTTTGCTAGTCGGGAGCTAAAATTAGAGTGCAGCTCCCTGCCGTTTACTCTTTTCCCCTGTACTTTTTTAGTGATTTCACAGATCACTAAGCATGCACCCCAGGGTTGGCATGAAACCTTAAAGCTCCAAGGGGGACAGGAGCAGAACTAAGAACTATGGCAGGAAGAGTATATTGATGAGTCCGCAAGAGATACAAGAAGCCTGCAGTAGACTCCACCTTCCAGGCTTCACCTGTAGCCCTTTTAAGTGATCTTGTGTTTTAATAACTTGTGGTTATCTTCATGTAAATGTACCAGGGGCTACTTGCCTAAATGACCCTCTTACCCAGGGACCTGGGACCCAAGAAAGATTAATGCCGAACGATTCAAGTGCAAATCAGTAAAGGACTGCTCTTTACATTTTCAATGAAATGGCAAAATAAATTTGTGAAATAATTTTGGTATAAACTGTCAGCTATACAGTAGATATTACACAATCAAATACTAAAGCGACTGCCCTGCTTTGTAGCTGGTCTGTTTGTGATACAAATTCAGCCATCTTTTCTCTCTTGTATCCCCTTTCAGTTTATAGTGTCCCTTCTGTTGTGCCTGTTAGACTGGTGTATGGCCCTTCCCCTGCAGACATTGCTAGAGCCAATATCTACATTTCCACTTGAAGAGCCACATCAACCTAAACCATCCCTCCTTGACTACATTTACAGGGTAAGTGTTGTTATATGTGTGTGCATTAAATGTTAACATTATTCAGTTGGATACGCTCCCATCAGCACTTGAGTCATCTTTCTATAAACTGGCCCATTGTTAACCAAGGGCCTTCACTCTAGTGGTTAGATCACCAAACACCTGATTGATAGGGTCAAGTAGAGGCTTGTGGTGTGGATTTGATGCGTGATTTCTTTACTACCAGGATGAGTTCAGTAAGGCAGCCTCACTGAATATATTTAATTGTAGTGATTTTTATTTCTTTTTTCTGTTTTGTTAGTTGGTGCTCTGTAAAATAGTGGAACAGGTTTGGTAGAACCATCTAGTTTTGGATAGCGTGGAGAGGGATTAGAACAACTTCAAGATTTTTCTGATGTCTGTGCCATTGGTGGGAGTCACACTTTTTATTTGTCCTGTTTACCATTATCACAGAAAATGAAGGAAAATTTTGGGTTGTCACCATAACAGAAATACAGAGGGGAAGTCTTTCCTCTTACTTCCTTCCTTGGCCATGGGACAGGAGGTGAAGGGAAATCCCCAAATTAGACACAGATGGAAAAAGAAAAACCTGACAGGGGTATAACCCTCCCTTACTCTATTCAAAATGGAAAAAAAGTGTTGACTTTAGTTCTGCTTTAAGTTCACCACACACCTTCAATCTGTGACTGTGGTTAAGTGAGAGAGCATTTTTTTTCCTTGCAGTACTGGATTGTTGGCTCATCTCCACTTGTAAGGGCCCATTCACACCAGTGCCTGGTAGTAACATGCAGTAAAAATGAATGTTATTGCAAGACACAAAACACAGTACTGTGCATTGTGGTCCTATTTGTTCATTTAGCACACTACTATACACAATTGTGAACCATCTGTGCACTACCTTTAAAAAAGGCGTGTGTCTGTTTTATGCATGTTGTGGTGCTTTGGCAACCTATTCAAAGTGAATAGTAGGCTCAACGCAATGGGAATGATGTCAGGGGCCTTTATAGTGTGTTGTCAAATGTACCTGTGCTATATAAATAACATAGGTGAGGGGGTTGTGGCCGAGCATCTGAGCGTGATGGCAGCTTAGTACGGGGGTGCCGACATCCAGAGCCTTAACTTGAGCTATCATAAGCGGGAGACAGCTATATTTGGAGATCGAGAATGACAGGGAGAAGCACATCTACCTCCTGATCGCAGACAGACCCGTCCGCCCAGCTGAGCGGGAGTATTCCAGCAATGTCCCGCACACAACAGGCGGCCTCACAGGCCCTATTTCAGGCCTTGGATCATGGTACATGGGGTCCCACCGTGGCAGAAACCCCTGGGACATCTGTCGCAGACATGCTTCATATCTGGTGGACATGCCCCCTGATTCAACCGTCTTGGCGTATGGTCCATGACACGACTAAACTGATCACTTCACTCCCGCTAGAATTCACACCGGCACAATATTTACTACATCATTCACTCAATCCCCAGAAAACACTTTCAAGTCGATAGCTATGCACATGATCAACGCAGCTAGGCTTTGCGTACCGGTCCACTGGAGGTCCACCTCTCCTCCCTCTTTGCAGGAGTGGACCTCTCATATCCACCACGTTGCAGTGATGGAGGAGCTGAAATATACCACACTCGACAAAATATCTGAATATTCAACCATATGGGCAGCTTGGTACATGTACTGAGAATCTCAGACCTACCAAGAGCTGATACGACATAGCAAGTGACATGTCCCGTGAGAAGGGGACTTGGCAGCAAATGATCCCCCTTACTGCTCGTCACTTGCCACATAATACAACTCGACATGTTAGAGATGGAGAGGGTAGCTGGTGGTGGCCCACCCCCCTTTCCTCCCTCTATCCTCTGGATTCTTAACCCCCCTCCCCTACTTTTTTTTTTTTCCCTTTTTCTCTCCTCTCCCTTCCCCTCCTACCCCTGCTAGCAAAATAGATATGAAAGGGCACAGTGGGACCAGTAACAAAAAAGTGTTGACTGATATTGCTCCAACACCCCTTTTGGATACCTCAAGCGACCTAACCAAAGGCGCTCCTATATACCTTGTTCTTAAATATCAGACAGTTTGTGGTTATTCTCTACAATAAACTTGAATGAAGGGTACAATATTGGGAACAGCTAATCGCATGCCGCAGGAACAGGATGACTCCCTCGGATTAATAATCTTATAGGCTATGGGTGGAGTTGTTTCTGGATACCATGTTTTGTTTTTGTATGTATTGGTTTACCTGCAGTGAAGTCTATGGAATCATTTACTGTATTGTGCGTGAAAACCTTTAATAAAATCTTTATGAAACAAAAAAAAAAATAACATAGGTGAGAGGTAAATGCCATCTGATTTATGCTTGTTTGGATCGTTGCGAAAAATGTTTAACAATCATTGATATGGTTGGGTTGCCAATGTTTACATCCAATATTTAGGTTACTTTTAAATGGATTCTGTGCTGAGTGAAATAAGAAAGTTTCCATTGTTGATCTCCTCTCTGAAATGCTAGTCACATGGCTGGTTTGAACAGTCACAAGCTTAGGACAAAACACACAACAACTGGAGAAAGATAGATGCCAAAACTATTCATCTGCACACTGATCAGTGACATCATGACAGTCAGCCAACTAGAATTATCAAAAGAAGAGATCAGCAGCGGCACACTCAAGTGTAATTTCCATCTATTTCTGGTTTCCTTTATATAAATACTCTACTTGAAATGTTTTTAATTTGGCCGATTGGGCCCCATTCACACTTTGATGCATGATGCCAGGCATTATACATGTACGCATTTAATTTTTTGAAACATTGTCATGCTACATGCATGGGGCAAGCCAATAACTGGCTGTCCTAAATGGGATAAATGCAGCAAAGTCGGTAATGCACCTTTTTGAGCTTTGTGAATTTTGTTGCGTTTGTCATGTGTTTTTTGCATGGTGAACATGTTTCTGCTTTGCCATGCTTAAGGTGCTATAAACAGTGAGTGGCAACTGCAAGCATGACGTGTTTTTGTGCATTTTGTAAACACGTACAGAATTGTATCTATTTGTGTGTGTTCCCAAAATGCTATAGTGTGAATGCAGAGACTGAAATTACTATTATTATTGTTGTCTGTGTTATATTATGCTTTCATATGTTTTTTTTTTTTTTAGGTTCTACATTGTTGTGTGTGTGGCTCCAACACATACACTCAGCAAAGCCAGTATATTTTAAGTCTGGCTGATCTCTCCTCCATAGACTATGACCCATTTCTACCTTTAGGGAATGTAAAAAATTCTGAGCCTCCACCTCCCTATATTGCCTCTGATTTCAGCAATCTCCTCACTGTGGCAGAAGGTAAGCATACATCTGCATTAATGACCATTTATTTCTCCATATTCCCTACAAATAAAAGTTCTAAAACTAGAAATGAGACTGCTATTGCATGTGTGTGTCTTTCTGTGTCTTTCTCTTGCGCTCTTTCTGTCTGCATCACTCCTCCTCCATTAAATATTTTACCTCTCACTTTCTGTCTTTCTCTCTCATTATTTCGCTCTTTCCTCTTACAGTTGGTCTCTCTCATATCACCCTAAAGTAGTTGTAAAGCCTAAACATTTTCTACCATAATGCATTTTTTGCATTAACCACTTCCATCCTGAGCGAATTCCAGCACTCCTCTCCTACATGTAAAAATCACCATTCGTTTGCTAGAAAATTAGTTAGAAACCCCCAAACTTATATATATATATATATACCCTAGGGAATAAAATGGTGGTCATTGCAACTTTTTATGTCACTCTGTATTTGCGCAGCAATTTTTCAAACGCATTTTTTTTGGAAAAAAACATGAATAAAAAAAACATAACCATAAAGTTAGCCCAATTTTTTAGTATAATGTGATAGGTGATGTTACGCTGATTAATACATGGGTACCTCACATGTCACGCTTTAAAATTGTACACACTGGTGCAATGGCGCCAAACTTTGGTACTTAAAAACCTCCATAGGCAATGCTTAATTTTTTTACAGGTTACCTTTTTAGAGTTACAGTGGAGGTCTTGGGCTAGAATTATTGCTCTCGCTCTAACGTTCACAGTGACACCTTGTGTGGTTTGAACTTCGTTTAGATATGTGGATGCGATCTATGTATGCATTCACTTAAAGCGGGAGTCCGGCGACCAATCTTTTTTTTTTTTTTTTTTTTTTTTTAGGTCATTGACACACTTTGCTAATCCCAAAATAATACTCACAGTTTGGGTGTAATATTTTCGCCTCTGTCTGTTTTGGTACTGAAGAATAACTTAAAAAATGTGATGCTGGCTGTTTCCATCTTGCTTGCGGGCATGTGAAGCCCACAAGCATTGATTTCCTGGATTCAGTGAATGCTGTTCATTCACAGCTTGTTCACGCGCATGATCATTGTTTCCGCACTGAATCTTGGGAAGCCTGACACTAAGCTCTCAGGAGACAGTGCGGCGCCGGGGAAAGGCAATAAACACGCCTACTCCCATGGGAGGAGAGACAGGAAGTGCCACAATAAAGTACAATATAAAGGTAATTGCAGCGATAAAAAAAATTTTCGTGCAGCATTTGAACATCTATGCAATTACCTGAACGGGGTAAGATTAAGTTAAAAATTTGAGTGGAACCCTGTTTTAAAGCGGGGACAGGGACGCTTTAAATTGTTTTGATTTTTTTATTTTTTTATATTTTTTTATTTTTACACTTTCCCTTGATTACTTTTATTCCTATTACAAGGAAAGTAAACATCCCTTGTAATAGGAATAGTGCGTGACAGGTCCTCTTTATGGAGAGATGTGGGGTCTAGAAGTCCCCACATCTCTCCTCCAGGCTAGAAAGCCTGAGATCAAAAAATTAAATAAAATATCTCCGGCTTTCCAGCCGAGTCCCCGGCATTGTTTACTTGCGCCGGACGTGACGTCATAATGTTGTGCCCGGGCCTCCGAGAGTCATAGAGACTACCGGGGACTATAGGGCCCACGGTTTTCTCTATGGCTAACTTCCAGCGCCAGCAGATTCCTTCCCCGGCTCGCCGGTCGCACGAACTAGCCAGTAGAAGCACCGGAGGGGGGGAGTTTAGCTTAAATTTCATTGGGTTTACATCCACTTTGTTATTTAAAGTAAGTGGCAAATCTCTACAATGTATACAACCTCCTGCAGCAAAATAGATATTTACAAATGCAAAAACATATGCTGTTTAAATTGCTAGTTAATGAGCGCTTCAGGCTGCTTCTGTTTTCAGCCAAAGCAGCTGAAGTTTCCATTCATCTGTACTGAATCCTTAACCTAGATAGGAATCTGACATATAGAAACTCATTATTATTATACAGGAATTATACATTCGCCGACCACTTATTAGGTACACCTTAACTGCCTTAATTCTTCCTGGCATAGATTCAACAAGGTGTTGGAAACATTCCTCAGAGATTTTGGTCAATATTGACATGATGGCATCACCATGTTGCTACCGATTTGTCGGCTGCACATCCATGATGCAAATCTCCCATTCATCACATCCCAAAGGTGCTCTATTGGATTGAGATCTTGTGAGTGTTGAGGCCATTGGAGTACAGTAAACGCATTGTCGTGTTCAAGAAACCAGTTTGAGATCAGTTGAGCTTTGTGACATTATCCTGCTGGAAGTAGTCATCAGAAGATGGGTCCACCATATTGATAAAGGGATGGACATGGTCAGCAACAATACTCAGGTAGGCCGTGGGGCCCAAAGTGTGCCAAGAAAATATCTCACAGTATTACACCACCACCAGCCTGAACCATTGATTGAAGGCAGGATGGATCCATGCTTTCATGTTGTTTATGCCAAATTCTGACCCTACCATCTGAATGTCGCAGCAGAAATCGTGACTCATCAGATCAGGAAACATTTTTACAATCTTCTATTGTCCAATTTTGGTGAGCCTGTGTGAATTGTAGCCTCAGTTTCCAGTTCTTAGCTGATAGGACTGGCACCTGGTATGGTCTTCTGTTGCTGTAGCCCATCTGCTTCAAGGTTCGATGTGTTATGCATTCAGAGACTGTATTCTGCATACCTTGGTTGTAACGAGTGGTTATTTGAGTTACTGTTGCATTTCTATCATCTCAAACTAGTCTTCCCATTCTCCTCTAATCTCTGACATCAATAAGGCATTTTCGTCCACACAACTGCGGCTCACTGGATGTATTCTCTTTATTGTACATCATGGGACATAGAGCCTTAAGTAATTTCTTAATGGGTTATGGGCCACCTTCAGGTGTTTACACTGGTATACCCCTCCTCTTTCCAGGAGTACCTCAGTATTTTCGTCAGTGTCTAAGGTGTTGGTCACAAGTGAAGATGTGCTCTGAGGAGCTCCAGGAGGGATCCATGCTGGATTTAAAAAACCTCCACAACCGGATCCATCCACGCCACTGAGGCCACAGGATGGTACCTGGGCCTCGCATAGAAGAATGAGGTTTTGCCTGTAACGCTTCTCTTTGAGGGCTGGACCCTAGGGACCAGGTCTCTTTTTTGATCTTGCTACATTACCTAAAGTTGCTCCTGAGGGGTGCTATACAGGTCCAAAGGAGTGGAACCCCTGTTAAAAGGGACCCAGTCTTTGAAGGTTTACATTGCAGCCCGTCGTGATGGGTGAAGTTTGAATCTGCTATTATGGCAGTATCCTGCAGCCAGGATAAGGGAAGAAACCTAGGAACTGTAAAAAGTCCACTTATGTCTTTTTCTTCCATATATATAAAACTTTGTATGTTTTAAAAATGTCTCCACTAGAGGGAGTATAGGACAGAGGACAAAGTGGTGTTATACCCTCGTCCAGGCTTTTTGCCAAAAGTGGTTTCAGGCTTTCACCTGAACCAAGATGCTGCCATTGTTTTTTCCAAAACCATGTTCCAGGGAAGAAAGGTCACTACATTGTCTTGATGTGGTGAGAGCAGTGAAAATCCATTTAAAGACAACTGCTCAGATTCGACAAGTGATAATTCAAACTTAGGATCCAAGGGGTAAGAGTCCCCCGTTTCAAGCTAAGGCGCACTCTACCAGGACGGTTAGTGCTTCTTGGGCAGTGCGTCACCAGGCCTCCATGGCTCAGATCTGCAAGGCCGCAACTTGGTCTTCAGTGCATACATTCACAAAATTTTATCAGGTGGATATAAGGAGGTATGAGGATATCGCCTTCGGGCGCAGTGTGCTGCAGGCAGCAGCATAAGTCCTCAGGTCTGGGGGTGCCCTACGGGTTGTCTCTCCCTCCTCTCAAATAGCATTGCTATGGGACGTCCCATTAAGTAATTACTTAATAGAATTTTTATAACCGCTTACCTGTAAAATCCTTTTCTTAGAGTACATCATGGGACACAGAGGTCCCTCCCCTCTTTTATGATGATCAAGTATATTGCTTTGCTACAAAAACTGAGGTGCTCCTGGAAGGAGGAGGGGTTATATAGGCTAGTGAACTTCCTGTATTGGGTATACCAGTGTCAACACCTGTAGGTGGCCCATAACCCATTAAGAAATTACTTAAGGCTCTGTGTCCCATGATGTTCTCGAAGAAAAGGATTTTACAGGTAAGCTGTTCTAAAAATCCTATTTTTTCAGACCATTCCCTGTAAACTCTAGAGATGGTTGTGCGTGAAAATCCCAGTAGATCAGCAGTTTTTTAAATGCTACCGTCTGGCACCAACAACCATGCCACGGTCAAAATCCCCTTTCTTCCCCCTTCTGATGCTTGGTTTGAACTTCAGCAAGTCGTCTTCACCATGCCTAGATGTCTAAATGCATTGAGTTGCTGCCATGTGATTGGCTGATTAGCAGTTTGTGTTATCAAGCAATTGAACAGGGGAACCTAATAAAGTGGGCGGTGAGTGTATAGCAACAACAGTTTGTTCAGTGCTTTACAACATGAGGGCAGACAGTACAGTTACAATACAATGCAATACAGGAGAAATAAGAGGGCCCTACTCGCTAGTGCTTACAATCTAGGAGGGAGGGTTAGGTGATATAGAAAGTAATAACCTTGGGGGATAAGCTGATGGAGAAAATAATAGTTCAGTTGCAGGGTGGAGGCAGGATAAGCTTCTCTGAAGAGGCGGGTTTTCAAGTAGGGAATAGTCGGACAGAAAAAAAAAGAAAAAGAAAAGAAAATGTAAAAAAAAAAGTTTAAAAATGTAATAAACTAATTCATTAATTTATTTTAACATACCGTCACCAGTCAGTATCCTTGATCACCACCAAACCAGTCATATGATGATACTGCACTGGTGACAGTATGTAAAAAAAAAATTGTGAAAAAGCAACACATTTTATTTAATTTCTTAATTTTCCAAAAAATTGGATCTTCAAAAAAACTCACTATACCTCTTACTAAGTACCTCAGACTGTCTACTTTCCAAAAACTGGTCATTTGGGGGGAATTTGTACCATCTGGGCATTTTAAGGACCTCAAGAAATTAGTACATCAGTACATATACCATAGTTTGTAGATGCTATAACTTTCTCACAAACCAATTAATATACACTTGTTGGGATTTTTCTTACCAAAAACCTGTTTTAGAAAACATTTTGGGCTAGATTTATGAAGAAATGCATTTTTTTGGATATGTTTTAAAACAGAAAATATTGTTTTGAGGTTAAAAAAAAAGAAAATTGGTCTTTTTTGATTTATAGTGCAAAAAATAAAAGCCAGTGGTGATCAAATACCATCAAAATATTTGTTTTAAAAAAATGATATAAATTGAATTTGCTTACAGTTTTGCATGACCGTGCAATTGCCAGTTAAAATAGCACAGTGCCTAATAGCAAAAAATGGCCTGGTAATGAAGGGGGTAAAACTTTTCAGGAGGCAGTGCAGATCCACGTCAGTCACCATGAACAATACCTGGCGAATGACGGCTCCAGTCCATGCTGCAAATTGTAAACAAAGGGTCTGGGTATACCCAGTAATGTCATTGAATAAATGTAGACATGTGGCCATATTTGGTCAGTGATGTCTGTGCTATCCCTGCCCTTTTGTTTATATGGCTGATGATTTCCCAACAGCAAATGAATGGGGCTGGTGATGTTACTGGTTGCTAAGGACATGGTGGGAACGGCATTTGCTGCTTCCTTAACAACCATTGACATTAGAAGCTGTAATATATATATACATTTAGTAGCTTTAGGAAAAAACACTACTATATATGACTTTTGGCTCCCGCCATATAATCTTAAAGTCCACCGTTCGTACGAACACCCCAACAAGCAAATTTCAGTCTGAAACCTGTTTAGACCAAACCGACTGCTCACCCCTAATTGTAACGTGTATGGTGACTCTTGGTCTTACCGTTTGCCTCTCTGTCTTCTATTTCTCTCCCCATCTCTTTCTCATGCCCCTGTATATCTCTCTTTTACACTCCTCTCTCTTTTTATTTTTCTGTTCTGTTTGCACAAATTATTTATAATTTTTCCCTGAATAAGGAATAATTTAGAACAAAAAGTACTTGCCCAAATTCATGGAAATAGTATCAATGGTGTTCTAGGCAAATGCGTCAAACATTTGGAATGCTGATGGCTTTGTAAAAGTAATTAAATTTAATGAAAATGGTACAGTATTGTGAAGAGAGTAATGTTATTGCAAGTGATGTTGTAGTTTGTTTTCTGAGCTAAAAGCAGCAGTTTGCTTTATAACTGATCTTCTAAACATATGTGATGCTTATTAAATGGTGTCTTATTCAGTAAGGTAGTTTTAATATCATATTAGTTGGTAAACTCTGTATATGTCAGTGACAGTTTATTTAGTCATTTGGTTTTATTTTTAATTTTAATAAGATGATACAGAGTGTATCTACTGTCAGCTAATAGATTTAAACTAATAAATGAATGCAAACATTTAATTAAGTAATAAAACCACATAACCACTATCTGAGAAAGTGGTTAGTTCTCTGCTTCCACGGAGTCCGCCTCGGTCCGCCGACTCAGCGGGAGATCTCTGTTGAGCTCTGCTGAGCCGGCGGATGACAGGTCCCTCTCTGCTCACTGAGCGGGGAGGGGCTTGTCGAGCGCCGCTGCTGCCTATGGAGAGATCGGACGAAAACGGACAGCATGTCCGTTTTCATCCGATCTCACCCGATCCAATCCGCCAGCGACAGATCTGAACGTAGGGCCATCTGTCTGCTTTTAGCGGATCGGATGTCTGCGGATATGTCTCCGCTGACATCCGTCGCTCCATAGGCTAACATGGAGCGCCCGTTCAGGTCCGCCGTCAAAACTGACAGGTGGACCTGAACGGTCCGACCGTGTGAAAGGGGCCTAATGCTTACATTTAATTATACCTGGAATGTACCTTTAAACACTAAATTATGCTTTATTTTTTTTGTTTCAGAAAAGAAGAGAAGAAACATGGAACTCATCCCTTTGACCGCCCGTATGCTCATGACGCAGCTTGTGAACCACTTGGGACACTATCCACTCAGTGGTGGCCCAGCCATTTTACACAGCTTGATTAACGAGAATCAGGATAACCCCTATGTGGAGGCATTAGAGTTGTCAAATGATGTGTTCCGAAGTCCCAACTTGCAGCTTTTTGTATTCAACGACAGTGCTCTTATTTCATATCTGCAAATTCCTGCAGAAAATTCTGTTGGAAGGGACTCAACAGGAGTACCTGGCGATGTACGGATAATTGTCAGAGATATCTCAGGGAAATACTCTTGGGATGGTGGAATCATGTATGGACCACTGGAATGTCCTTTTATTTTTTCAAAAGAAAGAAAACTGCAGACAGCACATCAGGTCTGTGAATATCGCAGCTTGTCTCAGTCAGATCTAGTGGAAGGGGAAGGAGTGGATGCCCTTGATTTTCTTTTGGAAAGACTTGGCACCGTAAGTCCAGAGTGCCTACAGCATACGGAGCTGAAGCTGAATGAACCTGCTTTACCTCCTGTTGGAATGAGCCGTGAGCAGGAGGAGGAGATCATTGAGGCAATCACAAGACAGAGTTCCAGTGAAGCTGAGCATATTCAGAGGTGTAACTGTGACCCTGGTGTCAGGGTCTCGTGCCAGGAGGAACCCAGTACAGCTGAGCCACAGGCTCCATTTTATTTCTGTAGACTTCTTCTGAATGATCTGGGGATGCATTCATGGGAGAGAAGGTATGTGGAAGATCCCTTTTAGGGTTTTTGTGTACTGTGTGATGAAATGTGTACACTGACTGTGTTCAGATCTCTAACTAGTGACTTTGAAGGCACTTTAATGCTATCAAAAATAAAAAAGAATTGCGCTAGGTGCTTATACAATGAGTGAATAATAATAATAATAATGATGTTTTTATAAGAAAAATAGAAACCGTGATGGAAGTCCTGCTGCTGAACACAATAACCCCGATATGAGGGCACAAAAGATCAATATGTAATGGACAGTGCAGCGCTGGACATATATTAGATTGTGAATTATGTTGTATCAATAAATGAGCAATCAAAAACAGTGATTAATTACCAATAGAATACCATCGATTAATAAAAAAATTAAAATACTTAAAAAGTGCTCTTGAATATGATCCCTCTTGGCTCCTCTGATGAGTCTTCTATGGTTGAGGTCCTTCTCGGATGGTCCCTCTTGGCTCCTCTGATGAGTCTTCTATGGTTGAGGTCCTTCTCGGATGGTCCCTTTTGGCTCCTCTGATGAGTCTTCTATGGTTGGGGTCCTTCTCGGATGGTCCCTCTTGGCTCCTCTGATGAGTCTTCTATGGTTGGGGGTCCTCTCGGATGCTCCCTCTTGGCTCCTCTGATGAGTCTTCTCTGGTCGGATTATGCCTGACTCTTCCCAGCACAGTGACTGGACATGAAGTGGGAAATTTCTCCCATTTCTCGGCTTCTCTTCCTCCTGCTCACAAGTGTCCACAATCGGGGGAAGGTTCTCCTCCGTGTCCCTGATGGAAGATGGAGGCTTCTTGTCCTGGCTGAGAGGTGGAGGAATAGCTGCAGCTGAAGGACAAAGCTTGACGGAGGTCCTTCAAAATGTGCAACCACTCCCACTGCTTCGCTCACATGTGATATCATCCAGGAGATTCCCTGTAACACACCTTGAGTTGATTTACTAAAACTGGAGAGTGCAAAATCTGATGCAGCTGTGCATGGTAGCCATTGGGCTTCTATCTTCAGCTTGTTCAGTTAAGCTTTGACAAAATAAAACCTGGAAGCTGATCAGTTTCTCTGCAGAGCTGCACCAGATTTTTCACTCTCCAGTTTAAGTAAATCAACCCCACTGTGCCTGTGTAAAGAGCTTTGGTCTGTCCCTAGTGTGTGCTCTTCTTGTTTGTCTCTATGGACCATAAATAATCACAGACCAGCCTTGCTATAATTTATGGATCCATTCTGGAGTTCTTAAAGACTGCTCTCTGAGTAAACAGTCCATTTCACAGATAAGGAAAGCATTTTTCCCAGCAGTAAGCAGCAGCACTGCAAGTGTTCATATTCCAATTCTATTTCCCTCTATCTTCTCTATAGCATTTAGCATGCATGTTTATGCCCCCAGTGGAACAGAGCTGTGCAGGGTCAGGCTTCCTTGTCTGCTTGGCCTCCAAAAGTGTACCTAAACCTATAAACAAAAATATATTTTATTGCAGCTTACAACCTTTTTAGATGTGGTGGCTGCATTCGTTTGTTTGTTTGTTTTTTTTTCATAGCTTTTTCCCTTCCCTATTTTCACCTGGTGATCTGGCAAATACGTTTGAAGTTTGTCAATGTCCTTTAACAGACGAAGCTATTCAGGAAAAATTACAATGACAGTTACAGGGTTGAGACAAACACTGACACGAGTGCTTCCAAAGGTCCGCTTTTTTCATATAGTTAAAACTGTATCCCAAATGTCCCAAATGTAAAAAAAAAAAAATTCTAGAACTGTTTAAAGTGGTTGTAAACCTTTACATATACCCAGTGAAGTGACTAGCCTCAGGTGATACACAGAGATTAAGCAAATCCTCCTACATAAGTTGTACCTGTTTATCTGCAGTCCTCTCTTCTCTACACCCATTCAAATGTCATCATTTATGAAGCTTGTCTGAGCTGTCAGAAAAAAGGGGATGGGAGCTGAAATTACACTGCAGAGCTCAGCGAGTAGAGTTCTGAGAGCTGATTGGAAGGAAGGGACACACCACCTACACACTGCACACAGGAACAGAGCTAAGGCTGTCAAGCACAGGCTGTGTGCTGCTCCAGCACGCAGCCTGTGCTTGACAGCCTCAGCTCTGTTCCTGTGTGCTCCCTCCCCATCACCTTTTTTTTCTCTCTGTCAGGAAAACTTGTCAGAAGGGACTCATGCTGATGGTATAGGAACGAAGCAGCAAACAGAAATGGCACTTAGTGCTCTGGATTTAGGCAAGTACACACTATAGAGGGATTTTCTTTGTTCATACTTCATGTCTGAGGTTTACAACCACTTTAAAGGCAAGTTCACTTTTTCCAGAAAATAGCTCATGGAGTGCATCACAATGTTTCCTTTTTTTATTTTTTTTAATTTTCTTTGAAGATTCAGAAAGTGACAGCTTGTCTCCACACAGCAACGCAGTGATGTGTGGTTCCTTCCTGTGTACTCTGGTTTACCACATTTTAATGCTGCGTGCCTGCATTCTACCGCAGCTCACCGCACCACACCTCCTGGCTGCTTTGCAATAAATGGGGCATATAGAAGACAGGCATTCTCTAGCTGATGAAAATGGTTAACATATTTTCTGCTATGAAGTGAAATGTAGTTTTTTTTTTTTTTTTTTCATTTTATTCTTAGTTTGGCAATTGATGTCAGTTCTATATTTTTGCAGTTATTCACTTAATTTCTTCTTTCATCGTTTTCTACTTGATTTCAAAGTAGCTGTTTACAGTAATGGTACCTATATAGATTTAAGATGATTGACATTCTTTAGTGAGTGATCCATCCTTAAGAAAATGGTCTTAAGGCCATACGTGTACCTGCATTTTATACTGTCTCTCCAACAATGGTCTTGTAAATTGTGACCCAGTTTAACTTCATCCTGCCACCGGTCACATATACACCAATGGTTTTGTTTTATCATAGTCCTTTGTTGTGAAAAATGTATACTTACTGTTTGAGGGTCAGCAGCTGTGAGCCCACCACCTCTACAGAATTATGCCATTAGGTACTATATCACTGCTCACATGCCCATTTCATTGCTTGTAGCGCAAGAAGTTAGTATTCCTATTCAAATACTGATGAAGTCAGCGATTCTACATACTGTTGCATTGAGCCTGTAAGAGTCTGTGTTCTATTAGGAATTAAAATGTACATACTCTGTGCACGACAGGCTCAAAATTACAGCACCGCATCCTTTTAAATTGTTACTACCAAAAGAAAAGACAGTGGGGCCTTATATATAATAATATGACACAAGTTTAAAAAAAAAAAAAAAAGATAAAATACAGGAAAGAGATAATGGAAATTCACTGCAAGCAATATAATGTCATAATATATACCAGTGTTCTCCAAACTGCGGCCTGCGGGACGGATGCAAACCTTTGCTTGTCTTTATCTGGCCATTGGGGCACTATTTCTCCCACTAATCTGAGACCCTATTCCTGCTACTGACACAAACAATTAGGCGCTGTTCCTTTAACTGACACCAACAGTGGCACACTATTCCTCTTACTGACACCAACAATGAGGCACTATTCCTTCCACTGACACAAACAGTGGGGCACTATGCCTCCCATGAATACCAATGATGGGGCACTATTCTCCTCATTATTACCTCTGATGGGGTGCTATTCCTCCTATTGACACAACCGATGGGGCACCATTCTCCCCATTAATATCAACGGTGGGGCACCATTCACCCCATTAATACCAACGATGGGACACCCTTCTCCCCATTATTACCAACAATGGGGCACCATTCTCCCCATTGTTACCAACAGTGGGGAACCATTCTCCCCATTAATACCAATGATGGGGCACCATTCTATTCTCCCCATTGTTACCAATGATGGGGCACTATTCCCTCCATATAAGTACCTGAAATAAATAAAAAATAATAAATAAATAAATTAGTACCAACGATGGGGCACTGTTCCCTCCATTAGTACCAAAGATGGGGCACGATTCCCTCTATTAGTACCAACAATGGGCCACTATTCCCTCCATTAATACCAACGATGGGGCACTAGTCCCTCCATTAATACCAACAATGGGGCACTATTCCCTTTATTAATACCAATGAGGGGGCACTATTCCTTCTCCTACTGTATGCAGAAGTTATGTATATTGTTTACATAAATATCAGTGAACTGCACCACAGAATTGATAATCAGTGCAGCAGCTGCCTTTAAAGAAAGTAAGTCTCTCTTCACATAAAGATATCAAATAGCAGGGCTAGCTATCACTGTCCCCTTAGTGAAATAAATCAAATACAAATATATAAAATGAATATAAATAAATAGTCAATTCAAAAATCTATCATTCAAAATAAAGTGACAAGTGGTGGTGGACTCACAGCTACTGGAGTCTGCTAAGAAACCAGCACAGCTCGTATAGCAGTAAAGGTCATTCTTTAGGATCCCAGGAAGCTGTCAGATACCACACGGCCAAAAATTTCATTCATAAATCACCACCACGTCTCAAATACAAAGAGAGAGGACTTCATAGTGTAACCCGTATATATGTCCTTTATTAAAAAAGGAAGATACGAACTACTCACATTAAAAAGTGTCTAAGCTGACACTAGTATAAAGAACATGCAATAAATTCTGAGCTGGCTCCTGCCGTTGTCAACTGGCTGCAAGCATAGACACGGTGCCTCGAGTCTATGCTTTTAGCCAGTTACAACGGCTCCTGTCTAAACAAATGAGTCTCTCTCAGCAGTCTCTAGAATGAATTAAAAAAATTAGATTTCTCCATCCACGTTGTACAGCTCTGAAGGAAGGATCTCCCGCAGTGGCTATTGTATTCTGAAAGCTGGTCCTGTTGGCTGTCAAAATACACAAACAGTGGCTGCATCTAATTGGATGCAACTGCTGTTTGGCCCACAGTCTTCCGCCCAGTTGTTTTGATTTTTCAAACAAAGGATGTCAGACAGGAACAGTACCCAAAATTCTCCAGTAGATACAGTGCCACTATGGGGCAGATGAACACAAGCTGTAGGAGAGCTACAGGTGCACATATATGCGGCATCATGGAAGTGGGTCTTTATCCTTGGAGCCGCATATATACCTGCTCCCTGCACAGAAACTAGGCTCTCATCGAGCACCCTGGGTCTCAAACTAACAATCGGTAACAGGGAAGCCAGGTTCACGATTTTCTGATCACTGCAATAGCCTCTGATTGGTTATTATAGCGCTTCTTGGCCGTTTCGGCTAAGATCAAGTGTTCTTATCAGTGTCCAGTAGGGGCGCTGCACAGTTACTCCAGTCTTTGCAGATGGAATGGCTGTTTGTATAGTGCTTCTGCTAGTATGATGGGTGCTTCCTGTGAGGAACAGAAACCAGGGCACTCACTGGGTAAGGTGGGGCACAGGAGTAATTCCTTAGTGGAGGAACCCTAGAGGCCCAGTACCTCCTGATTTGACTCTGCTACCCTGCCTGGTCAGGGGCTGGGAAGACAGAGAGCCCACAGGGAGGGGTCCTACTTCTTTGAGAGGTGTACCAAAGACACAGCCATGGAGTACTTTTTTGTGTGTTCACATGAAAGTTTTTGGTTCAGTTACAAGTGTTGGTTTTTCTGCACACACCAGGGGGTTAAAAAGGAAAAAGTGACTGTATAGCCCACCCATCTGTTTTTCTCTTCTTGAATGAAAAAAATGATACACTGTATCTTTTTCTTCTTGCTAGAGGAGAAAAGTAGAAACAAAGGAAAGTGTGTAAAAATATTATTAAAAAAATAAAGAAAACCTAGCAATATTAAGGTCAGGGGTAGGCAACCCCCGTCATGGATGCCACAAGCAAAGCCTCTTTTGACGGCACTCAACTCCCTCCCCTATCTGCAGAGCAGCACAGGGAAGTGTCAGTAAGGCCCCTTTCACACTGGAGCGGTTTTCAGGTGGTATTGCGCTAAAAATACCGCCTGAAAACCGCCCTTAAACAGCCTCCGCTGTTCAGTGTGAAAGCCCGAGGGCTTTCACACTGAAGCAGTGCGCAGGCAGGGAGGTGAAAAAAGTCCTGCAAACGGCTTTTTTGGAGCGGTGAAGGAGCGGTGTATTCACCGCTCCTGCCCATTGAAATCATTGGGACAGCGCGGCTATAGCGCGGTAATACCGCGGCTATAGTCGCGCTGTTCGAGGGATTTTAACCCTTTTTCGGCCGCCAGCGGGGGTTAAAACCGGACCGCTAGCGGCCGAATACCGCTGCAAGAACGACGGTACAGCAGCGCTAAAAATAGCGCTGTTGTACCGCCGACGCCCCCACCGCCCCAGTGTGAAAGGGGCCTAAGACACAGCTTTTGCCGCACTAAGGCCCCTTTCACACTGGGGCGGTGGGGGCGTCGGCGGTACAACAGCGCTATTTTTAGCGCTGCTGTACCGTCGTTCTTGAAGCGGTATTCGGCCGCTAGCGGTGCGGTTTTAACCCCCGCTGGCGGCCGAAAAAGGGTTAAAATCCCTCGTACAGCGTGGCTATAGCTGCAGTATTACCGCGGTATAGCCGTGCTGTCCCATTGATTTCAATGGGCAGGAGCGGTGAAGGAGCGGTGAATACACCACTCCTTCACCGCTCCAAAAAAGCGGTTTGCAGGACTTTTTTCACCGCCCTGCCTGCGCACCGCTTCAGTGTGAAAGCCCTCAGGCTTTCACACTGAACAAACAGCGGAGGCTGTTTAGGGGCGGTTTTCAGGCGGTATTTTTAGCGCAATACCGCCTGAAAACCGCTCCAGTGTGAAAGGGGCCTAATGCATTCCAATCTTTGAATTCACCACCCTGCACTGAGGGGGAGGCACTGTGCCCCCACACATTGTAAGAGATGGGAAACATTGTTTGGTTCTCTAACTTTGCTGTAGCTGTGAACGTCAGCTCTTGTGATGGGGAAGAGATTGGGTGCAGTTCTGCTAGGGGGGCGGTCCCTGTTTCCAGGAGGAGGAGGACTGTAATTGCTAATTGCTAAAGCCAATCACAGCCCTGCTAGCCCCACCCACCATCTGCAGGAAGATGACTGGCTTGTTTGCCACTACCAATCTCAAAGAAATTTAAATTTCACTGTGATTGAAAACACCACAATCAGGAGTTGTGGAGTTATTTTTGAGCTTCTGATGAAATATATATATATATATATATATATACATATATATATATATATATATATATATATATATATA
Organism: Lithobates clamitans; assembly: GCA_037952925.1. Classification (NCBI taxonomy): domain Eukaryota; kingdom Metazoa; phylum Chordata; class Amphibia; order Anura; family Ranidae; genus Lithobates; species Lithobates clamitans. The sequence continues at coordinate 3,660,264 of JBBGZY010000049.1, forward strand.
TATATATATATATATATATATATATATATATATATATATATACAGTGGGGATGGAAAGTATTCAGACCCCCTTAAATTTTTCACTCTTTGTTATATTGCAGCCATTTGCTGAAATCATTTAAGTTCATTTTTTTCCTCATTAATGTACACACAGCACCCCATATTGACAGAAAAACACAGAATTGTTGACATTTTTTGCAGATTTATTAAAAAAGAAAAACTGAAATATCACATGGTCCTAAGTATTCAGACCCTTTGCTGTGACACTCATATATCTAACTCAGGTGCTGTCCATTTCTTTTGATCATCATTGAGATGGTTCTACACCTTCATTTGAGTCCAGCTGTGTTTGATTATATTGATTGGACTTGATTAGGAAAGCCACACACCTGTCTATACATGACCTTACATCTCACAGTGCATGTCAGAGCAAATGAGAATCATGAGGTCAAAGGAACTGCCTGAAGAGCTCAGAGACAGAATTGTGGCAAGGCACAGATCTGGCCAAGGTTACAAAAAAAATTCTGCTGCACTTAAAGTTCCTAAGAGCACAGTGGCCTCCATAATCCTTAAATGGAAGATGTTTGGGACGACCAGAACCCTTCCTAGAGCTGGCCGTCCAGCCTTGGTGAGAGAGGTAAGGAAGAACCCAAAGATCACTGTGGCTGAGCTCCAGAGATGCAGTCAGGAGATGGGAGAACGTTGTAGAAAGTCAACCATCACTGCAGCCCTCCACCAGTCGGGGCTTTATGGCAAAGTGGCCCTATGGAAGCCTCTCCTCAGTGCAAGTCACATGAAAGCCCGCATGGAGTTTGCTAAAAAACACCTGAAGGACTCCAAGATGGTGAGAAATAGGATTCTTTGGTCTGATGAGACCAAGATAGAGATTTTTGGCCTTAATTCTAAGCGGTATGTGTGGAGAAAACCAGGCACTGCTCATCACCTGTCCAATACAGTCCCAACAATGAAGCATGGTGGTGGCAGCATCATGCTGTGGGGGTGTTTTTCAGCTGCAGGGACAGGATGACTGGTTGCAATCGAGGGAAAGATGAATGCGGCCAAGAACAGGAATATCCTGGACGAAAACCTTCTCCAGAGTGATCAGGACCTCAGACTGAGCCGAAGGTTTACCTTCCAACAAGACAGTGACCCTAAGTACACAGCTAAAATAATGAAGGAGTGGCTTCACAACAACTCTGTGACTGTTCTTGAATGGCCCAGCCAGAGCCCTGACTTAAATCCAATTGAGCATCTCTGAAGAGACCTAAAAATGGCTGTCCACCAACGTTTACCATCCAACCTAACAGAACTGGAGAGGATCTGCAAGGAGGAATGGCAGAGGATCCCCAAATCCAGGTGTGAAAAACTTGCTGCATCTTTCCCAAAAAGACTCATGGCTGTATTAGATCAAAAGGGTGCTTCTACTAAATACTGAGCAAAGGGTCTGAATACTTAGGACCATGTGATATTTCAGTTTCTTTTTTAATAAATCTGCAAAAATTTCAACAATTCTGTGTTTTTCTGTCAATATGGGGTGCTGTGTGTACATTAATGAGGGGAAAAAAAATGAACTGAAACGGTTTTAACAAATGGCTGTAATATAAGAAAGAGTGAAAAATTTAAGGGGGTCTGAATACTTTCCGTCCCCACTGTGTGTGTGTGTATATGTGTGTGTGTATATATATATATATAATGTGTGTATATATAATATTTTAGAGCTGCACGATTCTGGTCAAAATGAGAATCGCGATTTTTTTGCTTAGAATAAAAAGATCACAATTCTCGCAATGTAAAATCTTTCACATTATACAAAAAAATGGGCTAACTTTACTGGTTAGTTTTTTTAATTAAAGTAATTTTTTCCAAAAAAATTGCATTTGAAAGACCGCTGTTGGAATACAGTGTGACATAAAATATTGCAACAACCACCATTTTATTCTCTAGGGTGTCTACTAAAAAATATATATAATGTTTGGGGGTTCTAAATCATTTTCTAGCAAAAAAAAAAAAAAGATTTTAACTTGAAACCAACAAATGGCAGAAAAAGGTTTAGTGTTTAAGTGGTTAAACTTTTTTCCCTTACACACAAAGTCTATTCCATTGACAAATTGTTACAATGTTTGTTTATACTTAAGTTCAACTCCTAAAGAATGTTTTGATTCTTGGCAGACTGCCCGGTTTTTTCTTTCCTTTCTTTTGAGGGCTGTGGCTTCAGAAGAGCAGAAGAGAATTCTTAGCATAGAAAGTATCGGGAAACACTTTAGTCAAGATCGCGAAGATCGCGATAACGATTAATCGTGCAGCTCAAATTATTAATATTATATGTGTGTGTGTGTGTGTCACTTACTACTGACCCCTCAGCTCTGCATTATCTACTCCCAACCTCTGAACTCTGCATCACTTACACCTGACCCCTGAACTTTGTGTCACTTATTCCCGAACCTTTGTGTCACTTACTACTGAACCCCTGAACTCTGTGTCCCTTTAAGCCACAGCCAGTATTCTATTCAGCGCAATGAAAATCATGCCCAACTTTTGCTGCGGCGCTCCACGCTGCACTTTCTCTGCTGCTGCACACAAGCCCACTGGTTTCAGAAAATTCCCCTGATTTGAGCTCATCATAGCGCATCCATTCCAGATGCTTGTATGTGACGTCACATACAAGCACGTGGGCTGGATGTGAGAGGCAGATCAGAGGGGATGAGTGTGCCAGGATAGGTATATGTGTCTCATCTCTGCTTCCTTGCTCCACTCTGCATATCGCACGTATAGATGAGAAAAGGGTACAGCGGTGGGGCAGATGAGCAGGAGGGTAGATCGGTGGAGCGCATAAGCAGAAGGGTACAGTGGTGGAAGTGCCAAAGTTGCAAAATTATTTTCAGGCATTAGGATGTGTTTTACCTTCTGTAATGAAGGGGTTAAATGGGAGGCTTTCCTATAAAAATATAGACATAAAAAAATTGTAGACGGCATTTTTAATGATAATTTCCACGGAGGAACATCGCTAAAGAAACCCCACTAACTCAGCATGGTCAGTATATGATACATAAAGATCTTTATGATCTGACATATACTGATTATATTAGGTTAGTGTGGTTTCTTTGAGGGTGTTCCTCTGTGGAGATTATTATTATTTATAAGTGCTGTCTACGCCAATAATTAATTTACAATTTCTCTTTCCTGTATTGTATGTTTTTTTTCTTTAACATTTGTCATAGTAAAATTTTGAATGTTGAAGTAGTTGTACAGTCATAAAATTTTTTACCCCGTAGCATTCCCTGCATTAAGGTAAAAAATGTCTCAGTAGCAGGATCACCCCCCCCCAAATGCTCACTCAATCCAGTACTGTATCTGTAGCAGCTCTCTCCTCTCTTCACAGGACACAGATGCAGCAGCAGGGGCCATTGGCTCCCGCTGCTGTCAATCAAATTCAGTCAAATCCTGTGAGCGGGGGGGGCGGGTCCGAGCCAAACTGTGTATGTCTATGGATGCACACAGCTTGGCTTGGGAGCTTGTTCGCACGTCTGTCCCATAGCAATAATAAATTATGCTTTGGAATCAATTTAAGCAAACCCATTTTTTATAAATTACACGTCAATGAGCGGCACCTGAAAAGTCCCAGTGTCCCTTTGTTTAGTTTTTCTATTAGAAATTCAAATGTATTGAAATGTATTCCTGTTGATTTCAGCTTTATACTGATATTTCCCTTAGGTTTAGCAGTAGAACACATTGTTTTCATGTAAAAGCTAAAGCCTGACCACTTTTCTTTCTGCAGAAAAAATTTCCACCTGTTGAAGAAAAACTCAAAGTTATTACGAGAACTTAAAAATCTGGATTCCAGGCAGTGGTAAGGATTCCTCTGAAGAAAATTTTCTATAGCGTTCAACACAATTATTTTTAATCTGCTTTCAGAATTAACATTTCTTCTCAAGTTTCTTTTTTTTCCCTTCTCGTGAATGGAGAAAAAGATGCATTGCATATTTTGCTCCTTGCCAGTGGAGAAAAATTTAAACAAAGATGAATGTGCAAAAAAAAAAAAAAGAAGAAGAAAAATAAAATAGATTTGATCTAGGTTGAGGTTAGGGTCAAAGCTCAGTCTGTATTTTAGGAAGGATTAAAAAAAATATTTTTTTAAATTTGTATCAGTGTCTGTGTGTTTTAGGTAGGATAATTAAAAAGAAAAAAAGCAAACTGTGCAATTTGCTCTACTGCAGGTACAAACGCCAAATAACATACACATGTGTGGCATTGCTGCTATCTTCAGGAGCTGGAGAATTTGTTTTGGCTTGTTCTTTGACAGTAGGTTATAGTAATAGCAAGAAATACATCGCTAAATTAAAAAATATATATATTACTATTATGTGCCAGCTTTTCTTACCACCAAATGAAAGCCCAATCTCTCCTAAAAATAACAAAAAAAGGCATACTTCACCTGGATATACTAAGAGGTGATGATTTGTACAGTTTTAATAACACATGTCAAAGTTGCCAAATTGTGTTCAGGTGTTAATATTTGCATTACTATCTGTCATGGGTTAATTGTGGACTTATAGATGTTTTTTGGTTTTAATTTACTGAATGTATGATGTTTATGATATTTTCTATATTTTTTTGGTATAGTAGTCCCATGTTTAGATCTGCACAGATGTAAGTAGGTGCTCATTTGCTATTGATTTAACTTTGCATGTATACTATTTATGAGGTAGCTGCCAATTTATTATTTTTAATTAGTTTTTGTATTTTTTTATGTTTGTTATTTGGGTGCAGCACATTTATTCATTTTGTGAACATTCAATTCTAAGCTAAAGGGGGGATGAGCGTGCCCATGTCTGCTTGACAGCAAAATGTCCTTTTTAACCACTTGCCGACCGACAGTTTATATATGCTGTGGCTATTTGGCGTCTCTGCACCGGCTCATGTACATGTATATGATTGGGCTCTTCCAGGTAGGGGGCACACATGCGTGCTGCCATTCATTCCAGCACATGCCAATTAGTGGGTCCCGGCCAATGATTTATGCCCAGTACCCATTGATTGGCAGAGTGAATGACAGGAGAGAGCTCTGTGTTGATAAACAGCACAGAGCACTCTACTGACAGCAGTGATGTGCATTTTTTTTCTTCCTGCAAAGCAGGAATGCTTGGTGGAAACACTACACGGTAAACATATTACACATTTTCAGGCACACAGCTAACACTTGATTGCCCCTAGATGTTAACCCCTTGTGCCAGTACAGTGACAGTGTATATTAGCACTGATCACTGTATTAGTGTCACTGGAGAAAAAAAAAATCCAGTATTTTTCCCATAGTTTGTAGACACTATAACTTTCATGCAAAGCAATCTAAATACACTTATTGGGATTTTTTACTTTACCAGACATTTAGCAGAATACATTTTGGCCTAAAGTTATGAAGAAATTTGATTTAAAAAAAAAAATATTGGCTATGTTTTATAGCAGAAAGTAAAAAATGTTTTTTTTTTGTCTTTTTTTCATTTTATATAATAAAAAAAAACCCGCAGTGGTGATCAAATACCACAAAAAGATTGCTCTATTTGTGTAAAAAAAATTATATACATTTCGTTTAGGTACAGCGTTACATAAATGTGCAAGTACCTGTTAAAGTATCACAGTGCGGTATAGCAAAATATGGCCTGGTCATGAAACGAATAAAATCTTCTGAAGCTCAAGTGGTTAATGGAATACATTTCTTTTGTTATTGTAAGGTTAAAGTGGTCCTAAAGGCGGAAGGTTTTTTTTTTTATCTTAATGTGTACAGCAGCCCCCAAATAATTACCTGAGCCCCATCTAGATCTAGCGATGTTGCACGAGATGAATCAGTCTAATTTGGAGTGATGTGAACTTTAGTAATGTATGGAGGACAGGTCAGAGGTCATATTTTTCATAACCGACAACTCAAGGATGATTGATCAAATATCGAAAAATGTGTGCACCCCTAAGTGGTTACTATACTTTTGCTATTATTTCTTTTTTTTTTTATGGTGACAAGTGTTTTTTGTTCAAATCAATCACAACATGCCTGTACATTTATAACCACTCCAGTGAAAAAGAAGGTACCTATAGATGTCTGAACTTAAGTTTAACTTCTTGAGTTTACTAGACGCTCCAAAACCCAGGCCGGGTGTTGTATTCTGAGAAAGTCATACTCTGGCCCTTATCCACGCCCTCACCACTCGCACCCTGCTATTAGTCACCAGAGTAAAGCTGGCCATAGGCGAAGAGATATTCTTTCCTGCAACCACGGGTTTCAGGGGGGAAAAAAAATCAGGACAGTGTTGATGGGGGAATCCTTCTCGTAGAGCCTATGTATTCTCTCGGCGGAGGAAGCCGTCACTGCTGGTAAAACACAGTGAGTACTGCTAGTCGCTATAATTACTGCTAGAAATAATTGCATGCAAAATCCAACAGGCTGGTTGTAACTAAATTGATCAATTGATCAACTTGGGTACATTCAGCCTGCTCATACATGGTTTGAATCTCAGCCGGCCCCTGGTGAACCGGCCGAGATATGAACCGTCTATGGCCGGCTTAAGTGGGGTGGAGGATGCATGGAGCTGGACTTTTTCTAAAGGTCAAGATCTGCATATTATGGATCTTCTAAAGTATCTATAAATACATGCAAGTACCTGTGGTTTCTGTTTTTAACTCCTGGTGGCAGTAAATAAGGTAATGAACACGACAGGCCATTTTAATTAAAGCAAAAAAAAAAAACTTTGAAGGTTTTAAAGGCAAATCATGGTTTTTACTGATACACATGTATACCATGAACAATGAAATACATTATTAGGTTTTTATTAGGCTTTCCCCTACCCAAGTTAATTTTGTTTCTTTCATAATAGTCAACAAAAAGTAGGTCAAGAAAACAGGATAGAAGCACAGTAGTACATGTAGCAAGTAAGTGGAGCAAAATCTCAGCCAGACACTTATAGAGAGAATTAAAAAAAAAGAGAGAGCAACTTTTCATTCAAACCAGAATAGTGGTTTCAGCCAAAATGCAGGTGACAAATCCAGTCTGCGAGTTCTACTCTGGCTCTCTCCCACTGCGTATGTCAACAGGCTCCCCAAGAGGACATTCATGTTCCTGTAATTCTCTGTTATCCATACATTTATTATTTTTAATGTAAGTCTTTTGTTGTTGGCCTTGGTGATAGAAGGAAAGTTTCCCCACCAGCTGCTGGGCACCAACCTCTAGTGGCTCCGCCAGAGCAGCAGGAGGAATTGTCTTTAGCCATTAAATAGAAATCATTTGAGGAAAAACAGGCTGTTATGGGAAGTCATGCTGAAAGCATGGAAGCTGCTGTTGCTTAGTCATTAACCAGTAGAAATCCTCAAAGAACAAGAATGCAACAAAACAATGCATTGTACATTTTAAAAGAAAAATTGTGTATTTTCCTGATGAAGTATTTCAGCTATTTCAGGGCTTTTTTTTAAAGTAATTTTTATGTGACTGTAACATTTTACAAGCATTTTCATTCATTTTTTTTTGCCATTGTATCACGTATGGAGATTTGGAGAGTTATCACTAAAGGAAGCTCTACTCTGATTTATCACTAAGAGGAAGCCGTCCCAGTCAGGAGAACAGTGATTATTGCTGGCGACTATAACAGCAGCTAGCGATAATCGCATGTAAAATCTGTCGAGCTGGTTGTACCCAAGTTGATCAATCCATCAACTTTGGTACATTCTGCCTGGCCATACATGGTTCAAATCTTGACCAGTTCCTGCTGAATCAGACGAGATTTTAACCGTCCTATGGCCAGCTTAAAGGCAAAACTTTTTTGTTTGTTTTTTGGATAGAGTACAAAGGGATTGGAACGCTTGTCCGTTTTTATTGCTGTCTGTGCTGTCTGAGTTTCGCCCTCTCTATTCTTCCTGCTTACCATTATCATTGAGAGTAAAAGAAAACCCCAAATTTTGGGTTGTACCCAGAAAAGTAATAAAGGGGAAATCTTCCAATAGGGACACTAGTTCTGGTGACCTGGGGGTCCCCAAGAAATTTCCTTAATTTGCAGGGATTTCCTCTCATTTCCAGTTTAGTTATGGGACAGGACGTGAAGAGAAATCTCCGCAATGGGACACAGATGGCGAAAAAAAAATCTAATAGGGGTTATAACCCTTCCTTTATTTTTGCCTATAGTTCTACTTTAATATGCAAAATAGGATTTTTTTATAATCTTAGTGTTGTGTGCTATAATTGGATAAAGTTTTAGTCTTAGTTTTGTTTCATGGAAGCTTCTTTATATATCGGTCATTTCACATAAAATTGTTAGGTAATGCTACAAATAAACTAGGCTAATTAGGCAATATTTCAAATCATTTTGAGAATATATTTAGAGTGGGGTTATACTATCAGGCCCTTTACATATCTGCACATCGCCCTAATGCGCTTTTTTTTTTTTTCTTTTGCGTGACAGCATAGGGCTTGACTTGATTAGGCTGCCCTACGTGCAACAAATGCACCAAAGAAGCCCCTGCGCTTTTTTCAGGTGCAGAAGTTAGTGTGTATATAAATGTTTGTTTTGGTGCATTTTTCACACTACAAAACACGTATCTGTTAGCTGTGTTTGCTGGGTGCCATTAGGAATTTAAAGAATAACTTCCCTTTAAAAAATAAATGCACATTTTTGCAGGTAAAGAAAATATGCATTTACTATTTTTTTTTTTTCTTTTTTTTTTTTGTAGGAGCCTGGAGAGCGTTGCACCTTGGATCAGCAGATCGCAGGTGCCATGTAGGACTCCTATAGACTGTCAGTGTAAGCTGTCTGCCCATACAAGCAGTCAGTTTCACACTGTCAGGAAGACTCAATGAGTTACTCAAGCGCTCAACATCGCCCTGGTAGATCATTGAAAACTACAAACCGACAGCCACAAAGGCTGTTGATAGTTGTAGTTCATTGATTCACAGGGATTTGTGAGTCAATGACGCAGCCGCGTGAGCGGAGTCTTTTCCAACAGTGACAGCAGGTATGTGGTGGACATCCCTGGCCTGCTGTCACTGGGAGTGCGGAGATTTTGGAGTAGCCGCAGGATTGGGAACATGTTACATGTTCCACCCTAAAAACGGCTGGAACATGTAACATGTTCCCAAAGGTGAAGTTATCCTGTAACCTTAAACCTCTAAATACATATGAAAAAAAACCATGGGGGCTTTTTTGCATGTCTTTTCAGTTCTGAGATTTAAATAGCCTCCTCACACTGCACAACAAGGAGGATAGCACTTTTTTGTTATATTGAGTAAAGTGGTGTCAGCACCCTGCCCGCCCCCCCCCCCCAGCCTGCTGATTGGGCTGTGAAATAACAGCAACTGATGAGGTCATCCTTCTGCTCTTCCCTGTTAGCTTGTTCATTTTCAGCATACTTGCTTATGGCCCACTTAATTGGCTCCTTGTGCCACCCCTTCTTCTCGCAATCTGAGGGCTGCTGTGCAGAGTATAAAATGAGGCTGATACAAAGTCACATTCAGGTCCTTACACTGGTTGCATTTACAAAAATAAATAATTTATAAACAAATACAGAACTGCATTAATGTGTTTTTATATCTTTTTGATGGTTGTCTTTGAAATTATCAAAACCTATAAATCACCTTTCTTTATCGACTGACAACCTTAAAGTGTTTGTTACCCCGACACTTCATATTCCTGATATGTGGCTGCTGTAGCATGTACTTGTATGAGAAAGTATCCTGTTCGCTTTGCATTACTTCCTTTATGTGAAATCCCTGGTTTTCCTGCTAGTCCCTTTGTTTTCCTATTAAAAACTGACCACACTAAGAGAGCACATTGTGGTCAGTTCTCTAGCTATGCTGGGAACTCCGTATGCTCTCCTCCAATGATCAGACTTGTCCTGACACGCCCCTTATGCACAGCCATTCACTGGGAAGCTCAGTGTGCTGCTGCTTCTCCTCCTCCCCCCAGCTCTTATGCAGCTGGGAACAGAGGGAATGTGATCACTTATAAAAAAAAAGTTATTTATAATGTTTTTTTATCTCTATACAATAGAGCTGCACAATTAATCGTTAAAAACTTGCGATATCTATTCATTCCCTCTCACAATCTTAATCCGGCATTTCCACGATTCATATAACAAGTGCAGAGCCGTTCTCTGCTCAGAGCTGTCAAAAAAAAAGCAGCTGGCAAAGTTTATCACAACATTGCTCAGCGCTGAGTGATAAAAAAGAAACATTATATCACTTAGTTCTTTTAGATCAAAGGAATGAACTTTGGTCTGTAAATGAGGTCAGTTTAACCACTTAAAGACTAAACCTTTTTCTGACACTTGTTGCTTACAAGTTAAAGTCAGTATTTTTTGCTAGAAAATTACTTAGAACCCCCAAACAGTGTGTATATGTATGTATGTATGTGTATATATATATATATATATATATATCTATATATATATATATATATATATATATATATATATATATTATAGCAGAGACCCTACAGAATAAAATGGCGGTCATTGCAATGTTTTATGTCACACTGTATTTGAGCAGCGGCCTTTCAAACCCATTTTTTTTGTAAAAAAAAAAACTGTAAAGTTACCACAATTTTTTTGTATAATGTTAAAGATATTACGCCGAGAATCGTGATCTTTAGTTTAAGCAAAAATCATGATTCTCATTTTATCCAGACTCATGCAGCTCTACTATACAAAAAATGTTTTGCCTTTCATTTCTATTTTAAAGTGAATGGGTTGTTTTACAAGGTGATTGTTTACAATCATTTTAAGGTACCTTGAGTAATGCCAGTAACATACAGTAACCCTTATAACAATGTGACACAAAGCAAAATTCAATAATCCTTTTTATTTTGGTAGACAAATCCAGTAATTTTTATGAATTTTCCAACTTGATTTGGATGTTGCCAAACGTCATATGTTTATGTCACCTTTGTTTCCCACTTGCATGACATTGAAAGAAGTTGTTAAAGTGGTTGTAAAGCCACTATGTGATGTTCCTGTAATTTTAATGATGATAGATATGGGGAATTTTAAATAAATAAATTAAGTGTTTTGACGAACGGTACGTGATACATAAAAGGGTAACGTGGGTAACCTGGACATACTTAAGGGGAGATTGCTAAATTTGATGGGGGATCTTTGCAGGTGGAGGCATCATCTAACCACCTGTCCCAAATTTTATGATATGTGGTTGGACAGCCCTTATGCGAGTACAGTACCTTTTTTGTAGGGAAGGGTGGTATTGATAGCCCTGATCCACTGTTGAATAGTGGGGGGTGATTCTCTTATCCAGGACCTGGCTATTTGCATTCTAGCTAAGAATAGTGTCTCTTGCAGAATTATGTTTAAATACTTGTCCTCATCAAAAAGGGAGAGGAGGCCAAGTACACACTGGCAAAGGGCATAGAGTCTGGGGATATTGTATAGAGGGACGGGACCAGAACAAGTGATAAAAAGAGCCCCTTAAGTCACCACACCTAGGACACGCCGGACTGTGTTCCGGCCTATACTTGGAGAGGGGTTTTAAATAGGACCTATGGAGGATATAGAGATGGGTAAGGCGGTCAGACAACTTAGGGGATTCAGATTTGCATGTAGCTAGCTCTTTCTCCCAGTCCTCTTCCATCGCATCACCCAGATCCGTCTCCCACTGAGATTTTAATTGATAAACCATAGCATTGGCAGCAGGCAACATGAGATGGTTGTAGAACTTGGAATTGAGTTTTTTGGGATTCTGGCCCGTGATTATATCTACCAGATATAACAAATCTAATACTTGGGACGGAATCTTAAAATTAAGAGTTGATCGCATGTCAGAGTTGGAGATAGAGAAAGAACATGCAGTTGGGGACATCAAAGTCATCTTTCAATGCTTAAAACGATTTGACCGAGCGGTTGGCTATAACGTGCCAAAGATATATGACCCCCTTGTCAATCCATAGGCTATGGTTTGGGACAGGTAGCAATTTGGGCAAGCACGGATAGTCCCACAGTGGCGCATGGGTGTGGAATGTAGGAGCCTTGCTATGATTCATGGCCAGCTGCCAGATTTTGCAATGATGGCATAACATAGGCTCCTGTTGCCCATATGGCACAATTCGCGAGTATCATAAAGCAAAATTTGAAATGGATGAACAACCGGGCGGGGTGGAGTACCTAATCTTATCGGTTTGATTAAAATAAAAGAAATGGGAGAGTTGGGAAGCGTGTTGTTACAGAGACTGGTCCGGTAGTGCGGTGCCACCTAGATCAACAGGACATTTCAAAGCTCGCCATGACAGTTTGTGACGGGAGGAGATAAATGTGTTATAGATAGATTCCATAGATTTGAATATACATGGTGGAATGTAAAGGGGGGCATGCCAGAAAATATAGAGTAGTTTGGGAAGGAGTATCATTTTTACTAGGTTGAGGTGTCCCTTAACCCCAAGGGGGGAGACGGAACCATGACTGTGTTTTGGCCTTTAGGATGTCGTATAGGGGTTCAAGGTTGAGACCTATGTAATCCATTAAAGATTGGGAGATTTGAATGCCTGGGTATCTAATCTTACTGGCTCTGACCAGGGTAAGTGTGGCTTGTTCAGCTGTGGGGGCACCTAGGTCTTATGGTAGGATTTGGGACATAGCCCAGTTGATCTGCAAGCCAGAGAATAACCGGAATTGCTTGATAAGCTGTAGAGCAGCCTGGAGTGATGGGCTAGCATCTCTCAGATACAGGAGCATGTCTTCTGCATACAAGCTAATAGCCTCAGTCACCTATCCAATACGGAGGTCTTTGATGTCTGGGTGTGCCCTGATGCCGAGGGGTTCTACGGCCAGGGCGTATAAAAGTGGAGATATAGGGCAGCCCTGGCGAGTGCCATGGGAGAGGGAGAAAGGCATCTGAAACCCTGCCATTAACTTGGATACGAGCCGTGGGAGCTTGGTATAGGAGTTTGATCAATTTCTGGCAGAAGCCAAATCTGCGGAGACACTCCCACAGGTAACTCCACTCCACATAGTCGAACGCCTTAGCAGCGTTGAGACTAACCACTACTCTGGAGCCAATGTGATCATGAGGGGATTAAAGGTTCATAAAAAGTCTCCTAAGATTAAACGCTGTGTTCTTATTGTGTGTGAACCCTGTCTGATCTGGGTGTATTAGACTGAGTAAAAAAAAGAAGGGGAGACACAGGGAAGAAGAAAAAATGCTGCTCACCCCTGATAGTTGAAGCAAAAAAAAAAAAGGAGACAGGTTCCCCACTTGGGGTTTTTAGGCAGCGGAATGAGAGGGTAAAGAGCCAATTCATAAAAATGGATCTTTATTATACAGAAAATTTTAACACACTGGTTAAAAAGAATGAGCTCCCATAGGGTGTATAAAAATGCATAACACTCAACACAAATACTGTCTATAATGTTTTGACAACATGACATATGCGTTTGACTAGGCAATAATAATAAAGTGGATCTGACGCGTTTCGACCTGTTCGAGGTCTTCTTCAAAGGTCAATTTGCTAGAATTGTATCAAAAAATGCATGTGTCAGAAAAAGTCAGTGATCATTGGAAATAAATACATAACATATCGATACAGCATATTTACCCAGTAATGAGTGTTTTAGACCCAGGAGTTTTTTGTTGGGTAAATCCCTTTAAAATCAGAAGATTGCTCGCTCGCCTTCCCCCAGAGGTCTCGTGGCAACACTGTCACAGCCCCCGCCACCAGGGGAGGAGGAAATCCCAAAGGGATGTGACTTACAAGAGGTCACACTGTGGAGCACCCCCTAGATGCGCAGGCCAACCGATCGGTCAGATGGGGAAAGCACCTGCAATAACAACCCAGGGACAAAGGAGTTAATAGAAGTAAGAGCAATATGCTTATAAGTATTGGTGTGCACTCCAACATAAGATCCAATGGTTACAAGGAATGCGTATATATTGTTATCAGTTTGGTTATAAAAACCAAGACTGCCTATAGCCCCCCACTACGTGGGCCATGGCCCGTACGTACTGGGTGTATGTGTCTGTGCGTGCAAAAGTCCGCACAGACATGTATGTACGTATATACACACATACATATATATGAGTGTAGTTTGAAAGTACCTATTTGGATAAAAGAAATATGGCGGAGTGCATACTGAAATAGAGGTATATATCTAAATGAAAAAGGAGATGGTAAAACAGTAAGGTTAATACCTCAAACAGTGAGGTTAATACCTCAACCCCTAAAGAATATAGTTGATGGCAGGTGAAGGAAGGAAAACATAGGAGTGTAAAGACCTGGGACAAGAGTCCATTGGTGTGGACAAGGGAATGTGAAGGGTGAACACACATAAAGTAAAGTGACTGACAAAAACCATTACAAAAAGTGAATGTGACAATCAAGTGAATAGTGCCCACTGGTGAGAAAGGAGATAAGTGTCAAATAAGGCAGGTGAGTTACCTTAGAGACAAGGTAAAGGTAGTGCACAGATCACACTGTGTTGCCCAATATTACTTGCTCTTAGGTGTGACCTGACCCGGGATAGGTCACTGCCTAGGACTGGCTGAAAACGCCTGTCCAGGTTACCATTTGGCAAGTCTAAAATTGTAAGAGAAAATAAAAAGTATATTGTATACATTTAAGTATTTGATGTATATATATATATATATGTGGTCGTTGTAATAGACCAAAGGTTGAATTATAGGGCAGCAAGAGTGCAATAATGTGACCAAAGAGTGTACTCACGATGTGAAGCCGTAGCAGAGACCATCAGCTGGACAGGAAGTGTGCGAAGTGATGAAGGGGGGATGAGGGAATGTATATAAGCCCTTAAATGTTAGGGCGGAGCTCCAGTATAGGAAGATTGATAGCAGGTGTAGGTATTCACCCAATGAGACCGCTCCGGGAGGACCGAGCATGGGGGCATGGCGGCCGCTGAGCGGCCTCGTGTGACCTCCTCGGCGTTCAGGGCGAGCTGGCGCCCCGTCCACTGACGTCATCGCCGTCGCAAGTGCGTGACGTATCCGCATCACGTGGCACGCGCGGGGCCCCGCGCATGCGCAGTGAGCGGAGACGTCCGGGGATGGCCCTGAACGCCGCCGGCAAGGAAGAATCCCCGATCCGGCACCCAGGCGCATCCTGGGTGTCCGATGGGGAACGGCGGGAGGGGGAACCAAGTGAAGGGGTCCCGCCTCCCCGCCTTACCTTGCCGGGAAGGCACATCCCGGGGAGCCAACCCCGGTGCCGGGGCGGCGCAGGCAGCCACGATGGCCATAGCAAAAGGGGGAAAAAAGGGGAGCAGGTTAATCAAAGGGACAGCGTGTGCATAATTGTACAGGAGTGACAAAATACAAAAAAAGTAAATATGAACATAAACATGTTAGCACATATTGATTCATACAATTTTGGCAGAAAAGATTTATATATGAGACATCCATATATACAGGGTAAGTTCACATATCAAGGTATATGGAGGTAACATAGGGTAAAAGACATATTCTAAAGCAAAGAAGAAACAATAAAAGGGAATCAAAATTGCATGTACACTGCACATCGAAGGATGTGCACACAGTAAAATAATACATAGGTAATCATGAATATTCCTGAACTATCCAAAAGGAAAAGGGGAAGAAGGGGGGAAAGAAGGGGGGGTGGAAGGTAGGAAAAGGGGAGGGGAAAGACGTGGGAACCGAAAGGGGCAAGGGGGCCCCCCAAGTGGGGCACCATTGTTTACTGAAATTAGAAAGGGGCAAGGAGACCTTAGTGGGTCTTACCCGAAACAAACCCTTTTAGGAACGGGGCAAAGGATATGGCATCATTAAGTCCTGGGAACGAGGTGGCATTTAATTGAAATATCCACTTTTGTTCGTGTTGCAACAGGATTTTGTTCCAATCGCCGCCTCGATTTGGTATATGTACTCTATCGAGAGCGGTGAAAGATACTTTGGGCATTTTGTAATTGTGCACTGACATCACGTGTCGGCCCAATGGTAGATAGTAATTGCCAATTTGCATATGATATATATGCTTGGACATGCGACGATGGAACTCCTGTTTGGTCTTACCAACATAAAAAGCCCCACATTCGCAGGACATAAGATAAACGATCCCTCGAGTTTGGCAATTTGTGAAGTGTTTGGGCTTGAATAGTGCCCCATTCGGGAGATGGAAGATTTTCTCTCGTCTAATGTATTGGCAGGTAGAGCAGTGTCCACAGGGGAAGGACCCCAAGGTTACGCAGTGTTTGAGTCTCTTTATTTCATCCTTGAACTCGCTTTGAACTAGTCTGTCTCGTAGAGAGGCAGCACGCTTATAAGTAATGGATGGTTTGTTGGAGATAAGGTTACGAACACTTGGGTCAGTCAACAATATGGGCCAGTGTTTTTGAATCACGTTGTTGACCATCTGATGTTGTCTAGAGAACCGCAAGATGATCCTAGTAGGGCCAGTGTTGGTACCATCACTTGGCTTTTTATTAGATTGAGATAAAAGTTCAGACCGGGATTGTGCAATTGCTCTATTGTATCCCCTTCGTAGGCAGGAGCGACTATAGCCACGTGCCAGCAAGCGGGTTTGTAGCTTATAGGCTTCCTCTTTGAAGAGGGTATCACTGGAGCAGTTCCTGCGTAAACGCAGGTACTGACCGTATGGTATTGACCTCTTCAGGGCTGTAGGGTGAAAGCTTTCGGCGTGCAACACTGTGTTGCCGGCCGTGCTTTTGCGAAAAAGGGTACTTGAGATCTTATTGCCAGGGGTACGTATCAATTTTACATCCAAAAATGTCATTTGGTCAGAATCATAGGTCATAGTAAACTTCAAATTATGTTTATTAAGGTTAATGTGATTCAAAAATTGAAGCAACATTTCCTCCGAGCCCCCCCAGACGATGAGGACATCGTCAATGTACCGTAGCCACAATAAGATGTGGCTCGTGTATACCGCGAGGTCCCCATCGTCCTGGAGGGCCCTCTCCCACTCCCCCAGGTACAAGTTAGCGTAAGCCGGGGCACAGCAAGTGCCCATGGCCACGCCCTGCACCTGGAGGTAGTGGGAGTTATTGAAACAGAAAAAGTTGTGGTGTAGAATGTAGTCCCAGATTTCACGTAATCTAAGGAATAAACAGTATACAGTACAACAACAATCCAAGAACATTAATAATAAAAAGAATACAAATAATGTATCCAAACCCCATGATAAATCCGACTCCAACTCAACCAAAAAGGGACTCCCTAAAGGTCCTGGGAAATTTAAAAGAAATCGAAATAATAGGGGTTCACCTGAACAGGAAAGGAAAAAACGCATTGTGGAGAACAATGGGGAAAGTGCACATGATTCCCCCACCTATGAACAACCTACACTTTCCAATCTTGGTCCTTACGGTCCAATGATTGGAACGAGTGAAACGGATCCTCCACCTCAAAACATCCCTACAAATACCATTCATACAAATCAAACATCAGGGCGCCCGAAAACTGGACCTCAGAGTCCTTTAAACCCGATACGGGGATCTCCCCTATCCCAGACAAACAGGGGAACAGGAAATTTGGACGCTTTCGTCACAAGGGGACAACAGAATCCCTCAGCGTAATTAACCTGTCATCTCATTCCCTCTCTGCAGCAGAAAGTAGCGTACTATCACGTGGTTTAACCTTTTGCCCACAGAATGATCTCGACATCTTCGAAGTGATCACTGATTTGCATCTTTTTGCACGCCGGCTACTCCTTAAGAGCCTCCATGCAAAAGTGGATACAAATGATGATACAATGGACTGGCCCAGTTTTAATATGAGAGAGTTTAAGGCCCTACGGGACTTGACTCTTCTATTTCAGGAAAGCAACAATTTGGACCTTATTGATCAAATTGATTTGGAGACTTTACTCTCCACTGTTAACGAGTCTACTCAGCACCCCACAACACGCTTTAAGAAACCATCTGCAAAATTTCCTCCCCTCAGTTTGAATCCAAGTATCGAGATCTTTGTCAAACAAATACTAAGAGATCTCTTAAAACTTCAACACACTAAGAATGTACGTCCTGAAAACCTAACCAAAGAGGAGTCTCAAGCTTTAGACTCCTTATGCAAAAATACTAAAATCACAATCAAGCCATCTGATAAAGGTGGCAACGTGGTCTTGATGAATAATGAAGACTACGTATCTATGTGTCAAAATATTCTTGACAACGAGGAGTGGTATAGGACCGTCCCCATTAGACTCATACAGGCCTCCTACACTGATTTTTACAAATTGATCCAATCAGCTTTTGAAAGGGGAGTTATTACCAAGGACCAATACGAATTCATTTGTATTAAATATCCAAGGGTGGCAACTTTTTATAGTTTGCCCAAGATACATAAGAGCCAGACAAATCCCCCTGGACGACCCATCGTCTCGGGCAATGGGGGTATTTCGGAAAATCTGAGCCGACTCATCGACTCCTTCCTGCAACCCTTTGTCCTTGGTATGCCCTCCTTCTTGAAAGATACAATAGACTTGTTACAAAAAATTGAAGAATTTACCCTTCCAGAGAATTCTCTTCTGGTAGCTATCGATGTCGAGGCCCTGTATAGCTCGATCCCCCACAGCAAGGGGATCGCTGCTGTACGGGCGGTTCTGCATCGAAGCCAAAAGTATGATGAGGCACTGAACGGTTTCATTGTGGACGGCCTTGACTACATTCTACACCACAACTTTTTCTGTTTCAATAACTCCCACTACCTCCAGGTGCAGGGCGTGGCCATGGGCACTTGCTGTGCCCCGGCTTACGCTAACTTGTACCTGGGGGAGTGGGAGAGGGCCCTCCAGGACGATGGGGACCTCGCGGTATACACGAGCCACATCTTATTGTGGCTACGGTACATTGACGATGTCCTCATCGTCTGGGGGGGCTCGGAGGAAATGTTGCTTCAATTTTTGAATCACATTAACCTTAATAAACATAATTTGAAGTTTACTATGACCTATGATTCTGACCAAATGACATTTTTGGATGTAAAATTGATACGTACCCCTGGCAATAAGATCTCAAGTACCCTTTTTCGCAAAAGCACGGCCGGCAACACAGTGTTGCACGCCGAAAGCTTTCACCCTACAGCCCTGAAGAGGTCAATACCATACGGTCAGTACCTGCGTTTACGCAGGAACTGCTCCAGTGATACCCTCTTCAAAGAGGAAGCCTATAAGCTACAAACCCGCTTGCTGGCACGTGGCTATAGTCGCTCCTGCCTACGAAGGGGATACAATAGAGCAATTGCACAATCCCGGTCTGAACTTTTATCTCAATCTAATAAAAAGCCAAGTGATGGTACCAACACTGGCCCTACTAGGATCATCTTGCGGTTCTCTAGACAACATCAGATGGTCAACAACGTGATTCAAAAACACTGGCCCATATTGTTGACTGACCCAAGTGTTCGTAACCTTATCTCCAACAAACCATCCATTACTTATAAGCGTGCTGCCTCTCTACGAGACAGACTAGTTCAAAGCGAGTTCAAGGATGAAATAAAGAGACTCAAACACTGCGTAACCTTGGGGTCCTTCCCCTGTGGACACTGCTCTACCTGCCAATACATTAGACGAGAGAAAATCTTCCATCTCCCGAATGGGGCACTATTCAAGCCCAAACACTTCACAAATTGCCAAACTCGAGGGATCGTTTATCTTATGTCCTGCGAATGTGGGGCTTTTTATGTTGGTAAGACCAAACAGGAGTTCCATCGTCGCATGTCCAAGCATATATATCATATGCAAATTGGCAATTACTATCTACCATTGGGCCGACACGTGATGTCAGTGCACAATTACAAAATGCCCAAAGTATCTTTCACCGCTCTCGATAGAGTACATATACCAAATCGAGGCGGCGATTGGAACAAAATCCTGTTGCAACACGAACAAAAGTGGATATTTCAATTAAATGCCACCTCGTTCCCAGGACTTAATGATGCCATATCCTTTGCCCCGTTCCTAAAAGGGTTTGTTTCGGGTAAGACCCACTAAGGTCTCCTTGCCCCTTTCTAATTTCAGTAAACAATGGTGCCCCACTTGGGGGGCCCCCTTGCCCCTTTCGGTTCCCACGTCTTTCCCCTCCCCTTTTCCTACCTTCCACCCCCCCTTCTTTCCCCCCTTCTTCCCCTTTTCCTTTTGGATAGTTCAGGAATATTCATGATTACCTATGTATTATTTTACTGTGTGCACATCCTTCGATGTGCAGTGTACATGCAATTTTGATTCCCTTTTATTGTTTCTTCTTTGCTTTAGAATATGTCTTTTACCCTATGTTACCTCCATATACCTTGATATGTGAACTTACCCTGTATATATGGATGTCTCATATATAAATCTTTTCTGCCAAAATTGTATGAATCAATATGTGCTAACATGTTTATGTTCATATTTACTTTTTTTGTATTTTGTCACTCCTGTACAATTATGCACACGCTGTCCCTTTGATTAACCTGCTCCCCTTTTTTCCCCCTTTTGCTATGGCCATCGTGGCTGCCTGCGCCGCCCCGGCACCGGGGTTGGCTCCCCGGGATGTGCCTTCCCGGCAAGGTAAGGCGGGGAGGCGGGACCCCTTCACTTGGTTCCCCCTCCCGCCGTTCCCCATCGGACACCCAGGATGCGCCTGGGTGCCGGATCGGGGATTCTTCCTTGCCGGCGGCGTTCAGGGCCATCCCCGGACGTCTCCGCTCACTGCGCATGCGCGGGGCCCCGCGCGTGCCACGTGATGCGGATACGTCACGCACTTGCGACGGCGATGACGTCAGTGGACGGGGCGCCAGCTCGCCCTGAACGCCGAGGAGGTCACACGAGGCCGCTCAGCGGCCGCCATGCCCCCATGCTCGGTCCTCCCGGAGCGGTCTCATTGGGTGAATACCTACACCTGCTATCAATCTTCCTATACTGGAGCTCCGCCCTAACATTTAAGGGCTTATATACATTCCCTCATCCCCCCTTCATCACTTCGCACACTTCCTGTCCAGCTGATGGTCTCTGCTACGGCTTCACATCGTGAGTACACTCTTTGGTCACATTATTGCACTCTTGCTGCCCTATAATTCAACCTTTGGTCTATTACAACGACCACATATATATATATATATACATCAAATACTTAAATGTATACAATATACTTTTTATTTTCTCTTACAATTTTAGACTTGCCAAATGGTAACCTGGACAGGCGTTTTCAGCCAGTCCTAGGCAGTGACCTATCCCGGGTCAGGTCACACCTAAGAGCAAGTAATATTGGGCAACACAGTGTGATCTGTGCACTACCTTTACCTTGTCTCTAAGGTAACTCACCTGCCTTATTTGACACTTATCTCCTTTCTCACCAGTGGGCACTATTCACTTGATTGTCACATTCACTTTTTGTAATGGTTTTTGTCAGTCACTTTACTTTATGTGTGTTCACCCTTCACATTCCCTTGTCCACACCAATGGACTCTTGTCCCAGGTCTTTACACTCCTATGTTTTCCTTCCTTCACCTGCCATCAACTATATTCTTTAGGGGTTGAGGTATTAACCTCACTGTTTGAGGTATTAACCTTACTGTTTTACCATCTCCTTTTTCATTTAGATATATACCTCTATTTCAGTATGCACTCCGCCATATTTCTTTTATCCAAATAGGTACTTTCAAACTACACTCATATATATGTATGTGTGTATATACGTACATACATGTCTGTGCGGACTTTTGCACGCACAGACACATACACCCAGTACGTACGGGCCATGGCCCACGTAGTGGGGGGCTATAGGCAGTCTTGGTTTTTATAACCAAACTGATAACAATATATACGCATTCCTTGTAACCATTGGATCTTATGTTGGAGTGCACACCAATACTTATAAGCATATTGCTCTTACTTCTATTAACTCCTTTGTCCCTGGGTTGTTATTGCAGGTGCTTTCCCCATCTGACCGATCGGTTGGCCTGCGCATCTAGGGGGTGCTCCACAGTGTGACCTCTTGTAAGTCACATCCCTTTGGGATTTCCTCCTCCCCTGGTGGCGGGGGCTGTGACAGTGTTGCCACGAGACCTCTGGGGGAAGGCGAGCGAGCAATCTTCTGATTTTAAAGGGATTTACCCAACAAAAAACTCCTGGGTCTAAAACACTCATTACTGGGTAAATATGCTGTATCGATATGTTATGTATTTATTTCCAATGATCACTGACTTTTTCTGACACATGCATTTTTTGATACAATTCTAGCAAATTGACCTTTGAAGAAGACCTCGAACAGGTCGAAACGCGTCAGGTCCACTTTATTATTATTGCCTAGTCAAACGCATATGTCATGTTGTCAAAACATTATAGACAGTATTTGTGTTGAGTGTTATGCATTTTTATACACCCTATGGGAGCTCATTCTTTTTAACCAGTGTGTTAAAATTTTCTGTATAATAAAGATACATTTTTATGAATTGGCTCTTTACCCTCTCATTCCGCTGCCTAAAAACCCCAAGTGGGGAACCTGTCTCCTTTTTTTTTTTTTTTTTTGATTAGACTGAGTATTACTTTGAGACACAAAGCTAGGATTTTGGCAAGTATCTTTAAGCGGAGTTCCACCCAAAAGTGGAACTTCCGCTCATCGGATTCCTCCCCCCCTCCGGTGCCACGGTTGGCACCTTTCAGGGGGGTGCAGATACCTATATAATACAGGTATCTGCACCCACTTGGAATGCGCAGCGCGACTCGCGCATGTGCAGTAGGGAACCAGGAAGTGAAGCCGCAATGCTTCACTTCCTGATTCCCTCACTGAGAATGACGGCGGCAGCAGCCGAGAGCCGAGCTGTTGATCGGCTTCGGCTGCCGACATCGCTGGATTCCAGGAAAGGTAAGTGTCCATTTATTAAAAGTCAGCAGCTGCAGTATTTGTAGCTGCTGGCTTTTAATAATTTTTGTTTAGGTGGACTCCCTCTTTAACATCTAAATGCAAGAGAGATATGGGGCAGTATGATTCTGGGAACAGCGGGTCTTTCCCGGTTTGGGTTTCAAAACTATAAGGGCTTCACCCATGGTGGTGGGGAGTATGGCTGAGTCGAATATGTGGATATATAGTTCTCTCAGCTTAGGGACAAAGACCTCCCCAAACTGATTAGAGTTTTACAGAGGGAGCCCATCAGATCCAGGTGCCTTAGAGGGTGGAAGGTGTGCTAGAGCCTCTTCAATGCAGTCTGTGGTGATTGGTGCCTCGTGCGGATCAACCTGAGAGGGCGTCAACGCATGGAAGGCGACATCTTGTAGGAACGCAGACAGCTCCTCCTGTGAGTAGCGGGCAGTGGAAGTATACAGTTCAGAATAAAAATTTCCGAATTCTCCGGCCACCAGATCAGGGTCTGTGATCTTGGTCCCCGAGGCAGACTGCAGTGTAACTACTATCTGGGGTTTGTGATCAAGGTGTGCCATGTAGGCGAGCAGTTTGCCAGCACGCTCCCAAAGTTTAAAAATACGTTGTTTACTGAAAAAAATATCTTGTGTAGGTGATCAGTGAGTCTAGTCTGCATCCATACCAGAGAAGCATTTGCTGCAGAAGGATCCTTCAGGAAGACCTGTTCAAGGGATCTCTAAAGCTCCTCTGCCTGCTGGAGTATCAGCTTAGAAGAGGCCTTATGTCTATTAATGCGTGGGGACAGGATCAAACGGGCATGTGTTTTAAAGGCTCCCCACAAAGTCCCAACCAGAGCTGTACCCCGGTTAGTGCGAAAATAGTACGTCCATTCCCTCTGGATACTATCAAGGTCTGACAGAGTAGAAAGCCATAAGGGATTCAGCTTCCAGATACGAACCAATGGAGGGAGCAGGCAAGCGTAGCATAGCCCAATATGGGGAGTGATCAGAAAGCACCCTGATGCCAAATCCCACATCGAGTAGGTTAGGCAATGGAGGAGTCGTAACAAAGATAAAATGTATGCGGGATATGGCAGAGAGGGAGGGGGAGAAGCATGAGAAGTTTATCGATGTCTGGTATCTGTGCCTCTAGGTGTCAATCAGGGTGAACTCTGAAAGGAACCTTCCGACTCCAGTGATTAAAGGCAGGGTGGACATAGGGGCATTATGACTCAGTTTGTTAAGACTAGGGTTAATAATCATATTAAAGTCCCCGATCCAAATTGCAGGCACCGTTGGCTGTTGAGCCATAAAGGCCACTCCCTGCTGTAGTATAGTAAACTGGAGGGGGAATGTAGAATGACATAAGGAAGATTTCCAGGCCATTGATAGTGGCATGCAAAACTAATGACAGACTGTGGGCCTGATTGCAAAGTGTGGAGCTGGAACTGTACTTACCTGGCTATTAGAATAGCCACTCCACACGAGTTAGAGGTGAATGGGGCTTGGTATAACCAGCCTTCCCAGGGTTTAAGAGCCATTTGCTTTTGGCCAGTGAGATGGGGATAGGATATCAACACGTTTGGCCCAAGCACACAGTCCTCGGACATTCCAGGTCACAAGTTTAAGGGAAGCCATGATATTTGTGGGGGTATGGAGGCATGCAGTGGGACCCGCAGGGGACAGCCAGCTTTACAGCACAAAAACATAAACATGAGTAGACCTTTCCTAAGTGCATAGTTATTCATATAACACATTGTGAACATACAATAACGGTACGGTGCTGAAATTCTAAGAGAGCTATGCGCCCATGGAAAAGGGCTGTATATGCGTGAAAGGGAGATTGCAGGTGACCCTTCAATGGAGACAAACTGTATATAGAGTTTTGGTGGTATGTCAAAAGTGCGTAAAAAACAACAAAACATATATAGTCATTAACAGCACAGGACTAACATAGCAAAACGAACAGACTGCTACCCAACACAACTGAGGGTTCAGGAGCTGGCCAGGGAAACAAAACTTGAGAGATCAAAAATAAAGGCCAGGATAGGTAGGGTGACATAAGTTCAGGATGACCGTTGAGGTCTAGGGGACGAACAGTTACTGAAGAGCGTCCCACAAAGCGGAGGTTGCAGCAACGGAGTCTGTTCTCCATGTCATCCTGCTTGTGGAGAACAGAGTTCAACTGGTGCTGCAGCCTTTCAGTAGTTACTTGCAGTGGCGGAAGGCCATTCCCCCACGTGGCTGACTCGGCACTCGGTTTCAGTTACCCTCTCCTGCAGCTTGTGTATATCTTGTCGTATGAGGGATATAGCAACCTTCACCTCCTCCATCTTAGAGGTGAGGGTAGTCTGGCATAAGGAGATCGCCTCAAGCACTCTGTCCCAGTAGCAGGCTCATCTTCCTCTGGGAGTGGAGCAGCGCCATCTTCCTCCACCGGGTCCCGCTCCCTGTGGTGGTACTTATCTAGCTTAGAGATGGCTCCGGACACCCTCTTCGGTGGAGACATGGTGGTTTGAGGTCCAAAAGTTGCGAGCAGGGGGTTGGTGTTTCATAGGAAGGATATCAGTAAAAATGATTCTGTTTAAATAGAGCTCTCACTCTGCACACCTTACGCCATGCAGCTCCAGGCCACTCCCCTATGCATGTAAATTTTAAGAAGCTCTATATTTGTGCAGTCAAATTTCAGAAAACCCCTTCTCCTGTTTCTCAGGAGAAGGGGTCATGTCTGAGTCTGTCCTCATTAACATACAATGCAAAGAGCCTTGTCCCTAAACGTTTGCAAATTTTTTTTTCATTCAACCTGGCAGGGCTGAACGAAAAAAAACCTGACAGCTTAGGAGAAGCCGCTGTACTAGCTATGCAATGTTAGCATAGCGATTTCAACTGCTGTTCTGTTGTGTTCTTACAGGGGGACTCCCCCCTGCCAGAACATTACGGCTCAGAGCACTGATCGGGAGCCGATTGGCAGACTTTTTTCGGTCATGTCCCTTCAACAGAAGCCAGCCATCTAACTGGTTGCTGTACACATGGGCCGAATGCCAGCCGGTTTCTTTTGAGCCACCCGACATTTGGCCTGTGTGCACTAGGCTTTAGGACAGACAGTATTCCAATCTAGTTACATCTGATCTGTCTGCACAGTACAAACAGGGTTATTTCTAGTTAAAAAAGGCTGCCCAGTCCTATCATAATCTAAGAACTAAGCAGAACTTTTCCTTGCTGGAGCATCTAAAAAAAAACGTAAGACATAATTTTTTAATATTTTTTTTAATGTTATTCTATGTGAACATGTAACACATATGAAGTGTGTTATCCCAGGAGTTATCCCAATTTGGCTGCAAAGGTGGAAACACACTTTAAAGAGGAGCTTTAGGCTCCCCCCCAAAAAGAATTAAAAGTCAGCAGCTACAAATACTGTAGCTGCTGGCTTTTAGTATAAGGATATTTACCTGTCCAGGGATCCAGTGATGTCCTCACCCGAGCAAATTCTTCAATCTGCTTTGGGTGCAGGCACCGGTATCTCAAGTAAGGGAAACAGGAAGTGAAGCCTTGTGGCTTCACAGCTGGTTTCCTACTGCGCATGAGCAAGCCATGCTGCACCTTGTGAATGGTCCCGTAGTCTTCTGGGACCTGTTTTGTGTCCAAGAAGACTGTGATTGAGAGAGGGGAGATGAACTTCCAGCTTAGATCGGAAGTGGGAGCTGGTACCTGTAAAAACCAGGTACCCGCTCCCCCCAAAAAGTGCCAAATGTGGCAGTGGAGGGGAGGAGGTGCAAACAAGTGGAACTTCCCCTTTTGGGTGAAGTTCCGCTTTAAGGTGTATATTAAAACTTCAGATTCCTGGAAAAGTCCAATTGAGGCTGTCTTTCTTTAAAAATGGGAATCTGTGTTGTATCTTACAACTTTGTGCATGGTTATGTATTAAATAACTCCCTCCACTCTAATGCTTTTTACATACAAGATGTGATTTGCTAAATGTTTTTGTTGCTTATTAAAATGGGCATTAGGAAGTGTGAATGAGTTCTACCCACATGGCTTTTTCCTATAAGCGATTGGCCCCACAATCTCCATTTTCAGCTGTTCCTCAAAGGATGCTTTGATTATTCCTAGCCCATGCCAGGATCATCATGCACTATTCATGATGTCTGTGTGCCAAGGGAGATAGATTTCCTTTTGTGTACACCAGCTGAAAAACAGGAGCTTCCACAAGGACTTTGCCAGGGTAGGAAACTTTTTTTTTTCTTTTCCATATCTAGACTTTATTTCGTTTTCACAGCTGATGGCATGCTGCCCACATTAGGATGCAGTTAAGCAAACTTTTTTCATGCACAGTTAATTGGTCCTCTTAGACTTTTAATGGCTTGGCATTATTTCAACTATTACTGCATGCTCCCCACTATGAGAATCATGCATTAGTCATAAATCACAGTTTTATCATCAAATCTGTGTTAAAAATGAATCAATTCAATGAATAACCAAGCAGCAGTTTTTGATTTGGTCCTTTGATTCATGGAAAGCCTGGTGCTGAAAACATATTGTCAGCGTTTCACATGATTTATGGATTCTGTTTCATCAATGATGGAGAAAGCTTGCTTTACAAGATGGAACAACGATTGGGTTCATTTCAATGGACTGCTGACATGGTAGCAGATAATAACAATGAAAATGTGGGGTTTTATTTTGTGGATGTTTTAGAAAGAAAACAATCTGTACAACGTGGGGATACTGTTACAACTTTACCACACAACAGACCCATGCAGAAAAAGAACAGTGTGAAAGATTATGAAACATATTTACTATAAATCCACAGCCTAGAGGCTAGGCCTTAGTGCGGTCACATGATAGAGGAGGTGGTGTCACCGCTGAGCTCTGACTCCAACCATCACCTGGTATTTTGATGGCAGCTGTGATTGAGGAAGGAAATTTGGGTTGTGCTGCAGCGGTGAGCATAAAGGGTTTAGCATGTGGGCTTTTACACACTCAGGTAGGCAAAAATGGGAAAGGTGACCATGTTTCTTTAGGTTTCCCTCCCTACTGTTCAAAAGTAGCTCTGCACCAACTTACCGCCCATGATTGCTTTGGAACTTGAGGAAGAATAATAATGAAAAAAAAGTTTAAAATTAATAGAATTATTAAATTATTCTTTAATTCTTGTTATTTGAACAAATAATATACTAGGATTGGGTTAGTTGGGTAGGTCAAGTGATTGTAAACCATCACTTTGTAAAACAACCCATTTAGTTTTAAATAGAAATGAAGGACAAAACATTTGTATATAGATATAAAAAAATATATATAAATACCCTTTTAGATCTGAAGGGTTGTGTTTAAAAGCTTTAATGGTTTTTGGTCAAATTTTTATAAATGTTTTAATGTCTAAGTTTAACCTTGCCGACCGGGCCATTGCCGAAAGACGGCAACAGCGCGGTCGGCTAGTTCTGGGTGGACGTCCATGGACGTGATTCCAGAATGATGCTCCCGCGCGCCCCCTGGGGCGCGCACTCGGGAACATCCGTGACCGCCGGGTCCAGAGGACCCGGCGCATCACGGATTACGGTAAATAGCCGCTGATCGCGGCCGTTTACCACGTGATCGTTCCGTCAAATGACGGAGCGATCACATGTCAACAGACCGGCGTCATCTCATGATGCCGGTTCCTCCCTCCCCTCTCTGTACAGATCGGTACAGTGCGAGGGGAGAGGGGGAGGGATCGGATGGCAGCACCGCTGTGGGCTGCATGTGTAGTGCCCACAGCGGTGCTCAGTGACATTTGCAGTCACATCCATCCATCCCTCAATGCTCAGCCAACCCTGCAATACTCTGCATAACACCCTGCAATACTCTGCATAACACCCTGCAATACTCTGCATAACACCCTGCAATACTCTGCATAACACCCTGCAATACTCTGCATAACACCCTGCAATACTCTGCATAACACCCTGCAATACTCTGCATAACACCCTGCAATACTCTGCAATATACCCGGGCACTACTCTGCAATATACCCGGGCACTACTCTGCAATATACCCGGGCACTACTCTGCAATATACCCGGGCACTACTCTGCAATATACCCGGGCACTACTCTGCAATATACCCGGGCTATACTCGGCAATATACCACGCAATACTCTGCAATATACCCCGCAATACTCTGCAATACTCTGCAATACTCTGCAATATACCCCGCAATACTCTGCAATATACCCCGCAATACTCTGCAATATACTCTGCAATATACCCCGCACTACTCTGCAATATACCCCGCACTACTCTGCAATATACCCCGCACTACTCTGCAATATACCCCGCACTACTCTGCAATATACCCCGCACTACTCTGCAATATACCCCGCACTACTCTGCAATATACCCCGCACTACTCTGCAATATACCCCGCACTACTCTGCAATATACCCCGCAATACTCTGCAATATACTCTGCAATATACCCGGCAATACTCTGCAATATACCCGGCAATACTCTGCAATATACCCGGCAATACTCTGCAATATACCCGGCAATACTCTGCAATATACCCGGCACTACTCTGCAATATACCCCGCAATACTCTGCAATAGCCCGCAATACTCCGCAATTTTTAACCAGTTCCCGCCCACAGTCATATGACGTCCTTGACTTTGAGCGGGTATATCTGAATGATGGGTGCAGCTACAGGCATCATTCAGATATCAGCTTTTTCAGCCAGCGATTTCCTACACCATAGGAATGATCATAGCTGCTGTTCCACTGCTTGATCATTCTTATGGGAGGCGAGAGGGGACGCCCCCCCCTTCCCACCACCCTCCGGTGCTTCTACCGACTCACCGCTACGATCGAAGCCAAGATTGTTTTTTTTTATTATTATTTCAGGCTTCCCAGCCTAGAGGTGAGATGTGGGGTCTTGTTGACCCCATATCTCACTGTAAAGAGGACCTGTCATGCCATATTCCTATTACAAGGATGTTTACATTCCTTGTAATAGAAATAAAAGTGATCAAAAAAATTTGGGGGGGGGGGGGAGTGTCAAACTAAAATAAATAAAGTAAAATAAACAATAAAAAAAAAAAAAAAATTTTAAAGCGCCCATGTCCGTGTGCTCGCATGCAGAAGCGAACACATACTTTAGTCCCGCCCACATATGAAAACGGTGTTCAAACCACACATGTGAGGTATCGCTGCGATCGGTAGAGCGAGAGCAATAATTTTGGCCCTAGACCTCCTCCTGTAACTCAAAACATGTAACCAGGAAAAATTTTTAAAGCGTCACCTATGGAGATTTTTAAGTAGCGACGTTTGGCACCATTCCACGAGAGTGTGCAATTTTGAAGGGTGACATGTTGGGTATCTATTTACTCGGCGTAACTTCATCTTTCACATTATGCAAAAACATTGGGCTAACTTTACTGTTTTGTTTTTTTTTAAAGCACAAAACTGTTTCTTTCCCCAAAAAAACGCGTTCGAAAAATTGCTGCACAAATACCGTGCGAGATAAAAAGTTGCAACAACCGCCATTGTATTCTCTAGGGTCTTTGCTAAAAAAATATATATATATAATGTTTTGGGGTTCTATGTAATTTTCTAGCAAACAAATTATGATTTTTACATGTAGGAGAGAAATGTCAGAATTGGCCTGGGCGCTCCAGAACGCCTGGAGGTGCTCCGTGGATGTTGGGCCTCTGTATGTGGCCATGCTGTGTAAAAGTCTCACATATGTGGTATCGCCATACTCGGGAGTAATAGCAGAATGTGTTTTGGGGTGTAATTTGTGGTATGCATATGCTGTGTGTGAGAAATAACCTTCTAATATGACAATTTTGTGAAAAAAAAAAATCTTGATTTTGCAAAGAATTGTGGGAAAAGATGACAATTTCAAAAAAACTCACCATGCATCTTTCTAAATACCTTGGAATGTCTTCTTTCCAAAAAGGGGTCATTTGGGGGGTATTTGTACTTTTCTGGCATGTTAGGGTCTCAAGAAATTAGATAGGCCGTCAGTAATTCAGGTGTGATCAATTTTCAGATATTGGCACCGTAGCTTTTGGACTCTCTAACATTCACAAAGACCAAATAATATACACCAAGTTGTACTTATTTTTACCAAAGATATGTAGCGGTATAAATTTTGGCCAAAATTTACGAAGAAAAATTACTAATTTGCTAAATTTTATAACAGAAACAAAGAAAAATTCATTTTTTTACCAAATTTTCAGTCTTTTTTCTTTTATAGCGCAAAAATAAAAAACCCAACGGTGATTAAATACCACCAAAAGAAAGCTCTATTTGTGTGAAAAAAAGGATAAAAATTTCATATGGGTAAAGTGTTGTATGACTGAGTAATTGTCATTCAAAGTGTGAGAGCACCGAAAGCTGAAAATTGGTCTGGTTAGGAAGGGGGTTTAAGTGCCCAGTGGTCAAGTGGTTAAAGATCTGTAGACTATGGCTCTTACTCTGGTTTCACTGTTTATATATAATAAAAAGAACTGTAAAACAATGTACTCATGTATAGACTTATATTGAAATGTACTTTTTTTATTATTCGTACACAATCTTTGTTCTATAGATTAACTCTAATGGTTGGCAATCAACGGAAGCTTACATTGACTAAAGTGATTGTAACCCTCAATATGTAAAAGAACTAATTCAGTTTAAAATAGAAATAAAAATATAAGGTCCATATATATTTGGACACGGGCACAATTTTAGATTTTTTCAGGTATTTACCAAAACATATTCAAGCTATAGTTATTTAATGGGCTGAAAGTGCACAGTCTCAGGTTTAATTTGAGGTTATGTACATGCAAATCGGAGGAAGGGTTTAGGAATTACAGCTCTTAAGAATAGCTATCACCCCTTTTGCAAGGTACCATAAGTAATTGGACAATTGAATCAAAAGCTGTTTCATGGCCAGGTGTGGACTACTCCATTATTTCTTTATCACTTAAGCAGCTAAGAGGTCTGGAGTTGATTCTAAGTGTGGTATTTGCATGTGGAATCTATTGCTGTGAACCTACATTGTGCGTTCAAAGAAGCTGTCATTGCAAGTGAAACAGGTCATTGTAAGGCTTCAAAAATGAAACAAATCCATTAGAGAGATAGCAGCAACATTAGGTGTGGCCAAATCAACAGTTTGGTACATTCTGAGGAAAGAAGAACGCACTGGTGAGCTCAGCAACATTAAAAGGCCTGGACGTCCACAGAAGATGTGGTGGATGATCACAGGATCCTCTCTATGGTAGAGAAAAACCCATTCACAACTACCAGACAAGTGAAGGACAATCTCCAGGAGTTGGGCGTAAAATTGTCCAAGTCTACGATCAAGAAAAGACTTCACGTAAGCACATACAGAGAGTTCACCACAAGGTGCAAACCATTCATAAGCCTGATAAATAGAATAGCCAGAGTAGATTTTGCCAAAAACATCTAAAAAAGCCAGACCCGTTCTGGAAAAGCATTCTTTGAATGGATGAAACTAAGATAAATCTGTACCAGAATGACGGGAAGAAAAAAGTGTGGAGAAGGTTTGGAACAGCTCATGAGCCAAAGCACACAACGTCATCTGTAAAACATTGTGGAGGCAGTGTGATGGCATGGGCATGCATGGCTTCCAGTGGCACTGGGTCATTGGTGTTTATTGATGATGTGACAGAAGACAGAAGCAGCCAGATGAATTCTGCAGTGTTTAGAGATATACTGTCAGCCCAGATTCAGCCAAATGCAGCAAAGGACCTCATAGAACAGACGGACAAAGATCCAAAACATACTTCAAAAGCAACCCAGTTGCTTTTGAAGGAAAAGACGTACAATTTTCTGCAATGGCTGAGTCAATCACCTGATCTCAACCCAATTGAGCATGCATTTCCTTGATGAAGCAAAACTAAAGGCAGAAAGACCCACAAAGAACAAACAACTGAAGACAGCTGCAGTTAGAGCCTGGCAAAGCATCAGAAAGGCGGAAACCCAGTCTTTGGTAATGTCCATGGGTTCCAGACTTCAGGCAGTCATTGCCAGTAAAGGATTCTCAACAAAATATCAAAAATGAACATTTAATTTACGATTACATTAATTTGTCCAATTACATTTGAGCCCCTGAAAATGGGGGGCTGTGTATAAAAACGGTTGCAGTTCCTAAAATTTGTACTTGTTTATGTTCACATCCTGGAATTAAAGCTGAAAGTCTGCACTTCAAATTAGTCAAAAGTATGAAAATTTTGACTGTGTCCAAATATATATGGACCTAACTGTATGTATATAGATTAAAAAAAATGATACATACCTGTCCCCCCCCCCCCTTTTTTTTTAATAGGGGTCACATTCCCTCTGTTCTCAGCTGTATAGGAGCTGGAGAAGGAGAACCGCAGCACACTAATCTTCCCAGTGAATGGCTGTACAGGGGGGAGGGGGGGTGTTTATTGGAGGAGAGCAGGAGCAGGCTAAGTACCCAGCATAGCTAGAGACACTGTGTTCTCCGGCTTAGTGTGGCCAGTTTTTAATAGGAAAGCAGAGGGACTGTCAGGAACACCAGGAATTTCACACAGGAAGCAATACAAAGAGCACAGGATACTTTCTCATACAAGTACATGGTGCACTCTAGCAGAAGTACACTGTATTTGAACACCACAAACCAAAAATGCTGTTTAAATCATTTTTTATATTTAACCACTTCAGTACAGGGCACTTCCCCCCCCCCCCCTTCCTGCCCAGGCCAATTTTCAGCTTTCAGTGCTGTCACTTTTTAAATGACACTTGCTCGGTCATGCTACACTGTACCCAAACTAAATTTTTATCATTTTGTTCCCACAAATAGAGCTTTCTTTTGGTGGTATTTGATTTATTTTTTGCTAAACGAATAAAAAAAGACCGAAAATTTTGAAAAAAAAGTTTTTCTTTATTTTTGTTATAACATTTTGTAAATAAGTAAGTTTTCTCCTTCACAGATGGGCACTGATAAGGCAGCATTGATGAGGTGGTACCAATGAGATGGCACCGATGTGGTGGCACTGATGGGCACTGATAGGCGGCACTGATGGGCATTGATAGGCGACACAGATGAGCACCCATAAGTGGCACTGGTGGGCATTGATAGGCGGCACAGAAGAGCACCCATAGGTGGCACTGATGGACACTGATAGGCGACACTGAGTGGCACTGAAAGGCTGCACTGATGGGTACTTATGGGTGGCACTGATGGGCAGTGAAAGGCGGCACTGATGGGCACCGAAAGGCGGCAGTGATGGGCACTGATGGCTGGCACTGGATTTCACTGATAGGCATCACTGGCACTGGCAGCCATTTTTCAATGGCACTGATTGGCAGCTGCCTGGACATTGATTGGCAGCTGCCTGGGCACTGATTGGCATTTCCCTGGTGGTCCAGTGTGGTGGCCATCCCTTCGTGGTCCTGGGCGGGCATCCGAGGGGGGGCTGCACTGATAAACAATCAGCACAGACCCCCCCCTGTCAGCAGAGCAGCCTATCGGCTCTCCTCTACTCGCGTCTGTTAGATGTGAGTGAGGAAAAGCCGATCAACGGCTCTTCCTGTTTACTTAGTGATCAGCCGTGATTGGACACGGCTGATCACGCGGTAAAGAGTCTCTGTCAGAAACTCTTTACCTAGATCGGAGTTGCAGTGTGTCAGACTGACGCACCGCAACAAGGATCGCGTGATGCGAGCCCCCGGGGGGCGTGCAGCGGCTTGATATCCTGGCAACGTCATATGACATCCGGTCAGGATATCGCAACCACTTTGCCGACGTCATATTGCTTTATGGCGGAGGGCAAGTGGTTAAAGCAAACTTACACATCCATCCATGTCTCCATGCTTTATTTTGTTGAGAAATCCATTTGAAAAACACTCCCTACCATTTCTGGCTTTGGTCAACCTGAGTAAGGGAAGATGATTTATGTAGCCTTTACTTCCTGGAATTAATCTGCCCCTACCTAGCTCAGGCATGCAAGCAGGAGGATTTGCTTAGCTAGAAAAGCCCCTCCTTCCTCCCGAAGACTCCTGGCATGTATTACATCAATGGCCTAGGCATGGAAACCAGGAGGTAACTGAAGAAATGTAAAAAAAAAAAATTAAAACGAATAAATATGATCAACTTTCCTATCTATGTACTGCTAGCAGCATAAGGATTAAAAATAGTCAATGTTAATAGAGAGAGTGAAGTTCCGCAATTGTTTAATGTTTTAAGCAAGGCAGATTCTTTGGTTATCGCTTAAAAAAACATTCCCCTCTGGGTGATCTATGTACATTGCAGGGATTTTAACAAACTCTTTTGCAGATTCCTACCTTTTGTTCCCATCCCGTTTGTTCCTCTGTGCCCCTGTGCTGAGTGAGTCTAATGGGAGTGGTTTCATAATTATCAACCAGCTGCTGTAGAATCAGGGCTTTAATTAGGAAAATTGCAAGGTCTGCATCCCTTTAGGTGTGATTCCCCTTTGGGAGTATCTCCAAAAAAATGACATTTTGTTGCAAGGGATGCCAAAAATCTGACTTGAATCTGTATACTTCTTTGAAAATCAGTGAGCCAATCACACAAGCGGGAAATTCTGTTTCTTGGGGCATTCTGTACACATTCTGTGTACAGAATACCTCCAGGTAGCCATATTGCATTGCATTTTACAGAAAATGACAGAGGCTGCAGATTGAAAAGGAAAGGTAATTTTTAATAACATTCAATTACAATATGACTTTCGTCGCAAATGTATATGCTATATTATTTTTTTTTCCCATTAAAGTGGAGTTACCCTATAAAGTGAAACTTTACCGCTGGATGACTTAGAGCCTGCTTCTCCAAAACCGTGATGCCAACGGTGATAGTGTTCTCTTCTTCCGGGACTTAGAGGGCAGACCAAGGTTGACTTATTTTGGTGCCTGCATAGAAGGGGTTAAGCTAACCATTCATTGTTCGTCTTAAAACTCAAAGTTCATTCTTCAGCATCTAACCCGCAAATGGGAAATCTTGACAAAATGTAATGTTAATCCTCAACCCTTATCTAAACGCCATTTGTTAACCCTTTAAATGTTGGACTATGTAGCTTGGGTCCCAAGTCCTGCACCAACTGCAGTGGCATCTAATCGCAGGCACTGAAACCAACTGTTCTGTATTTCAAGTTGTCTTTTGTCATGTTCATCCTTTTGCCTTTCAACTGTTACAAAGTTGAGTAATGTAAAGCAATGCAGGAAATTACATTTCCCTGTCCAGCTTGGAGTTAGAGCATCTTGTTAAGGTATGCTGTCTTTACTGTCTGTGGCCTCATTTTACCAAATATTGATGAGACATTCTGTGCACTGGTGGGAACAATATTACAGCAAAAATAACAAGGATTAATGCTGTCCTTGTAACTTGTTTAAAGACAATGATTTCCATGGAACTGATTCAATTATTTCCAAATCAATCTGGAGTCTCATCAGGTTCCTCTTTATTTATCCAGTCATAACTATGAAGCAGCATTACATTTCAAAATGACAGGTAAATCCTATAATAAAAAATAGTTTAGAAAGATGAGTGTCATTAATTAAAATACTCAGCCTAAAAAAATAACAGCTGGATGTTTAAATTGAAATCAACTTAACTTTTGCCATCACCAACACCTATTCCTTTTTCTATTTGCTGCTTGGATATTTGGGACCATACAACTTTCACCCCTTAATTTCATGCGTCAGCAGAGCTGTTTGTTCTTTTTGTCCTTTCAGGCACCCTTAGCTGTCGCATGGGGGTAGGGAGAGAATCCTCAGTCCTGTGTAAGCTCTAGTTTTGTGACTCGGAGCTTACACTTGGCTTTTTCATCTCATTCTTGACAGCCAAACCGAGCAATGGGAGAAAATCGGTTGTAAGTATGTTTACAATGAACCTGCACAGGCAAAGCACTGGTTCACTTTAAGATAAAGAACTTTTTTATAGTCTTGGAGCCACATACAGTATCTCACAAAAGTGAGTACACCCCTCACATTTAAGTGGCAACCTGTGAAGCTCTGGTGAACTCCATGCCCAAGAGGGTTAAGGCAGTGCTGGAAAATAATGGTGGCCACACAAAATATTGACACTTTGGGCCCAATTTGGACATTTTCACTTAGGGGTGTACTCACTTTTGTTGCCACCAGTTTAGCCATTAATGGCTGTGTGTTGAGTTATTTTGAGGGGACATCAAATTTACACTGTTATACAAGCTGTACTCTCACTAATTTACATTGTAGAGAAGTGTAATTTCTTCAGTGTTGTCTTATGAAAAGATTTAATAAAATATTTACAAAAATGTGAGGGGTGTACTCACTTTTGTGAGATACTGTAGCTCTAAGCAATAGTCTATCACATAATATCCCAATAAAATACATTTACGTTTTTGGTTGTAACGTGAGAAAAATGTGGAAAATTTTAAGGGGTATAAATACTTTTTCAAGGCACTGTAGGTCTAATCTTCTGTCTTATGGTATATTTGAAGATTAACAAGGGCACAATAATGCTGAGGTTCTTGCAGAGAATATAGTAGATTAACGGCTACTATTTCACAGATGTGTGATTTCCATTATACTGCTGCTAAAAATTAGGGTACAACTGATTAAGCGGTGGTCACTCTTTTTGAAGTATCGGTCACAAACCCGATAATACCAATATTGCTTCAAGCATGCAGCTGCAGGCATCAACCCAGTAACCGTCTTTAGAGCGGACGGTCGGCTTTATTGTAATGACAACCAATGCGGGTCAGTAGCCGCTCGGCTGTTATTACAAGCAGCGGAAGGGGAAGTCCCCCCCTTCCCACCGCCGCTCTACCGTCTCCCACCAGGAGGCCCAAGCAACCAGCCGGCACATCCGCCGGCTGGCCGAAGACCCGAGCGAAGTCGATGCTTTGTTCGGGTCTTGGAACTAGTAACCCAACCCTGAAGCGATGTCATGACATCACTTCCTGGATTATTGGCATCTTAAAGCCAATCTTGACTTTTTGAATACTTTCAAGTGCAGAGGAGGGGTTTGAGGTCTTGTAGACCCCAGATACCTCCATAAAGAGTACCTGACACTGCCTATTACTGTCACAAGGGATGTTTACATTCCTTGTGACCGCAATAAAGATAAAAAAAGTGTAAACACTTTTTTTTTTTTTTTAAATGTATAGAATATCGGCACGAAGTATCGGCTATCTGCCTGAGAGGTGGCCGAAAAATCTGTATCGTATTGGCACCGAAAAAAAGATATCGGTCGATCCCTACTAAAAATGTCACTGCTCTGCCTGCTGCGCATATACTTCCAAAATACAGTGATAGTACAGATCAAATACCATTGGTTAATCCATGATCGTCTTGCTTTTGTACAACAAATTATTTCTCAGACACATATTCTGTAGAGATGTTAAGGTCCCAGGAGACCCAAAGCACGCTGTTGTTAAGTAGAGATGTTGATTAATACTGCAAGGGGAGAAATTGAATTAGGTGAAGAGAATCCCTGTGATAATTTAATTGGAGGACTATTGAGGTAGGCTAACGTCAGGAATTTATAGATTTACATTGGCTAGATGAAGAAATAAGCCCATGGAGCAATTATTGAATGAGTCTCCTGCTGTGCTTGCTATAACCATCAGTCTTTATAAAGATGCAAGTTTTATATGTGGCACATCTTTGGCTTGGCGGTGCCTTAAAGTCGACCAGACAGACATAAAACAGCACATTGACTTGATATGGAAACAACCTTCGCTTATAGCAGCTGTCAAGTAACCTCATTGTAATTATAGGGATTTTTCAAAGAAAATCGGACCAATGCAACTGAATATGTAATAAAATGAATGAGCAGAGATTACCTTGAATGAGAACTGAAAATGTAAAAAACTTTCATAAATTCAGAGCTAATAAGCAAGTGAAGCTATGTACAAATAACTTCTCCTGTAAAAGCTTAGTCCTGCTTTAGATCCAGGAACCACTTTCCTAAACTCAAAACCAAAACGCTAATATATTGCAGCTTTACCAATCATTAGATGTGGTGGCTGCATTTGTTTTCTTTTTTTTAGGCCTGTACCCCACTGTACTTGGAAGTAACTAAAAAAAGCTAACACTTTTTAAGCAGTTACAGCAACAGTTTTATTTTCCTTTTAGGATAAAGGTTGTACATAAATTAATAAAAGCTGATCATTGTAAGCACCCCTGTCAGTGATAGTTTGTCCTAAACCATCTAACTTCTACATCTGTAGGGCTTCTTGTTCTGTTGAAAAACAGCAGAATTACTGGCCAGATTACCAGGTGAAAATAAAGGAAAGGAAGCCCCAAAAAACAAATGCAGCCATCGCACCTAAGAATTGGCACGCTGCAATATAATAAATGTTTGCTTTTGAGTTTAATACTGCTTTAACTGTATCTGAGCACCACAAACTGAAACCACTGTTTAATTCATTTTTAATATTCAAAGAAAACTCGCCCGTCCATCCATGTCTCCATGCAGTTTTA
Organism: Lithobates clamitans; assembly: GCA_037952925.1. Classification (NCBI taxonomy): domain Eukaryota; kingdom Metazoa; phylum Chordata; class Amphibia; order Anura; family Ranidae; genus Lithobates; species Lithobates clamitans. The sequence continues at coordinate 3,699,487 of JBBGZY010000049.1, forward strand.
GCCATGGCCATCTCGAGTAAGGGAAGATAATTCATTTAGAATTTACTACTTTAAATCCATCTGCCCTTGGCTCAGGCATGCAGGCAAGAGGGTGTGCTTAGCTGAGAAAAGCCCCTACTCCTGATGAAAGAAAAAAAATGCCCATGAAGACTCCTGGGATAAATGGCATCATGTTGGCTTAGGCCAGGAAGCAACTGAAGGAATGTATTAAAAAAAAAAAAAAGTTTAACTCAAGTAGTTTCCTTATCAATATACAGCTGTCACATGATCCAGACAGTTTGCAGGTAAACATAAGCAGGAGGAGCTTATAGTCATCTGCTGCTGGTCACATGTTCAAAATTAAAAAAGAAACCGCCTTTGGAATACAGAGTAAAAATAAATAATTAATATCAATAAACTGTTTTAAATTGTCATACAAATATATATTTGAAATCAAATCTTTATCATTTTTTGGCAATAACATGGTGTGGGCAGATTGCTGCCAGTCACAGGCTGAATAAGAGGGGAGGCGAAGCCTCCATTAATCTACCTGTAATATCCCACCCCCCATTGTGTTTAGCTGTTTAGCGAGCATAGAGGAGGAGGGAGGGAGTAGGTTGTCATTTACCACTGTGTAGACACCCACATGTGTGACGCCATAGTAACATGGGCTGCTCAGAAGTGGTAGGGAGAAAATGCTTAGCATAGAATTTCACTGAAAACTGAGCATGTGCAGAGCTGCCAACACTGCTCTGCAAAATCCCTAGCTGAATTGGGGACTTGGACAGAAGTGGGAGATAGAGAACAGCAGGATCAACCAGGTTTTTTGCAGAATACAGAAAACAAATCTCATAGTGCCTGAGTGTGTATGAACAGCATGGAATACACCATTTACTGATAGTTTTATGATGGTGGTTTTAATGACACTGGGTTCGTCCCGTGCACCCCTGTGTCAGCCAGTGGCAGCTGCAGGGAAGAGGAGAGAGTGCTCTGACAATGGCTAGTTAGGGGTAAGCTGGAATTCCACTTTAATGTTTAGTTCTGTTTTAAGGAACCAGTAGGCAGGCTCAGAAGTTGGACGTTGTTGTGTACAAGCACAGCTTTTAAAGGAAACATCAAGAGTTTCTTATAATGTCAGCTGCATATATCTCTGATCCTGATTTTTGTAACGTGTAATTTTCATTGACAGTATTATCTACTAATGTATTTCTTGATCACTAGCTTTGTTTATCAAAGTTATCGTAACTATTCCAAGACTTTGCTGCTGTTTTTTTTTACTTTTGCTTTGCTTGTGTTTTAACGAAGCTTTGCTTGGTTTTAATATTGCTACTTTTCCCATTTGTTTTCCTCGTTCTCTTTGTTGCCTCTCAGTCTGGAGTAGCTTCTTATTCTACATTAATCTGTCCACCTTGTCATGCACTGTTATCGGTCACTAGCTTGTGTAGGAACTACAGGCCGCTGCAGGGCAAATGGATAGGGGTGACAGGAGGCAATCCATGATATGTCACCTCTTAGCCAGTTTGTTTTTCCTTTTGAGTAAATCCCCTGCTATTTAATATAAAACACTCCAGCAAAGTTCTCTGTGTAGAAGCAGCTCAATGTTATCCTATGTGTCCATGCACATTAGGACAATTAGCGGCATATTTTAAGTTCGGCTTTTAGAGGGAAAAAAAAAAAAGACTCTTCTGGTTTGCTTTTTTTGAGAGAAATGTTTTGGCTGAAAATTGTTTTAATTGCTCCTAAACTCCTGTACAAAAATGCTCTATAAGTGCGTTTTTTTCTGGCAAAAGAACTGATGTTTTTTTTATTTTTTTTTATTTATTTTTTTAGCCCAGTGTGCATGGACCCGAAGAGCCCTTTCACACTGGGACGGTTTGCAGGCGCTATTGCGCTAATAATAGCTCCTGCAAACCGACCCGAAAGTGCCGCTGCCTCGCGGCTTTCACACTGGAGCCGTACGCTAGCAGGACGGGAAAAAAAGTCCTGCTAGCAGCATCTTCGGAGCGGTGAAGGAGCGGAGTATATACCGCTCCTTCACCGCTCCTGTCCATTGAAATCAATGGGACGGCGCGGCTATACCGCCAGCAAAGCACCTCTGCAGAGGTGGTATTTAACCCTTTCTTGGCCGCTAGCGGGGGGTAAAACCGCCCCGCTAGCGGCCGAATACCGACGGTAAAAAACGCTGCTAATAAAAGCAGCGTTTTACCGCCGACGCCGCCCCCGCCTCAGTGTGAAAGGGCCCTAAAAGCGGAATTAAACCAAAATCAAAAATACAATATATTGCAGCTTAAGAATCATTCGATGTGGTGGCTGCATTTGTTTTCTTTTAGGCTTTATTCCTGTTTTCACCTGGGGAACTGACCAGTGACACAGCACCTGTATCAGGCTATATGCATACGCTTTTTTAAAAGCTCAAAAAACGCTAGAAAAAAATGCTGGCTAAAAACTGCTGACAATAGCATTTTTGTGCCGGCTTTTGAAAGAGTTTAGGAGCGTTCACTTTTTATTATCGTTTTTACAGTACATAAAGAAAAACAAAATGCTCAAAAAAAGCTGTTGGTAGTGTTTTAGTAGCATTTAGAAGCGCTTAGGAGCCTTTAGCGTTTTTTCTGCCTGGAAAATGTTCCCAAAAACAATTTTTTTTATTCTGCTCCTAGACCCTAAAGCTCAAAAAGTGCTAATAGCCTAAAGTTGTGTGGATTGACACATAGGATACCACCATTTAGCATCTAGGAGCAGAAATAATGTTAGTAAAAGCTTCTAGGAGCTTAAGGTGATTGTAAAGGCTTTTTCTTTTTTAATAACAAAAATGTTATACTTGCCTCCTCTGTGCAGTTGGTTTTGCAGAGAGCAGCCTGGATCCTCCTCTTCTCTGGTCCCTCTTCGCTGCTCCTGGCCCCTCCCTCCTATCGAGTGCCCCCACAGCAAGCAGCTTGCTACAGGGGGCACCCAAGCCGAGTCAGAGCTCCGTGTATCCATTCAGACACACATCCCCGACCTGGCCCCGCCCCCTTTATCCCCTGATTGGCTGTCTGACTTAGGTTGACAGTCGCGGGAGCCAATGGCGCTGCTGCTGTGTCTCAGCCAATCAGCAGGAGTGTCTTGGATAGCTAAGGGAATCATGGACATCGCTGGAGAGAGATGGGGCACAGGTAGGTAATTAGGGGAGCGCTAGGGGGGCTGCTACACACAAAAGGTTTTTTATCTTAATGCATGGAAAACACAAGCCAGTTATCTGCTTTCCTTTACTCATTCTGGCTTCGGTAAAAGGACATGTACATTGATAATCAGGGCACTAATTATCTGTGCAGTCCCAACAGTGCCGCCAATCGGTGTCCATCAGTGCCTCCTCATCAGTGTCACCTATCAGCGCCACCTATCAGTTCAGCCTCATCAGCGCACATCAATGAAGGAGAAAAATTACCTGTTTGCACAATTTTATAACAAACCATGAAAAGGTGTGTTTTGTTTTTTTTTCAGTTATTTTTCACTTGTTTAGCAAAAAAAAAAAAAAAAACCCAGTGGTGATTAACCACTTGCCGCCCGCCATATAGCAGAATGACGGCGGCAAAGTGGTTTCAAAACCTGACTGGACGTCATATGACGTCCGCAGGATATTGAGCCGCTGCGCGCCCCCGGGGGCGCGCATCGCGGCAATCGTTGTTGCAGGGTGTCAGTCTGACACCTCGCAACACCGATCTAGGTAAAGAGTCTCTGACGGAGACTATTTACCACGTGATCAGCTGTGTCCAATCACGGCTGATCACGATGTAAATAGGATTAGCCCGTGATCAGCTTTTCCTCACTCGCGTCTGGCAGACGCAAGTAGAGGAGAGACGATCGGCTGCTCTCCTGACAGGGGGGGTCTGTGCTGATTGTTTATCAGCACAGCCCCCCCTCGAATCCTACCCAGGACCACCAGGGAAGCCGCCCAGGACCACCAGGGAAGCCGCCCAGGTCCACCAGGGAAACCAGCCACACTGGACCACCAGGTATGCCCCCTAGACCCCCAGGGAAATACTGATCTGTGCAAAGGCAGCTGCCAATCAGTGCCCACTCCAATGCCTGCCAGTGCCACCAGGGATGCCTATCGGTGCCACGTATCAGTGCCCATCAGTGCTGCCTATCAGTGCCCATCAGTGCCACCCATAAGAACCCATCTGTGCAGCCTTTCAGTGCCCATCAGTGTCGCCTAACAGTGCCCACCAATGCCACCCAGTGCCACCCATGAGTGCCCATCAGTGCTGCATATCATTGCTGCCTACCAGTGCCCATCGTCAGTGCCCGCTCATTGGTGCCACCTCATCGCTGCCGCCTTATCAGTGCCCATCAGTGAAAGAGAAAACTTACTTTTTACAAAATTTTTAAACAAAAAAAAAAGCAAAACTTTTATTTTTTTCAAAATTTTCGGTCTTTTTTTATCTGTTTCACTAAGAATAAAAACTGCAGAGGTGATCAAATACCACCAAAAGAAAGCTCTATTTGGTGGAACAAAATGATAAAATGTAGTTTGGGTACAGTGTTGGATGACCGCGCAATTGTCATTCAAACTGCGACAGCGATGAAAGCTGAAAATTGGTCTGGGCAGGAAGGTGTCTTAGTGCCCTGTATTGAAGTGGTTAAATACCACCAAAAGAAATCTCTATTTGTGTGAAAAAATGATAAAAATGTCATATGGGTACAGTGTTGCATGACCGTGCAATTGTCTTTTAAAGTGTTATATGGAGTTTGCATAGAATTTATTGTGATCCCATTTATGGCAATTAAAATGTATGATTTATACAGTATATGTATGTTAAACACTTTAAATGAGATTACTTTTTTTTTTTTTTTTTTACACAGTCGGGAAACCCACAAGATTGCTGTGTTTTACATCGCTGAAGGACAGGAAGACAAGTGCTCCATACTGTCTAACAGTACAGGAAGCAAGGCATATGAAGATTTTGTAGCAGGACTTGGGTGGGAGGTAACTGAGATTAATCTATCATTTTTGCTCACAAATAATAAAGTCTTGTCAACATGTGGTGCCTGCATTAATTTTCTTTTTTAGGCTTTTGTGCCTTTATTTTTACCTGGTGATCTGACAAGAAACTCTGCTGGTTTTCAACAGAACAAGCTGTCCTGCAGATGTAGCAATTACAGGGTTGAGACAAACCATTTACTATTGACAGGGATGCTTGCATCATCTTTTATTTATTTATGTACATCTTTTATTCCCCCCAAAAGTGTTGCTGTGACTGTTTATGAATGTGTTAGCTGGAGTTGAGCTTTAATTTGTTAGTGTACCTAAATTTGCTTCTACATCTAACACTGCCCTACCCCAGATTAAAGCGGAGTTCTAACGGCATATAGCTTCTGTTATCATGATAGGATTATAATGTGGCACTCGGTCTGATAAATTGCGCCGCTATAGTTAATCTTTTATCTAAAAACTAACCTTATATTCCTCCTTGTTGTGCGTTCCCATCTTGCTTGTGGGCAGGCGAAGCCCACAAGGATAAACTTCCGGGATACTGTGCTGCTGAATAACCAGCATGCACCGCCCATTCTCGCGCATGCACAGTATGCAAACCTCGCAGCGCAGTAAACTTCTCAGGTTGCCATCACAACGGACGGCATCGTCGGAAGTGCCCACCTCGTTGTAATGGCAACCAAGATAAGCAGAAGACATGCACCCAAGCCCGGAAGCCTTGTCTCACGTCATTTCCGGTTTCTAAATAACGCAATGCTAGCCCTCTGCACTGCCCACTGACTCCTGGGAAAGGATGACACACACTATAGCATGATATGACACATATAGAGCAACTTCACACCCCGAATATAGATTCTAAAAAAGAGAAAGGTTCCCCATGGGGTTTTTTAAGCAGCAATTGAGAGTCTCAACAAGTGGTTGTAAAAGTATAGTAATTTTTATTATTAGAGAACAAATAGACAATATCATACAAATGGTTAAAACATGAGCTCTGGTTTACATTTTTGCGAGACTATGGGATTAGAATAGAAGGGAAAAAAGATTGACAATACCAAAGGTGCAAGTTCAAAATGTTAGCTTATAGTGATTAAATGGTAGTAGTACTGTCACAATTGACTGAACAAAAAAAGCCCCAATGCATTTCGACCTAACTGTATTGCGGTCTTCCTCAGGGGGTTCTGATAATTCTTCTCCATCAAATAGGCTCGCTGAAACAGAGACTTCTTATTAAAAAACACCTATAAGGATTGCAATAGATTTCCCCATTATTGATCCTGGAAAATGCTGAAAGGCCACGCCTATCTCCACCCTGAAGGGGGCCACACCTGGCCCAAAGGCTTACAAGTGATTACGAATATTTAGGCACCAGAAGGGGGAGAAGCAGTGGGAGGCAGGCACGCCTGGTTATTATATGGTAATGTGTGGGGACACTGTAGCCTTCAAATTATAAAACAACAGGTCCATCAAATATTGTTGATGCTTGTAAATTCGCAAAGAGTTGAAAGGTCTAATGACTTCACTTGTCAGGGGTCAACTGAGTCCTCAGTTGACCCCTGACAAGTGAAGTAGTTTTGGTTTTGAGTTTAATTCTGTTTTAAACCTTATCAGTTTCTTTTTCTGAATCCGTGAGTAAATTTGGGGTGTGTGGATTAAAGTGGATGTAAACCCAATGTCATCCTTTCTAAACTACTGCCATAGGGGTTATCTATAAGGATATACATGCCTCCTGCATGTATCTTTACCTGTGAAATGTCTCCCCTCTGTCTGTTATGAGAGCTGAAAAACTGCATATTCTGTGGGTGGGTCTGTTGTCTGGAGCTCGGTGGGTGGAGTCGTGATGTCAGTAGACTCCCCGCCCACCTCTACACTCTCCTTGTCAATGTGCATTTTCTCCTGTGCATTTCTAACTGAACTTCTGCTATGATCTCTAACATCCAGTGAAAAGACAGGAAAGTAACCACATGATTTCAGCATGCCAAATCATGCTGAGGTGTGGAACAGCCAATCCTTGCAGAGCTGCTGAAGAAAGGAGTGGGGGAGGGAATAAAAAATCATGCCTGTCTTAGGCTGTCACTCACAGCAAGGGGGAGGATTTGACAAAGTTTTTGTCAGTTTGTCAAGAATTTTCTCGCTGAACAATAAAAGGGGATTGCTCAGAGATGGATTAACTCTGTGTGGCAAGACTGGGCTCAAATGATAGGAAATCTTATACTCTACAGTATGATATAAAAAAAAAAAATTTCGGGTTTACATCCACTTTAAATCTTTTGTTCTGATTATGTTAGAGACCAAATATAATTTTTTAGTTGAAACCAAAACAATCCCAAAACAAGTGTACTTATTTGGGAGTAAATACCTACCTTTTCAGCTATCCCCCCGCCCCCCCGCAACACCAGTTGATTCAAAAGAAATCTTCTACTGAAGTTCCATGGGAGACTAACTCTTAGGGAGTTTAATATATATTTTTAAAAATGCATTTATAATAATTGTTGTCAGAACATCTGGTCAGTCAATCCCCATCCATCATTATCCTGCTACATGAAAGCAGCCTTTGGAGACTTCAGCATCTGCAACTTCAGGTCTGTCGGATGTATAAATCTCCCCACTGCAGCAACACCTGAAGATTCTAATGGCAAGGAGTCAGGGTAATTAATGAATTTACTCCTTTGTAAATAATGGTGACCACCATTTTATTCTCTAGGGTCTCTACTAAAAAATAATATATATATAATGTTAGGGGGTTCTAAGTAATTTTCTAGCAAAAAAAATTATTTTAACTTGAAACCAACAAATGTCAGGAAAAGGTTTAGTGTTTAAAGCGGAAGAAAGTTTCATTTCTGGCAGTAACACTCCCATTGGTTGTGCTCTCAAGCAAACTGTCAAACCATCCAATGGCTGGTGTCATAACTGATCACGTGTGCAGCATCATGGCAGTTGTAGATTAAACAGAGGCAAAGATGGCGGCTTCCTTGGCTGAAAACAATAGGGGGGGTTTACTTACACTTTAAGTGGTTAAACTTCCCTCATTTTCACACCAAAGTGTATTCCTTTGATCTAAAGGACAAATTGTTACAATGTTTATACTTCAACTGCTAAAGAATGTTGTGATTCTTTGCAGACTGCCCAGTTTTTTTTTCCTTTCTTTTGAAGGCTGTGGGCTTTAGCAGAGCAGAGAGAATTCTCTGCATAGAAGGGTGCAACGGGAAAAAAATGGCGAAAACGATTCTTAACAATTAATCGTGCAGCTCTAATAATATGCATGTGTTTCCCAAAGCATTATAAAATAGTTTAGTAGTTACAGTATATTCTCTTTAAAATGAAAACACAAACAAGGTCATATAAACTGCTTTACTCTTGAATTTATCCAAACCTTCATTGAATCTTTTAACTGCTAAAAGATAAAGGTGGTTTACACTGTGGGGTATGTGCTTCCTTCCTCACTCTTCCCAGTGTGGAACTTTTTTCCCCCTATGTTTATAGGCAGACAACTGAAAAAAGGTACTTTGGCTCTTTGTCCATCCATTAGGCTTTAGCAGCAGAAGGCCACTAAGCAAGATAAGCCATTGTTTCTTTCAACAATGGCTTTCTTCTTGCCACTCCTCCATAAAGGCAGGATTTGTGGAGTGCACGACTAATGTCTTATGGACAGATCCTCCCACCTGAGCTGTGGATCATTGCAGCTCCTTCAGAGTTACCATGGACTTCTTGGCTGCTTCTCCTATTATTGCTCTCCTTGCCCGGCCTGTCAGTTTAGGTGGACGATCATGAATTTGTAGGTTTGCAGTTGTGCCATACTCTTTCCATTTTTGGATGATGAATTGAACAGTGCTCTGTGAGATGTTCAAAGCTTGGGATTTTTTTTTTATAACCTAACCATACTTTAAATTTGTCCGCAGCTTTATCCTTGACCTGTCTGGTGTGTTCCTTGGCCTTTATGATGCTGTTTGTTCACTAAGGTTCTCTAACAAACCTCTGAGGGCTTCGCAGAACAGCTGTATTTATACTGAAATTAAATTACACACAGGTAGACTCTATTTACTAATTAGGTGACTTCTGAAGGCAATTGATTCCACTATATTTTAGTTAGGGGTATCAGAGTAAAGGGGGCTTAATACACATGCACGCCACACTTTTCAGATATTTATTTGTAAAAAAATTTTGAAAACCATTTATCATTTTCCTTCCACTTCACATTTACAGTGCCTTGCAAAAGTATTCACCCCCTTGGCTTTTTACCTATTTTGTTACATTACAGCCTTTAGTTCAATGTTTTTTTAATCTGAATTATATGTGATGGATCAGAACACAATAGTCTCAATTGGTGAAGTAAAATTAGAAAAATATATACAGTGGGGACGGAAAGTATTCAGACCCCCTTAAATTTTTCACTCTTTGTTATATTGCAGCCATTTGCTAAAATCCTTTAAGTTCATTTTTTTCCTCATTAATGTACACACAGCACCCCATATTGACAGAAAAACACAGAATTGTTGACATTTTTGCAGATTTATTAAAAAAGAAAAACTGAAATATCACATGGTCCTAAGTATTCAGACCCTTTGCTCAGTATTTAGTAGAAGCACCCTTTTGATCTAATACAGCCATGAGTCTTTTTGGAAAAGATGCAACAAGTTTTTCACACCAGGATTTGGGGATCCTCTGCCATTCCTCCTTGCAAATCCTCTCCAGTTCTGTCAGGTTGGATGGTAAACGTTGGTGGACAGCCATTTTTAGGTCTCTCCAGAGATGCTCAGTTGGGTTTAGGTCAGGGCTCTGGCTGGGCCATTAAAGAACAGTCACGGAGTTGTTGTGAAGCCACTCCTTCGTTATTTTAGTTGTGTGCTTAGGGTCATTGTCTTGTTGGAAGGTAAACCTTCGGCCCAGTCTGAGGTCCTGAGCACTCTGGAGAAGGTTTTCGTCCAGGATATTCCTGTACTTGGCCGCATTCATCTTTCCCTCGATTGCAACCAGTCATCCTGTCCCTGCAGCTGAAAAACACCCCCACAGCATGATGCTGCCACCACCATGCTTCACTGTTGGGACTGTATTGGACAGGTGATGAGCAGTGCCTGGTTTTCTCCACACATAACGCTTAGAATTAAGGCCAAAAAGTTCTATCCTTGGTCTCATCAGACCAGAGAATCGTATTTCTCACCATCTTAGAGTCCTTCAGGTGTTTTTTTTTTAGCAAACTCCATGTGGGCTTTCATGTGTCTTGCACTGAGGAGAGGTTTCCGTCGGGCCACTCTGCCATAAAGCCCCGACTGGTGGAGGGCTGCAGTGATGGTTGACCTTCTACAACTTTCTCCCATCTCCCCACTGCATCTCTGGAGCTCAGCCACAGTGATCTTTGGGTTCTTCTTTACCTCTCTCACCAAGGCTCTTCTCCCTCGATAGCTCAGTTTGGCCGGATGGCCAGCTCTAGGAAGGGTTCTGGTCGTCCTAAATGTCTTCCATTTAAGGATTATGGAGGCCACTGTGCTCTTAGGAACCTTAAGTGCAGCACAATTTTTTTTGTAAGCTTGGCCAGATCTGTGCCTTGCCACAATTCTGTCTCTGAGCTCTTCAGGCAGTTCCTTTGACCTCATGATTCTCATTTGCTCTGACATGCACTGTGAGCTGTAAGGTGTTATATAGACAGGTGTGTGGCTTTCCTAATCAAGTCCAATTAGTATAATCAAACCCAGCTGGACTCAAATGAAGGTGTAGAACCATCTCAAGGATGACCAGAAGAAATGGATAGCACCTGAGTTAAATATATGAGTGTCACAGCAAAGGGTCTGAATACTTAGGACCATGTGATATTTCAGTTTTTCTTTTTTAATAAATCTGCAAAAATGTCAACAATTCTGTGTTTTTCTGTCAATATGGGGTGCTGTGTGTACATTGAGGGAAAAAATGAACTTAAATGATTTTAGCAAATGGCTGCAATATAACAAAGAGTGAAAAATTTAAGGTGGTCTGAATACTTTCCGTCCCCACTGTACATAAAACTATTTTTCAGAAATAAAAAACTGATAATTGGCATGTGCGTATATGTATTCACCCCTTTTGTTATGAAGCCCGTAAAAAACTCTGGTGGAACCAATTACCTTCAGAAGTCACATAAATAGTGAAATGATGTCCACCTGTGGGCAAGGGCAATCTAAGTGTCACATGATCTGTCATTACATATACATACCTTTTTGAAAGGCCCCAGAGGCTACAACACCTAAGCAAGAGGCACCATAACCAAACACTGCCATGAAGACCAAGGAACTCTCCAAACAAGGGACAATGTTGTTGAGAAGTACAAGTCAGGGTTAGGTTATAAAAAAAATATCCAAATCTTTGATGATCCCTAGGAGCACCATCAAATCTATCATAACCAAATGGAAAGAACATGGCACAACAGCAAACCTGCCAAGAGAGGGCCGCACACCAAAACTCACAGACTGGGCAAGAAGGGCATTAATCAGAGAGGCAGCACAGAGACCTAAGGTGACCCTGGAGGAGCTGCAGAGTTCCACAGCACAGACTGTAGTATCTGTACATAGGACGACAATAGGCCGTACGCTCCATAGAGTTGGGCTTTATGGCAGAGTGGCCAGAAGAAAGCCATTACTTTCAGCAAAAAACAAAGTGGCACGTTTTGAGTTTGCGAAAAGGCATGTGGGAGACTCCCAAAATGTATGGAGGAAGGTGCTCTGGTCTGATGAGACTAAAGTTTAACTTTTTGCCCATCAAAGAAAATACTATGTCTGGCGCAAACCCAACACATCACCCAAAGAACACCATCCCCACAGTGAAACATGGCGGTGACAGCATCATGCTGTTAGGATGTTTTTCAGCAGTCGGGACTGGGAAACTGGTCAGAGTTGAGGGAAAGATTGATCGTGCTAAATAAGGGATATTCTTGAGCAAAACCTGTACCACTCTGTGTGTGATTTGAGGCTATGGCGGAGGTTCACCTTCCAGCAGGACAATGACCCCAAACACACTGCTAAAGCAACACTTAAGTGGTTTAATGGGGAAACATGTAAATGTGTTGGAATGGCCTAGTCAAAGCCCAGACCTCAATCCAATAGAAAATCTGTGGTCAGACTTAAAGATTGCTGTTCACAAACGCAAACCATCCAACTTGAAGGAGCTGAAGCAGTTTTGCAAGGAGGAATGGGCAAAAATCCCAGTGGTAAGATGTGGCAAGCTCATAGAGACTTATCTAAAGCGACTTGGAGCTGTGATAGCTGCAAAAGGTGGCTCTACAAAGTATTGACTTTAGGGGGTGAATAGTTATTTTGTCCTATTTGTTGTTTGCTTCATAATAAAAAAAAAAAAATCTTCAAATTTGTGGGCATGTTCTGTAAATCAAATTATGCAAATCCTCAAACAATCCATGTTAATTCCAGGTTGTGAGGCAACTAAGCACAAAAAATGCCGGGGGGGGGGGGGGGGGGTGAATACTTTTCCAATGCATTGTATATGCCACTTTGTGTTGGTCAATACAATCACTATAAAATACATTTACGTTTGGTTGTAAGAAGACAAAATGTGGAAAATTTCAGGGGGTGTGAATACTTATGTATGTGTTCAGACATGCTGCTCCTAGGTTGTTGATGTATCGAGCCTGAACATGTTCATCTTCACAGTCTTGAGATCAACATGAGGCCCTCTGTTTCAGAAGTTGGCCTCCTTCTCATATACCCAGTTTCTCCCAGCTAAGGCATTAAGAGAAAATGTATGCCACCTGAGTATATAACATACTAATCTACGATATAGGCAAGTTATAGTGCCAGTTTGTTTCCCTTGGCTGTTTATGATGGCAGACCTTTATGACTGCCAAACAATGATTTATATTTACAAGTTGTATGACAAATTTTATGCATTGAGGCAAAACATTTTCAGGCAGACTAGAGGTGAACTCACAACCGTTACCAAGTATTAGCTTGCTTTTTTACTTTACTTTTTTCTTACTGTTCAGGTTGACCTTTCCACACACTGTGGATTTATGGGTGGTCTACAGAGAAATGGAAGCACTGGACAAACTGCACCGTACTATGCTACCTCTACTGTTGAAGTGATTTTCCATGTGTCTACACGGATGTTGTCTGACTCTGATGATTCTCTAACCAAAAAGGTAAGCAAGAGTGTATATATATATATATATATGTGTGTGTGTGTGTGTGTGTGTGTGTGTGTGTGTGTGTGTGTGTGTGTGTGTGTGTGTGTGTAAACGCAAAGCTGGACATACACAGCCTCATAACTGTCATTCACACTATACCATTATATAAATGGCATTTCTGAAACATTTCAATTTTTTTTACTTCTTCAGTCAGTACCTGGAGTTTGCCACATTTGGAAATGTTCATTATTGGCTGTCTTGGTTGCCCCATTTCCTATGAATAACTATTAGATAACCTGAACAAGTGCTCCTTTAAGCTGTGTCTCTGTGCAGTATTATTGACCCTCTGTTCCTCTGCTGGAAAGTGTCATGTTCAGTGTGAACTGATGAGCTGGGATTATGCGTTGACTTCCCAGCTGAGGCACTTTTTACCATCAGAACCTCCCTTGGTTGAAGTGAAATTACTTCTAGCTGTGGTATAACGCTGGCTAGATAAATCTAGTCATGTTTTTGACCACCTTCAAAGCATGCCATTTAAAGAGTACTGGATGCCTCTGTTTTGACAGGAAGGTTCCCCACTCAAGGAACCATGACTCAGATTGTACCTTTTTCAGCTCAGAGATTTGTATTCATTAGCAAGAAGCATTTTTTATCAGGATGTCTCTGCTAGAATAGAAAATCAATCAGACTAACAGCTTCTTACAATCTGCCCTGCTATCCTAACTAAATTGCAGCTAACAGCTCTGAAATGATGTTCTTAAAGAAGTAGGAAAAATAGCCTTGGCTTATTTGATATTTGGCCATGTTTGAGGCAGAACCTTTCTCCATGCAGAGACCTTGATGTAGCCCCATCGTGAACTCTTGCGCCTCTGCTGCAGAAATTTGTTAGCTATTTCCAGATTAGATTTTTAGCAGCTAATCTCTCTGCTGTAGGGGTTTGTAAAGTGGGGACAGGGCTGTGCTATTGGATTTGTCCAATTCATTTAACTCTAGGACTATAATTGCACTTATGTCTTACCAGGCTTTTATAGCCCGGGGCTGGCCGGCAGCAGAAAAACAAATTGGCAGTGATACAGTAAGAGTGAAAGGGAATGAAAGGAGCACATTATTAGTCTCCAGGCACCGCTGGTCTGGCAGGAAGTTTCTCGGTTAATTTACAAATAAAACTTCGATTTTAGGATGGGCACACTGTCAGGGAAACAATGAGGTTGTTAGGCTCAAGATACTTTGTAAGAGCAGCAGCCGTGACTATTCGACAGCAGAAATTCTTCAATCAAATAGACAAGTTCTTGCTGGAGCCAGCTGGCCATGTAATGCAATTAGTAGGGAAAGGAGGTCAGACCATTAGGTGTGTACCATGACCAGTGTCACTAGTGGCGTGCTGCCCGGCTGGCTGCTTATAAGAAAGACTAGTAGGGAGGGGACAGAGGAAGGGAAATGAGATGGCCTTTTCAGCAAGTGAATGAACATGTACAAGGACACCCTCTTAAACTATTATAGTGTTTTGCTAAGGCTTGAAAAAATGAGCATTTGTTTAGGAGCTTGATAGCAGGCCCAGGCTGCTTCTGGAAATAACCAGTTCATGGAAAAAGAATTGGCTTTAGCATTGACATCAGCAACATGTACTTTCTCCAGCTGACCTGACCCTCTCAAATAATGGCTTGAACTACATAAGCACCCTAGGCCTTTGCCCTGTTGTGATCAATAGATTATTAGATTCCTGTTTCCACTGTTTCTGAATTTTGGTTGGACTAATTGATGGTATTCCTAAGGCTAAAGACTGCCAGTGTTGGAAAGCAATGGCATATTTTTTTTTGAGCATTTTAGGGTCTAAAGGCCACACAGAAGCAGGCAGACTTTTATTATTTTTTGAGAAGTTTGTTCATCATGTTTAATTTTTGCAGTTACATTTCCTAGTCAGGAGATAATATGACAGCAAATCTGAGTTCGAGACAAGGGTGGGTAGAATACTCGCCAGCTTTCATATCCAGTGAGTACACGTGACTATGAACAGTTGTGTGCAGCTTCTCCAAATTTTTCTTGGCATGCACTTACAGCTACTTATTAAGAGTTTCTAATTTAAATTTACAATTACATTTTTATTACATTTTTAATTACAATTAAACGTATGGCTTTTATGTTCATAAATTGATGGAATGTCACCAGCTGGAGAACTGCAAAAAATAGACAGAGAGAGTAGTGGTAGACAAGATATACAGATAAAAAGACTTTCTGCTTTTTCTCAGTAATGACCTTACTTGTAAAACCCCAACCTAGGCTCAACCGTCCACCCCTGAAGATGACCTCAACAAAGTATGTTGTGTGTCATTCAGCACGGAATGTTGGGGGGCCTATAGTAAAAAAATGCCCAGAGCTGGGCTTTAATCTTGCCAAGTTTGCTAAATTCTTTCCACTTATGAAATTGTGACAGGCGTTTACTCTGTCAGTAAAGGGGAAGTCCACCCAAACACTAAAATCGCTACATCTACAGACATCCACAATATAAGCCTAACCTATCTAGCCCTATAAAGAAGAAATCAATATACGTACCTTTTTTGAAACCGATCTGGTCCGATCTCCAGCGGCGGAAGTTCTGCAGAGGACACAACCAACAACGGCTGTGAAATGAATGGGAAGTGACATCACCCATAGACTTACTAAGGGGCTTCCGTTGTCGGCTGTGTCCTCTGCACCCACCTCCACAGCGAAGCAGCAGCTGACAGCTCAGCGTGGGATCAGATCTGCTTAAAAAAAGGCATGTATACTGATTTCTTCTTTACAGGGTTAGATAGGTTCGTGTTAGATTGTGGATTTCTGTAGATGTAGAAATTTTTAGTATTAGGGTGGACTTATCCTTTAAGAGTGGTTGGACCCTCTCTCCACAGTCACCACTTTGGTCCTCTTGGAAACCCATACATTATAGTGAATTTTAAAACAACCGTTCCAGCCTACTGTGGTAGGACTAACGGCAACTGCTATTTTCACAAAATAAAGGTAGCACACATTTTAATATAAATTATTAGAACACACTTCTGGTCTTCTTTAGACCCCCTTGCAAAGTATCATCTGTAGATTAGCATTAGTGGTGAATCTTTCAGATTTTACAATACTTATCTTTGATATTAAAAGACTTCAATAAACTAATTACAACCATTATTTTGTCAGCTTCGACACTTGGGAAATGATGAAGTTCACATTGTGTGGTCTGAACATACTAGAAACTACCGAAGGGGCATTATACCTACCGACTTTGGTGATGTTTTGATTATCATTTACCCAATGAAGAATCGGATGTATTTTATTGAAATCATGAAGAAACCAGAGGTGGGTAAACCAAACAAAACAATAGCTTTGGCAAACTCTTTAAACCTATCTGCTCTGCCTGTAGCATGCATTCTTAAAGGAGAAGTACAGCCAAAGCTTGTTTGGCTGTACTTCTCCTGTCTGCGACCCCTTTCTGCTGACATCACTTCTACTTGAAGCCCGCTGTCTGCTGACGTCACAGAGCGGGTCCAGGCTTGGGCAAGATTGCAACAATGAATTCAGGATCCGCCCACACGCCTAGACTGGCACCCAGCTCAGCCTCTCAGTGAGTCGTTGAGAGCCTGAGCTGGCTGATCCTGCCCCCTCCACAGCCCATTGCTCCAGTGAGTGCTGCATCCACCTAGGTAAGTATGATTCTTAAATAAATAAAAAATCTTTTAAGGGAAATATGGTGCAAACCTGGGTAATTCAAATTGGGCATATCATGACAGCTTTACAGTTGCAAAATTTCTGGTCATAGACCAAATTAACACACCATTTGACAATTTGAAGACGTCTAACTTAAAAAAAAAAAAAAAAAAAAGCCCAAGATAAAATAAATATGGAGACTCTTTCTGATAAGGCCAACTACAGGAGTGTTTTACTAATCCTGTGACAATACTGTCTGCATCATCTGGAATCAATGTGGAGACAAGAATTTCTGACTTCACTAGAAGCATACATATTCTACATCAGGTAAGGCTGAACCTTAGGAATATGACAAAATTTGCCCTTGGAGTGGGGCTTATCTGCACTGCATTGGTTAAATGCTTGTTTAGTCTAGGGGTGCTGGCATAAGGTGTATTTCTTATTTTATTCCTGGCTTCAGCAGGCTAACTCCATCTATGCGACTGATCCCAGCAGCATCTTCTCTAAGGCACTCTGGGCTGGGGTTATAGGCTCGCCTCCTGACATGGAATGCAGGGTTGATATCCTTGCACTGTGCATGATAACACGAAGGGATCGCCACTCAGCATGGGACCATTGAAGTAGCTGTGTCTACTTCAGTGATCTCTAGGTTCCAGGTGCATCGGCCAGGTATAATATACATCAGTATATGCTCAACATTTTAAATTCTGAGCTACTAGCCAGGCCTTAAGAGTTACTCGCCACCAGTTGCCCCACCCAACCCCTACCCTGCCCCGCCCGTCCCTAAGCACACCCTCGTAAATTATCTCATGAAATGACACTTAAATGTTTTATGCAGAATTAAGTTACAAAAATATTTACAACAACTTTAACAATATTAACATAAAGCATATTTCATTGATCTGACTGTGATAAATTAAATAAAGATAAAATGATTGGCTACTTTAGGCACTGTACACTTCATTACTGCCGTGTTAAGTAAATATTTTAATGCTCTATTAAATATAGCATTAAAAAAATTAAAACCAATGAATGAAACTTTCACTGATTTATGATTCAAAGAGACTTACAAGGGAGCACAGCACTGGACAGGGGAGAGGGAGCTGCCAAAGTTAACTTTTCCTATTAACAAGCGGGTGGTTGGTTGCTAGGTGGTCCAAGCAACCATTTAGTTGCTAATAGAAAAAGTAAACTTTGGCAGCTCCCATCCAACCCCCCTCCCTGCCCTGCCCCTAGTTCTTTGCCGACTCCCGCTGTATGCCAAGTCCTGCTAAGAGAATTACAACAGACAAATGCTGGGAGGAGAATCGGCTCCCATTCAACCCCGGGATCTGAAGGTAAAAAACCTTCTGCCTTTAGAACCACTTTAAGTTTTCTTTGGGACCTTTGCAACCACCTCAGAGTTCACAAGCCTTTCCCTTTTAGAGGAAAAGTATGCAGAGTGGGATTACCTGGATAAGGCATTTGTACCACCAGAAAGTGGGCGCAACAGTGCTCTAGCTCAGTAGGAATTTGACGTGCCCAGTGGACTATTAAAAGGGCAAAGGTGGTCCTGCCAAGTCAGTTAAGCAAGATTCCAAGTCCCCTTGCTATGATGGGCACCCCCACTTGGGTGGGCGCGGGGATGGCTGCTGGCTTTTTCAAGAGCTTGGCAAGAGCTGTTTTCAGGCAGTTGGGTTCTCTCCATAGTCTCTCACAGGTACAGGTTGGAGTTTTGGGATCTTCCTCCTCCTCGGCCTATGAGATTGAATGTACTGGTAGATCAGCAAAAAAGAGCTTTCTTGTTTCAAGCACTCATTCGACTGCGAGGTGCGGGGGGGGGATAATTGAGTCTGTTCCAGTGTCCGAAAGATTCCTAGGCTTCTACTCCAATCTCTTTACGGTCCCAAAGCCAAACAGAGATGTGTGGCCGATTTTAGACCTCAAGAGTTTAAACCAATTGGTAAAGGTCCAGTTAGTTCATATGGAGTTGGTGCGTTCAGTGGCCTCACTCCAGCAGGGGAACTTTCTTGCATTGATAGTCATTAAGGATGCATATCTCCATGTGCCAATCTTTTCGCATAAAAAAAATCTTACATTTTCAGAGCACTTTCAGTTTGTGGTCCTACCTTTTGGGCTAGCCACAGCTACTTTTGTATTCACAAAAGTGTTAGCCCCAGTGCTGGGCGTGTTAAAGGTTCAAGGAGTGTGCATCCTGGGGCATCTGTAGGACCTTTTGCTCAGAGAACATTAAGTGAATCGGGTAAGGCAGAATGCTTCACTCACGATTCCTATGCTGAAAGTTCTCGGCTGGATTCTTAATCTGGAGAAAACCTCTCTGTAGCCAGCACAGAGCCTGGAGTACCTAGGTCTAATCCTGAATATGGTTTAGGCGAAGGATTTTTTTGTGCCTCTGGAAAAGAGTTTTTTTCTGAGAAATCAAATTGTAGGAGTCACAGGTCTCGTTTAGTTCATCTTTGCATGAGACTACTGTGGAAGATGGTTGCCATGTTCAAGGCTGTTCCATAAGCAAAGTTTCATTCCAGGCCATTACAGAGGAATATACTGTCGGAATGGAACAGGAGGGTTCAACCTTTGGACTTCCGAATGTCCCTAGCTCCCAGTACGCTTCTGGCATTAAACTGTTGGATGGTTCCTCAGAATCTGGAGAAGGGGAAGTCGTTTCTTCCAATTTTTTGGAAAGTAGTGACTATACAGTTCCATCCTGACAGGATAGGAAAACATTTTGGCGCTTCGGGCTGTTCAGCACCAGGATTCAGATTTCCCAGTGGAAGTGGATCATATTCTGGCTTGGACAGAGCGTCATGTTCCAGCCCTATCAGCAAAACTTAATCCTGGGTGTGGAGAATTGGCAGGTGGACTTTCTCAGTCACCGGTGGTTGGTTCCAGGGGATTGGTCTCTTCAGCCTGAGGTGTTCAGTGCAATTTGTCAGCGTTGGGGCACACCAGATGTGAATCTTCTAGCATCCAGGTTCAATACAAAGCTAGACAGGTTTGTATCCACAACCAGGGATCTGTAGGTGATAGGGGTAGATGCCCTAGTAACACCATGGGTCAATTTCTCCCTAATTTATTCCTTTCCACCAGTTCAGCTTTTTCTACATCTGTTACACAGGATCCGGGAGGGAAAAACGTGGGTAATTTTATTTGCACCAGCTTGGCCCAGGAAGGTATGGTACAACAACATTGTAAACATAGCAGTTGATCCTTGTAAACATAGCAGTTGATGATCCTTGGGAGCTTTTGGCTTGGCCAGATCTCCTGTCTCGGGCCAATAATGCATCCTGCTTTACAGTCGCTGGGTTTAATAGCCTGGCTATTGAAACTCGGGTGCTGAAGGATCAAGGAGTCTCTGGGGCACTTGTATCTACATTACTAAAAATTTGTGTGCAGTGCAGTCACTATATTAGCACATTGCTTAATATCCATTCACATCTATTATGTTAGAGTTTGTGTCATTTTGTCACATATATGTTTGAATCACATACAATGTTTCCCTTTTTTTTTGCAATCATAGCGCTACACTTATTTATTTTCTACCTACTTAGCTCTTTGTCTACAGACGTGCCGGCTGCTGGATTGCGGGGTCACAGCGCAGTATACACTTTTCATTATTCCTTAAAATTTTAGGTTTATTTTAACAGTGAGTGATAGAAAAACAACTAAAAAAGTTATAAACTGATTTGCATTTTAATGAGTGAAATAAGTATATGACCCCATTGCAAAACATGACTTAGTACTTGGTGGCAAAACCTCTCAGGAGGGATTTTATTCCCACTCCTCTTTGCAGATCCTCTCCAAGTCATTAAGGTTTCGAGGCTGACGTTTGGGAACTTGAACCTTCAGCTCCCTCCACATATTTTCTATGGGATTAAGGTCTGGAGACTGGCTAGGCCACTCCAGGACCTTAATGTGCTTCTTCTTGAGCCCCTCCTTTGTTGCCTTGGCCATGTGCTTTGGGTCATTCTCATGCTGAAATACCCATCCACGACCCATTTCTTTCTCGAACATCATGGGACACAGAGCCTCAGTAATTACTGATGGGTTATATAGGTATCACTAGGTGATTGGACACTGGTCACACCCTAAACAGGAAGTTCAACCCCCTATATAATCCCTCCCCTTGCAGGGATACCTCAGTTTTTACGCCAGTGTCTTAGGTGTTGGACGTGTAAAGATGTCCTGTGCTGAGCTCCAAAGGGAATGTCCTATATCCTATACTGGGGCAAGCCAGGCGAACCGGATCCATTTCAAAGTGTCCTTTCTAGGCCGAATTGGATGGTACCCGGGCCTCGTGTCCGAAGAAACGAGGTTTTACCTGTAACGCTTCCTCTTTTAAGAGAGCTGGACCCCGCATATCAGAAAATGGTTTTCTATCCTTATTTCTGGCCGGGTGCTTTACAGGCCCAGAACTGTGGATCCCCCTATTCGTAGGGGGCCCCAGTCTCTGAAGGTTTTTTCAAACGGAGCCCACCGTAAGAGGTGAAGATTGGGTCTGTATAACAGACCCTGTGGCTGGATAAGGTAAGGGAGATTCCACAGACATTTTTAATTCTAGTAGGTTTTCTCCTTTAAGGTAAATGCATGCTATGCCTATTGTCGCCACCGGGGGCTGCCAAGAGCACATACCTTCACATGCTGATGTCTGTCTCAGTGTTCTCACGCTGCACAAGCTCCTCCGGCTGGCTCAAGGTAGGATGGGATGGGGGGCTCTCCTCAGGAATATCTCCCCCCAGACTAGGGGGAGGCCACAGGTGGTCTGTGAGGCGGTTGTACACCGCACTTTCACCACCGCTGCTGCCGCCGCCGTTGCCATGTGCAGGCCCCATCACTACCGGCCTCTCTCCTTCCTCCCCCTCCCCCAGCCTTTCCTCCATACTGGTCCCGGGGGGTCGGCTAGCGCGGGAAGCGCACGTTTTTTGAAAAATGAAGGGGGTGGCGGGGCGTCAGCACAGCGTCCAGCGTGTTTAGACGCCCACACAGGCCGGCTGCATGGCTGGTAAAGGCACACTTTACAGGTGCACTAAGCCTGGGAGGGACACAGAGCTGTCGGTCGCATGTAAGGT
Source organism: Lithobates clamitans (assembly GCA_037952925.1). Lineage (NCBI taxonomy): Eukaryota > Metazoa > Chordata > Amphibia > Anura > Ranidae > Lithobates > Lithobates clamitans. The sequence goes on from JBBGZY010000049.1 coordinate 3,721,277, forward strand.
GGGACACAGGCATTCCCCTAGGCAGCATTTACTAAAGAAACACCAGACTGGGCATTTGGTAGCAGGGCTTTTAGCCGGACTACATCGCTCAGCAGTCAGTGTTCATTTTGTGATACCTCCACCTTGTTGCTTTGCACTATGGGTAGAAGAGGTTCAAATACCCCAAGAACCAGAGACTCTAGGGGATCTCCGTCAGGTTCTGAGGACCCCCTTTTTGGCAGCACCCCCCCCCCCCTTTGGGGGCCAGGGACGGCTAGCCAGGGGGAGCCGTTGGGGTCAGGGGCTACACCTGCTTCTGGCACTTCAGCCCCTGTATACAATACTAAGGAGGTTTTTTTCCTCAAACCATTAAGGATTTAGAGGAAAGATTAAGGGCATCTTCACTCAGTGGAGGAAAACGCACTAGGTCTTCCTCTGTTACCCGGGACCCTCAGGAGAGGAGCTCTGAGATAGGGGAGAAAAATCCCTTTCAGAGAATCGGGATGGGACGGATGATTCCTTCTCTGAGGAATCAAGTGGAGAAGGGCCCTCTTCAGCTTCTCAGGATGTGAAAGTCTGAGTACAGATCCTTGCTGGATTGGTCCACTCCACATTTAAAGTACCCGTATCTAGATCAGTTAAAGAACCCTCTATTTCTTTGGGGTCACTGAAGCCTCCTCAAACAACACATGCTTTTCCTGTTCATAATTTACTTGAAAAAGCTCATTTATTCTGAATGGGATCACCCAGATAAACGTTTTTTTTCCGCCTGAAAAAGTTTGCAACACTTTATCCTATGGAAGAAATGTTTATAAAGATGTGGGGGATACCGGCCGTTGATGCCGCCATTTCCTCTGTAGTCTGACTTGTCCTGTAGACAATGCTCAGAGGCTCAGGGATCCTGTGGATAAAAGGATGGAATCCCTATTGAAGGATATATTCTCCTTAGCAGGTTCAGTAGTTCAACCTGCAGTGGCAGCGATCGGAGTCTGTCAATACTTAAGAGACCATGTTAAGCAAGTCATCAAAGCTTTACTTGAACAGCAGGCCCAGGGGTTGGCTAACCTTCCAGCGGCCTTATGTTTTGCTGTTTACGCCATTAGAGATTCTATCATGGAAACCCCTCATTTTTCACTTGGGTTGGTGCGTATGCGTAGAATCTTATGGTTGGAAAAATTGGTCAGCTGAAGCACCATGTAAGAAACTTCTGTCTGGATTTCCATGTCAGGGTGCAAGGTTGTTTGGAGAAGACTTGGATAATTATATTCAAACAGGTATATTCTTACCTGTTAAGAAGAGGAGTATGCGTCCCTCTTTCAAACGGACTCTTTTCCCCAGTGCCAGGGGCGTCAGCCTCTAGGCAGTCGCGACGGCCTTCTCCGTCTGGGTCAAGAAACAAGAGTCAAACCCCAGAGACAAAGAAGTCCTGGGGGAAGAAGCCTGCTAGACAGGACTCTAAGGCCTCTTTATAAAGGGGCACCTCCGCTCGCTCGAGTGGGGGGAAGACTGCTACAGTTCTCAAAAGCTCTGGCAGGAGGATTTCAGGACAGATGGGTAATCTCCACGGTAACCTTAAGTTACAAACTGGAGTTCCAAGAGTTTCCCTCTCCTCGTTTCCTCAGATCAAGTGTTCCCAGAGATCCAGAGAAGAAGCAGTCGCTCCTCCTAGCGTTAGAGCGACTTTTGTCGCAAGAGGTCATTATGGTGGTTCCTGCGAAGGATCAAGGATTGGGTTTTTATTCCAACCTTTTTACGGTCCAAAAGCCAGATGGGGATGTCAGACCCATTCTGGATCTAAGGGATCTGAATCGATTCCTAAGGATTCGGACAGTAGTCTCCATCCTGCAGGGAGGAGAATTTGCTGGCATCGATAGACATCAGAGATGCATATCTGCATGTGCCCCTTTTTTTTTTTTTTTCCTGCTCATCAGAAGGTTCTGCACTTCGAGATAGGAGGGCGTCATTTCAAGTTTGTGGCTCTGCCTTTCGGGATAGCCACTGCACCTCGAGTGTTCACAAAGATCTTGGCTCCTTCTCTGGCCAGATTAAGGGTTTAGGGTATAACTATCATAGCATGCCTTGACGACCTGCTCTTGATAGACTGGTTGGTAGCCTTGTTGAATGGGAACTTGAGGACCACAGTCAAGTATCTGGAACACCTAGGTTGGATCCTCAACCTAGGAAGATCTTTCCTAAAACCAGTAAGAAAACTGGAGTATTGATCACAGATACAAGCGAGGAACAAGGTATTTTTACCTCAGGCAAAGATCAATGCCTTAAGGGAGCTGATTCTGGTAGTCAGGACCAAGAAGGGTCCTTCTGTCCACCTTTGTATAAGGCTGCTGGGAAAGAGGGTAGCTTCGTTCGAAGCAGTTCCCTATGCTCAGTTTCAGTCAGGACTGTTGCAACACAGTATCCTGTCGGCCTGGAACAAGAAGGTTCAGGCATTAGATTTTCCAATGCACTTGTCTCATGCAGTGCGTCAGTGCCTCAATTGGTGGTTAATACCCGAAAGCTTGCAGAAAGGGAAATCCTTCCTACCGGTCACCTGGACGGTGGTAACAAGGAAGCCAGTCTTTTGGGTTGGGGAGCCGTTCTGGAACAGTCTGTGGTCCAAGGGGTATGGTCCAAGACCGAGAAGTCTCTACCCATCAACATTCTGGAGATCCGTGCGGCATATCTAGCCCTAAAGGCCTGGACTCAGGCTACAGGGTTGCCCAGTCAGGATCCAGTCCGACAATGCCACAGCAGTGGCTTATATCAAATTTGTGGCAGGGACAAAAGATCCTCTTGTATACGGGACGGATGCGGTGGTGATTCCGTGGCATCGGTTCTCACTGTTTTCTGCATTCCCGCATATTCTGCTACTGCCACGATTCCTTCACAGGATCAGGCAAGAAGGTCGGTACTTCTGGTAGCCCCCGCTTGGCCCGGGAGGACTTGGTATGTAGAAATAGTAAGGATGACGGTGGGTTCCCCGTGGACCCTACTGTCACGCCCAGACCTGTTATCTCAGGGTCCAGCGTTCCATCCTGCCTTACAAACGTTAAAATTGACGGTTTGGCTATTGAAACCCCAGGTTCTGAAGAGCCGTGGGGTTTCAGGTCCTGTGATATCTACCTTGATCAATGCAAGGAAGCCAGCTTCCAGAGTAATTTATCATAGAGTCTAGAAAGCTTATGTATCCTGGTGTGAATCCAGGGGTTGGCATCCCAGAAAATGTCATAGGTAGAATTCTTGGTTTCTACAATTGGAACTAGAGATGAAGCTGGCCTTGAGTACCATCAAGGGCCAGGTCTCGCCCTTATCAGTATTGTTTCAACGGCCACTTGCTTTGCATTCTTTGGTCCGAAACTTTATGCAGGGGGTGATGCGTCTTAATCCTCCGGTTAAGGCGCCCCTAAACCCCTGGGACTTGAACTTGGTTCTGTCTGTTTTACAGAAACAGCCCTTTGAACCAATATGTCAGATTCCTTTGGTCTTGCTGACAAGGAGGTTAAATTTTTCTGGTAGCCATCTCTTCTGCTAGAAGAGTGTCAGAATTAGCAGCTCTTTCCTGTAAAGAACCTTATTTGTTTATGCACAAGGATAGAGTGGTATTGCGCCCTCATCCTAGTTTTTTACTGAAGGTGGTTTCAGATTTTCATCTAAACCAAGACATTGTTCTGCCTTCCTTTTTCCCAGATCCCTGTTCTTCGGAAGAAGGGTCACTACATTCTTTGGATGTAGTAAGAGCAGTCAAGACCTGCAGGCTACTGCTCAAATTCTCAAAACGGATGTTTTTGTTCGTGCTGCCAGAGGGTCCCAATAGAGGACAGGCAGCGTCAAAATCTACCATTTCTAAATGGATTCGACAGTTGATTATTCAAGCTTACATTTTGAAACAGAAGATTACTCCGTTTCAGATCAGGGCACATTCCACAAGAGCTATTGGTGCTTCTTGGGCAGTGCAGCACCGGGCCTCTATGGCTCAAATCTGCAAGACCGCAACCTGGTCTTCAGTTCATACATTCACCAGATTTTATCAGGTGGATGTGAGAAGGCATGAGGCATGAGGATATCGCCTTTGGGCGTAGTGTGCTGCAGGCAGCGGTACAGGGTCCTCAGGTCTGAGTGCACCCTACTTGGTTGTGGTTTCCCTCCCCTCAGGTAGCATTGCTCTGGGACATCCCATCAGTAATTACTGAGTCTCTGTGTCCCGTGATGTTCGAGAAAGAAAATAGGATTTTTTATAGCAGCTTACCTGTAAAATCCTTTTCTTTCGATGGACATCACGGGACACAGAGGTCCCGCCCCTCTTCTAATACACTTATATTGCTTGGCTGCAAAACTGAGGTATCCCTGCAAGGGGAGGGATTATATAGGGGGTTGAACTTCCTGTTTAGGGTGTGACCAGTGTCCAACCACCTAGTGATACCTAAATAACCCATCAGTAATTACTGAGGCTCTGTGTCCCGTGATGTCCATCGAAAGAAAAGGATTTTACAGGTAAGCTGTTATAAAAAATCCTATTTTTCAATGCCCTGGCTGAGGGAAGGAGATTCTCATCCAAGATTTAACGGTATGTGGCCCAGTCAATTGTCCCTTTGATGCGGTGAAGTTGTCCTGTCCCCTTAGCAGAAAAAAACCCCAAAACATAATGTTTCCACCTCCATGTTTGACGATGGAGATGATGTTCTTGGGGCCATAGGCAGCATTCCTCCTTCTCCCAACACAGCGAGTTGAGTTGATGCCAAAGAGCTCGATTTTGGTCTCATCTGACCACAACACTTTCACCCAGTTCTCCTCTGAATCATTCAGATGTTCATTAGCAAACTTCAGACAGGCCTGTACATGTGCTTTCTTGAGCAGGGGGACCTTCCGGGCCCTGCAGAATTTTAGTCATTTGCGGCGTAGTGTCCACCAATTGTTTTCTTAGTGACTATGGTCCCAGCTGCCTTGAGATCATTGACAAGATTCTCCCATGTAGTTCTGGACTGATTCCTCACCATTTCCATGATCATTGTAACTCCACGAGTTGAGATCTTGCATGGAGCCCCAGACCGAGGAAGATTGACAGTTATTTTGTGTTTCCTTCATTTGCAAATAGTTGCTCCAACTGTTGTCACCCTGTCACCAAGCTGCTTGGCAATGGTCTTGTAGCCCATTCCAGCCTTGTGTAGGTCTGCAATCTTGTCCCTGACATCCTTGGACAGCTCTTTGGTCTTGGCCATGGTGGAGAGATTGGAATCTGATTGAATGATTGATTGCTTCTGTGGACAGGTGTCTTTTATACAGGTAACAAGCTGAAATTAGGAGCACTCCCTTTAAGAGAGTGCTCCTAATCTTAGCTTGTTACGTGTAGAGAAGACACCTTGAAGCCAGAAATCTTGCTGATTGATGGGGATCAAATACTTATTTCACTCATTAAAATGCACATCAATTTATAAATTTTGAAATGCGTTTTTCTGGATATTTTAGTTGTTCTGTCTCTCACTGTTAAAGTAACCTACCATTAAAATTATAGACTGATCATTTTTTTGTCAGTGGGCAAACGTACAAAATCAGCAGGGGATCAAATACTTTTTTTGCTCACTGTACAAGTGATAGATTAAGTGACCTGTTCAAATTACTGCAGAACAGCAGAAGCAGTGAACATAGGATATGGTAAGATATAAAAATATAGAAGGTGTATGGGTAAGCTATTAGTCATTACTGTCTGTTGATGTGTTAGGACCATGAGTGTACGGAATACAGGAAATGATGGTAAGCAGGGAAGATTTCTCTTCGTTCTCCTACTCAGGAAACATACTGATCAAAGCTTGCTCTCAAGTGCCAGAAAGCACTGTCAAGGACCCTGACTGCAGGATAAATGAGAGACTGAAAAAATCTGAAATCAGCAGTCATTAAAGTACTTTGAAATTCGGTTCAATATAATGTTGGTAAAAGAATTACAAGTAGGTGCACAGAAGAGATGTCTAGAATTAATTGATGTGCTGCAATTAATGTAGCTCTTAGAAACATCATTTTCTGAAACATATCAACATACAACTTTTCCATTATTCTGTACCCAAACACACTGTTATAGTGGGCTTGTTATTAAGCTCAGCAATGATTGCTTTTTGTTTCTCTGAACTATTTTCTTTTTCACTATTGAATTTTTCAGCATCTGTGGAAACTGTGCAGTCAAAAAATGTTGGTAAATTGCACAAGTTTTCTGCTAAATAGATTTTGTTAAATTATTCTCCCTCATTCAAAACATCTGAAAGTTGTATTAAATCCAAAAGCAAACCTTTATTCTATAACAGCTTATCAATTCTTAGATGTGGTGGCTACATCCATTTTCTTCTTTAGGCTTTCATTCTTCTATTTTCATCTGGTGATCTGGCTAGTAAGTCTGTTTTTCAACAGAACAAGCTGTTTTGCAGATGTAGCAGTTACAGGGTTGAGACAAAGCATTTACCACTGACAGGGGTACTTACAGAGATCAGCTTTTATTTATTTATGGAAAACCTTTATCACAAAAGGGAAGAAAACTGTTTGCTACAACTGCTTGTGTAACTACACTGTGAGCTGAAGTTGGGCTTCAATTAGTGAATCTAAATCTGCTAATACATCTAAGACCCCCCCCCCCACCAGACTGACAATGCTGCTGTTCAAAGGTGCTCCTTACTCCAGAGTGAGGAACTCTAATACAAGAGGTGTGTTACTAGATAGATCACCAGGTGAAAACAGAGGGAAGAAAGCCTAAAAAAAGAAAACAAATTCAGCCCCAATATATATATTGATTGGCAAGCTGCAATATATTACATTTTTGGTTCTGTGTTTAATACTACTTGAAAACTAGCAGAGAGATTGTATAGAATAGCTTAATAATTGGGTGATTTTTTTTTTAAACAGATATTTACATCTTTAGCCTAGGTTCACATTGTAGCGGGTTAGAAATCGTGCAAGTTAACCACTTCAGCCGCAGAAGATTTTACCCCCTTCCCGACCAGAGCACTTTTTGCGTTTCCGCACTGCGTCACTTTAACTGACAATTGCAATGTTGCACCCAAACAAAATCGACGTCTTTTTTTTTTCCCCCAAAAGAGCTTTCTTTTGGTGGTATTTGATCACTTCTGCAGTTTTTATTTTTTGCGCTATAAACAAAAAAAGAGCGCATTATTTTTTACTTTTTGCTATAATAAATATCCCCCAAAAATATATAAAAATTATTTTTTTCCTCAGTTTAGGCCGATATGTATTTTTCTACATATTTTTGGTAAAAAAAAATCACAATAAGCGTATATTGATTGGTTTGCACAAAAGTTATAGCGTCTACAAAATAGGGAATAGTTTTATGGCATTTTTATTTTTAATTTTTTTTTTTTATTAGTAATGGTGACGATCTGCGATTTTTCTTTTTTTTTTTTTTTTTTTTTTTTTTTTAATCTGGACTGCGACATTATGGCGGACACATTTGACACTATTTTGGGACCATTGTCATTTATACAGCAATCAGTGCTATAAAAATGCACTGATTACTGTGTAAATGACACTGGTAGTGAAGGGGTTAAGTGTGTCCTAGGGAGTAATTCTAACTGTGGGGGGGTGGGCTTCAAGTCACATGACAGCGATCACCGCTCCAGATGACAGGGAGCGGTGATCTTTGTCATGACACAAGCCAGAACGGGGAAATGCCTTGTTTACATAAGCACTTGCCTGTTCTGAGGCTCCGTGACACGATCGCGGGAGACCGGCGGACACCGAGTCCACCAGTCACGCTGTACGCGCCTGCTATCCCTGGCTCTTAAAGGGGATGTACAGGTACGCCCATTTGCCCACCGCTGCCATTGTGCCAACGTATATCGGCATGCAGCGGTTGGCAAGTTGTTAAGCTGAACTCGCATGATTTCTAACCTGGCAATGCAGTCCAACTTCAGCTGCGATTTGACAGACATCTGTGCGGGTTCCTGTGCAGATGTCTTTACAAATCACCCCCCGAAGTTGCCAAAAGTAGTTACAGAAACTACTTTTGAAAATCAGTGTGGCGCTGCACCGATTCAGACGGTGCCGTTGCCGGCAATAGCCGCCAATTTGTCGTGCTATTTGACATGTCAAATTGCATGCCAAATGGTACCAATGTGAACCTATGCTCATAAATTGTTCTCCCTAATAAAACTGAGAAACGCAGCCATTGTATTGAACTTGTCCTATATATTGACATTTGTCTGAATTAGACCTCATGTGACCACCTTCTGCCCTGTGCTGCCCTCTGCATGAACCTGTCTATTATACACTTTTGTAGAGTTTCCCCACATAAAGGAATTTCTTCTGACTATATGGATCTCAGGTAATAAACTTGACTGCACCACTCCTCACTGGATCATTTATTATACAATTGTTAACATCACTAAAAGGGTGCAAGGGTAATATATGTATATATAATTTTTTTTTTTTATTTAAACCGAGAAATGTTTATTGTTTTAAAAGCCAACAGACATAGTACAATGAACAATATGGGTAATAACAACCCAGGACATTCAGCACATAGTCCTACATACTGGACTATTGTACACCTATAGTAGTATGAAAAGAGTATCAAGACACGGTAGTATAAGGCAAAAACACAATAAAATACAAAACAGTCGAGCCAGAAGAATGCTTTTGTTCTATCGGGTTGAGGTCAGGTCTCTCTGTGGGCCAACCAAGTTCCTCCACCCCAAACTCACTCATCCATGTCTTTATGGACCTTGCTTTGTGCACTGCTCCAAATCATTTGGTAGAGGGGGGATTATGGTGTGGGGTTGTTTTTCAGGGGTTGGGCTTGGCCCCTTAGTTCCAGTGAAGGGAACTCTTAAGGGCGTCAGAATACCAAGACATTTTGGACAATTTCATACTTCCATCTTTGTGGGAACAGTTTGGGGATGGTCCCTTCCTGTTCCAACATGACTGCACACCAGTGCACAAAGCAAGGTCCATAAAGACATGGATGAGCGAGTTTGGGGTGGGGGAACTTGACTGGTCTGCAGAGAGACCTGACCTCAACCCGATGGAACACCTTTGGGATAAGTTAGAGCGGAGATTGTGAGCCAGGCCTTCTCGTCCACATCAGTGTCTGACCTCACAAATGCTCTTCTGGAAGAATGGTCAAACACTCCCATAGACACATTCCTAAACCTTGTGGACAGCCTTCCCAAAAGAGTTGAAGCTATTTTAGCTGCAAAGGGTGGGCCAACTCAATATTGAACCCTACGGACTAAGTCTGGGATGCCGTTAAAGTTCATGTGCGTGTAAAGGCAAGTGTCCCAATATTTTGGTGTATGTGTGTGTATAAACATATGTGTCATAAGAAACATACACTTGACCCTTGCAGCACTGGATGATTACTTTTGCAGGGAAATAAACTGGTTAAACTTAAACACTTTCAATTTGTAAGCAATCAGGAAGACCTTTGCACTGTATAGGTGAAGTTAAATCTAAAGGAAATTGAAAAAGAAAATTATATTATGTATGGCCATTTAGAGGACGGAGCCTGCAGCTAAGAGCATCCACCAGTATAAGAGACACCTCTAGTTCAATATAAATGCTGTCCCTTGTGCTGATTAAATTATAGAAAAAAAATATAGGCTTTAATGAAACAAATAAGTACTATTTACAAAATTTATAATTTAGTTACCCGGTTTCCAATATAATTTCTGTCCCAAAGTTGGAGCTAACATTAAAGAAAACCTGCCACAATCGGGGCACTTGATGTCCTCATAAACTTCCCTGCTGTTCCTTAATAGGGCCCATGTCAACAGGCTTTGGGCTTGTGTCAATGGCATCCATTTGAGATGCCTCGGGGATAATTTAGAATGTATTGAAAAGTGCATTTGACATGCAGTTGACCTCCTTCTGACCTGCATTTCACCCCTTTCAAGTGGGTTTTGGATTCCCTGTGACTTATCTGGAATTGCAAACCCCTTACATCTGTAGTAGTTATAGTAGTATTTCTTGTTTTCAAGAGCCTGTTTGACCGGTATGGAACCTCAGGAGATGGGAGGTAGTGGGACCACATTCAGCTTTTACAGAAAAAGTCACAATTTGCATAAAGTATCAGCTACCTATTTTTTTTCTGCTGCCTATTTTTAGTAATATTTTTAGTTTGTATTGCACAGGTTTTCACATGTTTACTTCAGTGGATGTGATGTAATTACCAACCCTTTCCCTATTCTCAACTAAGCAAATCACCTATAAAAATAATAATGATAATTTAATGTAGTCATTCTTCTGTACTGGTCCCTGGGAAGTAATCATGTTCAATACCCTTATCCCTAACTGAATAGATCACATGCAATCACCTCCTACACTGATCCCTGGTTGTAATTGATTTACATAATTGTAATCACCTCTATATTGTTCCCTGACCGATATAATCACTTCTGTATTAATCTTAGGTTAATGGATTCCATCAGATCTATTTAGTAAATTATCATTTTATTTTTTCATTCTTGTACACACAAGTCGCACTCTGAAAAGGACTGATCCCCTGACATAATTTGGTGGAGTCACCTTTCTTGTGTCTTTAAAAATATTGTATATATGTATATTATACTATAGTATAGAATAATTATTCACTCTATTGCTAGGATCTACCTGCAAATAATATAGTTTCATCTCCAACTTCTGTACATCTTTCTCACACTTCCAGTAGGGTGTTTTAGTGTTTATATAAGGTAGTATACAATGTAATTACCAAGTATGTTAATCCATTTTTTTTAATGTAAACATTTTTCTTATAACTTATATTTTAGGCAAAATCTTAGTATATGTAATGGAACCCTTATATATAAAAAGCATGTAAACCCATTACTGAGTAATAAAATAGATGCAGACATTTCCAGGGCAAGTGCGGCTGACCTTCTGTTCACCAGCAACTGACCCCAGTGTGAATAGAAGAGGGAGATGTCTGTTGTTTGGCCCCATTGCCTGGTATTTAAATTGCATTCCCTAATCAAATGAAAAGGCTGTCCTCTATCAAGTTACAACATCCATGGCAACATTTGGCTTTTATATAACATAATGTTAGTCTCTTTTTGTTTGCTTTTAGAAGGGACACCTGGAACTGCGCTCATTTTGTATAAATTGCTCCATCGTATGTCCTGATAGCCATTAGGCTTCTACAGCAGAAAATCCCCAATCAGATTTATTTCCATTTCAAATATAGATTTCCCTGTTTAGAAAACAGAACAGATCTGCATGTTTTCACTTAATTAAGCAATATAATTATCACAGCCCGTGAACGGGCTTCGCTCAACAAAGCTCCCGAGGAAGACAATGGAAAGTCTGTTAGAATGAAAGCATTCCACGCGTCACAGATGTATAAGGGTATTCTAAACAATGAGGTGAAAAGCTGCCTGCCATAGCGGACAAAGAGCAGCATGCATACTCTCCACACGGCACATACCGCCAGGGACAGAGTCCGTCCTCCCTGGGACCCAGATGCCTCGTTATGTTGCAGCTAGTCATCAGAGATTAATTCTCAACCATTTGGTACAATAATTTATCCATTCCCCGGTGTTTAAACCAGTGGCATTGGCTGTGGATGGCAGGTCTTTGTATTCAGAAGCTTAAGCTAACCTCATCTAGTTTGTTTTCATAGTGTGTGTATTTTTTCCTAATGTGCTTATCCTACTTTGCTAAGAATTTTTTTTTTTTTTTTTATGGGGACATAACTTCAGTTGAATTAAATTCAGTTGAATTAGAAAGCAGGGTTTTGCTTTAAAGCTACACATGTCATTAAATATGGCTGGCTGTATAATACTTTTTGAGTATTGACAATGGTAGAGAAGCTGAAACCCCATCCTTTAAAGTGGTTCTGAAGGCTGAAGATTTTTTACCTTCGTGCATTTTCTGCATTAAGGTAATAAACCTTCTAAGTGCCGCTCCCACCCCCCATACTTACCTGAGCCTGATCTCAATCCAGTGCTATGTACAAGAACAGCAGCTCTCTCCACTCTCTTCCTCCTCTGAGGCTCAGAGACAGCAGTGGGAGCCATTGGCTCCCGCTCCTGTCAATAACAGTCAATGAGGAGGGGGCGGGGCTGAGCCACGCTTTGTCAGTGGAGCCTACATAGCAAGCGGCTTGCTATGGTGGCCATTCTGCAGGGGGGAGGAGCCAGGAGTCCGGCGGAGGACCTGAGAAGAGGAGGATCAGAGCTGCTTTGTGCAAAACCATTTATTAAAAAAAAAAAAAATATGAGTTTACAATCACTTTACCCATCATCCTTTTAAAGCTGAAATCCACACATATATAAAATCACACCAAAAGATACAGTCATGTGTTCATTAAAAAAATTAGTACATGTATATTTAAGTACAACAGGTGCAAGTATCTCAATCTGACTTGTTATTGACCTCTCTTAATCCCTTACCTAGCAGACTGGGGAAAAGTGGAACCAGCACATAGAGCCAAGATGTCCTAAGAAGTCAGCAAAGGGATTAGCTTAGCCATGTGCTGCAACTCCTTTTCTGTCCAATCACTGGCTAGGGATGAGGAAGTGACCAGACTGTTTTATTTAAATGCAGTTGAAACAGGAAAGGTCTGGTAGGGCTGTGTAAATCTTAGGACAGGAGAACATGGTGATTACTGCTGTAATAGCGGCTAACAATAATCACATGTAAAATCCAACAGGCTAGTTGTACCCAATTGATCAATCGTTCGATCAACTTGGGTACATTCAGCCTGCCCATACATGGTTCGAATCTTGGCTGGTCCCTGCTGAAATGTATTCTGCTACACATTTTTGGTAAAAAAAAATCCCAATAAGCGTATATTGATTGGTGTGCGCAAAAGTTAAAGCGTCTACAAACTAAAAGATATTTTTGTTTATGTTTACTAGTAATAACGATCAGCGACTTATAGCAGGACTGCGATATTGCAGCGGTCATTCTGACACCAGCTGACACTTTTTGTGGACCAGAGATACTAATACAATGATCAGTGCTGAAAATATATGCACTTTCACTGTACCAATGACACTGGCTGCGAAGGGGTTAACATCAGGGGCAATCAAAGCGTTAACTGTGTGCCTAACTTGTGTTTTACTAAACTGTGGGAGGTGCTTTTACTAGGGGAAGACATGGATCCTAGTCCTCATTTTGCAGAAACACTGGATCGGTGTCTTCCCTCCTGTCAGAACAGCAATCTTCCTTGTTTACATAGGCAGACTACTCCTTGGTCTGCTTCTCTGCTCGATAATCGGCAGGTGCCAGCAGAAATTGAGTTTTTGGTACCTGTTGCCTACCCAGAGGAGCCAGATCATGTATATATACGTGATCTGACGCAGTAAAACTGCTATAGGACGGACCATAAGATGTTAAAATATAGGTTCACCTTTAAAGCAAACAAAAGAATAAATACATGTTTTTTGCAGGTAAAAAAATTACCATTTACTAGTTTTTTTTTAGAAGCCTGGAGCCATGCAGATCTCCTGCAGACTGTTGGTGTGAGCTGGCTGTACATACATGGTACGGACAGACAGTCTCACACTGACAGGAAGACTCAATGAACTACCACAAAGCTCAACAGTGCCATGGTAGTTTATTGAGAATTACAAGGGTAGTTGTAGTTCATCCATTCACAGAACTCTGTGAATAAATAATGTGGCCATCTCGTTTCAAAAAGTGACAGGGAACTTCTCCCCGTGCTGCTGTCACAGTGGCTGCAGGATGGGGAACATGTTACATGTTCCACCCTGAAAACGGGTGGAACATGTAACATGTTCCCGAAGATGAACTTGTCCTTTAAGCTCACCTTTTCTAAAAAAAAAAAAAAATTGCCTCTGCAAAGGGCCCCAACAAATATGAAAAGGTCTTGCTGCTTTATACAGTGTTGATTATATTGTTATACCTGTATGCCATTTGGGCTCACCTGGAAGCTTGTCTGAAAAGCTCCCAATTAGCAATCCCTTCTTCTTGCCTTATTATTAGGAGATGAAACAGTTGATTTTCTCTCCTGTATTGTTGAAAGTGAGCATCCCAACAGTTTTCACGTCCTAGCAACAAGGCAGGACCGGGGGATTGCTAACTTGTTTTAGTATCTACTTGGGTCCCCTGACTGCATAGTCTATTTTTTTTTATGATCAACATAACTGAAACTTGTATCTCCGTTCTGAAAGATAGATCATGTCAGGCGATAAGAAGTGTTCAGATAGTGACCAGCTAGGCTTCTTTACCCCTTGTTCATTCAAGCTGCACGCATGCAATGTGGCTCTTCTAGGGCCATGTGTAACTGGAAATGCTTTAAATTCTTGTGCACAGAAGTAGATTGTTTCAGCTGAACCGAAACCATCTGCATTATTTCAGCTTTATAGAGGAACACTTTTTTTTTTTTTTTTGTGGAGTAAGGCAAGATCCCAACAAATTAGTATTTCGTCTGTGAGTAAAAAAATATTCTCAACTTCCCTGCTGTGAGTTGAACTTCTAATGCATTGTGGCGTCATTAGCCCCCTAGTGGTCTCTCCATAGGAATACACAAAAAATACACTCTATTGTGATCTAAGAAGTGCTTCTTACAGCACAGTTCTTGCCTATCGCAGCCATACAATGGGTGGTGTCATGGACAGCTGTAAACAACGTCCAGGAGAACAAATGCAGGTCCACTCCAACAGCACAAAAAAAAATTAAAAAAACAGTAGAGAGCAGCTTCCACTGCAGGGTTTTCAGCCATACAAATAATTCCTTGATATCCCACTGGCCATCTGTGCTTTGTACTAATGCATGTGTGAGGTTAATATGTGTACAATACAGCCTGTGTAATTGCCTTGAGATGGAAGGGCTTAGAGGAATACAAAATAACAGCACAGGAGTCATAGTCTGCCATACATTGGTTTATGTCTCAGGTGCTTAGTTGATGCATTCTGGCTCTACAGTGAGTGCTACACTCAGGTTTTCTGATCTCAGTATTACATGATCTTTTTCCAAGGATTTAAAGGGTAGAAGAATGTTTTATTTAGTTGGGGGGGGCAATTTTTGTTACCGTGCTGCAAGGACGAGCAAATGCAGCTGCACTGGCATCTTTTTATTTTTGCATATTTATGTATTTGGCTTATACAGTATGTGTTCTATTTTCACTCAGGATGGGGAATGTGGGTTTTTGGGCTTACCCTGAAGTCTAGGGGGAGGATGTGTGGCCATCAGATTTTTTTTCCTCTTTCGAAGAGCCCTCCACCTGAAAGTTGTTGGTCAGCTTCAGCTGATTATGAGGAGAGGGGTCTGCCAGGCCTTTTGGCTATGTGGAATTGAGTGTGCCTTACCCCTGTCAGAAGCTTTGCGCCCTGGAGGTCAAGGAGGGGACCAAAGACACAACTAAGTGAAATTTTTTTGTGTTTGTTTACATGCACTTTTTTGGTTCACTTACTGGTGTTTTGTTTTATACACCTTCTTTATTTCCACCTAGGCATCCTACCAGTAATACACTTCCTGTCTTAGGGTGTCTCCACTCCACTAGAGGTGCAATGGAGACCCCTTTGGAAAGCAGCACTATCACTCTGTGGAGAGGATTGTGTTAGAATTTTTTTCCTTTTTTGATAAAGGTTTTTCACAAATTAATAAAAGCTGACCAGTTTAAGCACCTCTGTCAGTGTTGATTGGTTTGTCTCAAGCCTCTGAGTGCTGCTTTTGCTGGACAGCTTGGTCTGTTAACCGCTTCCCAACCGCCTCACGCAGAAGTGCACGTACAGAGAGATTATTGCACTTGTATGTTGCCCTTTAAGATGCGGCTTGCGGGCATGCGCTTGCCCGCCAGGAGCTCGGTGAGTGTGGTTGCGGGTCCCGCGGACTCGATGTCCGCGGGGATACCCATGATCGTCTCACGGAGAGGAAGAACGGGGAAATGCTAATGTAAACAAGCATTTTCCCCGTTCTGCCTAATGACACTGATCACAGCTCCCTGTAATCGGGATCGGTGATCAGTGTAGTGTCCCACATAGCCCATCCCCACTAAAGTTAGAATCACTCCCTAGGACACACTTAACCCCTACAGCGCCACCTAGTGCTTAACCCCTTCACTGCCAGTCACATTTACACAGTAATCAATGCATTTTTAATTGCACTGATCGCTGTAAAAATGTGAATGGTCCCAAAAGTGTCCGATCTGTCCGCCATAATGTCGCAGTCACGATAAAAATCGCTGATCACCGCCATTACTAGTAAAATAAAAAAATATTAACAAAAATGCCATAAAACTATCCCCTATTTTGTACACGCTATAACTTTTGCGCAAACCAATCAATAAACGCTTATTGCAATTTTTTTTACCAAAAATATGTAGAAGAATACGTATGGGCCTAAACTGAGGAATTTTTTTTTTTTGGGGGGATATTTATTATAGCAAAAAGCAAAAAATAATGCATTTTTTCAAAATTGGCGCTATTTTTTTGTTTATAGCGCAAAAAATAACTGCAGAGGTGATCAAATACCACCAAAAGAAAGCTCTATTTGTGGGAAAAAAGGATGTCAATTTTTTTTGGGAGCCACATCACACGACTGCGCAATTGTCAGTTAAAGCGACACAGTGCCGAATCGCAAAAAGTGCTCTTGTCTTTGACCAGCCAAGTGGTCCGGAGCTTAAGTGGTTAAAGGAAGTTGACAAATAACAGTCTTACTGACTGGATCACCAGGTGAAAATAAAGGGAAAAAGGCCTACAAAATAAGAAAACTAATGTAGCCACCACACCTAAGAAATAAAGTGGTTGTAAAGCCTTAGAATGCATTAAGGTGAAAAACCTGTGCTACAGCTACCCCCCAGACCCACACCCCCCTTCTTCTTACCTGAACCTGATCCAATCCAGCGATGTGCACGAGCGCTGCGGCTCCAGCCACTGTCTCTCTCCTCATTGGACAGATTGATAGCAGGAGCCATTGGCTTCCCCTGCTGTCAATCAAATCCTGTGACACGGATGCAGGGAACACCCAATAAAGAGGAGAAGCCTGGTGCACCAGTGGGGGATCCTAGAAGAAGAGGATTGGGACTGCTCTGTAAAAGCATTGCACAGAGCATGTAAGTATAGACATTTGTTATTTTCATACAAAAAACCCTTTACAACCACTTTAATAAGCTGCATTATTCATGTTGTTGTTTTTGGGTTTAATCCCGCTCAAACTAAACTATCACCTGAACTATTGGCCAGATACTTGTCTTACTGATCAGATACTTCCCTAAGTGTTGGTGCTGATTTAAACCATTCTGGATGCAGGGAGTGACCATATGTAGTGGTGTTGGTATCGTTCATTGTCTGCTACCCCTCTCTGCCACTCTCCCAACTAATTAAATTCAAAATACTAACAATAACTTACAAAGCCATTCACAACTCGGCCCCCAGCGACATCATAAGCCTATTCTTAAAATACATTCTCTTCATTCTACCCAAGACCTCCTGCTCTCTAGCTCCCTTGTCACCTCCTCCCATGCTAGTCTCCAGGACTTCTCCCGAGCCTCTCCCATCCTCTGGCATTCCCTACCCCAATCTTGTCCAACTATCTCCTACTCGTTCCACTTTTAGGCGATTCCTGAAACTCATCTCTTCAGAGAAGGCTATCCGACTCCCACCTAGCAACTGTGCTTTTATTTTTTCCATCAGCTTATCCTCCACAGTTATTACCTTTTATATCACTTGAACCTCCCTTTTAGATTGTAAGCTGTAACGAGCAGGGCCCTCTGATTGCTCATGTATTAAGTTGTATTGCAACTGTACTATCTGCCCTCACGTTGTAAAGCTCTGCACAAACTCTTGGCGCTATATAAATCCTGTAAAATAATAATACCTCTCTTTCTGAAGCTCCTAGGTCCCAGGGACTAGGTTTTCTACTCTCCTGATCACTGGGACTTAACGTTATTTTTATGTGTTTATACTTATTATGGTTTTCTTATAGTTTCTGTTAAACATATTGCCCTTGTTTAGGTAAATTATTTACTTATGATTTGATTTGAAGAGGATACCAGGTTTATACTATTTCATGTGTTTGGTGTTTTTCTATGTATTAATATCTTTCAAATAAATTGTGTTCTTGTTATGGTTTACTGTACTTTTCATATCACTGTTGCAACCCTGAACTATACTGATGCATAAGCCTAATCGTTTGTGAATAAAAGTTTCGTAGTGTATAAAGTATTGCAATTAATGCTCAAATCAGTTTTTCATTGCCACATTGTTACCTTATGTGGTTTTTGTCTTTCATTTTCTGATTTTCAGGTTCTGAACTATGCTTACCTAAAGGCATGCATTTAGCTTTTTAAGTGGTGTTTTAATAATTCAGAAAGCATGTGTTCCTTGTCTTACAATGCCGCTCACTAAATCCATCGTCCCTCCGCGTCCGAGCTGGCTCTGGTCAGTTCTGACTGATCTGCACACATAAGAAAGGGGGAACAGATGGTGTAAATCTGGTGTCAGACCTGACCGTTTTCTCCCTAGAGGACCTAAGTGAGCCTATCAAAGTGCTAGAGTGGAGGCAGAGGCTGCATTCTGTCTCTTGTGGAGAAGCTGCTCAATCTGTCCTGCTGAGCTCTTAAGGACAGTAGGCAGTTGTGATTGGGGCGATCAATATTCTGTGTTTTTTTATATAGGATCCTTTTTGTTTGCTTTATTTCTCTCTTTCTAGCTAACTCTAAAGATGCTTGTTAGACATGTTCCTGCCACCACTACAGATGTATAATGTAGCTTACGAAATGAATACTGATTTGCAAAGTGAATTTTTTTCAGCTAAAGTGCAGAAGCACTTGAGCTATTTTCATATAGTCCTCATCTTTACTGTTCACGCTGCTTAGCCTGAGCTTAATATACAGATCAGCTATTCAGCCTGTCAGTATTCAGAACGGTTTGTGACCCTTCTGTCAAATGTCACTAATCTCTGTATGGGCAGTCACAGTTTCTCTGCTGGAACAGAAATGAGCACAGCAGCTTATGAATAACTAAAACATGTTTTTTCTACGAAAATCTGTTTGGCGCGCCTGCTATTTTGTGTTATTTTCTAGAAGTGTTTATTTTAAATATTGATATTTATTTAATCTAGAATCCTGCATGCAAAATGACAACAAAGGATATCATTTTGAAATGCTCCTAATATGGTGGCTGACATGGGGAAATATGGCAACTTTTAACTTCATATATCAGGATTTACGTTAAAGTAACTTTGATGTGTCGTTTCTATAAGCTTCGTATTTTTTTATTTTTGCAAAATGTTGACATATGCAGGCTAGATTAGCTGCTGCAATTACTATTCCTGACTACTATTTTTTTTTTTTTTCACTTATACAGTATATTTGTCTTTCCAGACTGTGTGTGTGTGTGTATGTGTATATATATATATATATATATATATATATATATATATATATATATATATATAAAAATAATTTTTTTTTTTTTTTTTTAATAATATCTGTAGATTTGCCACTAGACGCTAGATAAATTCGCTTTTACAATCCCACGTCATTCCTGATTAACAACTGTTGATAGAAAATTTTAGCCACAGAGATACACTTGTCTGGGAGTCGGCTACCTCAGATTTGCATTATGAGAAGCAGCAGTAAAGCAGAGGCATTTTGCGGTACTGCAAACAAAGCACAGCCTGAGTACGAAATGTGAAAATATGGCTGCCTACATGTCAATACAAAACTCCAAATTGCACATACAATCAAAGTTTTTAAAGAGATCAAAACATATTCACATGATTAATATATATTATGCAAAACTTGGTTACATGTACAGTATAGAGCTGGGCGATTTTCTCTCAAAAAACAAAATCTGCGATTTAAAAAAAAAAAAACTCGATTCACGATTCAAATCGAGTTTTTTTTTTTTTTGGACATCGCGCCGGTCCTGAGGAGCTGCGGGCAGGAGTTTTTAGGCGAGGCCGCAACTTCGGCCTAGTCCGCGGCGTCCGGCCTCGCGGACTAGGCCGAAGCCGCAGACTAGGCCGAAGCCGCGGCCTCGCCTAAAAACTCCTGCCCACAGCTCCTCAGGACCGGCGTGATGTCAGCGGCGGTCCTGGTGAAAAAAAAAAAAATCGATTTGCTTAAATTTTTAATCGATTTGACCTCTCAACTCGATTCAAGATTCAAATCGATTTTTTCCCCAGCCCTAGTACAGTATATAAAAAAAAATAATTAATATACCTTGCCTCCAAAGCTGAACTCACATCTCCTGCCCACCACCCGCACCCCTACTGTCTAGATCTAAAGCTACACGGAGAGATTTATTTTGTTTAGCCTGCTAACAGTGCAGATGGACAAATTCCCCCCCCCCCCTTCCCCCGCCAGGCCATTATATTCCGATAGCCAAAGCCACTGGATGTCACAATACCCGAGTATTGCCTGCATCTGATTGGATGTTCGGCCAATGATTTTCCAACAGTTGAACACTCAACTTTTGTCAAATGGAAGAGTGCCAGCAGGGCCATACACTGCTTGAATGTCTGCCAGGCTGGCAGGAATGAGTTGAAATTTGTGCATTGTTTAGCTTTATGCTCATTTAGTCCTGGGGGTATAAAGCAGGAGAGTACAAAACCTATTACTTGCTCCTGCAGACATCTTTTCTGCCGGGTTCCAAGAAGAATGAGCTGTCCTTTGAACTTTTTCCTCTTCCCTGGTTGTACAGCCGTTTACTCATTGACATCATCACATAAAATGCAGAACAAGCAATCCTGCATTGTATGTGAGGATGTCAAGGTACCACCTACATGTCAGTATTCCTCTTCTTTAACCCCCCACCCTCTTAATTAACGAGCAATAGATCCTTACTATACGGAAGGGGGCACACAAGTTGTTTTAAAAGGCTGACTGAAGTTTATTTTTAAAGCAATATTAAAGCTTCATGTTTTTTTATTAAAATAACAAACATGGTATACTTACCTGCTGTATGCAATGGTTTTGTACAAAGTAGCCCCGTTTCTCTTCTTCTGGAGATCCCCGCTGGTGCACCAGGCTCTTCCTCTTCGGTAAGTGCCCCCATGGAAAGCCGCTATTTTGCCACCGTTTGCATCTATTGACACAGAGCGGGTGGCTCGGCCCGCTCGCTTAACACAGCAATTGATTGACAGTTTGTTCAGTTTGTAAGTAAATGGCACCATCTTATCTTTGATTCAGGCACCTTGTTCCAATGCCTGCACCCTAGTTGCTGCTTTCTCCACTGTTGTTCCCCTTACTCTGTGGATGGGTCATCTCTCTGGTGTGCACAGCCCCTGGGTTGGACTCCTATTCTGTGGGTTTGTGTTGACCTTGGATTGATTGAGTTGACTACCATTTTGAGATTGACACCCCACCAGCAACATCAAACGCCTGATGAAGTGAGCTTTGCTTCACAAAATGCCCTGAGATTATGATGTTATCCATCTTGTGGAGCTTTCTTACAATTGTAATTTGTACTTTAACATAAAGAAATAAGTAACTGTGTGTTGTAGAACAATTCTATGTGATATTTGGCCTTCTATTGGTGCACATTTTTGTTTTTAACATTTTATTGGATATTTGTAATAAAGAATTAGATTTTTTATATTTACATGTTTAATTTGGTTTTTGACCTCCATAAAATCCCAGGCGCAAATATTTTTGGTACTTCTTTGTAATTGTAAATACATGCAACTTCCATGCCCCTAACAAAACTGAAATATCGATAAATTGGCAATAATGCAATGAATGATGAAACCTAGAACAAGAAACAAACATTTTGTCCATGACAGCCTATCAAGCAATATATTTACATGCATTATGTATTTGTTTTTTATAGGTGCCATTTTTTGGTCCCCTTGTTGACGGCGCTATTGTAACAGAGAAGCTCCTACCCACACTTGTATGTGCAACCTGCATCAATGCCAGCAGAGCAGTGAAGTCCCTTATCCCTCTTTACCAGAGCTTGTATCCTTTTTATGGTAATGTACAAACACAGGTTTTCACTTCCATTTGGTAAGCCTTTGTGTATTTTTTTTCCACTCCTAGAGAAGTACAGCAGCTGGTATATGTTATATTTGTTTAAGTCTAGGTTCACATTGGAGCGATTTGTCATGCGATTTGAGAGATCAAATCGCATGACAAGTCGCAGGCTATTGTAGGCAATGACACTGTTCCAATTGGTGCGACAACGATTTTGCGGCGCCACACCGATTTGCAAAAGTAGTTCCTGCACTATTTTTGCCGATTTCAGGTGAAACTTCAATAGACATCTGTGCATGAAGCCACACAGATGTCTAGCACCTGAAATCGTGGTGACCTTGCTACTTTGAAATTGCGCTACTTCAAGTGAAGTGGTCGCAATTTCAAAGTAGCATCAATGTGAACCAGGGCTAAATGAGGGAAAAAAAGCAACAATAAAATGAATACAAATGTTGTGTTCAGGAGAGACTTACAGAAAATGATGCAGGGAATGATCATTACTAGTTGGTCATTTGCATCACAAGTGTCAGTATGTTTGCACATTCCACAAGTCCCATGATCCTTTGCAAGCCTTGGCAATATAAGGGATTGGGATTAAAATGTTGAATATTTATACACTCTCAAGATCTGTGTTTTCTTGTATTTTGAATGACTATAAAGGATTTAATCGTATCTACCGGTATATTCCTTTATGTCCACCAGATACACACATTTCTGACAAATTGACATACATATTTAAAGCACTTTTTCACAGTGTAAAGAAGGAACTGCACTGAATATTTAAGAAATAAAGCTGGTTTTCTTTCATTTTTGTTTGTAAAGTCCATTCACAAACTCCAAAACACTTACTACTGCTATAACGGTCCAAAGCTCAGGAGGCCCCTTGCTGGCACTGGCATCTTCTCTTTGGCTTCTTACAGGTGTCTATCTTCAGCCATCTTGATTGGCTGGTTCAGGATGACAGCACTCCCACACATGCCTAGGAGTGCAGTCATTACGGAATGTAAACTAAGCTGCACGTACACAGCTCAGTGTACATTCTACAGAGTACTGTGAGCAGGCCGGCAAGTTTAGTTTATTGCAGAAGAGACATTGCATGCCTTGTCTGCAATAAGGAGCCTGCTTGCTTCCAGATTTTTTCTTTTTAGACTTTAGTTCCACTTTGCAATAAATCTGTGGTCAGGCTTCGAACATTCAGATTTTACACATTTTTTATAAATTTAAAATGAGCTAACTTCTGTAGCTCCTTTAATATTTAGAATACCAAGGATTTGTCCTACGTGTTATGGCCACCAAAGGGTTATAACAAGCTTGCAACAAAAATAGTGGCGTCCCTTCCCTGAAACATCTACACTTCACTGGGTTCTCCACTCTAAACACTTCTAGGTTCATGTCTGTCAAATCCTGGCCAACTTGTCCTTGATCTTCTGCAGGACAGTGCAGGGGAGGGTCAGGGGTCTAATAGACCCAAATTGTAAAGAGTACCTGTCACTCTACATTATTGCTTTTGTGGGGGGCTTGTCAGACCTCTTTTGGTACCAATAAGGGTAAGTGAAAAAAGTGTCTTAAAAAATAAGAAAATACATTTTCCAATCTATGTGTATATCTTCTGTGTATTTTTTTTTTTCTGCTGAAAGTGCATGCACAGTTTACTTTTAAAGGGGCTTAGGTTTTGTTATATCCAGACACAGATGTAGTGCACCGGGTCAGTTCCTTTTTTGTCAATAGTCTGTTCATCTGCAAACCCATTATTAGAGGTGTCCCAATCCCACTGTTAGCATCTCGCTATTTTTTATAAAGGTGACCTCAGGAATTAGACTTGCCCAGAATTTAGCAACAGTAAAATGTGTTATAAACAAAACCTCTTAGTATTAAAACTGTATACATCATAATAGGAGATATTAAAGGAGCAGGGTCAGGGGCCTCCCTCAGCAAAATGGAAGCTGACCTATATTAAAAAAATATATATATCACCGTTGGCTTCTTGGAAGTACTGTGCAAGTTCCACTACAGATAGTACAAAGCCACTACAATGGCTTTATGGATAATTGTGTCTGCTAGAGTTTAGGGAAGGGGTGTTTCTGAAGCAAATCTATCTCCACAAGGACAGTGCAAGCTTGGCAGCCGTTTTCAAGTAAAGACAGCTGAAGTCACTTGTTGGAACGTCTGCAAACTCTGGATACAGCTGCACTTGTCAGAAGCTTTGAGGGAAGTGTAATCAGCCGCAGAGATTCATTTGCATCTCAATTAGAAGCGAGTCAGGAGGAAGCACTGAAGTCTGTTGCTGGAAGGTTGCAGAAGAAATCATGCACAAAAGACCCCAACATTCAATACTCCAGCTGAGTATAGGACAATGTACCAGATTTGGTTTCCATGGGGACCAGCAACCTGCTGAGCCATTGAAAAATCTCAGGGGCTTGCACTGTAATCATTTGATCATAATGACAAATTCCACCGTCCTTACCAAATTCATTTTTAGCTCTTAGAACTTTTTTTCAGATAGTGCTTCTACTTCAAATTATTTTCAGTATTCATTTCATGCAGTTGATTTTTCCCTTAAAGGAGAACTCTAGGCACGCTAAAGTAAACACTAAGGCACAGTTCTGTAATAATAGCCAAAGTGCCATTAGAAGTTTTATAAAATGAATACTGTATTACTAAGTTGCCCTCCCACGATCAATACAGATTGCTTCCAACCATATGACGACAGCAAGAAAATATGACTGATGATATGGACCATCAGGCCACTGTGGTCCCTGTGCAAGCATCCTAAGATCAGAATGCAGCCAACTTTGGATGAGTTCATCATAACTTTGGAGTCTCCCAAGCCATCATTATGTTCAAAAAGTATTTTACATGTAGACTTCCTCTCTGCCTATTTCAGGACAATAGTGACCATCTCGGTGAACAGCAGGGTCAGGGGCCTCCCTCAGAAATAAGTTTGTCACCCATTTCCTGCTGGGTAGCAAACTGTCATCTCATGCCTATGTAGCTTACAGGAATTCAAGGTACTCTTCCAGTTTCAAGCAAAAAATAAAAAATGCTGCATATAATTTATTTATTTTTTGTTTTCATAGTGTGAGCAGCAACAACTTAACAGAGGTCAAGTCTTTACTAGCAGATGTGCACAGAGAATAATTCCACTAATTGACTCTTCCAGCACCATAAGTACAGTGCCTTGAAAAAGTATTCATACCCCTTGAAATTTTCCACATTTTGTCATGTTACAACCAAAAATGTAAATTAATTTTATTGGGATTGTATGTGATAGACCAACTCAAAATGGCACATAATTGTGAAATAGAAGAAAAATGATAAATGGTTTTCAAAATGTTTTCAAATAAATATATGAAAAGTGTGACGTGCATTTATATTCAGTCCCCTTTACTCCAATACCCCTAACTAAAATCTAGTGGAACCAATTGCCTTCAGAAGTCACCTAATTGAGTAAATAGAGTACATCAGTGTGTCATTTAATCTCAATATAAATACAGCTGTTCTGTAAAGCCTTCAGAGGTTTGTTAAAGACCCTTAGTGAACAAACAGCATTATGAAGGCCAAGCAACACACCAGACAGGTCAGGGATAAATTTGTGGAGAAGTTTAAAGCAGGGTTAGGTTATAAAAAATATATCCCTAGCTTTGA
This sequence comes from Lithobates clamitans, assembly GCA_037952925.1. NCBI lineage: Eukaryota > Metazoa > Chordata > Amphibia > Anura > Ranidae > Lithobates > Lithobates clamitans. The sequence continues at coordinate 3,746,772 of JBBGZY010000049.1, forward strand.
ACATCTCACGGAGCACTGTTGAATCCATCATCCGAAAATGGAAAAAGTATGGCACAACTGCAAACCTACCGAGACATGGCATTTGTTAGCCCTCCCCCCCCCCCAAAAAAAAAAAAAAAGATTCTGTTCCTACTACCCTGTTTCCCCGAAAATAAGACCTAGCGTGATTGTCGGTGATGGCTGCAATATAAGCCCTACCCCCCAAATAAGTCCCACCTGGTTTCCCCGAAAATAAGCCCTAAACTGAAAATAAGACCTACAAGGACTTTAACTAGGGCTTATTTGGGAGGTAGGGCTTATACTGCAGCCATCACCGACAATCACGCTAGGTCTTATTTTCGGGGAAACAGGGTATACAGCACAGTGTTTGTGCTGTGTAATTTGGCTCCCTGTAACACCTGTAATACCTGGCTGATCCTGCCTGGCTATGCCCTCCCCCCTGTAAACTGACCACGATAATTAAGGCTGCTGAGCCCTGACACTGTGGTCCGTTGACCTTCCTCCATCATCCACAGCCCTGCTCTCCTGTGTCTCCTATGTCCTCCTCCCCTCTCTGCCTGTCTGCGTCTCAGCTGCTCTCATATTTCATATAAAATCATCCCATCCGCGCTGTAATATACCAATAAGTGTCCCTGTGCATATGTTATGTCAAAAATATGCTTATCTGTATCCATATCAGTGCGGCTCCCAGCAATCAGCTGATGCGCGTCTCTCTCTCCTCTCCGGTTGACCTCAGCGGAAGTGCTCGGCCCCATCCACTGGAACTGTGAGCCGGATAGTGAAGAGAGCCGAAGAGTCAGCTGAGCGCTGGGAGTGGCGCTGATATAGATACCGATAAGAATATTTTTTACATAACACAGGCAAGGGACATTTATTGGTATATTACAGCGCAGATGGGATGATTTTATATAAGTGAGTTAACCACTTTAACATGACAGGCCGGGCATGGAGAGCATTAATCAGAGAAGCAGCCAAGAAGCCCATGGTAACTGTGGAGGAGCTGCAGAGATCCACAGTTAAGGTAGGAGAATCTGTCCACAGGACAACTAATAGTCATGCACTTCACAAATCTGAATCTGAAGTTGAACTTTTTGGCCTAAAAGTAAAATGCTATGTGTGGCGGAAAACGAACACTGTACATCACCCTGAATACACCACCCTCACCATGAAATATGGTCTTAGTGGCATCATGTTGTGGGGATGCTTTTCTTCAGCAGGGGCAGGGAAGCTGGTCAGAGTTGATGGGAAGATGGATGGAGCCAAATGCAGGGCAATCTTAGAAGAAAACCCGTTAGAGTCTGCAAAAGACTTGAGACTGGGTGCAGAGGTTCACCTCCCAGCAGGACAACGACCCTAAACATACAGCCAGAGCTACAATGGAATGTTTTAGATCAAATCATATTCATGTGTTACAATGGCCCAGTCAAAGTCCAGACCTAAATCTATTTGAGAATCTGTGGCAAGACTTGAAAATTGCTGTTCACAGGTGCTCTCCATCCAATCTGACAGCTTAAGCTATTTTGCAAAGAAGAATGTGCAAAAATGTCACTCTCTAGATGTGCAAAGCTGGTAGAAGACATCCTCAGTAAGACTTACAGCTGTAATTGCAGTGAAAGGCGGTTCTACAAAGAATTGACTCAGGGGAGCTGAATACAAATGCACACCACACTTTTCAGATATTTGTAAAACATTTTGAAAATCTTTTATTATTTTCTTTCCACTTCACAATTATGTATCATTTTGTGTCTATTACATAAATCCCAATAAAATACATTTACGTTTTTGGTTGTAACATGACAAAATGTGGAAAATTTGGTATGAATACTTTTTCAAGGCATGGTATCTATTAATAGTATGAGTGGTTTCATTATGTTCCACATATTGAAGTCAAAACATCGCTGGAACATTACATTAGGAAGATACTTTGAAGTGACCCGTACATTAAGCACGGGTAACATTTTGTCACCATTCAGTTTGCTCGTAGGTATTAAAGTTTATATAAAAGAAATTAAGATGTTAGAAATCTTAAAAAAAAAAAAAACTTGCAAGTATTTGTAATTTGTAAGCTACTGGCAAGAATTTTCGATTCAAGATTTTTATGATAGGAGAGGTATAAATTATTAATATTTAATTGTAAAATTAAGTTTTCCATGTTCAGAGAAACAGTCTTGCTATAGCAGACTTGTTATGCATTATAAATGTGCAGTATTGTAGGCGCCGAAAAGCGTTAGTACTTATGCACTCTTTTGTCTGCTAATTCAATCCATCTGTTACAATATAAGCTATATTTATGTATAGAACCTCAGTGCCTGATCCAGTGCGAGTTAAAAAAAAAACACACCTGCAATTGGAATAAATAATAAATTGAAGTGTTGATCATAGCAACCAGTGAGATGTTAGTTTTCAGCTTTAAAAACTTTATTTTAGGCAGAGCTAGTCTAATATGCTATCCATAGTGTTATTTCCTGTATTGTAGATCAGTCATTGCTGCAGCTCTGCTACCCACAGGATGACCAGTCACCTGCTCACTTCCATGTAGTTTTCTCTAGGTTATCCTGGAATGGTGCGTCTAGTCTTTCCCTGCCCATTTCTGCCCTGCTCCATTTATTGTTAGCACATTGTTGTCATCTGAGATATAACCTCGAGCATCATCCAAACTTCTCCCAATACTCAGTTCAAAACATAGCATCATGTTGAGGGCTTTTAAGAGATTGCTTGCAAGAACACACCTACATATTATCTGGATGAAATGTAGAGCACCATGCTGATATACCCCAACTGCAGTGGGCAGCATCTTAAACAGCTTTTGATTAAAAAAAAGTGCTTAGATGATTTCAGAAAATGGGTTTGGGAAGTTTTGTACTCTTTCTTGCCTGGAGTTTAGCTTTCACAAGTGCAAGAAAAATGACAGCCACAGTACCTGTTTAAATGACATCAATATATGGAAAATCAGAGTTCATTCTGAACATGGTGCCTTTCCAAAGCTAGGGACCATACATTCTCACGATCTCTGCTATTTACTGCAGAAGTTTTTTTTTTCTAATCTTAAATTTTTTTTGGAACATCCAAATGGCCTCTCCACAATCTTCTGTACCTGTCCCTATGGTACATGTATGGCTAATTTAAATACACTGTATTTTGATGCTTTATTTTGACATCTGTGCTAAACTGTACCATTACAGTAGTATAATTATACTACAGCTATAATTCTGTATAACAGCATGCTACATGCAGGTCTATTAAACGGCACTGCAGTGCAGGCATGTGAAGAACCCTATGGATTGGCCCAATCAAACGCTTCTCTCTTGCATTAGTGCCTTAAAATGAGACTGTGCCTAGCTGGCAATCACTAGCTGGGAGAACCCAAAATACAACCCACCCCATGAAGCAAAAAACTGTATCACATAAGGGGGCCCTGGATTGGCCAAAAAACCTCATCACCTCATAAAGCAGCGCAGTGTATTTCAGACTAGTGTTTGTGTCCTCTTTGGAAGCATAGGTTGTCTCTGGTGAACTAGACTAGTTCTGGGTTATTGAGAAAGATGATGACATGATGATACATGCAATTACCATAGCTTCCCTTCTATGGCACGTGGATACCATATAAAATTATTGCTCTACACTATACCACATTGATTTTAAATATCCTCTTATAATTTTATCATTTATCCATGAATGGTAAAATCTCTTTTTCGTACATTTTATGCAAATGATGAACCTAGGCCTTGTGTGAGCTTTGGACTTGTGTCTATGACATCAGGTTGACATCAGTTTGAGACGCTTCTGCTTTAACCTGTATAGGATTTGTAGGTATGTATATAGATTTGTATAGGAATGCAACAACCGCTTAAAGTGAACAAAAGCCCATTAACACAGGCTATCAATGTCTTTTTTGTTAGTTCTTGTTCTTATACATGTTATAGATTTCACATAATTTTGTATTTATTGATTGCTGATATCTGGGACTTGATTACTATTTAATATCATTATATACATTTTTCTGTGTTTTTTTTTATCGGTTTAGTTTGCTTTGATTTCTCTCTGCTGTGTTCTGTGCTGTTTTATCCATGTAGAAGGAGCTGATGGTGTAATTGAGTAGCTGCAGCTGGAGGTGGCTTTGTGTCCACTATATGGCAGCAGAGATCACTTCCACCATCTAGTCATGAGTAAGCGCTAAACTCGTGCAAACACGTTTACTCTTCTTTACATCCCGTTTTTCTTTTTGCCTGTATATTTGTTTTTTGTTTTTTATGGATCCATCCATAAAGTGGTGCTCTTTCAGAGTTCAGCCATCTGAAGTATTTCATGTATCCTGTGTTTCAGCTGATGAACTGGGCATTGCATTCGATGAACTGAGGATAGTGTGGGAAATCATTAGACTAATCTGGAGCAGTGTCCACCTGTCTTTTTTGTTTAGTGTCATAACCAATGCATAGAAAAGAAAAACATTTTGACATGCTAAATTATCCTGGTTTCATGAAAAATCAAGGAAAAATGCTGTACATCTCTGCAATATGCCCATTTCCCCCACTTTTTATCCCTTTAAAAACTCTGCTAGTACAGGAAAATAGTTGTTGGACAACAAGAAATACACTTAGCTCCTAGGTCCTCTTGTGGGCTTACCAGACACAGCATTTCTGGTAGAGGTCGACAGATATGGGTTTTTCCCTGACCAATGCCGATATTTAGAAATCGGGGCGGTTGCCTTTTTTTTGCGGCCAATATTTTAGGCCGTTTTTTTTTTTTTTTTCCTTCATCTCATAAAATCTAGAGTGGAGAGGCGGGGAGGAAGTTATTGTTTAGGATGGAGAGGTGGGGAGGAGGTTTTTGTTTAGGGTGGGGAGGAGGATATTGTGTAGGGTTGAGAGGTGGGGAGGAGGTTATTGTTTAGGGTGAAGAGGTGGGGAGGAGGTTATTGTTTAGGGTGAAGAGGTGGGGTGCAGCTCATCAGTGCCCACCAGTGCAGCCCATCAGTGCCACCTCATCAAAAAAAAAAAAAAAAAAAAACGTCAGCAGTGTGTTGCGTTTGTTACAATATGATTTTTTTTATATTAATCAGACATAAGATACATGGGACATAACATTACACAATAGTGGTTGGTCATAGAGATACTGTTCGGTTCTGGCTTGAGTAAACAATGGGTACGGTGTATTTAATTGACAGTTTTCAACAGGCTATTGTCTCTATAGCTACAGTACACAAGAGATTTACTTGTTTGAGGTTCTTTCAGCTCTCAAACTGAAAGAATGACTGTTAGATTACTGTCAGGTGTTGGCTAGAGTAGACAATGGGTACGTAGATACCATTTTTGTATTCAATTGACAGTTTTCAACAGTCCATTGTTTCTACAGCTACAGTAAACAGGTATGTTTTCTGTTGTTTAGTAACTATGGTAAACAGCCTGACACATAAAAGGGGTCAGTAGAGACTGGGACACACACACACCATGTTGCTGTAAGATTAGAAGCCACTCATGATAGAAGAAAGGTGCCTGATGCTCCAGGAGAGTCGTTGCCAATGGAGATCTCGAACATGCAGTAACAGAAGAGAAGTAACCTTTAAGTGTATTTGTACTGGTATAGACCATAGGCATTTGCTAGGCATTTTGCATGTTATAGATATCTGTCAGTCTTGTATTATATTCCTAATATTGTAATATTTTTGTATGTAAGGCATCTTTGTATAGTAAAAGCACATTTACACACTGCAGAAATCTCAGCTTCCTTTCTTATACCACAGAGTAACCTTGATAGCGGCCGTTTTGAATAGAAGGTAGGCGGCATGGGGGGAAATTTCCCAGCCCGCCCATCCCACCCCTTCCCACCCCTTCCATCCCCTTCCCACCCCTTCCATCCCCTTCCCACCCCTTCCCACCCCTTCCCACCCCTTCCCACCCCTTCCCACCCCTTCCCACCCCTTCCTCCCACTTCCTCCCCCTTCCTCCCCTTTCCCACCCCTTCCTCCCCCTTCCCACCCCTTCCTCCAATCCCAGCACTCACCTTCTGGCTCTGGTACACCTCACTGCTGTGTTAATTGGCCTAACTTGCATAATAATTGGCCGATCCCGATTTCTTAAAAAAGGCCAAATATCAGCCGATATATCTGTCGACTCTAATTTCTGGACCACCAGAAATGAATTTAGCTCCTAGGTCCTCTTGTTTAGCTGACTAGACACAGCATTTTTATTGACTGAGTGGTGATAGCCCTGCCCATTGGTCTTTTTGTTAGTCAAACCATCCCCTATCCTATTCTCCACAACCCAATTGTTCAGTATTCCAAGAAAAGAACAGGTTGAGTTCATTATTCATTATTCTCTTTATGAGAAACACCAGAAGTGTACACAGGACTCAGGGCAGATTTGAATTTCTGACATGATCAACAAATATTTTTTTGTTTGCACTTATCAGGGATATAAAAACACACCTTTAATAGTATGTTTAACGGACCAAAGGTAGCAAATAAGAGAGATTTTTTAGGGTTTATATACAGTGGGTATAGAAAAGAATCGTCCCCCTTTTAAAATAATCACATTTGTTGCTTTGTAGCCTGATAACACAGTTTTAGTGTTACACAGTTTTCAGTTTTATCCAGCTGTATTTACTCAGTGCAACTTATAACATCCAAGTGAAAGATATAAAACCAACATGTCAGAAAAAAATTAAAACAATTAAAAAATAGAATCAGTGAGTTAGAAAAAGGATCACCCCCCCCCCCCCCCTAAAAATTACTTGTAAACTCAATCAGGTGTAGCTATCCACCCTCTCAATGACACACAAAGCCATTTGGCTTTCAGCTGTGATAAGATGGGGTCATTTTGAATAGTTAAGCATGAAAAGAGCTTTCCTGGAGCATTTCAGTCCCCAGTAGTGCAGCTGAGGCAAACAATCGACCATGGGTGGCAAGGCACTGTCGAAAGATCTCTGGGATAAAGTTGCGGACAGGCATAAGTCAGGAGATGGATACAAAACATTTTTCAAAGGCTTTATCAATGCCTAGAAGCAATGTGAAGACCATTATTAGGAAGTGGAAGGTATTTGGCACAACACAGACCCTCCCTGGATCAGGACATCGTTCCAAGCTGGATGAAAGAGCCAGGAGGAAACTGGTCAGAGAGGCTAACAAGAGGCCTACAGCAACTCTGAAACATGTGCAGGAATTTATGCCAAAGAGTGGTCATCGTGTACTTGTGACAACAATGTCACAAATTCTCCACAAATAGGGCTAGTATGGGAGGGTTGGAAGTATAAAGCCACTCCTCAAGAAAGGCTACATGCAGTCATGACTGAGCTTTGCCAAAACACACCTTGAAGATTCTGAGGCCACATGGAAAAAGGCGTTATGTTCAGATGAGACTAAAATTGTATTATTTGGCCTCAACACCAAACGATATGTCTGGCAATTCAATACAGCATACCATCCAAATAACACCATTCTTACAGCAAGGCATGGAGGTGGTAATATCCTGTTATGGGGTTGTTTCTCTGCAGCAGGCACTGGAGCACCTGTCAGGATAGAAGGAAAAATAGATGGCACAAAATACCATTGATTTTATATATTTTTTTGCAACTTTTTTTGGCCCATTACACATTGCCGCGACTTGAAAGACGTGCGATTTTACCGTGATTTTCGCTGACGCAATTTCAATGTGATTCCAGGGAATGCCTGTGTAAACTTGAGGTCTATGGTGCTCAACTTGCATCAAAGTCAGACCAAAGTAGTGCAGGGACTACTTTGAAGTCACACAGATGTGAATGGTTATCATTGGGAATCATGGGGTACGACTTGTCATGTGACTCTGATGTCCAAAGTCGCAGGAAACGTCGCACGAGTGTGAAAGGGCCTACATTGGTATTGTTTGAGAGAGGTACAAAACAGATCCTCTGAGCATACCCCGGCTCGAAAAACAAAAAGGAAATCCACAAGTAAAGAATATCAAACATAAAACCCCAAGCTTGCTGCAAGAATAGAAAAGTTATAAATGCTCCTGCACATGGAATACACAATCGGTACCATTGAATATTTGGAGAAAATCTGCCGCCTTCTGCCAGAAAGTTGTCAATGGGAAGAAGGTTTACCTTCCAAAATGACAATGACCAAAAGCACACAGCAAAAATTACCATACAGTGGTTTAAGTTGAAAAAGGTGAATGTCCTTGCATAGTTTAGGCAGAGCCCAGACTTGAACCCCATTGAAAATCTGTGGAATTAATTGAAGACTGCAGTCCACAAAGGGTCACCATCAAATTTAACTGAAATTGAGCAGTTCTGCAAAGAAGAGTGAGCAAACATTGCAAAGTCTAGATGTGAAAAGTTAGAGTACTATCCCAGCAAAGGCTGTAATTAACCCAAAAGGTGGTTCAACTAAATACTGACACAAGGGTGTGATCCTTTTTTCTAACACAGTTATTCTGTTTTTGAATTTACTTTTTCTGGCATGTTGGTGGTATATCTTTCATTTGGATGTTATATGTTGCACTTGGTAAATACAAACATAAAACAAAAATTGTGTCTGTCTTCATTTCAGACTACAAAGCGGCAAAATGTGATTATTTTTAAGGGCTGATTCTTTTCTATACCCACTGCACATATTAAGCAAGTGCAGAGATGATTTAAGAAGCCCTTTAATCCTTAAACTGTCCTTTCTTCTATCCATTTAATAGAACTATGGCAGTCAGGTGAATTGCATATATTTTTGTAAGCACTGATTCCTGTCGGGCAAATCTTGAGATCCCCTTTTAGTTTAAATGAAATCAACAGCATTGCTTTTACAGGTAATAGGCACATTTTATTTATAAGATTTCTATCCCTTGCTCCCTACCTCCCCTACCAGTGGCTGGAGTGTGCCCATCCAGCTCCTGCATGCAAATTCATTTGGAAATGATTATGGAACTCTAGAGCAGAGGTTGACATGGCTGTGGCAATTTATTCTCTGTGGCACCTGACAGCTTTCCTCCCTGAGATGTTCATCTGTGATTGACAGGCTTGTCTGCGGTCGGTCTTTGTTACCTAGTTCAGACGAAAACACAAGATTTAACTTGCCTTCTTGAGCCGCTGCTGTCAGATATTGTAGCCGGTTATGTGAAGACAGGCCAGAGGTTTGAGGCATAAGAACTTGCCCAAGCAACACCAATCTTGGCTGTGTCCTAATGAACACTGCGGTAGTTATAATAGGTGGGATAAAGAAGCCCTGACCTTCATTTTGAAGTGCAGTTTCCTGCTGCTGCAGATCGATAGTTTAGCTCCGTCTCCACTGCTTACCTTCCGTTCTCACAGTGAGAACCTTATCCAGGCATGAATCGATAGCTCTAATCTGCCCTAGCCTGTTACAACTCATGCAAGGCAAAGCTTTTAGGTAGCATTACACAAGATGGTGGAAAATATTTCCTTACTTGTAGCCCACTTCATGAACTTGCACAGAAATTTGTCAGATTCCATTTCTTTTAGTCTTGGCTTGCCTTTGTTGTGTACCTTAAAATTCTAACCACAGGTTGCAGGAAAGAAAATCGCTCGATTCCACCATCAACACAGTCAGTGTTGATGTGGGAATCCTTCCTGCAGAGCTTTTGTGTTCCCTGGGGGCAGGGAGAGGGAACACACAATGATTATTGATAGTGACTATAGCCACTGACAATAATCGCATGAGAAATACAACAGACTGGTTGTCCCCAAGTTAATCAATCGATCAACTTGGGTACAATCAGCCTGCCCATACATGGTTCGAATTTCTGCCGGTCCCTGCTGAACCGGCCGAGATTTGAACAGTTTATGGCCGGCTTAATTGTTGCAGGTTTGTACAGTGTATCAGCTTATCAGTAGTTTTAACTAGTACCATGAAGATAATAATGATAATTGGGGTACATCAGATAACATTTAGGTTTTTCAGTTGGAATAGCTGCCTTATACATTGTTCTCCATCAAGGTATTTATTGGGTACAATTCCTGTGAAGATCAAACTCAGTCTTGGATCCATATTGTGCTGTGTGTTGTTAATAGTAATTCATTTTTAAAGACTAGTTGGATTTTAGAAGCTAAAATATAAAGGTGAAAAAGTACTGTAATAGCAGTGATTTCATTAATTCCAAAATTGAGGCTACAAACAGCTGTTTAGTAAGTTTGAAATAAATGGCTGTACAATATTAGGCTGTATGGCCTCATACACAGGCTTCAAAAAGAGGTGGCTTGTCCTTTCCCCAACTGTCTAGCAATGTTTTTTATTGATTTTTAATGTAGTGCAAAAGGTAAAAACTGTGGATGATGATCTGATAGAGTTAAAAATTCAGTTGTTAGAGGTGGGCTTCCCTGAGGAGATGAGTTTTCAGGGATAGTCTAAAGGTGGCCAGAGTAGGAGATAGACAGATTGCGGTAGTGAGTTCCAGAGTATGGGAGAGGCTCTGCAGAAGTACAGGAGACTAGCATGGGAGGAGGAAATGAGAGCTAAAGAGCAGGAGGTCTTGGGAGGAGCGGAGAGGACAGTTTGAGTGATATTTGGAGACAAGATTGGTGCTGTGGCATAGGTCTGAGTTGGGAATGGCTTTGTATGATGATGTTAATAATTTGAATTTATGATGATAGACTAAAGAGGGGATAGTCTACTTAGAGGTAGGCTGATGAAAAGGAAGTTGCAATAGTCAAAGCGAGAGATGACAGAGGAGCGAATTAGTAGTTTGTAGTAGTGGTGGTAGTAGTTTAAAAGGGGTGCATTTTAGCTTTATGAAGGTGAAGTCTACAGGCATTTGACAGCAATTGGATTTGGGACCGAAAGGACAGGTCAGCGTCTAGGATTACACCTAGTACCCTGGTGTGAGAGGAGGGAGTGATAATTGTATTATTGATCTCTATAGAAAAGTCGGGGAGGAGGGCATGAGCAAGGGGGAATAATACAAGCTCACTTTTAGAAAGAAGTGATGTGACATCCTTGCTGATACTTCAGTAAGTTAGTAATATGAGAGGAGACTGAAGAAGTAGGGTGAGGAGTAGAGCCATAGATTTGGGTGTCATCAGCATAGAGATGGTTTTGGAAGCTGTGGGAGGTTAAGTGACCAAGAGAGGAGGTGTAGATAGAGAAGAGATCCAAGAACAGAGCCTTGGGGGACCCCTACAGAAAGAGGAAGTGTCCAGAAGGAGACAGAGTTGTAGGTAACACTGAAGAAACGCTGTGATGGATACAGTGCCAGTGCCTTGAAAATGTATTCATACCCCTTGAAATTTTACACATTTTGTCATGTTACAACCAAAATTGTAAATGTATTTTATTGGGATTTTATGTGATAGACCAACATAGAGTGGCACATAATTGTGAAGTGGAAGGAAAATGATAAATTGTTTTCAACATTTTTTACAAATAAATATGTGAAAAGTGTGCTCTGCATTTGTATTCAGCCCCCCCGAGTCAATACTTTGTAGAATCGCCTTTCGTTGCAGTTACAGCTGCAAGTCTATTTGGGGATGTCTCTACCAGCTGCCCGGTCTTCTTTGCAAAATAGCTCAAGCTCTGTCAGGTTCCTCCGTGTCCCTGTTCCTTTTCTTGTCCCAGCTACCTGCCTTTGTCCCTTTTCTGGTCTCTCTGGGTCTGCAGCCGATGAATCCCCCTTGGATGTTTGTATTAGCACACATGATATAAATTATTGTCGTGACCAAAACTTATTACCCCTGAAGAAGAGGTTGATCCCTTTATTACCTCGAAATGTTGTTTTTTTTCTATCTGTTATACAATAGAATTGGTCAATGTTATTTCTTCTGATCTCCATGTATATGCATCCAGTTTTAATGCTCATTATGTTATGTCATAGTTAATATGTTTTTATCTTTTTTCTATAATAAATATCTTCTTTTTTAATTTCTACTTCTCTACTCAATATATTAATACTTACCTACCTGTCAGTGACCCAAATCAAAGTCCCACTAGAGGATATACACTCATGTTTGTGTAATTTTTTCCTCATTCTGTTAGGGATGTGGGTTCATTAACACTACAGCTCTCTTCAGAGGTGACACTATCTCCCCTCAATTGGATTTAGGTCTGTACTTTGGGTCATTTTATCGCATGAATGTGCTTTGATCTAAACCATTCCTTTGTATCTCTGGCTGTATGTTTAGGGTTGTTGTCCTGCTGGAAGGTTAACCTCTGCCCCCAGTCTCAAGTCTTTTGCAGACTCTAACAGGTTTTCTTCTACGATTGCCCTGTATTTGGCTCCATCCATCTTCCCATCAACTCTGACCAGCTTTCCTGTCCCTGTTGAAGAAAAGCAATCCCACAACATGAAGCTGCCACACCATGTTTCATGTTAGGGATGGTGCATTCAGGGTGATGTGCAGTGTTAGTTTTCCACCACACATAGCGTTTTTGCTTTTAGGCCAAAAAGTTCAATTTTGGTCTCATCTGACCAGAGTACAGGGGGTCCCCTAGTTACAAACATCCGACTAGTATTGTCAGGGCATTGCAGAGTATTGGCACTGCTGCCATCCGATCTCTCCCCTCCACTGTACAGATCTGTATACAGAGGGGAGAGAGGAACCGGAGTCATGACGGAGCGATCACGTGCTAAATGGCCGCCGGGTGTACCAAGATGGCCGCCGCTCCGGAGCTAGGCCAAAGCCGCGGCCTTTCCTATGGCCGAGGCCACAGAGCGCTCCACGGATCGCGGGTGTCCCGTACGGATCAACCTCCGCGGATCGGATCACGGATAGATGACGAACCGTTGCACCCCTAGTGACAACCCTTCCCTATGCTATCCAAAAAGCTTAAAAATAGTTTTTTTGGCTGGAGCTACACTTAAATGTACCTGTTCCGACTTACAAACAGATTCAACTTAAGAACAAACCTACAGTCCCCAACTTGTTTGTAACCCGGGGACCCCCTGTACCTTCTTCCACATGTTTACTGTGTCCCCCACATGGCTTCTGGCAAACTGCAATGGGGACGTCTTATGGATTTCTTTCAACAATTGCTTTCTTCTTGCTATTCTTCCATAAAGGCCAGATTTGTGGAGTGCACGACTAATAGTTGTCCTGTGGACAGATTCTCCCACCTGAGCAGTGTATCTCTTCAGCTCCTTCAGAGTTACCATGGGCCTATTGGCTACTTCTCTGATTAATGCTGTCCTTGCCTAGCCTGTCAGTTTAGGTAGACGGCCATGTCTTGGTAGGTTTGCAGTCGTGCCATACTCTTTTTCCGTTTTCGGATGATGGATTGAACAGTGCTCCATGAGATGTTCAAAGCTTGGGATATTTTTTTATAACCTAACCCTGCTTTAAACTTCTCCAAAACATTATCCCTGACCTATCTGGTATGTTCCTTGGCCATCATGATTCTGTTTCTTCACTAAAGTTCTCTAAGAAACCCATGAGCGCTTTACAGAACAGCTGTATTTATACAGAGATTAAATTGCACACAGGTGGACTCTATTTACTAATTAGGTGACTTCTGAAGGCAATTGGTTTCACTAGATTTTAGTTAGGGGTATTGGAGTAAAGGGGGCTGAATACAAATGCACGTCACACTTTTCATATATTTTTTTGAAAACCATTTATCATTTTTCTTCTACTTCACAATTATGTGCCACTTTGTGTTAGTCTATCAAATAAAATACATTTATGTTTTTGGTTGTAACATGACAAAACGTGGAAACTTTCAAGGGGTATGAATACTTTTTCAAGGCACTGTATATGTATGTATGTATATATATATATATATATATATATATATATATATATATATATATATATATAAAATATGCTGTGGGGTAGAAAGAGGGGTAAAGTAGGGAGAATATGAGGACAGAGGGCACTAATATGAGAAGGAAGTTTAAAGGGAGCACTATAAAGGAAAAATAGAGTGGGAGTCAGACTTCATGTCAGCCTTTCTGGAGTGGAGCATAGTTTTTGTTGTATCTTCATACTGCTTTCGTTAAACTGCTGCATTTAAACCTCTTTAACAGTTCTAAAAACACCTCCAGTCTGCAACTTCTCCATAAGATGATCAAAATTTATAGGAAAATGGGGCAGGGAAGCATTTGTCAATTGATCAATTAGGAACTGATGGAGACACTTAAATGAAAGGGAACATTTTCAACAAAAAAAAACACAAACACAGGCCAAAGTCAGAAAATAATTGATTCTTTGATCTCTAAAGGCAAGAAGAGGTAAGAACCAATCGCCAAAAATATAGAGCATTTACCATAGCACAATAACAATGTAAATTATTTGTTAAACATGGGTATTCCAAACAGCAGTAATTTACCATAGAGCAATAGCCGTGTCAATTATCAGTTCTAAATGGCATGGGGGCTGTTAAACATGGATATTCCAAGCAGCAGTCATTTACCATAAAGCAATAGCAGTGTCAAGTATCAGTCATATATGGCATGGAGAATGGAATGGTGAATTTGTGTTGTATACCACCAGGTCTGGATAAGCAGTTGCCCCAGGGGCAAAAAAAGGAATTATTTCCTTTTTGTCCGTGGAAGTGGTCTAGACCTCTGACATGAAAGTATGTGCATATATCATAGTTACATAGTCAGGTTGGAAAAAGTCCATCCAGTTCAACCAAAAAAAACCCCATTCAATCCCATATACACAATGTTTTACCCACAGTTGATCTAGGGGAAGGCAAAAAACCCCAGCAAAGCTTGATCCAATTTGCTACAGCAGGGAAAAAAATTCCTTACCGATCCCCCCCTGGAGGCAATTAGATTTTCACTGGATCAACTTTACCTTTTAATGTTAGTACCCAGTTATATTATGTACGTTAAGGAAAGAATCCAGGCCTTTTTTAAAGTAATCTACTGAGCTGGCCAGAACCACCTCTGGAGGGAGTCTATTCTACATTTTCACGGCTCTTATTGTGAAGAAACCCTTCCATATTTGGAGATTAATTTTTTTTACTCTAGACATAAAGAGTGCCCCTTTGTCCTCTGTGATAACCTTAGATTGATTGTAAAGTCTCTTTTTTTTTTTCCTATAAAAATAACAAACATGTTATACTTGCCTCCACTGTTGTAGTGAATTTTCACAGAGCAGCCCGAATCCTCCTCTTCTTGGGTCCCTCTTCAGTGCTCCTGGCCCCTCCCTCCTTTTGCATGCCCCCACAGCAAGCAGCTTGCTGTGGGGGCACTCGAGCTGAATCACAGCTCTGTGTGTCCATTCAGACATGGAGCCCCGCCCCCTTTCTCCCCTGATTGGCTAGCTGACTTTCATTGACAACAGCTTATCGGAATGGAGAATCTCGGATGGCTGAGACACTAGTGGAAATCGCTGGACAGAGAGGGACCTCAGGTAAGTATTAGGGTGGCTGCTGCACACAGAAGGCTTTGTATCCTAATGCATATAATGCATAAAAAACCTTCTGCCTTTACAACTCCTTTAAAGTGAATAACTTAACACCAAGTTCACTATATGGACGACTTATGTATTTATACATGTTGATCATATCCCTTATTCTCCTCTTCTCAAGAGAGAATAAACTCTAATCTTTCCTCTTACCAGTTTGGTTGCTCTTCTCTGGACTTTCTCCAGTTCCCGATATCCTTTTTGAGAACTGGTGCCCAAAACTGAACTGCATATTCCAGATGAGGTATAAGTAATGATTTGTACAGAGGCAAAATAATCTCTCTCTCTCTCTCTCTCTCTCTCTCTCTCTCTCTCTCTCTCTCTCTCTGGAGTCCATAACACTCTTAATACAAGAAAGGACTTTGCTCGCTTTGGAAACCGCAGCTTGGCATTGCAGGCTATTATTAAGCTTATGATCTACCAAAATCCCCAGATCCTTCTCCACTATGGATTCCCCCAGTTGTACTCTCCCTGGTATGTATGATGCATGCATGCATATTCTTAGCCCCAAGTGCATAACTTTATATTTATTAACCACTTACGGACCGCCACACGCCGATATTCGTTCCAACTTTGAAGAGGAATATTGTTGTTACGGCAGCAGCTAGCTGCTATAACCCCGGTATCCTCTTCTTCGGCCGGCAGTCCTCTTTCCGATAATAGTGGTCTCTGCGGCGGATTCACCATGAGATCACTTTTATCTGCGGCCGTGGAATGAGGGGCCCCCCTCCTGCCGCGCTCAGGTGCCCTCCGCCACTTAACAGTGTCATCGGCAGCGTTGGAGGTGATGGGATCCTTTCACATGCTGGGTATGGAGAAGAGTGAGGGGAAGATGACCCCCACCTGTCTCCATACCATTGCAGGGCGGAAGGGACGTCAAAACGTCACTTCCACCCATAGCTCTTAAAGGGCCATTTTTTTTTTTAAATGACAACATTTTTTTTTTTAACTGCATTTTAGTTTAAATTATGAGATCTGAGGTCTTTTTGACCCCAGATCTCATATTTAAGAGGTCCTGTCATGCTTTTCTTTCTATTACAAAGGATGTTTACATTCCTTGTAATAGAAATAAAAATGACACAATTTTTTTTTAAAAGAACAGTGTGAAATAAATAAGAAAAAAAATTTTTTTAAACGCGCCCCGTCCTGCAGAGCTTGCGTGCAGAAGCAAACGCATATGTGAGTAGCACCCACATATGAAAACGGTGTTCAAACCACACATGTGGGGTAGAGCGACAGCAATGATTTTAGCCCTAGACCCCCTCTGTAACTCAAAACAAAAAACCTATAGAATTTTTTTTAAACGTCATGGAGATTTTTAAGGCTAAAAGGCAGAACAAAAAGCACCTGGCTACGCCCATGGGCTGTCTTTAGTCAGTATATAACCCCCTCCCTGCTCTAGGTATTCAGTTTATTTCTGTCTAGTCAGGAGTAAGGACCTAGCTCCTTGTTGGGATCTTTTGGTCCTAGCAAATTTTCGTTTTTGTCTCCTTTCTTCCATGCATTTTCTCTTTGAAGATCTGCAATCAACTGCCGGGCTGGGCGACCGGCTGGATAATCTAGATCCAGTGGTCTCCCCAGTCCAGCCAGTGAGCGCGTGCAGACCGCAGCTACACGCTAGGTCGACCGTGACATAGCCTCAGGGGACGGACGCTGGCCCGCGAGTTAAACGTCTCGCAGGGTTGCATACGAATGGCCTCTGGTCCCAGTCGCAGTGGTCCATTGGCCGTCAGCCCACCACTTCGGTGGCGAGGAGTTCTGTCTGGAGGGTCACCCGCACTATAGATCGGCAAGCACAGTCCCCCCTTTCCCCCTTTTGTGTGGTTTAGGGTGGACGTGGGTAGAGGTCGACCGATATGGGTTTTTGGGTTTTTTGTAGAAATCGCGGTGGCCGATATATGATGCCGATTTTTTTGGGCCGATATATTAGGCCGATTTTTTCTTTTTTTTTTTTTTTCCCTTCATCTCATAAAATCTAACAGTTAGACCCCTTTCACACTGGGGCGTTTTTTAGGCGCTTTTGGGCTAAAAATAGCGCCTGTAAAGTGCCTGTAAAACGGCTCCCCTGCAGTCTCTGTGTGAAAGCCCGAGTGCTTTCACACTGAGGCGATGCGATGGCAGGATGTTAATAAAAAGTCCTGCAAGCAGCATCTTTGGAGCGGTGTATACCGCTGCTCCACCACTCCTGCCCATTGAAATGAATGCGCACCGCTGCCGAAGCGCCTGCAAAGTGTTTTGGCAGCAGCGCTGAATGGGCGCAATTAACCCCTTCCTCGGCCGCTAGCTGGGTTATAAGCGCCCCGCTAGCAGCCGAATAGCGCCGCTAAAATGACGGTAAAGCGCCGCTAAAACTAACAGCGTTTTACCGTCAACGCATGCCCGCTCCAGTGTGAAAGCAACCTTAAGTAATAAGTGATACAGACAATTTTTTACATTTAAACATTTATTAAACAAAACAAACCTCCAATCAGTTCACTTGTATGTATAATTTAGATTTTTAAAAAAAATAACTATATCTTAAATATTAAATACACAAAAACAGGTAATCAAAACTTTGACGAAAAAAATGGGCTAACTTTACTGCTTATTTATTTATTTTTTTTATTTCATTAATTTTTTTTTTTAAATTGCATTTGAAAGACCGCTGCGCAAATACCGTGTGACATAAAATATTGCAACAACTGCTATTTTATTCCCTAGGGTCTCTGCTAAAAAATATATATATAATGTTTGGGCATTCTAAGTGATTTTCTAGCAGAAAATACAGGATTTTTACTTGTAAGCAACACATGTCAGAAAAGATTGAGTCTTTAAATGGTTAAACTGAGAACTTCTACACACAGAGTTCAGCTCATTGATAAAAGAACTTGAAAAGATACAATGTATCTTCTTATCAGACTTGGCAGGCTGCCCAGAGGAGGAGAGAATTCTCTCCACAGATAACCTCAGGAAACTTGCATTGACTTCTATTACAGAAGTCATTTGCAAGTCCCGCTGAAGTTATAATCGGCTTTTTTTATCAGCACAATCAGCCGATGGCGATTAAGTAAAAAAAGCCAAATATCGGCCGATATATCGGTCGACCTCTAGACGTGGGTACCCTCCAGGGATGGTCGGACCTGCCTGCAGGATCCCTCCTACCATCCAAAAGTCCCTTGGTTAAACTAGTCTTCCCCTCCCCCACAGATTGATGGGAGTCCCAGGGCAAGCAGCAGAGACCCCTGGGGGTCTCCCCCGCCATTCCCCTTCTGGGTGGTGTGTGTCCTGCCCTCGCGGTATGAGGGGGGTTCCAATGCAGAGAGTACAGCGGAGCCCCCTACCTGCATGCCCTGCTGTGTGTGCAGTGTGAGGTAGTGTGCAGTTTGGGGGTCCCAGTGCAGAGAGCAGAGCGGTGCAGAGTACACAGCGATGTCCCTTAAATGTTCACCCTGCCTGGTGGAGTACAGTAATTTTTTGGAAGGGGGTCCCCTTGCAGAGGGTGCAGCAATGTTGAAGGCACAGAGGATCCTGGCAGCATGCCTCAGCATGTCAAATGGCCGGCGGCCATTTTTGGGTGGTCCGATGACATCACAGCGGCCATTTTCCCTTAGTCTGGCTGGTCTCTGGCTGGCGGCCATGTTTGTGTAGCGGATGATGTCACGGTAGCCATTTTTTGTTAGTCTAGTGAGACACTAGAGACAGCCAGAACCTCGTGGAGATGCCAGAACTTCTCCTGCTTCTCTTCCTGTCCCGGGATATATGAAATGGATGCCGACATTGGTGTTTCTGGGCCTGAATTGCGGCGCTCCTCCGTTTCGTAGGGTGAGTCTTTGGGGGTCCTTGTGTATCTCCCTCTCTGCTGGTAGGTACCCTGGCCATTGGGGTGTCCCTTAGTGGTGCCAAAGTTCCTTTGTACTACAGGGTCTTCTTCCCTATGGAGCCTCAGGGTCACATCTCACCCACTGATCCCCTCATGGAGGTGGCAGGTCCCTTGGAACCC
Organism: Lithobates clamitans; assembly: GCA_037952925.1. Taxonomy (NCBI): domain Eukaryota; kingdom Metazoa; phylum Chordata; class Amphibia; order Anura; family Ranidae; genus Lithobates; species Lithobates clamitans. Next base: position 3,766,078 of record JBBGZY010000049.1, read on the forward strand.
CAGCTTTCCATGGTTGCGCTGACGGCGGTCCTTGAGCCATTGGTATCCCTGGTGGAAGTAGCGTGTGGGCAAAGACCCAGGAGGAAGTGTCCCTCGCCTTCCCCTGCTTAGTTTGTCTCATTTGATTCTGAGCCTGATGCCACCGGGGACGTGGCCCATCCAGGGGGGGTTTAATATCTTGCCCCCTGACCCGTCCAATAGTGTGGTCTCAGCAGTGAGTGAAAAACGCTGGTGGACGCACTTGTTACTGTGGTGCGGGAGACTCTGAAGATGGAGGATGCGCTGTCAGGGCCACGGATGTGTCCTTTGTCACTTGGTATGCATAAGGCACCTCACTATTATGACTGGTTCGGCATTGCGTCCAGTCTTGGCCTCGGCCCTGGTGTCGCAGACCTTAACTGAATGAGCCAAGCTTTTGCGCCAGGGTCTGGGTAGTAAGCAGGTTCCCGCTGCTTATGTTGATTTAGCGGACCGGTCTGTCCATGGGCTGCAGTATATTTGTGATGCAACCTTGGATGCAGCTCCTGTGCTGTCCAAGCTTTCTGTTTCAGCGGTGGTGATTAGACGTATGCTGTGGCTTAAGTGTTGGTCAGCAGACCAAGCCTCTAAGAAAGCTCTCATTGATCTGCCCTTTCAAGGCGACCACCTGTTTGCGGCTACCCTGGATGGCATCATTAAGGGTGTCACGGGGGGGGGGGGGGAGAGTACCTTCCTGCCTCAATCTAGGAAAGGGAAGGAGCGTCGTCGCAGACGGGCCTTCCTTTTCAGCCCATAAGAAATTCTTCCGGGCTCCCGGGACTTCAGATAAAGGAAACTGATCTCTCAAGTCTTCACCAGGAAGTTCCCAGCACTCTTGATCTGGTAAGCCTAGAACAGGCTTCTCCGGATCCACTGACAAGACTCCTTCAGCATGAAGGTCTGCCCTCACCCGTTGCTGGGGTGGGGGGACATCTTCGGTGGTTTCCAGATTCATGGAACTTCTTCGTGGGCGTCAAGGGGGTCCACGAATTGAACCTTTTGGGGGTACCAAATTAGGGGTACAGAGATCATCCACTTCGGGGGGCCCTGTGTCTCCTTGTGCGGGTATAATTCCTGTAAAGGTTCAGGTGACGTCCGAACTACCCAAGGTCCCCTTTAGCCCCATCCAGGAAATTGGGTTACCTGGGTCTTACTCTGGAGTAAATGCCGACCAGGTTAGTAGTTTTTCTTCTCAAACGTCAGCCCCTTCAGCAGGTTCAGTTCAACAGGAAGTAACTGAGGCTCATAACAATCTCACAGGTTCCTCTGGTAGACATCGCAGTTGTCCTAGTCCCAACACAGGGCCAACACCTTCCTCTTCTGTGGTGCCTGCGAAGGACCGAGGGTGAAAGTCTTCTGGTGGCCATAAATGTCCCTTGGAAGCTACCTCCCAAAGAGGACCAGTTGTACCGAAGCCTGATCTTCCATCCTGCTTTACAGTAACCGGTTTTAATGGCCTAGCCATTGAAAGCCAGGTACTGAGAGATAGAGGTCTGTTGGGATCTCAGGCGCTAGTTCTTCTTGGGCCTTCTGTCATTAGGTGTCAATATCACAGGTTTGCAAGGCGGTCACTTGGTCATCAGTGCATACCTTCACTAAATTCTATAAAGTAGATATTTTGGCATCTGCAGATGCTTTTTTTGGGCGCAAGGTTTTGCAGGCTACTGTTTAAGAGGGGTGTTCGCTCTTGAGAGGTGTTTTTTCTTTAAAAAATTTTTAATTCAGATGGGGCTCCTGTGTCCTGGTTAGGGCTCTTGGGGTTAGCCTTGGGTTATTCTGCCCACCCCTCATTTTTCTTTGGCACTGCTTTTGGACGTCCCAATGGTCAAGATTAAGGAGGCTTTGTGTCTGTCGATGACTAAAAGAGAAAATGTGATTTTTGTACTCACCATAAAATCCATTTCTCTTCGAGTTCCTCGAGAATCCTCGAGTTCATCAAAAGATACAGCACCCACCCATCTATGGAGTTTTTGATACTTCTATTACTGCTTGCTACTAAACTGAATACCTAGAGCAGGGAGGGGGTTATATACTGACTGAGGACAGCCCATGGGCGTAGCCAGGTGTTTTTTGTTCTGCCTAGTCCTACTCCTGCGGAGGCGATATAACCCAATGGTCAAGATTAAGGTGGCTCTCTGTCCATCGATGAACTCAGAGAAATAGATTTTACGGTAAATACAAAATTTATGTATTTTCCATTTTTAATCCCAGACCCTATATCATTTATAAAGTTATTAAAAAGTAGGGGTCCCAAAACTGAACGCATAGATCAGCGGCTTGAGGGCGAGCATACAGCTGTGCCCCCAGGGTAAGCGGTTTTCTTTGAGGGCACTGCTTGAGGGGGAGGAGCGCCCAGGGGGGACCTGAAAAGAAGAGGATCGGAGCTGCTCTGTGCAAAACCGCTGCACAGAGCAGATGAGTATAACATGTTTGTTATTTAAACAAAAAAAAACTAAGCTTTAATAATACTTGTGTGCTTTTATTAAAAGTAAGCAGCTACAGTATTTTTATCTGCTGACTTTATTTTTTTCTTAATAGGGTGAAGATACTCTTTAAGGTACTGCTGCCTATAATTCCAGCTAAAATTGACCCCTCATGCTTATAAGAATTGGAAGTAGTAGGAGGAGATGTTAATGACATTTAAAAGATAAACCGCTCAATCAAGATACAGTGGGTTTGTTCCCCCATTTTCCTTATCATTTTTTACCCCGGGTTTTTTTTTTGGTCTTGCCACTACATTGCAGCACAGCGTAATTTTTCGGTGTTGAGCATTAATAAGCGTATTTGATTTCATGGAAGCTGTCATGTCTGCATATTTTTTCATGTGTATATTTTGTAGCAACTCATTTACATTCATTTATTTTATGTGCTTTAATTATTACATTCTAGAGCATTGTGAAATAATTGCATTTCCTACTGTGCCATTTTTTCACTCGACTTTTTTTTTTTTTTTTTGTGGCGTTGTGCATTAAGCCGATTTTATATTCAACAGCGATAATCATATATTCAGCACTGAATCACGCCATTTGATGAAAATGTGACCCACAGCATGTTGCTTTTCTGCTGCCCATCTTTCATTTCAGATTGTTTATATGCAGTGTTTGCAGGCCACCTTAGCACTTAAAGGGTTAATTGAGCAGTCAGCATCTCAAACACTTCATCAGCTTCATTTTCCTTCCACTTAAATATGCCGGATTAACGCAGTAACCAGCCGCCACTCAGTGGGCCATAATACACGTATCACTGAGCTTTTGAGGAGCCACTGTATTTAGGAATATTAAGCAGGATAGTTCATTAGCATTTCCTTTACATGTCATTTTTCATTGCCTACACTAGCAGAACATAAGCAAGAGTTCGACAGATACTTGAAACATTTCTGAGCAATCGGTCTTACTCTCTTGCCATCTTTTTATGTATTATGGTTTGTCGCGGAGCAGGTGTAAATAGCTTTATATTTAATATAACCAGACACAAGAGACCATTAGGGCAAATGTTCAAGTCCAAGGAGGGCTTCATCCTCAACTTTTTATGGCTACAAAAAAATAAACTACAGAAATTATTAAATTTTTTTGTAAGCAAGTAAAGACATTTACTTCTTTGTTTTTTTGTTTTTGTTTTTTTTTTTTGTGAATTTTGCTTCTTTTTTTTTTTTTTATTGCCAAATTAGAGGAAAGCTAAGATATTTTTTTTTCCCCTGGCAATGTTGTCAGTTGACTGAGTCTCATTAACATTCTAGTTCTGTATTGCCATTGCTCCTTGCTAGCTTACCAGCTGTTCCTGCTGCTAGCTACAATGTCTGATGTGTTCAGATCACTGGGTTCCTCCACTCACCACTGAGAGAAGACAGCCTTTCCATTGGGGATACCCACGTGTCTACCCTGTCTACAACGGCAGCGAATAAAGTAATAGAGCCTCGCATGGCATATGGTGTCTGGATTCATACAAGATGCAAAACTATTCCAACACTAATGCACAATGACTCATAGCATTGCTAATTTTTCCAAACAAAAGCCACCTTCCACACCCATGCTTTTCAACCTCAGGCTATGAAGTCTTGAAAAGCTTTTGGCATCTAAAAAAAAAATCTATAGATAATTCCGTAACTTAATGCATTCAGCTTATAAACTTCATTTTTTTATTTTTATATTTACTTTTATTTATTTAGTGGGTTTTCCCCTGCATATTTATTCCTATAATTTCTGAAGTGTTGCTTTAACTGGTAATGAACACCGTGGAGTCATTGCAACCAATCAGATTTATTTGTGAGAGTGAGGTTCTGCAATTTTGGCTTATAAATAAAGTGTAATGAGTTTAAGGTAAAACTTTCAATGTTTTACACAATAATATTTAGCTTTGTTTTGTGAAGACTACCATCATCTTTTAAATCACTTGTAAAGCATGACCATTGTGGATATTTAGGGGCTAGATTTATCATGAAATTCATCAGCTAGGTAGCACTCAGCTAATGCAGGGAGCAGTTTTAAACTGAATTTGGAAACAATTTGAGATCTAATTGTTAATGCATCAGTTATTGTATATGAAAAAAACAAAAAAAATATAAAAATTCACCTGACCTAGTTCTACTGCATCTACATGGTGCCCTATGAGTACATGCTTTCCAAAATATTGGAAATCTGTGCAAGTAATGCCAGTAATTTTCACTGCTTTGGCATACCAGTTATTAACTAGTTCACTGACAGTTTAGGCCAAGTGACAGTTTCATTGATCTCTATTGGGCCAAGTGTGAGGTGGCTTTACTAACCAGCTTACGAATGGATATGTGCCATGATTTATCACCCTTGTCTATGACAGGAGTCTGCAACTTTTTTCACATTGTAATTTTTACAAGCATTAAAAAACCTGCGTGCTAGTGACCAATAGTACTCTGTAGTCATATTGTTTGTTTTCCATATTTTAACTCATAAGTGTACTGCTAATTGCAAGTTAAACTCAATTATTATTAATTGGTGCATGCACAAAACAAGTTTATATTTAGACCTCAGATTAGCCCCAATTCCTGTAATGTCAGACTTACGATCATCCCTAACCTTCAGACCTCAGATCATTCCCAATTCATGTACAATCAGACCTCAGGTCATGCACCTTCAGACCTCAACCTTCAGTTGTCAGGTCAGCCCCAGTCCATGCCTCTTTCCTGCTCAGATTTGCGCCAGTTCCTTCACTTTGAGACCTCAGATCAGCCCATTTTCCTATGCCACCAGATCAACCCCAATTCTTGCAGCTTTACACTCCAATTCATACACCTTTGGATGTCTGTTTAGCCCCCATATGTTGACTTTCAGAACTCAGACCAGCCTCAAACTTTGTAATTTATTATTTTAGGTCAGGCTGGATCAATGTAGGAGACCACCAACACCTGCCTGTCTCATCTCTATCATTGTTGTGCTGCCCCTGCACCGAAAGCATCCCTCACTTCTACTCTGTGGCAGCCGCACTTCAGCGGCTTACTAGCCGCTTCCCAGTTGCTATAGTGACACCAAGCAATATGCTATGTTGATCTTCAGAATGCCCAGTGCTTATTGGCTGCCAATGACAGCAGATGCCACTGAAAAAGTTCCAGGGCTGCTGACCACTGGTTAATGGTGTTATGTATACCTGAAGCTTGAGACATGGGGGTTGATTTTCTAAAGGCAAATACGCTGTGCACTTTGCAAAGTGCGGTTGCACTCTGCGAGAGCAGTTGCTCCGGAGCTTAGTAAATTAAGTAAAGCTTCACTTTGCAAAGAATACCCGATCACGTGCAAGGAAAATAAAAAAAATAAAAACTGCATTTTTGCTTGCACATGATTGAATGATGGAAGTCAGCAGAGCTTCTTCTCATTTACTAAGCTCTGGAGCAACTGCTCTTGCAAAGTGCACAGGGGTGGATTTACTAAAACTGGAGAGTGCAAAATCTGGTGCAGCTCTGCATAGAAACCAATTATTTTCCAAGTTTTTTGTCAAAGCTTAATTAAACAAGCTGAAGTTAGAAGCTTATTGGCTTCCATTCATAGCTGCACCAGATTTTACACTCTCCAGTTTAAGTAAATCAACCCCACATTGTATTTGCCTTTAGTAAATCAACCCCATGGTGTCACTGCTCCAAGGAGCCAATCACACCAGGTCTTTGATAAAGTTCACTGCCATAGCCATTCAGAATGGTCACAATGGAAAATCTTTTGAAAATAAAATGTTTTCTCCATTTTAAAAATGAGACTTTTTTTCTTTTATCAGGAAAACAAAACATTTTTCCATATTTATCATTATTTCATCATATAAGTATCAAAGATTTCAGTTATCGATATATGATGTCAGAAAAAATTAATGCCATGGAAAAAAAAAAAAAAAAAGTTTACTTTATATTAAATAAAGCATTGCCAGATAGATATCCTGCAAACCTGGGACAAACCTGCCAGACCTGAAGCGGTTAATCAGTAATGCAGTTTACTTATTTGTGGGAGCTTGTCATGTAGAATGAATAGATTACCTCCCTTCACAGTGCTCATTCCCTTGAATTTAAATGGACAATATGCAGGTCATGTGTTTGATTTCTAGTCTAAGTATTTTCATGACCTAAGTTTTCTACCTAAATCTACTAAACCATTTACATTTCCAAGCCAGCTCATTTGTTTAGAGAGTAGTGACTGTGTTTGCCTCTATTTGGAATTATCATGCTAATTGACATGTGTTCCTCACATCTTCAAAGTGCTTTTCTGGCAATGTTTGTGGGTGCTAAAGTGTGCTGTGGTCATTAGCCTAATGTACGCCACTCAGCAGGAGTCAGCAGTGCTGTGAAGTTCAAACAGTGCTCTACTGTCGGTTTAGTGAGTGTACACTTAAGGTGAGGTCAAAGGGATGAATTTGTTCAGGGAAACAATTCTATATGTATAACCCTCCCAGCTGAGTGATTTATTTCTTAGTACCCAGCATTTCCAACATGAGTGCCAGGTGTGCAGTTGTACCCTGCTTTTGTGCAATGAATGCCTTAGAGCAGACATGTCAAGCTGGTGCTTTTAGGTGGCATGGGGCTATTTTTTCTCCTCCTTTTGCACCTATGGTCAGAGCCCACAGTATTAAGGCTATGCTTTCTTGGGTTGTTTGTCAGTAAAATAGTTTAGAAAATATTTTTTGACACTGTTATAAAGATTAAAATATTTCCCTAATGTAATAAAAAAATTGGAAATATCTGAAGGTCCATTCACACATGTTTTGTGCTAATCTACCAATTGACATACTAATCGCTGCACGATATGTTGATACACCATACACACAATGTGTTGCTGTGTCATTCATTTTAATTGACTCCCTAATGCACTAAGGGAATTACTTGGATTGTTGGCAAATTGTAATGCACTACTATGCATTATGGTGTGCTGTGTTGCAAAGGAAGGTATATATGCATTTTCAGCTATGGTTTTGTGCATTGACAGTCCTTTCAAATGAATGCTTTAACCTAAAGCATTGTTCACATCCCCAGCAGTGTCCATGTCCTGCCCCTATAGACATCGGTAAAGAAAAGAATCACCCCCTTAAAATAATCATATTTGGTTGCTTTGCAGCCTGAAATGAAGACGAACACAGTTTTTGTTTTATCCACTACTACTATCCATTATTGTATTTACTAGTGCAACTTATAACATCCAAGTGAAAGATATAACACCAGGACCACCACCAATGTCAGGAAAAAAAAAATTCAAAAACCGAATTACTGAGTTGGAAAAAGAATCAACCCCCTCAGGTCCGTATTTTGTTGAACCACATTTTGCTTTAATTACAGCCTTTAGTCTGTTGGGATATGTCTCTACTAACTTTGCAAATCTAGACTTTGCAAAATTTGCCCACTCTTCTTTGCAAACTCAAGTTTGGTTAAATTGATGACTATGGACAGTAATCTTAAAATCATTCCACAGATTTTTAATGGGGTTTAAGTCTGGGCTCTGGCTAGGCCATGCAAGGACATTCACTTTTTTCTCCTTCAACCACTGTGTGGTTATTTTTGCTGGTCATTTTCATGTTGGAAGGTAAACCTTCCCATTGACAACTTTCTGGCAGAGGGCAGCAGATTTTCCTCAGAATTCAATGATATTTTGTCCCATACATTCTTCCTTCTATCCTGACAAGTGCTCTAGTCCCTGATGCAGAGAAACACCCCCATAATAGGACATTATCACCTCCATTCTTTACTGTAGGAATGGTGTTATTTGGATGAAGAGCTGTATTGGATTTCTGCCAGACATATCGTTTGGTGTTTAGGCCAAATAATTAAATTTTAGTCCAAATAATTCAATTTTAGTCTCATCTGACTACTTTAAATGCACCTTGAAGATGCTGAGGCCACATGGAAAAATGTTATGGTCAGATGAGACTAAAATTAGTGAATACAGCTGAATAAAACAAAAACTGTGTCTGTCTTCATTCAGGCTACAAAGCATCAACAATATTATTTTAAAGGGGGGGGGGTGATTTTTTTCTATACCCACTGTATGTGCTATCAGCAGTGCCTTTGTCCTGCCCCCACAGACTAAGTGTCCACTTCTGCAGCGTCCATGTCCTGCACCACAGATATTACTGATTTAGCCCTGATGACCATCCTGAAGGTTTGGCATACTGGATGAAGCACAACGCAGCTGCAGTCTCTGTTGTCTCCTTCTCTCTATGCTGGGAAAAAGCACAACAAAAACTGCAGCATGAATCGGTGTGTTGGAAATCTGCTTACTTAGTTTTGGTAAGTGTACTGGGAGAGGAGGTTGGTTGTTTGGATTGTATATGTAGTTTGATTCTGTGTGTGTGTGTATAATGCAGTATTGTGTACATGTACAAAAAAAATTATATAAAAGCCCTTTTAAATAATACCACTATGAACACCCCCTGTGGTATAAATAAAGTGTAATGAGTTTAAGGTAAAACTTTCAATGTTTTACACAATAATATTTAGCTTTGTTTTGTGAAGACTGCCATCATCTTTTAAATCACTTGTAAAGCATGACCATTGTGGATATTTAGGGGCTAGATTTATCATGAAATTCATCAGCTAGGTAGCACTCAGCTAATGCAGGGAGCAGTTTTAAACTGCATTTGGAAACAATTTGAGATCTAATTGTGAGTGCATCAGTTATTGTATATGAAAAAAACAAAAAAATATATAAAAATTCACCTGATGTTTACCATTCCCTATAACTGAGCTACTTTACAAATCTAAGGAAAAAAAACTTCATTAATCATACAATATATTATATTGTAATGTTCATCCATTATGTATCCATCTGAACGATGAGGTAATTTTGATGCAGTTACTCTGCAAAGAGACCATATGGATATATCATACTATGCATTCAAAGGGGATAAACAAGGAAGTGCATTTTTAAGTTGGATATCTGCTAACTCTTGGGCTAGTCATTCGTATCTGATCTTTCCACGTGAAAAATATTTAAATATGTAAGTTATAGTATATTTTTGGGGATGTTTTTATATTGTGATGTTTGGGGGTTGTTTAGCTCAGTTGTAGTGCTTCTCAGTGAGTTCAGACCACTTCAGAAATGCAGATTTTAAGGCTGGTTGGCCCACTTCTGTTAAAAAGAAAAAGTTCACACAAAATCAGCAGCCCTCACGGTGGTTTCCACCATCATTGAAAATGTCAAAACAAACACCTTCAGCCTCCTGGCTCACTCTTCCACCTAGCTGCTTCAGGCCTCAAGCCAGATCCCACAAACCAACTCACACAGCTGCTTAGACTCAGTTATTGCACAGCTTACTCTTTCCGCTCTTTGCTGCTCTGTCACCATCTGCACCTTGCAGACATGCATGCCTCTCCCTTGCAACCACATGGACTCCTTGGGATATTGGAGCCTGATCTGCTGTCAGGTCCCAAACTATAACGGGTGTGAACACCTGCATCATTATTGTGGCCCTTGCCTGCAAAATCAGGTCCTAAGATTGGAGATTTTCTCCCTCCCAAATCTCTGCGCTCCAGGTTTTACCAACCACTGAGGAAATGGGAAAACCTGTTTCCTCAAAATTAGATAAGCACCCTGAAGTCCCTCAGCCTGCTTTGTTTAGAATCCTGTGTGACGCAAAGCATTTTTACCACTGTGCTAGTGCCCTGCACTGTCACAATATGTTGTGCTTATTTACACCTACACATTATTATATAATTAATGTATATTTAAGAGCTAGGGTTGTGGTGGTATTTATCTGCAAACTTTTCCTCTATAAAGAAGGGCTGTACTCGAACTATGCCACAACTGCATACGAAATGCTTTGGCCGTAGTACTCTACATGCTAAACCGCACAAGACTTGTGATGCTTATAAATCGACTCTTGCTTAAGACAGCCCCACAAACCTGTTTGATAAATGTGATTGTACATGCTAAAACAATGTGCTCTAATTTTAACAAGCAGTACTTTAGCGGGATATTCAAAACCGTTTTGTAGTTTATTGAGTGAACAATAAATATTCTTATCTATAAAATCCCTGGTTTGTCCCCAATACCGTTTCTTTTCCCGGTATTGTATACTTGTATAGTATTGAATTGTGTGTATAATAATAAACATTCTAATATAGCTTTACAAGCTGTTAATGCACTTGCTCTGTCTCTGGTAATATGACTTTACTGACTTTGGTAATATAGTAACACTATAACATGGTCTGTCAGTAAGTATAATAGCATAGCATCATTCTGGGTCTTGCATACACCTCTCTGCATTTGCAACGCAACATTGCTCTGGCTCCTGTAACATGTCAGTTGTGTTTTACTGGTGATATGGCACACCTAATTTTTGATCTTGTATTATGGCTTTGTTTGTGGCTTTAATCTTTTAGAGTTGAACTCTGGCCACCTATATAGCTAAGCATATTTTGTGTTTCCTACACACTAGAATTTCTTCATCAAAATTGTCTTTCCATCCTCCTTTGTGGTTGTCCCATTAGCAAATCAAGTCACTGGATAAGAGAGATCTGGAGGTCCTCCAATACAGAACAGTGACATGGCTGTCAGGAAAAGTGGATGTAGCCCAGTCTGCAACTCTTTCAGCAAAAGAACTGTGTTTTTGCTGCAGAGGAGACTACCGTTATTGTGGAACTGTGCAGCCAGTGTCAAGCCTGCCCTCTACAGAATAAGGATGCACACTGGATGTGGACTGCAAGGATTGTGGGAGGTGTAGTTCTGACAGACTGAGAAAACACTAGTGCAGTCTAGTCTCAGAGTCACAGTGGTTCCATGCCTTTTTCCTAGGCTGAGGAGAAGTGTGGAAGCTGTTCTGAGAAGACTGTGCACATTTGGCTGCTGGCATTCTGCTCATCTCATCATTGCACCTGAGAAGGCGATTGGCACAGGGACAGACATCTGAGGACATTTGAGAGCCACAGATGTTGGTGGAGCCCTCTGCCTGATCAAGTGGGAAGAAAATTACAGACACAGACAAAGGTTGGTTTCAGCCAATAAACAGAAAGAGACCATCTATTAATACAAGAAGTTTGTAAAAGGCCGCTAGCCAAATTCACCTTACACTTTGAAAAAAGAGCGACGGTGTTGCCTGGGAGTAGCAGAGAACCAGTGACGGTATCTGTGCTTAAAGGGACTAGAGTCAGTGTCAACATCAGTGCTTAAAGGGGCATTATCCTGAGCGCTCCAACATAACAGTTGGATTCCAAGTAGCTGGTCAGGAGAAGGGAGTATAATACAAAAAAAAGATATTTGGGGGGCACACCCTAAAAGATGCATTAAAGATGGTGCAGCCATAAGACCATACAACAGAACAAAATATTACAGCGCACACATGCAAAAAAGACATTTACCTCCAGCAAGGCTTATTTAAAACACCTAGACATTTTCAAAAAACATTATCAAAAAATATGGGGATTAAGTACCTCTCATTAGTGTCCACCTGTGTCATGGGTGGAGACCTCAAGTTCTCCCATATAGAGGAGTGTATTGCTCCCATGGTTCAGAGAAGCAGGATCTCCCAATCTATGGATAGTGTAGGTCCCACTAATCATGGGGTACTTTGTCGCAGTAAGTGGGCTTAAGCACCATATCGCAATATGGTGTGACCAAATCCCCATATTTTTTGATAATGTTTTTTGAAAATGTCTAGGTGTTTTAACCACTTGACCACTGACCACTTAAACCCCCTTAATAGCCCAAACCATATTTCAGCTTTTGGTGCGCTCACATTTTGAATGACAATTACTCAGTCATGCAACACTGTATCTATATGAAATTCTTGTCCTTTTTTCCACACAAATAGAGCTTTCTTTTGGTGGTATTTAATCACCGCTGGGTTCTTTATTTTTTGCGCTATAAAAGAAAAAAGACAGAAAAATCTGTAAAAACAAAAATGCATTTTTCTTCGTTTCTGTTATAAAATTTTGCAAATTAGTAATATTTCTTCATGTATTTTGGCCAAACATATCTTTGGTAAAAATAACCCAAATCGGTGGATATTATTTAGTCTTTGTGAAAGTTATAGAGTCCAAAAGCTATGGTGCCATAATCTGAAAAGTGATCACACCTGAAGTACTGACGGCCTATCTATTTTCTTGAGACCCTAACATGCCAGAAAAGTACAAATAATGACCCCTTTTTGAAAAGAATACATTCCAAGGTATTTAGAAAGATGCATGGTGAGTTTTTTGAAGTTGTCATTTTTTTCCACAATTCTTAGCAAAATCAAGTTTTTTTTTTTTTTTTTTTAATTTTTTTTTCACAAAATTGTCTTATTAGCAGGTTATTTCTCACACACAGCATATGCATACCACAAATTACACCCCAAAACACATTCTGCTATTACTCCCGAGTATACCACATGTGTGAGACTTTTACACAGCGTGGCCACATACAGAGACCCAACATGCAGGGAGCACCTTCAGTCGTTCTGGAGCACCCAGGCCAATTCTGACATTCTCTCTTACATGTAAAAATCATAATTTATTTGCTAGAAAATTACATAGAACCCCCAAACATTATATATGTTTTTTTAGCAAAGACCCTAGAGAATACAGTGGCGGTCATTGCAACTTTTTATCTCGCACGATATTTGCGCATCAATTTTTCGAACGCGTTGCTTTTGGAAAAAAAACAGTTTTGTGCTTTAAAAATCCAAAACAGTAAAGTTAGCCCAATGTTTTTGCATAACGTGAAAGATGAAGTTAGGCTGAGTAAATATATAGCCAACATGTCACCTTTCAAAATTGCACACGCTTGTGGAATGGCGCCAAACTTTGCTACTTAAAAATCCCCATAGGCGACGCTTTAAAATTTTTTACTGGTTACATGTTTTGAGTTACAGAGGAGGTCCAGGGCTAAAATTATTGCTGTCGCTCGACAGATGGCAGCGATACCTCACATGTGTGGTTTGAACATCGTTTTCATATGTGGGCGGGACTTACGTATGCGTTCGCTTCTGCATGCGAGCACACGGGGACAGGGGCGCTTTAAAACTTTTTTTTTTTTTTTTTATTGTTCATTTTACTCTATTTATTTTAGTTTGACGCTTTTTTCCAAGAAAAAAATGTTTTGATCACTTTTATTCCTATTACAAGGGATGTAAACATCCCTTGTAATAGGAATATGGCATGACAGGTCCTCTTTACAGTGAGATATGGGGTCAATAAGACCCCACATCTCACCTCTAGGCTGGGAAGCCTGAAATAAAAAAATAAAAATAAAAAAAAGATCCTGGCTTCGATCGTAGTGGTGAGTCGGTAGAAGCACTGGAGGGCGGCAGGAGGGAGGACGTCCCCTCTCGCCTCTCGTAAGAACGATCAAGCAGTGGAACAGCCGTTATGATCATTCTTATGGTGTAGGGAATAGCTGGCAGAAAAAGCTGATATCTGAATGATGCCTGTAGCTGCACCCATCATTCAGATATCCCTGCACAAAGTCAAGGACGTCGTATGACGGCCGGCGGGCGGGAAGTGGTTAAAACGTGCTTTTTTTTTTAACACAAAGTTGTCCGTTTATGCAATATTTCTAACACATAGCATGTACATACCAAAAATGACACCCCAAAATAGATTCTCCTACTCCTCCTGAGTACGGCGATATCACATGTGTGAGACTTCCACAGCCTGGCCACATACAGAGGCTGAGTACAGCCGAGCATGGCTGGGTATGGCTGAGCATGGCTGGGTATCACAGAGTATTGCAGGGTATGGCAGAGTGTTGCGGGGTATCGCCAAGTATGGCAGGGTATCGCCAAGTATGGCTGGGTATGGCAGGGTATCGCCGAGTATGACTGGGTATTGCAGAGTATGGCTGGGTATCACAGAGTATTGCAGAGCATGGCTGGGTATGGCAGAGTATTGTGGGGTATGGCAGGGTATTGCAGAGTATTGTGGGGTATTGAGGGGTATTGTGGGGTATTGCAGAGTATTGCACAGTATTGTGGGGTATTGCACAGTATTGCAGGGTATTGCAGAGTATTGCACAGTATTGCAGGGCATTGCAGATTATTGCACAATATTGCGGGGCACTGCAGAGTTGTGCAGGGTATTGCAGAGCATTGAGGGATGGCTGAGTATGGATGGATGGATGGCAGTTGTCACAGAGCAGCGCTGTGGGCACTACAGATCCAGCCCACAGCGCTGCTGCCATCTGATCCCTCCCCCTCTCCGCTCACAGTGTACCGATCGGTACAGAGAGAGGAGGAGAGGAACCGGCGTCATGAGATGACGCCGGTTTGTTTACATGTGATCGCTCCCTCATTTGACGGAGCGATCACATGGTAAACGGGCGTGATTAGCGGGCATTTACCGGGATGTTCTCAGGTGCGTGCCCCAGCGGACACGCGAGAGTGGAATTCTGGGAGGACGTCACTGTACGCCCTCCCAGAGTTAAGAAACCGCCCTGTAGCCATCATTCGGCTATGGGCCGGTTGTTAACTGGTTAAATAAGCCTTGCTGGAGGTAAATGTCTTTTTTGCATGTGTGCGCTGTAATACTTTGTTCTATAATACAGACTGCAGAACTGTTAGCATGGTATAATTCTCCTTAGGACTGCCCCAGTATTGGGCTTAGGAGTAGTTGCACTCTACACCCATTGCTCATTTTAAACTGTATATTTCTTTCTACTGTTCACCTACAATATTTGGAATATATTCATTGCTAAAGTTCAACTGTTTGCTCTATTGTTGCTGCTGTTTCATATTTCTTTTGCTACCAAGTTACTGCATATAGGTATATCTGAAATAAATATTCCCCACCCCGCCAAGTGTATCAGAGTCATGTGCACATGATTGGATCGGGCTCAGGGAAGTATTGGTGGGGGCTGTGGGCTAAGCTGCACACTGAGGGTTTTTACCTTCATGCATGAAGGTAAAAATCCTTAACTATTTACAACCATTTTAAAGGCTAACTTCGCATAGTGCGAGTCCCAAGGAATACTTTAACACTCATATTTTACTGTTCTCGACCAGCATCTGAATACCCTTTAGGGTTTCTGCCTTATCCATTCTATTCCAGAAACCCCTTGCTTCACAATCTCTAATCAAGAATTTTCTCCAGGGAGTTACTTATATAAATTCCCCATTTTGACCTGTGTCACCTTGGGGTTTCAAAATGGCGCTCTCTGTGCACCGCCCCCTTTCCTTTGAACTGATTTGAGATATTCTTTTGGACGACCCTACCTGTAAGGTTGCCTTCCTCATGGCAGTTACATTTGTTAGGTGTGTTTCTGTGATGGAAGCTTTCTTGTAAAGAGACTTCTTGTTTTGCACAAAGGCAAGGTTGTTTTGAGACCAAAACCTTCCTTCTTACCTAAGATTTTTTGTTTCCCACCTTATTGAGTACATTGTTCTTTTTTCCATCTGTCCTGCCCAATACATGACAAGGAAATTGCCCTACATTGCCTGGATGTGGTCAGAGTTGTCAAGGTCTACCTGCCACCATAGCCTTTGTTTACAAGACTGATGCTCTTTCTTCTGCCTGTGCACCCTCATAGAGGGCGTCCTACTTCCCACTCCACCACTGTTAGGTGGATCCTCCTTTCCTTATCAGTGCCCATTTAAGTAGGGCTATTGATGTCTTTTAGGCTTTTTATGATCAAGCATCTGTTAACCATATTTGCAAGGCCGACACCAGGTCCTCTGTTGACTCATTCTTCAAGTTTACTCATTCTTCATAGCGGTCAGGGTCATTTACCATGATGGTCATTTTGAAGGCCCATATGGAGTTTATTTTTCTCTAAACACAAGTTTTTGCACCAGTCCATCTACTAACTACTGACTATGCACAATGTTTTGGTTTTTGGTGTGACTACTTACGTATGACTACCTATGATCCCCTGTGAACTCTTGAGTCAGCCTCCATATTGTGACCTCTGAAGCACATTATAGCCTTTCCAATTCCATTTGGTCTACCATATTCATTTCCAACATTTCTTATCGTACATCACGGGACACAGAGCCATAGTAGTTACTATGTGGGTTATAGGCCACCTTTAGGTGATGGACACTGGCACGCCCTAAGACAAAAAGTGCACTCCCTATATAACTACTCCCTGCTGGGAGTACCTCAGTTTTTTCGCCAGTGTCTAAGGTGTTGGTCACAAATGAAGATGTGCTGTGCTGAGCTCCACTGGAGCCATCCTTGCTGGGACTAGCCATGCAGCCGGATCCATTCAAGGTGTCTTTTTGGGCCAAATTGAATTGTACCTGGGCCTCATATCCGAAGAAACGTGGTCTTGCCTGTAAACGCTTCTCTTTTAAAGAGCTGTACCCCTGGATCCAGTACTTTTTGGTATTAAGGCCATAAAGTTTTTACTGGCGGTGGTGCTATTACAAGTCCAGGATTGTGGGTTTCCTCGAGGATCCCCAGCTCCTGAAGGTTTAACGGAACCCACCGTGGGTGAAGCTTGGGTCTGTTGGTTTTTCCACAAAAAACCCTGCGGCAGGAAAGGTAAGTGGAGTTTTCTAAGAAATTTTTTAAATTTTCTTATGAATGTCTCCTTTAATTTAGTAAATATTGTCATGCCTATGTGTCACCACTGGGGGCTTATAGAGCACTTACCGTCTCATGCTTCTCAGAGAGCCCACGTTGTGTCTAGGATGCAGTAGTTTTTTCTTCCTCCGGCCAGCAGCATACCTCCGGTAAGTCTGGGGGGGTTCCATCTCCCCACCAGATGCCCCACTGTGCTGTTTTTTCTTCCCCTCTCCTTGAGGAAAGAGCGGGAAAAAAATGGCGCCAATGGCACGCTGCTTGGCGGCTTCCAGACCCCCCCCCCCGCCATTCCTTCTTCCCTCTCTGTGGATCCCATAGGATTGGAGCCTACACTCGCACGGGAAAACTCTTTTTTAAAAAGAGGGGAAGGGCGGCATTGGCGTCCTTCAACATCCAGCGAGGGAGGTATGTTTTGAAAGGCGCCATTTGTGCTATTGCAAGTTGCGGAGGGACACAAGAGCAAAGGTGGCATATAAGAGGTGTGGTGACACAGGCATTCCTTTTGACACATTTACTACTGCATCAGGCTGAGCATTAATAGCAGTGTCACAGCTGGACTATTGTTTAAGCAGTGGATGCATTCCTTCTGGTAGTACATTTGCTTTGTGCATCGAGCTGTGGTCGGAAGGGGGGTTAAAAAAAACACCTCAAAAAAGAGCTCTAGAAGGACTTCTACAGTCACACGAAAGCCTAGATCCATCCCAGGAAAGATCCTCTTCAGGCATCCTCCCCTGAAAGTAATATGGCTGGTCAGAGTGAGCCATCAGGAGGGGCAAGTGTTGCAGCTGTTCTTAACACTGCAGCCCCTGTGTATATTACTAAGGAGGAGTAGGGCTGGTACATGTGTGTAGAATCCTATAGTTGAAAAATTGGTCAGCTGAAGCGCCATGCAAAAAGCTCTAGGCCAGTTTCCCCTTTCTTGGCGAACGGTTATTTGGAGACGATCTGGATAAGTATATCCAAAGAATTTCTAATGGGAAAAGTTCCCTTTTAGCGGTTAAGAAGAAGTTTAAGCATTTTTCTTAAACGTGCTTCTTCTCCAGTGCCAGGGGCATAAGCCTCCAGGCAGTCACGACGGCCCCCACCATCAGGTTCAAGAGGTAAACCTCAGGGTCAGCCCCAGGGTCAAAAGAGGACCTGGGGAGGAAACCCACAAAACAAAAAACTAAAGCCCCCTTATGAAGGGTCGCCCCTGCTCGCTCGAGTGGGGGGAAAGCTTCTACAGTTTTCAAGGGTCTGGCAGTAACAATGTCAGGACAGATGGGTGGCTTCCTCAATTTCTCTAGGTTCACAAACTAGAGTTCCGAGAGTTCCCCTCTCCTCGTTTTTTCAGATCAAACATTCCCAGAGATCCAGTGAAAAAGAAGTCTCTCTTTCTAGCTTTGGATCATCTCTTGTCTCAAAGAGTGATATCGGTGGTCCCCTTGGAAGAGCAAGGATTAGGGTTTTATTCAAGCCTTTTCACGGTTCCAAAACCAAACGGGGATGTCAGACCCATTTTAGAACTCAAAGATCTAAACCGGTTTTTGAATATCCGTTCCTTTCGCATGGAGTCAATCCAATCAGTAATCTCCATCCTACAAGGGGGAGAACTTCTGGCATCAATCAACATCAAGGATGCTTATCTCCATGTGCTGATTTTCCCCGCTCACCAGAAATTTCTACACTTGGAGGTAGAAAATCTTCGTTTACAGTTTGTAGCTCTGCCTTTCGGGCTAGCTACTGCACCTTGAGTGTTTACAAAGGTCCTGGCTCCTCCTTTAACCAGGTTAAGGGCTCAAGGTATAACGATACTAGCCTACTTAGACGATCTACTCTTGATAGATCAATCGGTAGCCCGCTTAAACCAAAGTTTGGTCACCGCAGTCAGCTACCTGGAATATCTAGGTTGGATTCTCAACCTAGAAAAATCCTCCTTAAAACCATCAAGGAGATTGCAGTACTTGCGGCTGATCATAGATACAGTTCAGAAGAAAATATTTTTGCCTCAGGAAAGAATCGGTTCCTTAAAGGAACTGATTCAGTTGGTCAAAACAAAGAAGAATCCTTCTATTCAACCTTGCATGAAGTTATTGGGAAAGATGGTGGCTTCTTTCGAGACCGTTCCTTATGCGCAGTTTCATTCAAGACTTCTGCAAAACAGTACCCTGTCAACTTGGAGCAAGAAGGTAAGCTGTTATAAAAATCCTATTATTGTCCCCTGAAGAAGACTATATTTAGTCGAAACGCATTGGCTACTTTGGTTGCTATATATAATAAACTCAGCACATGTTTTCTATTCCATTATGAATTATACCAGGAATTGGACTGTCTAGACCAGGTCTTATATTTTAAATCTATATATGTTTTTTGTGTCAAATAAAACTTTTTCTATTTTTATAAAATATAGTCGCTTGGAACCTAATTGCTGCAACAAAAACCCATGGGAGATCACGCTTTTTACTCATTCTCCAAGTTCTATGAGGTGGATGTTCAGACCTTGGCTTATGCAAGTATGGGTGTTTTGTTTGGGTTCTTTAACCCTTTTTTCCTTGTGAGCCAGTTTGTGGTTATTTTTTGCTGTGGTGTTGCCAATCCCACAGTTTATTGCTTGGGTACTTCCCATGGTCTTCGAAAAAGTCCTGTACTGTACAATTATGGCTTCATGCACACTAGTTTATCTTAACCACTTGAACTCCGGAAGGTTTACCCTTCTTCATGACCAGGCCATTTTTTGCGATATGGCACCGCGTTACTTTAACTGACAGTTGCGCTGTTGTGCAACGCTATACCAAAATATAATTTGTCCTTTTTTTTCCCACAAATAGAGCCATCTTTTGGTGGTATTTGATCAACTCTGTAGGTTTTATTTTTTGTGCTATAAACAAATATTTAATCATTTCAGGCCAAATGTATTCTGCCACATATTTTTGGTAAAAAAAAAAAATCTGAATAAGGGTGTATTGATTGGTTTGTGCAAAAGTTATAGCGTTTACAAACTGTGATAGTTTTACATTTTTTAAAATGTATTTTACTAGTAATGGCTGTGATCAGCGACTTGTAGGGGGACTGCGACATTGCGGCGGAAACAATGGACACTAAATGATACCTTTTTGGGGACCAGTGACACGAATACAGTGATCAGTGCTAAAAATATGCACTGTCACTGTACTAATGATACTGGCACGGAAGGGGTTAACATCAGGGGCGATCAAAGGGTTAAATGTATTTTTAGGTAGTGATTACTAATTGTGGGGGATGTGTTTTTACTGTGAGAAGGCAAAGATCAGTGTTCCTGCTTAGCAGAAACACAAGATCACTACCCCCCCCTTCTCACAATCTGCCTTGTTTACGCAGGCTGACTGCTGTTCTGCTTCTTTCGGGAATGATCAGCAAGTCCCGGCGGACATTGGGTCCACCAGATCTGCTGAATGGCTCTTGCTGTGTCCAATCACAGCGGGAGGGGGCGGCCGGCGGCGCGTCTGCACACCCCAGACCCAGAAGTGCAGAATCACGTACAGGTACACGGTTGGCAAATGGTTAAATGCACTTTCTCCTCTAAGGAGAAAATCGGCATTAAAAATGAACCTAAGCTTCATTTTCTCAAGCCAGTTTAGCAGAGTTTAGCAGTATTTGGTGTTTAGGAGTGTATTTCATTGGCCAGAATTTTAATTTATTCTTGCCATTTAAATTAATAGATGCTGAAGTGCTATACGCACCTAACAAGCGGGGGTATTGGGGAGAGAAGGAGCTGGAACACGTTACATGATCCACCCTAAAAATCGGTGGCACATGTAACAAAGTTGAACTTATCTGTTAACCTGAAAAATATGATATTGCTTTTCTCGCATACTTAATTTCTTGGTTTTTGCTACTTGCAGAAATTCAGTAAAAATGTCATTATGATCTTGCTATAAATTTCAAAATTGATATTCAAGCAGCTAAGTAACTTTAACAAATCGTCTTTCTTTTCTTATTATATGCACTTTTTGTGTGTATATGTATGTATGTATGTATGTGTGTGTGTATATATATGGTATATATATATATATTTAGCATTTATTATTTTCCTTCTAAGCAGTTCGTTTTTAAATAACAGGCTTTCCCTCTATTTAGGATTCAGAGCAACACAGGCAGACTGACAGAGATGAGGTTAAGAGCCTTTTAGTTCTGTATGAGCAGGGGTCTAATTAATACTATGCAGAAGAAAAATTAATGTTTTTTAGCTTAAAATTCCATATAGCTCAGAAGAAAAGCAACATCAAGTGCCTGTTATTCTCTCCCTTTTATTTTGGAAAAGATGAAAAAGAGTCCTTAGTGTCCTTTTTTCAAGTTATGTTATAAGGGCCCATTCAAACTAAAGCAATCCGTTGCAGGAACATGCGTTGCGTTAGGCAGCTTATTCATTGAGAATGGGCTTTGGCGCTTCACAATGGATGAAAAAATGTGCGTGACCCTGTTTTTTAGTAAATGCATTAAGGTGCACAGTATTGTACTCTTCTGTGCAATGCACTGGGGCACCATTCACAATGAATGGCATCACAATGCACTGTACACAGAGCAGGTGCATTGCCATGCGATATAGCAACGCATGTTAACACGTACATTGCCACAGCGCATAAATTTGAATGGAAACTCAATGACAAAGTGTTTTTTCTGCACTTTTTTGTAAATCCTTATGCATAGTCTTTGCCATTTAATTATAGTCTCACTGCTATACCAAACTAGTGCATTCCACTCTCCACTGATGCAACACAGGTAAAGATCATATGTTAAGAATATAAAAGAATATAAGCTAATCCTTCTATAGGTAAGGATTCTATAGGGATAGGGCACATTGCTAAATTCATACTCTGTCACGTGACGCTGTCTTTTCATCACTTTTTGGTACTCTGTTGTTATTTGTACCTCATAAATTGCTATATGTATGTGTGTGTGTATATATGTGTGTGTGTGTATATATATATATATAGCATTTATTTTTTTCCTTCTAAGCAGTTCGGTTTTAAATAGCAGGCTTTCCCTCTATTTAGGATTCAGAGCAACACAGGCAGCAGACAAAGAGATGCGGTTAAGAGCCTTTTAGTTCTGTGTGAGCAAGGGTCTAATTAATACTATGCAGAAGAAAAAATTAATGTTTTTTAGTTTAAAATTCCGTATAGCTCAGAAGAAAAGCAACATCAAGTGCCTGTTCTCTCCCTTTTTATTCCTGCTGAATCAACCAAAGTCCAGCCATGGGTGGCCCTACATGCACCACCTAGCTCAACAAAAGTCAATCAAAAGACTGAGCAGAGTGGAAAATTATCAGCCTAACAGTGACTGCATCCTATTAGATGTAGTCACTGTTTGGGAATTCAGGCAGCCACAAGTGCCTTGACTGTCTAAATACAGTGACTCACAGGGGAGACTCCCTTCAGCCACTGTTAACCCCAGGGCTGAATGAGAGTAAAAAAAGCTGTATTTGGTGGCCTTTACTCTTGTGTTGATTGATTTAGAGCAGTATTAAATCCAAAACCAAAAATGTAATTGAATGCAGCTTACCAATCATTAAAGCGGAGTTCCACAGAAAAATGGAACTTCCGCTTTTCGGAACCCTCCCCCCCTCCGGTGTCACATTTGGCACCTTTCAGGCGGGAGGGGGGTGCAGATACCTTAAGACAGGTATTTGCACCCACTTCCGGCATAGACTCCCATGGGAGTCTATGCCTCTTCCTGTCCCTCCGCGCTGTCTCCTGGGAAACACACAGCTCCCAGGAGATAGCGGGGACCAGTTACGATGCGCAGCGCGACTCGTGCATGCGCAGTAGGGAACCGGGAAGTGAAGCCGCAATGCTTCACTTCCTGATTCCATCACCTAGGACGGCGGCGGCAGCTGCCGAGAACCGAGTAGGTTCTCGGCGTCGCCTGCCGACATCGCTGCACCCTGGGACAGGTAAGTGGCCATGTAGTAAAAGTCAGCAGCTGCAGTATTTGTAGCTGCTGGCTTTTAATATTATTTTTTTTTTGGCGGTTTAGGTGGACCCCCGCTTTAAGCCAAACCATACATGGATCAAAACTCAGCCAGTTCAGCGCCCTGGTTGTACAGAAGTCGATCTGCAGAACAATTTCTGTACAACCAGCCTGTCGGGTCTTTCCTTATTGATTAGTGTCACCGGCTCTGGCCGGCAGCCCTGATCATTTGTATTCTGATAGCGGGGAAGGCCCCCCCGCCATCAGAATACAATAGCACAGTGGGAGTGATTCTCCCATCCACCTTAATGTGGGGATAGGGAAATCTGGTAATTATTATTTTTGATTTTTTTTTCATTCAACCCGCTGGTTGAATGAAATAAAAAATTATTACTGTTTGGGATGCCTTAGATGTGGCGGCTGTATTATTTTTCTTTTTTTAGGCTTTTTTTTTCTTTGGTGCTCTGGCCAGTAACGCACCTCCTGTATTAGAGTGCCCCCACTCTGATTGAATGAGCACAGGGGGCACCTTTGGACAGCAGCATTGTCATACTAGGGGAAGGGGAGTGTTAGATGTACTATCAGATTTAAATATAGTAAACCATTGAAACCAAACCCCAGCTAATAAATACTGTAATCAGTTACAGTAAACTGTTTCACATAAAAAAATAGGATTTTATGCACCCCTGTTAGTGTTAAATGGTTTGTCTTATCCCTGTAACTGCACGAGAGCTTGTTCTGTTGAAAAACAAGACTAAAAAAATTAAACTAATGCAGACACCACATCTCAGAATTGGTAAGCTGCAATAAATATAATAAATGTTTGATTTTGGGTTTCCCACAGCTTTTAGTGAATTGTAAAGCAGGTAATTTATTTGCAGAAGTAAGATAAGCTTAAAATTGAATCTTTGCATAATTTGAACCATTGCACTCTGCTGCAGACCGCTGGACCTTCTGTGGCCTGTGCTTTATATGGCGTACTCTGAACACTGTGCTATGTAGTACATACCCCAAATTTCTGCTCTGTGTACGCATGTCTAATGTGCTGCATTCCCCAGACTATTTAACTCTGTACACTGTGCTGTATATTCATACCACTAGGAATTTCTAAGGAATTCTGAATTTGGATCTCTTTAAATATTGTTGAATCATATGGAAATCTGAGCTATGCAAATTCACTGTTATATATGTAAACGTTTAGGGAAAAACAACCAGCAGAATATTTTCTGTACTCTTCAACTAGTGACATTCCATTATGTGGTTACACTGCTATTTTCTAACTTGTTGCTTAACAAGTCAACTCATCTTACAGTTTTTTTTTTCTTTTTTCACTGATAGTGATTGATGTTCAACCACTTGTTTTATTTAATCTCATTAAGGTCTGCAAACCTACATGCCAACTTACAGTAATTAGAGTCCAGATAGCCATTCCATCTGTTCTTCAAGTACTGTTTAATTAATGAACTTTTCAGCATGTTCTTTGCCTCGTAAAAAGCTCTTAGTATTCTCAAGATGTTGAATAGGATTTGCATTCCTGCTTTTTGCTCATTGATTAGAAAGAAATCTTACAGTGGCGTTCATTATGGAATCCCAAAACTCACACTTACATATTAATACTTGAAAAGAGTTGCAAAGAGATTAGAGTTTTATTATTCAAATGCTTAATTAGACTTTTTCTGAAAATTATGTTTGAAAAGAGGATTTTTTTTTTAATTAAGCTACAGTATTTTGTTATTGTACTAGTATCGCACATAATAAAGGTGCTACTTCTAGTGTCATTTTTTGCATTGCCAGTCTATTGGTATAGCTTTTTTTCTAGTATCTTATATAATTATTATCTATGAAAATCCAAACCAGTGGTTCTTTAACCACTTCAGCCCCAGGGGATTTGGCTGCTCAATGACCAGAGCACTTTTTACAATTTAAGAACTGTGCTGCTTTAACTGGTAATTGCGCGGTCATGCAATGCTTTACCCAAATTTAATTTGCGTCCTTTTTTCCCACAAATAAAGCTTTCTTTTGATGGTATTTGATTGCCTCTGTGATTTTTATTTTTTGCGATATAAACGGAAAAAGACCGAAAATTCTGAAAAAAATTATATTTTCTACTTTTTGTTATAAAAAAAATGAATAAACTCAATTTTAGTTATACATTTAGGCCAAAATGTATTCAGCCACATGTCTTTGGTAAAAAAAAATGTCAATAAGTGTATATTTATTGGTTTGCGCAAAAGTTATAGCATCTACAAACTAGGGTACATTTTCTGGGATTTACGCAGCTTTTAGTTTATGACTACCTATCTCATTTCTTGAGGTGCTAAAATGGCAGGGCAGTACAATTCCCCCCCCCCCCCCAATGACCCTATTTTGGAAAGTAGACACCCCAAGGAAATTGCTGAGAGGCATGTTGAGCCCAAGTGATTTGAAAAATTAAAAAAAAAATTACACAAAGTTGTCACTAAATTATATATTTCTCGCACATGCCATGGTTATATGTGGAATTACACACCAAAATACATTCTGCTGCTTCTCTTGAGTATGGGGATACCACCCGTGTTGGACTTTTTGGGAGCCTAGCCGTGTACAGGACCCCGAAAACCAATCACCACCTTCAGGCTTTCTAAGGGAGTACATTTTTGATTTCACTCCTCACTGCCTATCGCAGTTTCGGAGATCATGCAATGGCCAGATAGCACAACCCCCCCCCAAAATGACCCCATTTTGGAAAGTAGACACCACAAGCTATTTGCTGAGAGGCAAGTTGAGTATTTTGTGGATCTCACTTTTTGTCACAGCGTTTTGAAAATTGAAAAAAGAAAAAAAAATATTTTTTTCTTTTCTTTCTTCATTTTCAAAAATAAATGAGATCTGCAAAATACTCACCATGCCTCTTAGCAAATACCTTGGGGTGTCTACTTTCCAAAATGGGGTCATTTGGGGGGGGTTTGTGCTATCTGGACATTTTGGGGCCTCCGTAACTGATAGGTAGTGAGGAGTGAAATAAATAAATTTGCACCCTTAGAAATCTTGAAGGCGGTGCTTGGTTTTCGGGGTCCTGTAAACAGCTAGGCTCCCAAAAAGTCTCACACATGAGGCATCCCCGTACTCAGGAGAAGCAGCAGAATGTATTTTGGGGTGTAATTGCACATATTACCATGCTATGTTTGAATAATATATCATTTAGTGACAAAGTGTAATTTTTACCGAAACTTGTGGCAAAATATAAAATATTCCATGGCCTCAACATGCCTATCAGCAAATAGCTTGGAGTGTCTACTTTCCAAGAAGGGGTCATTTGGGGGTGTTTTGAACTGTCCTGGCATTTATGCACAACATTCAGGCGCTTATGTCACACATCACCCACTCTTCTAACCACTTGAAGACAAACAAAGCCCTTTCTGACACTTTTTGTTTACATGAAAAAATATTATTTTTTTGAAAGATTGAAAGAAAATTACTTTGAACCCCCAAACATTATATATTTTTTCAAAGCAAAGGCCCTACAGAGTAAAATGGTCGGTGTTGCAATTTCTTTTTCACACAGTATTTGCTCTGCATTTTTTAAAATGCAATTTTTGGGGAAAAAACACTTTTTTTTTTAAATTTGAATGCACTAAAACACACTATATTGGCAAATGTTTGATGAAATAAAAAAAGATGATCTTATGCCAAGTACATGGATACCAAACACGACATGCTATAAAATTGCGCACAAACGTGCAGCGGCGACAAACTACATACATTTTTAAAAGCCTTTACAGGTTACCATTTTAGATTTACAGAGGAGGTCTACTGCTACAACCGACGCTTGCGTTCGCCTTTGCGCGTAAGCACGGGGAACAGGGGTGCTTTTTTTAATTATTATTTATTTTGCTTTTTTATTATATTTTTAAACTGTTCCTTGCATTTTTTTGTTTTATATCATTTTTATTGTTATCTCAAGGAATGTAAATATCCCCTATGATAGCAATAGGTAGTGACAGATACTCTTTTTTTTTTTTTTTTTTGAAAAAATTGGGGTCTATTAGACCCCTAGATCTCCCCTCTGCCCTCAAAGCATCTGACAACACCAAGAACGGTGTGAATAAATGCTTTGCCAATTTCCCAATGGCGCTCTTTATGTCCGGCGAAACCTAAGTCATGAAATGCTTGTAGCTTCCGGTTTCTTAGGCCATAGAGATGATTGGAGCCGTTCTGGTCTCTGATCAGCTCTATGGTCAGCTAGAAGAACCACTGGCTGCATTCTTGGGTACCCTGTTGGGACAGGAGAGCCTGAGAAAACTATGGAAGATGGTGGGGGGGAAACGTTCCCTCCCACTGCTTGTAAAAGCAGTCTAGAGGCTAATTAGCCGCTAGGATTGCTTTTACATGAAAGCCGACCGCTGGCTGAAAAGAATGATACCAAGATGATACCTAAACCTGCAGGCATCATTCCGGTAAACCACTCAAATTCCAGCAAGATATCAGTACGTTGCTGGTCCTTGTTGTGCATACATGGTAATGTTCTTTTTTTATCCAGCCTGTGGGCTGCATGAAAAAGAGATTGATTGGGTGGGTATGCCCACCATTAGAATACTGCCCTCCCTTTGCAGGTATGGTAAGACTTACCATACCTGCAAAGCAAATACAATAAAACATAGTAAAAATAAAACATTAACATTAAAACATTTAACGCAATCTGTGTCTAAAAAATATATGCTGAAGCATGGGGGCAATCCACCCCTAATGTTAGGAACAAATCGCTCCTCCACCCCTGCCCCCAAGCTTAGGCATATATGCTCTTTTTTTTAACTGTGGTGGTGAAATCGCCTCCGACAGCGCTGGAGTCGCTGATTTACGTATCGTGGGAGCAAACGCTGTTGCTGTCAAGGTAAATAAATCAGTGCTGCAACTGAATGGCGTACCTGAAAACAAAAAATGGTTAACAATAAAACACAGTAAATAGTAAAGTATAAAAGAATTACATACCTGAAAAGAAAACATGGTAAAACATAGTAACAATACAACATTGCATTGTAGATTACAGTAAAAAAAGAGCAGAACAATAGAGAGAGAATAGAGAGAGAGAGAACAATAAAACGACAGCTATTTTTGGCTTTTTTTATTTTATATTTTGGGTTTTTTTTTTACTTTTTTGGGGGTTTTTTTGTTTTTGTTTTGGTTTTTTTTACACTTTTATTTGTAACTGTATTGGTTGTAACGGTTCGGGTCTTCCAAAATGCAATGGCATCTTTGGAGACCCTGTGTAAGTGTGTCCTAGTCTGTGCAGTGCTGTACCCTACGCTAATACTCCACTAGTGTGTAGTAGCGTTCAAAACATTCACCAATGCAAAGACCAGGATGGTCCGGACAGGAGGGACAAAAATAGCGGGTGTCACGCCTATATCCACGCTTTCTACAGACACGACAGGAATTTGGACCGTGTCTGCATGGGAGGAGGACAGAATGAAAACATTCCGATTATCCCTCCACTTCACAGTGAGCAAATTTATTACACTTCAAGCAGGCTCTCTCCCCCAGCCTAAGACAGGAATCTACAAGTCGCTGGGGTAAGCCCCGGCGATTAGATCGCACGGTGCCACATGCGCCAATTTCATGATCAAACAACTAAAAAAGTGGCATGAGTAATAATTGTCCACATACAAGTGGTGCCCCTTTCCAAACAAGGGTGACACCAAGTCCCACACAAGCTTACCAGCGCTCCCTATGTAATCTGGGTAGTTCTCCGTCTCTATACGTGACTATCTCTTCCCTCGTAAACCATAAAATTATATGTATAGCCTGTGGCCCTGTCACCGAGCTTTTATACATTTTGACCCCATATCTGACGCCTGCTGGGAAGATACTGTGTAAAAGACAAGCGGCCAGAAAACTTAATCAGGGACTCATCAATGCAGACAACTTGATGGGGAGTAAACAAGGCTGCAAACTGTTAGTTGAAGTGGTTTACGAGGGGCCGAATTTTGTAGAGCCGATCATATCCAGGGTCACCCCAAGGACGACAGAGTTCATTGTCATTGAAGTGCATGAACCGCAAGATCTGCTCCTATCGTACCCTGGCCATGGAGGCAGAGAACACGGGCATATGGTGAATTGGGTCAGTGGACCAATATGACCGCAACTCACTCTTTTTGGTTATGCCCATGAGAAGGGATAGGCCCAGAAAGGTCTTAAATTCAGAAACCGTAATAAGTTTCCAATCTCTGGCAAGGGTCAAATAGGGATTAGCGGCGAAGAATTGACCAGCATACACATAGCTTTGGTCCACAATAGATCTATAGAGATCTTCTGTGAAAAACAGCGAATAAAAATTAAGTGACGTAAAATCAACTGTTTCCACCTGAATTCCAGGTTGGCCAGTGAATGGGGGAAGTACGGATGCTGCAGAAGTAGTGGGCTTCCAATTAGGATTGGCAAGTGCAGCAGGAAGGGCACTATGGGCTTGACGGGCCTGTCTTTGTCTTCTTGGTGGCTGCAGGACACTAGCTGTGCTAGCCACCTCACCAGCTTGAACTGCACTTATGGGACTCGCCACGTCACCACGTGTTACTGCAGTGCTGGTTTGACTACGACCAGGGTGTACTAGGTGTACTTGCCAGTTGTACTAGGTGTACTTGCCAGTTCACCAGAAGGAGTGACACTAGTACCGGCTCTCTGCACCATGCGACAGTCCTGCGGTTCTTGCACCTCAACGACACCAGAAGAACGGGGTCTGGTACGCCTGACCTTGGCAGGGACCACAACTCCATCTTCAGAGCTATCTGTCAGGGTGCCGCTGCTGTCTACAAGATTGTATTCTGAGCCTGAATCTGACAGATGAGTGATTTCCTCTTCACTATCATGCACAGAAACATGTAGGCCTCTTCACTAGTGTACCTTCGATTTGACACTTTGGTCTCTAAATTTACTGGTACACTAGTGAGATTCACAGGAAAAAGAGCTCCTGACTGTCAGCGACTGATTCAAACGCTACCAAAAAAACTGTTAGCGTTCGCAGGGATCAGGCCTGACTCTGCGAACGCTGCAGATATGTGTGTTGTATATTTTGTAAGTGACAGTTATCGATTGGTACTGCACTTGGGTAGGCTGGGCTGGGCGGAGGGGCTAAACGCAGGTGCTAGCAGGTATCTGGGCTGATCCTAACACTGCATTTTTGGGAATCCTAAACTGCTGGGGCCGCCAGTATAGATCAGATCAGATATTGATTCGTTCAGACACTATACTACTAAGAGAGGTGTATGGTGCGTGCATGGGTGTTAGCGCTACTGGCACTAATCTTATACTCCCTGGGGTGATGCAGACCCTGACTGATATCACCCGCTGGGCGATCAGGGAGTTAAACCTTTATTGGGTAATATATGGCGGGTGCCCTGATGCTATAAAAAACAAATTAACTAACCAGCGTCACCCGTAACACTAATACAGTGATCACTGGTGACAGGGGGTGAAAGGGTTAACTAGGGGGCGATCAGGGGGTTAAACCTTTATTAGGGGGTAACCTAGACCTAACGGGGCCCACTACTAACTGCCCTAACACTTATTTCAGTCACAAATGACACCAATGCAGTGATCTGTGAAATATCTGAAAACTGCAATTGGTGACACAGTGACAGGGAGTGAAGGGGTTAACTGGGGGGTGATCAGGGGGTGGCAAGTATACCTATGTGTACTGGTGTTAGTGTTGGTGCAACTCACAGTTAGATGTTATCTCTCCTCTCACTGGAATTGAAAAGACTCCATGAGGAGAGATGACGTCACTACCTCCTGTCTGTGTTTACACTTACACAGACAGGGGAAGGTTTCCATTCGTTAGGAGCGATCACCAGGTCCAGACCATAAATCATTGATCTGGCCCTGGGGACTGATTGGTCCTCTAACGAATCTGACCGCCGCGGGCACAGGGGGAGGGAGGGATGTACAGGTACGCCCATTTGCCCATTCTGCCGACGTACATCGGCGTGCAGCGGTTGGGAACTGGTTAATGAAAAAGAAAAAAAGCTGTTGACTTCCTTTTTTTTTCTTTTGATGAAAAACTAGGAGGACAGGAAATCTAGCTGTTGCCCTTAATAACCGCTTAAATGGTTGCTTTTTTTTTCCTAACCTGCATAAGGAAAGAGTTACAGTTGGAATTTTACTGTTTTATGGGCAGGTAGGTTCATGTCCTGTTAGCAACTTTGTATTATATTTTTAGCCACTACAAATATCTCAAATCATTTTCTCTGGTTATTTGTGGCTGCTACAGAGTTGCTCTTGTAGATTACTACAGTAATTGCTGATGCAGCTACAAATTATTGGTGTGACATTGTCATCAGCAGCTGCATTTATTATCATGACTAGCTACTGTGGATGGTGATTCTGCAGATAGCTCCATATGCTGCAAAAAGTCTTTGGATTATATATTTGGATTGCTGCAAAAAAAAAAAAGAATCAGTTTGCAGTCCTCTGTTCCTAGCAACAAAAATGCCAAAGAGTCAAAGTATATGTGAACCCTTACCTTGTAAGACAACCCATTCTACTTAAAATAGAAATGCAAGGCAAAACATTTGTAAAGATATAAAAAAAATATTAATACTTTTATTAAAAAAAATATATATATATATATATATATATATATATATATATATATATATATATATATATATATATGTGTGTGTGATCACAGGATCTCTGTTTTCAGCTGCATAAGGGGCTTAGAAATGTGGGGTGGAGACTGCAGGTGTGTTAGCAGAAGGAAGAGAAATAGCAGTACACGGATCTTTCCGATAATTAGCTGTGTAGGAGGGGGGTGTCAGCACAAGTCAGAACATTGGATAACAGGTAGGCTGTGCTCCCAAGTACAATCCAAGGAAGCAATCTGACCATTCTGGGATGGATGTACTTCCATGCCCTGACATATTCAGTTTGAAATAGGAAAGCAGGGGACTGGCATGGCCTCCGGGTATTTCACACAAAGGAAGCAATGCAAAGAGAACAGGATACTTTTTAATACAAGTGCATAGCACAACAGACACATATCAGAAATATGAAATGTTTGGGGATTTTTTAACTTGGTGTAGAGCTTACCAGTGAGTGAAGATCCTGCCATTTGTACTACTTGAAGGGCTTGTTTGCCCACTTTTATTGCAGAGAAAGAAAAGAAAATGTCCAACAAAACACACAGTTGCCCACACAGGGGTATCCACCATCAATGCAAAAATAAAGTACAGTTCAGCCTCCTGGCTCTCTTTAACAGCACCACTGCTCAAGCTTTGTGCCTTGGTCCTCCTGATCGTGTAACAGTGTGCCTGGTTTTAGGTACCAATGCTGTACCTCTCTTGGCACTCTCTTTCGCAGCCTTCCTACTGCTCCAGCCACAGGCCACACGGGCTTGGGCCCTCTGTCTGCTTAGACTGCACCGTGCAGCCCTCTGGCTTCTCCCTTCCACACCAAGACTCCCTGGGAGCGTTGAGCCCAGAACCCTGGTCCTGACTCTATTAGCCCAGAACCCACCTGAATAATCTGCGTCCTGTCTATTCACAAATCCTGGTCCTAGGACTGGAGATTTCCCCCCACCCAGATCGCTATGAAATCTCCAGGCTCCAGGTCCCCAACTGGATTTTATAAACCACAGAGGAAACTTGACAAAACAGATTCCTCCCAATAAACAATCATCCTGGAGCCCCTCAACCTGTCTGGTTGAAAATCCTGGGAGACATACCCCGTCACAGCTGACTGTACTGTCACAGGTAACCTACACTTTAATACACATATAGTTAATGCACATCTTTGCTACCAAATTACTTATATGACATGGCCCTAAAGGGATAGACTTTGTGTGTATATATAGGTTTTTATGTCGCTGCTGATTTATTAAAAATGTGGTTGGTTCCCCTTAGTGACCAGATTCATTTTTAATGAGATTTATGTGCAGCCCAGTTTCGATGTCTCTTCACAAATCCTTAAACTTTCCAAATCATAAGTACTGCTGTATTGTCGTGTACAATGGCTGTGTACTCAGTTTGTACAAATTATTGAGGCTTGGCCCATTCTACTTAACCCCTTTGTGCAGGTGCACCCAAGAATGGGCATGTTTGGGAGGAAAGTATAAAAATGTTTTTATAGCCTCCCCTTTGCATGTCATAAAACATGCACAGCTCTGCCAAGATAGAATGCACTAGCAAGAAGGTTTACAGTATATCCAAACTAGTAAAAGTAGAAAACTATTTAGGGACTTTAAATATGCCTTTGAGAACCAGATTCAAATTATTTTGTATAAAAAAAACTTTTCGAATTTTATTAGTTCACATACATTAAAACCATTATGTATACCATACAGTACAGAGCATGACAGTGAAGCTGGCATAAGGTTTTAATTCTGTTGCAAAACTCGTAGACCAACAAACTTTTGGGTGTTGACCAACAGAATTAAAACCTTATTCAAGCTTCACAGTCATGCTCTGTACTGTATGGTATACATAATGGTTTTAATGTATGTTTTTAATATGTGAACCCACAAAATGTAAAACATTTTTTTATACAAACTGGTTTGAATCTGGTTCTCAGAGACATATTTAAAGTCCCTAAATCGTTTTTTACTTTTACTAGTTTAGAAACACATATGGGATGATGCTAATGAAAACCTCAGAGTATTTGCGAATGGCATTCCACCCCTTATTTACCAAATAGATGAGGTTTACAGTATAGTTTTGCACCAGATAAACTAATAATGTTTGATTTTTCCCTGATTCTTGCCATAGGAAGGTTTGTGAGCTTTTTTTTTATCTTGCTCCATGGTTTTGTCATAATAAGTGATATATCGGTCTACAACCTTCATCTGTGCAGCTTAGTACAAAATGCCTGCTTTTCCGTACAGTTATTGACTCTGATATGTTGGAATCATTAAAGATCATTCAATCTCATGCTATTTTATCTTAAAAGTTGCAGAATAAAATCCAGTAATAATACAGTGGTGTCTTTGATCTTTTTTTCTTCAATGTTTTTGAGAGCCAGATACTACTTATAATTACTATGTTTTAGTAGTAGGATCAAAACAAGAAACAATCTAGAGCCTAACTAGAATTATTTGAAAATAATGTAAGACCTCTGCTTTTCTCCTTTTTATACATGTATTCAGACCTTAATGGTGTTTACTTACACAGGAGATGCAAGATTAAACTTGTTAAAGAGTTAAGCAGTTGGAAAAATGGTTAAGATTGTCTTTGTGATTTAGTTTTCATAATCAAGTTGTAAAAGATGTCCTTGTGACAAGTTCCCTCAATTATGTGAAAAATGTAATTTACACCAATTGCCATGAAGATGAAAGTGATCGCCATGCAAATATTGTCCTCGTGGTTAGTACAGCTTTTGATGTGTTAATGTACAGTGCTTTTTTTCCCCCTCAAATGACGGTCAGTGTTTTGACATGAAGTGTCATCTCCAAATAAGCACATACTGATACCTCTGCAATTAATGCTCCTTGAATACGGGATAATATTATTGGTCCGTAACAGACAGTGCAGTTACCCTCTTTTGTGGTTTATGCTGAATTTGCTTTTGATGTCTAGTAATGACGTTTGTTTAGAAAATAAGATTGTGCAGGTGCTCTTTTTCACGCTTAGTAATAGATCACTGTTTGATTGTTCCACCTAACTCACTAACATATTGGTGGTTAGGGTATAATGTAGCCTTTATAATATTTTAGATGTACTCAGGAAAGAAATGAAAGAGAATATTATCAATGTATCTTAAAGCTTAATTACTACCAAAAATGTTTTTAAATTTGGAATAGAGTATGAAAAGATTATAATCTCTGCCAGTTTTAAACGGCTTTCTGATATTCTACTGTTTAGTTTCCCCTCCTTTTCTTGCCCTCTAAATTTTCCATTTTTCAGATAGATTTTATCCTAAAATACATTACATGCTAGTGTAAAAGAAGCAACTAGCTTGAACTTGGTGGAAGGAAATTTCAGCATCTTAAACAAACCAACACAAATAAGAGCCTGCAGACTCCATGCAGAATTATGCTACTGGTTGAAATCAGACCCAAGGCTTTAACTAGTAAGACAACAATGTTAACTTCTGAGCCCATTTTGCATGCTTGTCACCTAAGCCTACTTTTCTACAATGGCAAATGCAGTAAAGTCGATTTTATCAGACTTTTCTACTCAACTTTTGAACGTCTACTGTTAGATTGGGCGTTTAACATTTGCTTTAATGGGCTTGGTCAGTCAAGCTAACAATTTAAATCTTTTTATTATCATTTGTGATAGAGCAGGAAGCAGAAAATATCTGATTGTGTTTCATATTTTGTTTGGAAGCAGCCTTTTCATTTACATTTTTTTTTCAAATGACAGATAAATATTAAAACTGCAACTTCTATACATTTTTGTGAAAAGACCATTGGGTGGTGTAGAATTGGTAAATAAACATTGCCTTTTTAGTAGCATAAACAATAAAATCACATCTAAAGGAATGCAGAGCTTGCCACTTTCCTCATTAGAAACCTGCAGCAGATGATTTCTAATTACAAAAAAACAGTCCTATTTACTCTGCACACAAACACTGACTAACAGCTATTTCTTCAGAAGAACAAAAGGTAGGAATTTGCAACAAAGTTTGTTAAAATCCTTGCAGTGTACATAGATCACTCAGAGGGGAATGTTTTTTTTTGTTTGTTGTTTTTTTTTTTTATTCAGCAAAAGTGGAGTTAATCTTTTACTCTCTTGGGTTAGGGAAAAAGTTTCAGCCAAAGTGTTGTAGCCCATAGAGTAGAAGTTCCTAGTCTATTTTTACAGTGACAGAAGTATGGAAAAGAATGCGTACCGTATATACTCCGAGTATAAGTCGATCTGAGTGTAAGTCGAGACCCATAATTTACCACAAAAAACTGGGAAAAACGTATTGACCCGAGTATAAGACGAGGGTGAGAAATGCAGCATCTACTGTAAGTGGAAAAAGAGGGTCAACAATGCCCATCTGCAGCTGCATACCTCCCTGTGTCCTGTGCAGCCTATCTGTATCCTGTGCATGTGTCCTGTACACGTGTATGTGTCCTGTGTCCCTGTGTCCTGTACATGTGTATGTGTCCTGTACATGTGTATGTATCCTGTACATGTGTCCTGTGCATGTGTCCTGTACATGTGTGTGTCCTGTGTCCTGTACATGTGTATGTGTCCTGTACATGTGTATGTGTCCTGTGTCCCTGTGTCCTGTACATGTGTGTGTGTCCTGTGTCCCTGTGTCCTGTACATGTACATGTGTCCTTTGCATGTGTCCTGTACATGTGTATGTGTCCTGTGTCCTGTACATGTGTATGTGTCCTGTGTCCCTGTGCAGCCTACCTGTGTCCTGTGCAACCTCCCTGTGGCGATCTCCATCCTCCCTGTGGCGATCTCCATCCTCCCTGTGGCGATCTCCATCCTCCCTGTGGCGATCTCCATCCTCCCTGTGGCGATCTCCATCCTCCCTGTGGCGATCAGCATGTGATAATCGGTTCCGTGGCCATACCACTGTTCAAAAGACGCGCCTCCTCGTCTGTGATAGGCAGAACACTCAGCAGTCAGCGGTCAGCCTATCACGGACATTCTCTCATTCTCATACCACAGACGAGGATGAGAGAATGCCCGTGATAGGCTGTACACTGACTGCTGGGAAATGGAGTGTTCAGCCTATCACAGACTAGCAGGAGGCGGTGACTCGAGTATAAGTCAAGGGGGCACTTTCAGCCCAAAAAAAAGGGCTGAAAATCTCGACTTATACTCGAGTATATACGGTATGTAGTGATCACAAAGCTATATCCTTTTCCACACAGTCTAGTCCTTTTCCATTATGTAAGTGGCATCTGTGAAATTGTTGTAAAAACGGTGACATTAGTGAAACAGAAATAAAGGTGCTGTGTGGTGTGATCATGTACAACACTAAGGCAGGACTGATCTTCTTACTGCTGTCATTTGTGAGGGAGAGTGGTCAAAAGGCTTTTTTTCTTTTTTTTTTTTAATTCTTTTCACATCTTTCCTCATATGGATGGACGTACCCCTAAAAAGATGTAAATATTCTTAATTTATGTAAACTGGAAGCTGTTACGACTCCTGCAAAAGAACAACACTTTTTTCTTGGACAGTTATGGGATATATAGTCGCGATTGTTAATACTCGTGTGTACTGATGGCTAATTTCTTGTTGGTCAATGACCAATCCATAATTCAGTAAAAAAATAATTGCATAATCCATCCTGAGTGGACACTATCAATTATCAAATATTAGCAGTTTAGAATAAATTTATCTGCTATGTAGTAAGATGCTTTAATCAAAAACAGTTACTTTTTTTGCTCATTTTAATTTAGATTAGTTACCTGAGTGTGGGAGCAATTAATGCAGATTAAATGCCTGATTCCTACAGATGATGAAGAAGCACCCTATACCTTCTGTTTGAATTGTACCTCCTAGCGTAACGTTGTGCTGGCATATTTTCCCACAGATTAAGCTTAGTACTTCCCATAGAAGGAGGCAGGTGCAAGAACCATTGGTGTCCAAAACTGGAGTTACCCATTTATGTAGTCTGGCGTATATCCAGACCATCTGGAATTCTATTCCTGTAGTGGTTAAATAAGGGGAATTACAGTTTTGTAATTACTTGCTGACCGCTAATCAGAGGGAATGTTAGGTGCTTACCCAAATGTACGTGTAACTTGGCATTTACGGGCAGGATTTATGATGTGGTCTTGTGAAGACCACTCAACCAGAAAAAGCATGAACTATATGAGACGATTCATTTTTTTCTTTTACAATGCCTTTAAGCGTTTCATAATTGTATGGGTTTCTGTGTTTTTGAAAGTCTTGCAAATCAGTAAAGTTAATATCCCATATAAGTTCCCTAGAAATCCAGCAGCACAGTTTTTAAAAAAATTTAGAAAGATTTCTAATTTATGTAATGTAAGATGCAAAGCGTAATAAACACCTCATTAGACAGGCACACAAGCTTTCAAGCCTTGGGGAATCATGGAAACAAAAGTGTTATGTACTTTTGTACTTTGAACCATTATTCTTTAAGATAACTTTAAAGCGTGTTCTTGTCCAGAATTCTACCATAGAGGAGCTATTATGTTGCGGCGTAGTGTAAAGGGACATGGAAGTTTCCTTTTTTTTTTTTTTCAGATCCTTATACTTTACATTAAGAATTGTATCACTATTGTTAAAAACAAAAATATAGAGTATGCATTAAACACTTAAATTGTTTAAAGCTGAACTCCGGGCTAAATGAATATTACCTAACTGAAAGAGCCATTTGTATCCTTTTTTGGTGTCCTTTGTGTATTTATTTTAGATCTTTTGAGTAATCCAGCATGAAACAACTGTGCTTTGCCTCTGTGCAGGAATTTCTAGTAATAAAGATTAGTCATTGCAGCTCTCTCTCCTTGTGCAGGGTAAAATGGTCTGTCATCAACCCCCTTCCCCCTTTTATCTTTTCTACAGGCAACCTGTAGTGGGTTGACCTAGTAGGTCCCAACCACAGTTCTGTTGTCTGCACATTGATGTCTTAGCTTTTGAGCAGTTCCAGTGATATGTAGCATAAGCTGTAAACTAACAGTCATCTGAGACAAGGTTGTTATTTGTTGGCTACCTGCAGGTAATGCAGTCTCTTCAGGATAAATTGATCAAGATATAATTGACTTACATAAATATTGGTTAGGAAGGAAGGATTCCCAGCAGGCTAGGCCTTATCTTGTTGTTCCTATAAAAAATATTTTTACTTTATTGTTACTTATGGAATGGTAATAGACTAGGAGAGAAATTAAAAAAGCTCAGTTGATGTAACACAAGTATTCTAGTTCTCCTTGCCCATAGTAAACAATCACATGTCTTGTTTCCTAAGAGAACAAAGTAATGATAGGTCACTATGTTTTTTTGACTTGATGCACAGGTAGACACGGTTAAAAGTAGAAAGCTGAAATGTTAGCTAGCTATATCCCCCCTCCATACAGGTCGGATGTGGTTACAGAGGGCCTTGCATTTATAGCACAATACCCATCCATACCAGCAGTGTGGTTGGGGGACTTCAATCACACAATGACTCCATCCCTGGAAAGACCAGCACAGCCTGAACCCAGTCGGGGCAAACCACTGCACACTAGGCTATACCGTACACTGACGGACTTTGCCCTTATTGACGCCTGGAGACATGCAAATTCCACGACTAGAGCATACACCTGCCACTCAGTAAGTCATAATACTATGTCCAGGATTGATTATATACTTGTTTCTAGGACCCTTCTGCCCAAGGTTACAGGCTCAGGATTTACTCTTAGGATCCTGTCAGACCACTCTCCGTGTTGGCTGACGGCATCTCTGAGGTCAGCCTTTCCTGACAGGCATTGGCGTCTAAACCCTCACTGGTTATCCCTTCTATCGGACCATGACTCCATTGCTAGGAAGCTGCTTTTCTTTTTCGAAAGGACACAGAGACCTTATGCCCTCAACACTCACTGGGACGATTTTAAAAATAATGCTCGTAGAATTTTGTCCTCCAGAATAAACAGGCTAAAATGAGAATCTAACAATATACTTCAACTCACATCAGACAAATTACGGGACTAATGGGGCGTACACACGGTCGGACTTTTCGTCTACAAAAGTCCGACAGCCTGTCCGACAGCCTGTCCGACAGCCTGTCCGACAGACTTCCGGCGGACTTTCGGCGGACTTGCGGCAGACTTTCTAACGAACGGACTTGCCTACACACGACCACACAAAAGTCCGACGGATTCGTACGTGATGACGTACACCGGACTAAAACAAGGAAGTTCATAGCCAGTAGTCAATAGCTGCCCTAGCGTGGGTTTTTGTCCGTCGGACTAGCACACAGACGAGCGGATTTCGGGGTCCGTCGTAGTTACGACGTAAAGATTTGAAGCATGTTTCAAATCTAAAGTCCGTCGGATTTGAGGCTGAAAAAGTCCGCTGAAAGTCCGGAGAAGCCCACACACGATCGGATTACCAGCCAGCTTTAGTCCGTCGGCGTCCGTTGGACTTTTGTAGACGAAAAGTCAGACCGTGTGTACGCCCCATTAGAGGTGACCTACAGTTCCAGTCCATCCTGTAAAAACTTGGAGAGAGTGAAACTGCAGACACACCTAGTCACACAACTACACATGGAGAAGGCTAAGCAACATGTCTTTTTCTGCAAGCAGAGGGTGTTACGAACAGGGAGAAAGGGCTGGAAGACTGTTGGCGTTCTTGGCCCACATGGTCTAGATTGCCTTTGGGGGTGATGGGCCATGTAAATTTAATTAAGATGATTATACTGCACAAGATTTTATATTTGGTATGGCATGCCCCTCTATACATCCCCTTAAAACTCTTCAAGCAGACGGAAGCTATTTTAAACTCATTTGTCTGGGGGCAAAGTAGACACAAACTAGCCTGGCAAACCTTAAAGAACCCCACAGACATGGGGGGCGTAGCCCTCCCGGATTTACAGGATTATTACCTAGCCTCACAACTTTCCCATATGTATAATTTTAGCACGTCGGAAATGCAGCGATATAGGTCTCTGGTTTGTGACAAACTGGGACACCCGATGTTTACACCAGTTCAGGCTATCCTACGTGGGAAAAAAGCACCAAGCACTACTGCGCGGTACAACTCTGGCATGTTGATGCATCACCAAAGAATATGGGAAATCTCTCTCAAAAAGCAAAATGTGGGGAAATTTCATTCACACACCCCATTATGGCTTAATAGTATGATGCCGGAATTGGAAACGATTCCAGATTCAATAGTCTGGGCTAGGTATGGAGTACTATATCTCCATCAGGTCCTATCCACATCCGGGCTTAAGCAGTATCACACCCTTAGAGAGGAGTTTTCCCTTCCACACTATCTTGCATTTAAATACTTGCAGCTCCGTCACGCGCCTAAAACCCAGTTACCGAGTTTGGACCTAGGGATGGAGCCTCCCCCTGTGCTGGGTATAATACTAGGAGACGACTCCGCAAAGCTGATGTCACACCTGTACTACACACGTAGACAACGGGGAGTAGCAGTTGTGTCACACAAAGCTAAGACGGTATGGGTACAAGATATACGACCCATAGATGACGCTGACTGGAACGAGGTTTTAGAGGGTACCAAGACAGTATCTCCCAAGATGTCAGATAGACTGACACATATATAGTTCATAAAGCATATCTGACACCGTTGAGATTGGCGAAGTTCCAGCATACGCCGGATCCGTCGTGTCGCTTGTGTAGGGCCGACTCAGGCACATTTTACCATCTCATATGGAGCTGCCCCCATGTCCAGACATTTTGGGCACAGGTTATCCGTTTCCTCCATGACAATATGGAGTCCCCTGTGGTGCTAGACCCTAAGTTATGTATATTGGGGTTACTGCCAGATGTAGAGGTGGATGGGTATTGTACTATATTCATCTCTGAAACTTTATTTTTGGCACGTAAGGTGATAGCTCAGAGATGGATGCAGAGTGTACCCCCCATGATGCAGATGTGGAAAAAAAGCAATAAATGATACCCTACCATTCAAGAAACTGATCTACGCACACAGGGGATCTTCACAAAAATATTCTAATGGGGCATACACACGGTCAGACTTTTCGTCTACAAAAGTCCGACAGCCTGTCCGACAGACTTCCGGCGGACTCACGGCGAAATTCCGGCGGACTTTCGGCGGACTTGTGGCAGACTTTCTAACGAACGGACTTGCCTACACACGACCACACAAAAGTCAGACGGATTCGTACGTGATGACGTACACCGGACTTAAATAAGGAAGTTCATAGCCAGTAGCCAATAGCTGCCCTAGCGTGGGTTTTTGTCCGTCGGACTAGCATACAGACGAGCGGATTTCGGGGTCCGTCGTAGTTACGACGTAAAGATTTGAAGCATGTTTCAAATCTAAAGTCCGTCGGATTTGAGGCTGAAAAAGTCCGCTGAAAGTCCGGGGAAGCCCACACACGATCGGATTACCAGCCAGCTTTAGTCCGTCGGCGTCCGTTGGACTTTTGTAGACGAAAAGTCTGACCGTGTGTATGCCCCATTAGATATGGGACAGATGGTTGGAGGATGGGGAGACTTGTGTTTAGTTGGGTCATGCTCGGTGAGGTGCTTCCCTGCATCGGGGGCACACATTGATTATAGGTTGGATTAATGTACTAATCGATTCACTACACCTATGAACATAAGAATACACTTCCTCCAAAACTTTTGCTTCTTTAATTTTGCTGTCATAATATGTACTTGACCTTCTTTGAATATATGTACCCAAATGGCTTGTAAAATGTATTTTATATCAATAAAGTTGTTTTTTTTTCCCAAGTAAAAAAAAAAAGTAGATAGCTGAAGCTTTAGATCACGATACATCAATTTAATGATCTGACACTGCAAGCACCTAATAGTGAATGCATTAAGAACTGAAGCAAAGACAGGTGGTGACATTCCAGCAGGTCTATCCTTCAGAAACAAGTCTGCATGGCAGCTATCAAGTTTGGATTGCCTATTAAACAAAACTCCGCTAAGCATGTATGCAGGCTACAAATGTAATTTCTATTAGGTTAATAGGCACATGTAGAAGAGTTGTTAGTTGCCATTCCTCCTAATTATCCTTTATTTTACTTTAAGTAACCAGTATTTCAGTCACTAAATGTAGGGAAGGAAGTGATGCAGACTGAATGTTTCTCTATTAACAGATCTTTTAAGGATGGTGTTGGTAAAAGCAGTGTTGCATCATTTTTTTATTTTTATTTTTAACGGCTCCTAATTTTAAATTACCCTGCTTTTCATTTGGGACACCTGTAGACAGATGTTTCCCCACCCATTTTCGAGATGGCATTCTCCTGTCCTCTGTACTGATGGGATTTGCCAACATTTGTTGTTTGTCCTACATTTGTTTAACACCCTTCCTTGCATTTCTCATTAAAGTATAATCTTCACAAGAGAAAAATAGGTACTGACATTTTTGACCTGAAAACGTTGTTCTCAGATTTAAGTACTTTCAAGTCATACACCCACACGTATTACGTAAATGGGTATCATTGGAAAAAACAGTAATCCTTGTATTTACAGTATCTCACAAAAGTGAGTACACCCCTCACATTTTTGTAAATATTTTATTATATCTTTTCATGTGACAATACTAAAGAAATGACACTTTGCTATAATGTAAAGTAGTGAGTTTACAGCTTGTATAACAGTGTAAATTTGCCGTCCCCTCAAAATAACTCAACACACAACCATTAATGTCTAAACTGCTGGCAACAAAAGTGAGTACACCCCTAAGTGAAAATGTCCAAATGGGACCCAATTAGCCATTTTCCCTCCCCGGTGTCATGTGACTCGTTAGTGTTACAAGGTCTCAGGTGTGAATGGGGAGCAGGTGTGTTAAATTTGGTGTTATTGCTCTCTCTCTCATACTGGTCACTGGAAGTTCAACATGGCACCTCATGGCAAAGAACTCACTGAG
This sequence comes from Lithobates clamitans, assembly GCA_037952925.1. Taxonomy (NCBI): domain Eukaryota; kingdom Metazoa; phylum Chordata; class Amphibia; order Anura; family Ranidae; genus Lithobates; species Lithobates clamitans. The sequence continues at coordinate 3,809,413 of JBBGZY010000049.1, forward strand.
GATCTGAAAAAAAAGAATCTTTGTCTACATAAAGATGGCCTAGGCTATAAGAAGTTTGCCAAGGCCCTAAAACTGAGCTGCAGCACAGTGGCCAAGACCATATGGTGGTTTAACAGGACAGGTTCCACTCAGAACAGGCCTCGCCATGGTTGACCAAAGAAGTTGAGTGCACATGCTCAGCGTCAAATCCAGAGGTTGTCTCTGGAAAATAGATGTGTGCTGGCAGCATTGCTGCAAAGGTTGAAGGGGTGAGGGGTCAGCCTGTCAGTGCTCAGACCATACGCCGCACATTGCATCAAATTGGTCTGCATGGCTGTTGTCCCAGAAGGAAGCCTCTTCTAAAGATGATGCACAAGAAAGCCTGCAAACTGTTTGCTGAAGGCAAGCAGACTAAGGACATGGATTACTGGAACCATGTCCTGTGGTCTAATGAGACCATGATAAACTTATTTGGTTCAGATTGGTGTCAAGCATGTGTGGCGGCAACCACGTGAAGAGAACAAAGACAAGTGTGTCTTGCCTACAGTCAAGCATGGTGGTAGGAGCATCATGGTCTGGGGCTGCATGATTGCTGCCTGCACTGGGGAGCTACAGTTCATTGAGGGAACCATGAATGCCAACATGTACTGTGACATATTGAAGCAGAGCATGATTTCCTCCCTTTGAAAACTGGACCGCACGGCAGTATTGCAACATATTGACCCCAAACACACCTCCAAGATGACCACTGCCTTGCATGTCTCCAAACCTAAACCCTATTGAGCATCTGTGGGGCGTCCTCAAATGGAAGGTGGAGGAGCCCAAGGTCTCTAACATCCACCAGCTCCGTGATGTCATGGAGGAGTGGAAGAGGACTCCATTGGCAACCTGTGAAGCTCTGGTGAACTCCTAGAGCTTGTACAGTAGGAGATCAGCAATGATGGTGTATATATTTTTAGACAGGTAGACTTGTTCGCAAGGGAAAGAAATAGCCCCTGTCCACAGATACTTACCATCAAGTTTTTGTCCCCTAGGCTGAACCCTATTTACTGTAGCGACACTTGTTGACCAGTGCCTACAGTCCTGGTGTCCAACCTGCAGCCCTTTGCCACTTACTGAGGCACCTGCAGACAGTATTATTTCTTGATCTAGGCTAACCACCACCAAGAAATCCAAGAAATATTGCAACACTAATGTACTTCCATCTAAAACATATGCCATCACAACTGAATACTGAATTACATATTCAGAAAATGTAACTTTTTCAGTTTTTATTCTTTTTCCCCTCTGATATTTTATAATGCAACTCCTGTAGCATGTTTACAGTCTTTGACCATCTCTTGTAGTATGCCTGTATTCTTTCACCATCTCATGTTGCATGTCTGAGAGCTTTCTGTAGCATTACATTTACTGTATAATATGTGCAACCTATTGCTGATGTTAAGGGCCCCACTTGTGGCCCCCAGCATCAAGAAGATTGACTACCGCTAGCGGAAAGGCACCAGGTTAGAAAGGGCAGCACTACACTTTAAAATATGCAAACTTTTTTTATCATTTTGTTTCACTCTTCTGGCAATCTTTGGACATTTGAGGCTAAAGGAAGCAAGGGAGCTGTAGGAGGAGGGGGGTATTAAGAGGAGTCACAAGTTTTTTTTTTTTTTTTGTGGTTCAGGAAACACAAAATCTTTTTTTCCTTTCTATGGTTTGATAGTCTTTACAGCTGAAATGTTGTTCTAAATATAATGCAGATCAAATGGTGCCATCAGCAGTGCATTCTAGCTTTCGTTTTTACTAAAATGATCACATGACACAAGGATGGGGCTTGTACAAAAGGGCATCATCATTCAGGTACGCCTAGAGCAGCTTGATGTCTACATACAGCTCTGCCCTAGGGTTGCCTGCGTATCAGCCTTACATTCAGATTTTGAATTTTCTTGCCTTGTATGACCACAATAAAACTGAAGCTTTTTCATTTTTGAATATAGTAGTATTATTATTATATATGTTTGCATTTTCAGGTAATTAACTGGTTTAGTGTAGTTTTAGGCAAGATGTTTTTGTGTATATTAAGCTTCACTACTCATTGATATGCTAAGAGAGTATAACTCACTATAAGCATAAAGGAAGATAATCCTAAGACGAGTAGGTAATGTCATTAAACAAATAGCACCTGGTAGTGAGGATCCATGGTTAAGGAATAAAGGCTGCCAGGGATGATGTGAGCTGTAGAAGCAGGTGTTCTCTTCCTTTGTCTCTTTGATTCTTACACTGGAATAAACCGCTTGATTTCACAGTGTGACAGCAAAGCTAAGTTTGGAGGATTGTTTGGCAAAGAGGAGCTTCTTGCTCTTCGTAATCTTCTCTACTCATGTCCCTAATCAGCTTGTGTAAAACGGATTGGGTTTTCTTGACACGGCTTGTGGCATTTATATCCAGCTTCAGTAACATAGAACAAACTTTTTGTTAATTTTTTTTGGGCATATTGAGATTTACAGAGAACCATAAAACATAAAATGATCTTTCTGCCAAACATGATAGCGAAATGGAGGAGCAGCCCCAATCCTCCACTTCTGGGGGTCCCCTACCATCATAGCTGGCTCCTCCCCCCTGCCAAGTGCCCCAATGCTCAGAGCGCGGAGAGCTTTGTTCAGCTCGACCCTGCCTGCCTGCCTGCCCCCTCCTTCCTCCTCACAGGCTGTGATTGACAGCAGCAGGAGCCAGTGGCTCCCAGTGCTGACTCTATGGCTGGTGTGGAGAGAAAGTGGAGAGAGCCACTGCTCTTAGACACAGAGCTGCATCGGGATTGGGGTCAGGTAAGTATATGATGGGGGCTGGGGGGTTCCTAATCAGAGAAAGGTTTTTTTTTTTTACCTTAATGCAGAGAATGCATTAAGGTAAAAAGTCAACAGCTTCAGACATTTCTCCTGGAAAATAGGATGACTCTAGGTAGTAATTCCACATTTGATCTTGTTCTTTCTTCTCTAGTTTTTTTATACATGGACAATAATGTATCATTCTGACAGTGATACCCATTAAAGTCAAAACATATACAACTATTGATTATAGGTAGTATTTGTACCCTATTCTCCATTTCTTGCTTATAAGCAATTTTTAGTAGTAAACGCAAGTACAAGAAGCAACAGGCGTGAAGCTGCACACCGCTAATCTTTTGGCTAAAACAACCTTATTCATGCAGCAGTTGTTTTAGCCATTACATTAGATGTGTGTAGTTTTCACATATTTTGCAAGAGGACCAAGCAAGGGATTCTCTCTTTTACTACATAGACTGTTATTTATGCACTGCACTAAAATCGTTTTTGCAATACATGTTATGGAAATTTGACCAACAGGATAACTTTTACTACTCCATCTGTAAAAAGTATGTTGGAAAAAATATCTAAATGTGGACTTTATATAATTCTTATTGGACAAGTATTTTATTAATGACATATGCTTGACCCATATAGATCGAAATTGTAGATTGATCTTACCTGGCATTGACTGAGTTAAGTTGTTTGCATGAATATCCCTTATAAATAAAACAAAACGCTCTGAACATCTCTGCAAACATTTGGGCTTAACCAATCTTGACGGCATGTTGTAATTGCTATTCCGTATGACTCCTGTCAGCCAGTTCATCCAGAAAATTTTTCAATTTTCTCTGGAGAAATTGAAGGCTGAATGAACAACAAATGTGTCATGTATAGACAATATGAACATTATTACGCTAATGTGCTGCTTACAATGCACAACCGTGGAGAAGTGGCTTTGTCAACTGGATGTGGACATACAACTTTATATGTCTTTAAACCATCATATTAATGCTGTGCTACACTAGACCAAAGTCTTCTGCCTTTTTTTATTGGCATGAATTAAGAATTAGGACATTGCTTCTTGCCGTAGTGGAAATCTTTATAGCTTGAACATCTATGACTGAGGGTGCCTTAATGTTGTATTAAAACATCATATATAGTTTTAAATATTTGCAAGGAGAATAACACAGTCCAGCTCAATTTTGTTTAAAGTGATTGTAAACCCACAGGGCATTCTGTATAAAACAAAGGCACAATAGTAATGTGCCCACATATCCAAATGCAATCTATGTCTTTTTACCTTTAAATTTCAATTGCACCTGTATGAGTCCTGTCAGTATTGGAGATCGGTGGGCAGGTCTCCATGCCAGGGCTTGGGAGGCAGAGTTGTGACCTCACTGGACTCCCCTCCCATCTCTACACTCTCCCCGGCAAACAGTTGTGCAGCTTTGCCTCATGCATGGGCAAAGAAAAGTTCACACACGGCAGTCTCCACTGTTCATTTGAAACTCTGGGAAGAGCAGCCAATTGTAGGAGAGCTTGAGGAGAAAGGGGGAGCAGTCTGCTGCTGGAATGCTGGACTCACTCCCTCTGCTCATGAGAGAAATATGTCATATGTCTGTCACAGCAGCTGGGGTGTGGTGACACCAAATTTTCTAATGTCAGCTTTGAACCCAGCAATGAAACAGAGAGAAAATCTCAGTGCTGCACATTCACTGTTCGTGGCAAGACTGGACACAGATGACAAGTGATCCTTTACTGTACCAGGCTCACAACCACTTTTAATTTAATGGTAGGATAAAATAGGAGTGTGTGTGTGTATATATATATATATATATATAGAGAGAGAGAGAGAGAGAGAGAGAGAGAGAGAGAGAGAGAGAGATTTATATATATAGTTAATGGGATTGGTATATATATATATATATATATAGATATATATATATATATATATATATATATATATATATATGAGAGAGAACGTACCAATCCCATTAACTAAATTTGTCATGGAGTGCCAACCCTGAATATATAAAGGGAAGGAGAAGGTAAGTATAGGGCGTTAAACGGTCATCTCCAGACATATATAATAATACACTAAAATTTATAATTTATTAGAAAAGAGACAAAAACACATATATAGCGAAGAAGGAAATTGACATCCCTATTATTGAAAACAATAATATATGTACAACAATTAGACTATATAAAAGCAATCGATAGCCGTCATTTTTCGCGGTTGATATGCATATCCGCTTCTTCAAGGCTGGGTTGCTTCTTGCTATGTAAAGCTATTGTGGTCATCACTTAACCACTTCAGCCCCGGAAGGATTTACCCCCTTCCTGACCAGAGCACTTTTTACAATTCGGCACTGCGTCGCTTTAACTGCTAATTGCGCGGTCATGCAATGCTGTACCCAAACGAAATTTGCGTCCTTTTCTTCCCACAAATAGAGCTTTCTTTTGATGGTATTTGATCACCTCTGCCGTTTTTATTTTTTGCGCTATACACGGAAAAAGACCGAAAATTTTGAAAAAAAATGATATTTTCTACTTTTTGTTCTAAAAAAAATCCAATAAACTCAATTTTAGTCATACATTTAGGCCAAAATGTATTCGGCCACATGTCTTTGGTAAAAAAAATGTCAATAAGTGTATATTTATTGGTTTGCGCAAAAGTTATAGCGTCTACAAACTAGGGTACATTTTCTGGAATTTACACAGCCTTTAATTTATGACTGCCTATGTCGATTCTTGAGGTGCTAAAATGGCAGGGCAGTACAAAACCCCCACAAATGACCCCATTTTGGAAAGTAGACACCCCAAGGAATTTGCTGAGAGGCATGTTGAGCCCATTGAATATTCATTTTTTTTGTCCCAAGTGATTGAATAATGACAAAAAAAAAAAAAAAAAAAAAAAATTACAAAAAGTTGTCACTAAATGATATATTGCTCACACAGGCCATGGGCATATGTGGAATTGCACCCCAAAATACATTTAGCTGCTTCTCCTGAGTACGGGGATACCACATGTGTGGGACTTTTTGGGAGCCTAGCCGCGTACGGGGCCCCGAAAACCAAGCACCGCCTTCAGGATTTCTAAGGGCGTACATTTTTGATTTTACTCCTCACTACCTATCACGGTTTTGAAGGCCATAAAATGCCCAGATGACATAAACCCCCCCCAAATGACCCCATTTTGGAAAGTAGACACCCCAAGCTATTTGCTTTGAGGCATGTTGAGTCCATGGAATGTTTTATATTTTGACACAAGTTGCGGGAAAGTGACAATTTTTTTTTTTTTTTTTTTTTTTTTTTTGCACAAAGTTGTCACTAAATGATATATTGCTCACACAGGCCATGGGCATATGTGGAATTGCACCCCAAAATACATTTAGCTGCTTCTCCTGAGTACGGGGATACCACATGTGTGGGACTTTTTGGGAGCCTAGCCGCGTACGGGACCCCGAAAACCAAGCACCGCCTTCAGGATTTCTAAGGGCGTACATTTTTGATTTTACTCCTCACTGCCTATCACAGTTTCGGAGGCCATGGAATGCCCAGGTGGCACAAACCCCCCCCAAATGACCCCATTTTGGAAAGTAGACACCCCAAGCTATTTGCTGAGAGGCATGGTGAGTATTTTGCAGCTCTCATTTGTTTTTGAAAATAAAGAAAGACGAGAAAAAAAAATTTTTTTTTTCTTTTTTCAATTTTCAAAACTTTGTGACAAAAAGTGAGGTCTGCAAAATACTCACTATACCTCTCAGCAAATAGCTTGGGGTGTCTACTTTCCAAAATGGGGTCATTTGGGGTTTTTTTTTGCCACCTGGGCATTCCATGGCCCCCGAAACTGTGATAGGCGGTGAAGAGTGAAATCAAAAATTTACGGCCTTAGAAAGCCTGAAGGCGGTGCTTGGTTTTCGGGGTCCCGTACGCGGCTAGGCTCCCAAAAAGTCTCACACATGTGGTATCCCCGTACTCAGGAGAAGCAGCAGAATGTATTTTGGGGTGTAATTTCACATATTCCCATGGCATGTTTGAGCAATATATCATTTAGTGACAACTTTGCGCAAAAAAAAATAAAAAAAATAAAAAATTGTCTCTTTCCCGCAACTTGTGTCACAATATAAATTATTCCATGGACTCAACATGACTCTCAGCAAATAGCTTGGGGTGTCTACTTTCCAAAATGGGGTCATTTGGGGGGGGTTTGAACTGTCCTGGCATTTTATGCACAACATCTAGAAGCTTATGTCACACATCACCCACTCTTCTAACCACTTGAAGACAAAGCCCTTTCTGACACTTATTGTTTACATAAAAAAATAATTTTTTTTTGCAAGAAAATTACTTTGAACCCCCAAACATTATATATTTTTTTTAAAGCAAATGCCCTACAGATTAAAATGGTGGGTGTTTCATTTTTTTTTTTCACACAGTATTTGCGCAGCGATTTTTCAAACGCATTTTTTGGGGAAAAAACACACTTTTTTACATTTTAATGCACTAAAACACACTATATTGCCCAAATGTTTGATGAGATAAAAAAGATGATCTTAGGCCGAGTACATAGATACCAAACATGACATGCTTTAAAATTGCGCACAAACGTGCAGTGGCGACAAACTAAATACATTTTTAAAAGCCTTTAAAAGCCTTTACAGGTTACCACTTTAGATTTACAGAGGAGGTCTACTGCTAAAATTACTGCCCTCGATCTGACCTTCGCGGCGATACCTCACATGCATGGTGCAATTGCTGTTTACATTTGACGCCAGACCAACGCTTGCGTTCACCTTAGCGCGAGAGCAGGGGGGACAGGGGTGCTTTTTTTTTTTTTTTTTTTTTTTTCTTTATTATTATTATTTTTTTATCTTATTTTTAAACTGTTCCTTTCATTTTTTTTTTTTTTAAATCATTTTTATTGTTATCTCAGGGAATGTAAATATCCCCTATGATAGCAATAGGTAGTGACAGGTACTCTTTTTTGCAAAAATTGGGGTCTATTAGACCCTAGATTTCTCCTCTGCCCTCAAAGCATCTGACCACGCCAAGATCGGTGTGATAAAATGCTTCCCCAATTTCCCAATGGCGCTGTTTACATCCGGCGAAATCTAAGTCATGAAATGCTCGTAGCTTCCGGTTTCTTAGGCCATAGAGATGTTTGGAGCCACTCTGGTCTCTGATCAGCTCTATGGTCATCTGGCTGAATCACCGGCTGCATTCTCAGGTTCCCTGTTGAGACAGGAGAGCCAGAGAAAAACACGGAAGACGTTGGGGGGGGGGGGGCATTCCCTCCGACTGCTTGTAAAAGCAGTCTAGAGGCTAATTAGCCACTAGGATTGCTTTTACATGAAAGCTGACCGCTGGCTGAAAAGAATGATACCAAGATGATACCTAAACCTGCAGGCATCATTCTGGTATAACCACTCAAAGTCGTGAATGGCGTACCTGAAGACAAAAAAATGGTTAACAATAAAGCACAGTAAACGGTAAGGTATAAAAAATTGCATACCTGAAAAGCAAACATGATAAAACATAATAACAATAAAACATTGCAGAATAGAATACAGTAAAAAAGAGCAGAACAATAGAGAGAGAATAGAGAGAGAGAGAACAATAAAACGCCAACTATTTTTTTTTTATTTTATATTTTTGTTTGTGTTTTTTTTTTTTTTTCACTTTTTTTTGTAACTAACTTTTATAACTGTAACCGGTTCCAGGTTCGGGTCTCTCAAAATGCGATGGCATCTTGGGAGACCCTGTGAAAGTGTGCCTAGTCTGTGCAATGCTGTACCCTACGCTAATAGTCAACTAGTGAATGGTAGCATTCAAAACATTCACCAATGCAAAGACCAGGATTGTCAGGACAGGAGGGACAATAATAGCGGGTGTCACGTCTATATCCGCGCTTGCTGCAGACACAACATCTTTTTTGGGGGGGTTTGTTGGGTAGGGGTACTCGGGAGGACATAAAAATGCCTCTCATGCAGCCGACTGCATTTGGTTGGGGATGTGAATGGGGGAAGTACGGGCGCTGCAGAAGTGGTGGGTTCCCAATTAGGATTGGCGAATGCAGCAGGAAGGGCACTATGGGCACGACGGGCCTGTGTTTGTCTTTTTGGTGGCAGCGGGACACTACTTGTGCTTGCCACCTCACCAGCTTGAACTGCACTTATGGGACTCGCCACGTCACCAAGTGTTACTGCAGTGCTGGTTTGACTACGACCGGGGTGTACTAGGCCGCTGGCGCTTGCCAGTTCACCAAAACGCTACCAAAAAAACTGTTAGCGATCGCAGGGATCAGGCCTGACTCTGCGAACGCTGCAGTTATGCGTTTAGTGTTTTGTAAGTGTCAGTGATCGATCGATACTGCACTTGGGTGGGCTGGGCCGGGCGGAGGGGCAAAACGCAGGTGCTAGCAGGTATCTGGGCTGATCCCGCTAACACTGCGTTTGTGGGAACCCTAAACTGCTGGGGACGCTAGTATAGATCTGATCGGATCAGATATTGATGCGATCAGATACTATACCACTAAGGGAGGTGTATGCTGCGTGCGCGGGTGTCAGCGGTACTGGCGCTAATCTGACGCTGCCTGGGGCTGGTGCTTGCCAGTTCACCAAAACGCTACCAAAAAAACTGTTAGCGATCGCAGGGATCAGGCCTGACTCTGCGAACGCTGCAGTTATGCGTTTAGTGTTTTGTAAGTGACAGTGATCGATCGATACTGCACTTGGGTGGGCTGGGCTGGGCCGGGCGGAGGGGCAAAACGCAGGTGCTAGCAGGTATCTGGGCTGATCCCGCTAACACTGCGTTTTTGGGAACCCTAAACTGCTGGGGACGCTAGTATAGATCTGATCGGATCAGATATTGATGCGTTCAGATACTATACCACTAAGGGAGGTGTATGCTGCGTGCGTGGGTGTTAGCGGTACTGGCGCTAATCTGACGCTGCCTGGGGCTGGTGCTTGCCAGCTCACCAAAACGCTACCAAGAAAACTGTTAGCGATCGCAGGGATCAGGCCTGACTCTGCGAACGCTGCAGTTATGCGTTTAGTGCCTTGTAAGTGACAGTGATCGATCGATACTGCACTTGGGTGGGCTGGGCTGGGCCGGGCGGAGGGGCAAAACGCAGGTGCTAGCAGGTATCTGGGCTGATCCCGCTAACACTGCGTTTTTGGGAACCCTAAACTGCTGGGGACGCTAGTATAGATCTGATCGGATCAGATATTGATCCATACAGATACTATACCACTAAGGGAGGCGTATGCTGCGTGCGTGGGTGTTAGCGGTACTGGCGCTAATCTGACGCTGCCTGGGGCGACGCATATCACCGCCGGGCGATCGGGGGGCTAAACCTTTATTCGGTAATAAACGGCGGGTGCCCTGACACTATAAAAAAATAAACGAACTAACCAGCGTCACCCGTAACAGTTATACGGTGATCAGTGGTGAAAGGGTTAACTAGGGGGCAATCAAGGGGTTAAAACATTTATTAGGTAGTATAGGGGGATCCCTGTCGCTATAAAACGCTGACGGCGAACCTAAATATTTACCTCACTAACTAGCGTCACCAGTGACACTAATACAGCGATCAGAAAAATGATCGCTTAGCAACACTGGTGACAGGGGGTGATCAAGGGGTTAAAACTTTATTAGGGGGGTTAGGGGGGTACCCTAGACCTAAAGGGGGCCTAAGACTCACTGCCCTAACACACTAACTGACACAAACTGACACCAATACAGTAATCAGAAAAAAAAAAAAAAAAAAAAACCTGCTTGGTGTCAGTTTGTGACAGGGGGGGGGGGGTGATCGGGGGGCGATCGGGGGGCGATCGGGGGGGGGATCGGGGTGAAATGTATGCCTGGCATGTTCTACTGTGTGTGTGTGTTTGTGTAACTCACAGTTCAGTCTTCTCTCCTCGGCCCGGAACGGAAAATACCGAGCCGAGGAGAGATGACATCATTTCCTCTGCCTCTGTTTACAATACAGAGGCAGGGAAATGATTCCATTGGCTGGGAGCGATCGCGAGGGGGGGGCCACGAATGGATGGCCTCCCCCTCACCACCGATCGCCGGGGGACATTTGCCGACCGCCGCAGGCACCGGGGGGGGGTCCGATCGGACCCCCCACCCGCGGGCAGGCAGGGACGTACAGGTAAGCCCTTTTGCCTGCCCGTGCCGCTTTGCCGACGTACATCGTCGTGCGGCGGTCGGCAAGTGGTTAAAGAAAAAAGTCCAAATAAGTAAGAATGGTGAGTCTGTGAACATATATAAACCCATTGAGGTTGCATGTACTAATGATCAATGAACAAACAGAATCGCAAACAATGTCTACATATAAAGACAAAGGGAGAGACCAATACCCAGGAAAAAATCCAACCATAAACAACAATCTCAAAGAGTCAACGCTAACCTTCAAATGGGAGGAATGTCAATAAGTATATCCCTGTAGGTAGAGTAGTTTGATTTCAACAATGGTCCAATGGATCCAGCAGCTTCAATAAGTAGGTATATTCTGTAAAACAAACAGAACATCCATATGGCTATATACGGAGAAAGTTGGTTAACGCCAACCATCCAGGGGCAAAAAAGTTGGACTCAAAGCATGAATTAATATTACAAGCTAGCAAAAATAGGCTTACCTAATAATTTTAACAGTCACTAGTGACGTTTGAGACCTCTGACTTATAAAACCTGAAGAAGAAGGCAGCCATAAAGGAAACTACTTCCAGTGCGGGGTCCACCCGACGTGTAACAATTCTGGGTCTCCCAAGGGTCCCGCTCCCCAGCATGAAAAGCCCATAGCAGAATCTCCCCCCTATATAGCCAGTACAGGAAGGGGAGGGTCCACGGGATGCTGGGCGGGTCCACTCCCCATAGGTCAGATTGCACAAGCAAGCCAAAATCTGGCGACAAAAGTAATAAATATTACATGGGGCTGCGTCCATCTATAATAGAGATACCTACAACCTATCAAACTGTCCACTACATGTGGTAAAAGCCACATGTATAGCGACTTCCTTCCACAACCCGGAAGTGACTGCGCACTCCAATGTTTGTTCACAGTGTGTTCCTCTGCCGGCTCACGTCCAAATTGGCGTTCCCGGACGGTTAAAGGCACACGTCTGGCCGGGGAGGAAGGGAAGAAAAAGAGAGGGAAGGGGGCCCACAACAAATCACTGCCCCCAAACACACTGGCATCCAATCGGATACGGACAGGAGTTGAACACCCGCCAGTGAGAGTGCACCACATCAGAACAATCAGACATGAAAACACACAACCGCAGGGATACCCAAAAGAGTGAAACAGCAGCCACAAAACCAAGGGTATTTGTCCCTCCAGGGAAGGAAAGGCATAACCCAAGGTTCATTCACACTATAAGTGAAAAAGTCTAGAAAGGGAAAACCACAAATAAAAAGCTGACATTTAACCCATCCCAGAACCTCAAACCAGATAGTAAAAATAGAGGTCCATACTTAAAGTTAAGTGGACCTAAATAAGACCTATGGAGACCGAATCCAGAGGTGTCAAAGGACCAAAGCATATATAAAAAAAAATAATAATTTTATATATTGTTTTTCCCTTTCTTTTCTCTGTAGTGGACAGTTTGATAGCTTGCAGGTATCTCTATTATAGACGGACGCAGCCCCACCTAAAATATTTATTCATTTTGGTGCCAGTTTTTTGCTTGCTTGTGAAATCTGACCTATGGGGAGGGGTGTAATATTCCTTCTTCACTATATATGTATATTTGTCTCTTTTCTAATAAATTAAGTATTTTTTTATATTTTGGTGTAATATTATATATGTCTGGAGATGACCGTTCAGCGCCCTATACTTATCTTCCTTCTCCTTCCCTCCCACTTTTAATTTAAATATCGGTGTGCTAAGCTTTAAAACCATAAACATTTTTCCAGATTTTTTACAGGCTCTTGTCATCCATTGTGCCTAATAGGACATTTTGCTCATTGTTTTGGGAGTACCATAGACAGCAGTGCAACTTGAGTCTACATGGATGATTGTTTAAGGTGGAGTAGAAGCAGAAATTTCTTAGATAAACCTCATCTTCTAAGTGTCACCCCATGGACTAACTTGATATCAGTGTGAAACCGTACAGAATGTATTCAAAATTTTGATTACATATGTACAGCAGGCTGTTTTGTGGTGGAACCAAGTAACCTGGTGGTTTGTTATTATATATATATTACATGTATTATTATATGTTCTCACAAACCTCTGAGCACCCAAGGAGCTCTTTGAACTCGGGTAATATCCTGATTGGAATCTCAAAGCTGAAATGCCTGAGCCTTGCTAAAATTTCTTTACTTATTTTCACAGATAATTCTGTTACACTGTTTAGATATATCTACAGTATATGTACTATAGATATCCATAACAATGGCTAAGCAGTTAGTTCTGTTGCCTTGCAGTACTGGGGTCCTGGATTTAAAACCCCTCATACTGATGTGCTGTCAACTAATTTATCTTTACTCACATTTCACCAGCTTCAATCAGTCATTCTACCTAAATACAGATTTTTCCTTTTGACAGCAACCACATGCCCTCAGCAGCGGAAGGGAACTCAGAGCTGTTGGTGGGTAACTTTTACATAGCTTTGGCTATGAGAACTAAGTGGAACTAAGGAGACAGTAAGGAGTTCAGGAATAAAGTGGAGAAAACAGTATAGAGAGAGAAGGTAGTACAGATAGAAGGCAGCAGAAGAGGCAGAGCAAGAAAGTGAAAGACAGAGGCAGAAGTAGTGAGAAGGGATGGGAGAAAGAGGGAAGGCATAAAAGATTGAGAGGAAGGCAGTCTGAGAGAGAGGGAGGTAGAGGAAAGCATATTACTTATCACTCCATGCCATGCCTGCAGAAGTGACACCTCCCCCACCTACACCTGCATGCTCCCCATCAATCATCCTTCCTCTCACCACCTACAGAGTCCTGGCTGCTACTAACTGCTGTTACCTGTGCTTCCTCGCTGTTCTTGTTGCTTAGGCACAGGTAGCATTAGCATATCACTGGGCGGCTCGCAGTTGAGTGGGCGATGGCAGTGTCGGCCCGGATCTACATAGTGGCAGACTGCCAGCATGTCACTCAGTGGCTCGCAATTGAGTGGGCGGATCCATCTACACAGCATGATGAGACACACATACACTACACAGGCAGCCAAGCACTGAAGAGGAGGGCGGAAAGGCTGAGCTGCGGAGCCGAGGATATTGGACAAGGTCAGGACAGAGCAGAGAGCTCAGAGCAGCCAGCAGTGAAACAGACGTTTCAAAAAAAAGTCCACGGTGGCCGCGGCGGACATTTCAACACAACACACAGTCTGCTAGCCAACACCTGATGATTCGGGGGGGGGGGGGCAATTGCCCTGCCTTGCCCCTATTTGCAGACGCCCATGCTTTCAGATCCACTTTCATATAAGCATAAAAAGAGAAAATTGAAGCAATTATAAAGTTTTTATGCAGACGCTGCAATTGCAAAATGTGTTATAAACCAGCTTAGTGGTGCGTTTTCATACAGTGTACAGTGGTACCTTGGATTATGAGTATAATTCGTTCCAGAAGAAAAAGGTAATCCAAAGTATACTCTTATATCAAAGCGAGTTTTCCCTTAGGAGTCAATGGAAACTCAGATAATTTGTTCCACAGTGACTGCTATTGTATGCAGTACTGCATGTGGCCAGAGGTTGGAGGGGCGCCGGAGTCACTCGGAGAAACTCGGGAACAGTATGTTTCCGAGTGTCACCGGCGCCCCCCGCACCTCTGGCCAAATGCATTACTGCACACCCCGTTGGCTTGAATCCTGCTCGTCTTGCGAGAAAACGCTCACAAAGTCAGGATTTTTTAAAAATAATAGCTCGTATTTCGAAACGCTCATAAACCGCGTTACTTGCAATCCGAGGTATTACTGTATGTTTTATTTAAAACCTAGATGCAATGTGTTCTGGATTAGAGCAGTTAAAACTGAAAATGCTATATGCAGAAATAGTTAATTTTCCTTATTTCTTCTTACCCTGTAACTGCAGCATCTTGGTCATTCAGCATTGCTGATGTAACAAGGGAGTTAAATGGCTTCAACAAGTGAGTAGTCCCTAAAGATTCAATTAACCTGCCATATCTTTCTTTAAAGCAGCCACTGATTAGAGGACTTCTTCAAATACGTACATGTTACCGTCATTATGAATAGGATTAACAGTGCAACAACACACAGAGGACTGCATTGCTTGGTAACATGCAGCCTTTCCCCACACATACCTCCCTTGGCAATAGATCTGCCTGTAGAATCAGCCAAGTAATTACATAACATGGCTATCGGCAGTACTGATGGAACAGGACACCTGCATTGTTACAGTGCTCTCAGTAGACCCAATGCGGTTTAGGGATTTGGGTTGTACAGGAAGTAATGACAAGGAAAAAACAGCTTGTGTTATTCTAAGAAAAGGGTAATATTATGCGGTCAATCTGCTAAGAGAAGGAGCAGCAAAATGTCTATGTTGATATATAATATAGAGGTAAAACAACATTTTTTTGAAATTACGGTTGTTTTTGCTGGTCTAATGAACAGTTTTAATAGTATTTATCTTCTTTTACTCATTTTGTCTTGCCTGTTTGTTAAAAAAAAAGTAAGAATCTAGCAGTCATGTTACCTAAATTTAAAGAGGAAGTAAACCCTGATGGATTTTACTTCCTCTTTGTTTCCCTGCAAAGGTAAAGCATAATGGGCCACTATGCATTGCATAGTAGCCCATTATGTGTCACTTACCTGATACAGAAGCCTGCGATGTCCCCGCTGGCTGGAAGCGTCCATCTTCGCCCCTCTTCCTTCCTGCCACGAACTCCGGCTCTGTGACTGGCCGGAGTCGCGTACCGTCACTCCGCGCATGTGGGCGGGAGCCACCAGTCACGGCATGACCCCAGCTAAAAACGGCACAGCATGCCCTTTCTAAAGTGTGCATGCGCCAAATACATCGCCACATGTGCAGAACAACTCATCGTACGGGGAATTGTAAATCTCTCCTAAACCATGTAAATAACCTTAAAGAAGAAGTTCACCTTTTGAACATGTTGCACCAATGTTTAGGGTGTAACATGTGACATGTTAAGCACCCCCTCCCCTGCAGCCGCTGTCATTTTGAAATTTGAAGTTTCAATAGACTGCAAGCGTGTTTACGCAGCGCATTCACACTCCTTCAAGCTTTCAAATTCAAATCCCGTACAAAGTTACGAGCAAAAAGCTGGAGGGAGAGTGTGCAGGAGCCTGACATTGCATCCATGAACCACTGATTGTGGGTGCAATAATTTGATGGCTCCTGTAGAAAAATAAATAATAAATGCACCTGCAAAAATATGTACTTTTTTTTTTTTTTTTTGTTAAAGGTGAACTTTGCCTTTAACAAACAAACAGAAGTCCCTTACTATTCTCCAACAGACAGTCCAGGTGTTTCAAATGTGTTTGCTATTTGTTCAGTTTGACCTGTATAGAGGCAAGTAAATAAAGGGTATTCTCCATTGAGGACACAGCAAACCTCAGAGGTTTTAAATCTTCCCTAACTATTCAAAACAAAAATAAAGTTTTGGCTAGAATTACACTTAAAGTGAAAATAAAGTTCCACTGTCGCAAACTGAAAGCAGGCAGGCCCTTTATTGCATGTCTCTTCTGCAATAAAATTCACCTATCTGCCTGCTTGCAGTGTTCTCTGGCATGTAAACTGAGCTGCAGAAGCCGCCATGGGATGACTATGCAAGAATTACATCATCTGCGCCAGCCAATGAAGAGGTCCAATAACAACAAGGTCTTGCCGCCAGGTTAGATTTGGACCTAGTAATTAAGGCTTATTCCCACCAAAAGCTCTATAAAGACTCCAGGACCCAGAACAGAATTTACTAAGATCTGAGAAAACAAAAACTTCCCTCAGCGATAAACCCAGGTGCTCCTCACCATGTGTAGGTGAGTAATATTCACACCTCCCACAACTGTTTATGTGTTTATGTATATATATATATATACATAAATGAATAACATTTATTTTTTATGATTGCAGACCACATTTAACCTAGTTTATTTGTCATGTCAAGACTTTGCCCTTCACAAACATTGCGATGTGTCAATGGCCTTTCAGAGTGTCTGCAGACCTCTTGTACAAGGCAGTTAATGAGCATTATGTGGCACAATGAATTTACTACCTTCCCATTTGAACCTTCATTTAAAAGGTCTGCTTCTTTGCAGTGAATATCCAGTAATTGATTATTGAGTTTCCATTGGCTGTTCTCCTGCTATTTCTATTGGATTTTGTGCTGTTGACCGTGCAATTTTGATTTGAAAGCTGCTGTATGAGGCACAGCTGGCCAGCTTCATGCGCCGATAATGTGCTCATTTGTGTTACGGGCTTGAGGATTTCACTCAGAAAGCACGCACAGCCGTTCTTACTTGATAGAGAAAGTAACTTGAGCTTTGTATGAGGCCTTTCAGACAAAATGAGAAAATGGATAACGTTCAGCAATTGATTGCTCCTTGCACTACCCATTTTTTTTTTTACCCTCCTATCTAGAGATGCTCAATCAGAAGCCAACATGCTATTGTACAAGTGTATAGTTATCACAAGTCATTCTTTTCAATTCCAAAGAAGAAAAGTTTTGTGTTTTAGACAACTGCCTCGTTTTTTTTTTTTGTTTTGTTTTTTTTTTTGTTCTTCGTTATTACAGAGGGAAAAAAATATATAAATGTGATATGTTATTTTAGATGTATACACCTTTGCTCATATCAGAATGTATATGGACTATGAAGCTGAGCTCAAGACAACTGATAGTGTGAATGGTAAATACAGGTCTATAGGGAGTAGAACATTTTAATGGTGCCTAACTTGTAAAAGGCTTACAGGTGAAAAATTTAGTATGAAGAATTTATTGAAAGTCTAGCAGATATACAAGAAAAAAAGATAATCTTTTTTTTATTTTTTTTAAAGAAAAAAATAGCATAAAAACCTATTTGTCCTGCAATCATTCTCCTGAAATGCTCCACAACCAATCACACTTGAGGAAGGAGGGGCAACACTATGGGCCACCCAGAGCATGATTTCTTTGCACAGCGCTGCCAGTCAACCATTTGAACATGTTTACAAGAGGAGAAAACAGAATTATGACCTTATCACTGTACTGCATTTGTGGACAGGTTGGTAGCCAAGTTGAATTTTTCACAGCAGAATAGAAAGCTGAGCTGGCTACTGTGACACTGCCAGAGCTGCAAATGGGAAAGACTGAGAATAAGACTGTGCCAGTCACTGCTGCTCTAACCTTTCCCTCCCTTCTCTTAATTTTTGCATTTGGTGCATGTAGTGCCTGGGCTAAAATGTTAGTGAGTTTGCGTTCGGTATAGCATATGTTATGATGTGTGTGTGTGTATATGTGTATATATATATATATATATATATATATATATATATATATATATATATATATATATATATATATAAATAAAATGAAGGTTTCTGAATTTGTCAGGAATGTAATTGCGATCATACTTTTAAAGGTTTAGTTCACCTTTACCACAAAACTGCCTATGCAAGCAAGGTGTACTTATAGAGAAAAATAAACTCTGCAGCTTTGACTAATGTTGGATAATGCCCCTGCTACAGGTGTAGACCACTTTCATACCTCCCAAAGGCCTGACTGAAAAACTCCCAGAAATGGCGTCATCCCATCCTGTTTTGTTGCTAAAGTAAAATCTCTAAAAGAAAACTACAGCTGTGTTAAAAAGGAAAGAAAAATCTATATATCAGTTAATTCTGGTCTCTATTAATGCTCTTTTTAGCACTTAGAACTACACCAGTCTAATGTAAAATTAAGTGACATCACTGAATACAATTTTTGCCTCCTTTCTTTGCCGTGAAGTACAGGATTTGACATCCTCAAAAATATTATATCTGTTGCTATCACTCCACGATATAAGACCTGTATTTTTTTTTTTCTTACCAATTAATTATTTCGTGTTTCACAAACTTTTTGGGGGGTTTTGTTAAATTGTGTTGCCATATAGTCTGTGTAGATTTAGAGAAAGCACAATTGTATTTTAATTTTATTTGGTCTCAGACTTCCCCATGCTGCTCCAATGTGACTAAATCCACACATGTGGTATTACAGTTTAAAAAAAAAGCATATTTGAAAAGCCAACTGCAACATTTCTGGTTCAAATTTATTATTATATTTACTCCAGTTTTGACATGCAAACATACTTAAATTGAGCAGGCATGCCTTAAACTGGTACAGAGAGAATTCCACCATGTAGTGGCATGTAATCTGCAAAGAAAAGCTATGAGCTGTGAGTAGATCTGTCAGTGATAGGTGCCTTTTGCTCCTTTTTTTGCTCCGCCTTTGTGAGCCTGGATTGATAAAGTCCTCTATTGAAAGTATGGGAAATCATTGTCATCATACATTACATTCCTATAGAATGACAGTAATGTTTTATGTTGTGTTTTTTTTTTTTTTGTATTTCAGAAGTAGTGTAGATGGGATTTGTCAGGCACACAAAATGTGGTTTATTTTTTGAATTGTTAGGTGAAGTCAGGATGCTAAATAAATCAACATTTCAGAGGCTTTATTTTTTTATTTGATGTACAAGCTTCCCAACACCTTCCCAACCTCACCTTCCCCAGTGGCATGCTGGGGGTCTGGACTGCTCAGCACTGTGTGAGAGTTGGGGTTCAGAGGAATTTCAGACCATTGCTTTCGTACAGAGCAGGAAGGTCCAGATCTCCAGCATGCAACCAGAGAATGTTGAAAATATGCTGTTTAGTGCTTGTATCTCCCCAAAAAATAATGCCTTTACAATCTTAATTCAGTACATTAACATCACCTAATAATTTAAAACGAGGTTACAAATAGGCTTTAATATTTGCAAAGGCATTTCGTGCAAAAGGGTAATAATAGATTAATATTTAGAATAAAGTTTTCATGCCTGGAGTTCAGCTTTAAGGAACAAAAATGATATTTAACCATTTTGGACTTTTTATATTCCCCATTAAAGATTGTAATTTGCTAATTGCACCACTAATGGCTTGTTATGTTTAGACAGAATTTTCCTTTTTAGTAAATACAGCTTGATGATGCCATTTTAATGGCTTTGCAGTTTTTGGTCTTTTTAGTTTAATTGTCTCTTGTGAAGTTGCATAGTGCTTTTCCTGGAGGTCACATGATGTCCATCTCTGGTGAGGCTTACTTCAAACTGATGTGACCATGCTAAATTCCAGGCATGAGGATTGAGGTCATTGGTTAAGAATACTTTATTAGTATAGAAAGCAGGCCTGCATGTAAGACATGGACATAACATAGATTTACAGCAGCTATTTTTGTAGTGGTTCTCTTGTTTATGTGTGTTGGGCTTCTTTTTCTTTTCCATTTACGATGATGGGGCCCCAGCCAATATAAATTGGCTTGTACCTGCTGTAGAGCATATCCATATAGGTCAGTATTCATATCTATGGTATTTTGGTCAGATAATAAAACATGTACAGTTCTACTCCAACCAAATCATTTTATTTTATTGGTTTTGGGTAAACTTGGGAAGCATTAATACTTCTGTCAAGCATCTTGCTGTTTGTGAGCCTGCTGGGCTGATTTCACCTTTCACAATTAATGGGGGGAGTGATAGTTACTTACTTGTAACTCGACAAATGGTCTAACCCTCCCTAAGTTTACAAAAAAAAGTGTGCTGTTGCAGTCGGTATCTTCACTGAAGAAATAACCATTTCCTGTCCTGACAGGAAGTTAAGGGGAGTCACCCCAGATTTTTTTATCCTTTCTTGTGTCCAAAATGGAGAAAAAAATCATACGTTTTTAATAATACTGACGTTTCGAAATAACAAGTGAGGCCAGTTTGTGAGCAACTAAGTTTATTTAGCAACCGCTGCAGCTTTTTAGTCAACTTACTTCAAACTGAATTCCACATATGCAAAAGGCTCTTTAAGACTTTAAAATGAATGTAAAGGCAAAACTTTTTTGCTTTTGAATTGAGCAGAGAAAGTTTAGACCCTCTGTCAAGGGTCTACACCAGTGGTCTCCAAACTGTGGACCTTTGCTTGCCTTTATCCACCCCTTGAGGCATTATTATTGCCACTGACACCATCAATGGGACACTATTTCTTCGACTGACACCAACTATGTAGCACAATTCTTTCCACTGACACCAACTTTTTCTCCCCCTAATACCAAAGATCAGGCATGGTTTACTCCCAATAGGCACAGTCCGGGCCCCCTACCCCCTAAAGAAGAACAGTAAACTGGCCTTTTCCTTAGAAAGTTTGGAGACCCCTGGTCTATGCCTTTCATTTTCAGATTGTTAGAAATGTTAGAGTTACAAAGCAAGAGTTGAGGGTAAATTATCCAATGAGGGCATCTGTTCCGGTAACAACTGTCTAAGGAACTTAGAATTCTTCTCATTGGGAAAATTTCTTCATGAATATGAAGGAAACTGTTCCTAGTGGGACAAAGACAGGAAAAAAATAACTTGTTTGAGGTTTAAAGCCTTTTTTGCGCATATATATATATATATAGACAAAAAAGTATTTAGTCAGCCACCAATTGTGCAAGTTCTCCCACTTAAAAAGATGAGAGAGGCCTGTAATTGTCATTATAGGTATACCTCAACTATGAGAGACAAAATGTGGAAACAAATCCAGACAATCACATCTGATTTTTGAAAGAATTTATTTGCAAATTATGGTGGAAAATAAGTATTTTGTCAATATCAAAAGTTCATCTCAATACTTTCTTATATATCCTTTGTTGGCAATGACAGAGGTCAAACGTTTTCTGTAAGTCTTCACAAGGTTGTCACACACTGTTGCTGGTATGTTAGCCCATTCCTCCATGCAGATCTCCTCTAGAGCAGTGATGTTTTGGGGCTGTCGCTGGGCAACACGGACTTTCAACTCCCTCCAAAGGTTTTCTATGGGGTTGACACCTGGAGACTGGCTAGGGCACTCCAGGACCTTGAAATGCTTCTTATGAAGCCACTACTTCGATGCCCGGGTGGTGTGTTTGGAATCATTGTCATGCTGAAAGACCCAGCCACGTTTCATCTTCAATGCCCTTGCTGATGGGAGGAGGTTTGCACTCAAAATCTCACGATACATGGCCCCATTCATTCTTTCATGTACATGGATTAGTCATCATGTTCCCTTTGCAGAGAAACAGCCCCAAAGCATGATGTTGCCACCCCCATGCTTCACAGTAGGTATGGTGTTCTTTGGTTGCAACTCAGCATTCTGTGTCCTCCAAACATGACGAGTTGTGTTTCTACCAAATAGTTCTACTTTGGTTTCATCTGACCATAGGACATTCTCCCAATCCTCTTCTGGATCACCCAGATGCTCTCTAGCAAACCTCAGACGGGCCCGGACATGTACTGGCTTAGGCAGGGGGACACGTCTGGCACTGCAGGATCTGAGTCCCTGGTGGCGTAGTGTGTTACTGATGGTAGCCTTTGTTACGTTGGTCCCAGCTCTCTGCAGGTCATTCACTAGGTCCGCCCGTGGGGTTCTGGGATTTTTGCTCACCATTCTTGTGATCATTTTGACACCACGGGGTGAGATCTTGCGTGGAGCCCCAAATCGAGGGAGATTATCAGTGGTCTTGTATGTCTTCCATTTTCTAATTATTGCTCCCACAGTTGATTTCTTCACACCAAGCTGCTTGCCTATTGCAGATTCAGTCTTCCTAGCCTGGTGCAGGTCTACAATTTTGTTTCTGGTATCCTTCGACAGCTCTTTGGTCTTCACCATAGTGGAGTTTGGAGTGTGACTGTTTGAGGTTGTGGACAGGTGTCTTTTATAATGATAACAAGTTCAAACAGGTGCCATTAATACAGGTAATGAGTGGAGGACAGAGGAGCCTCTTAAAGAAGAAGATACAGGTCTGTGAGAGCCAGAAATCTTGCTTGTTTGTAGGTGACCAAATACTTATTTTCCACCATAATTAGCAAATAAATTCTTTCAAAAATCAGACAATGTGATTGTCTGGATTTGTTTCCACATTTTGTCTCTCATAGTTGAGGTATACCTATGATGACAATTACAGGCCTCTCTCATCTTTTTAAGTGGGAGAACTTGCACAATTGGTGGCTGACTAAATACTTTTTTGCCCCACTGTGTATATGTGTGTGTATATATATCTATATATATAGATATATATACACATTTCAGGTCACCATAAGAAAGCTGGGCTAGATAAGCGAATCTTAGGATTGTCACTTGTAAGTTAAAGTGTTTGTAAACCTAAAAAAAAAATGAAGGTCTTGTTCCTTTAATGAATAACAGCTCAGTGTTTGTGCTGTGCAATTCTTCTTTTCCTAACTGGTAATAAACCTGGTTGATCCTGCCAGTTTCTGAGTCCCTGCTGACCACAATAATCATGGCTGCTGAGCCCAGACTACCGTGGTCAGTTTACATGCCTCGTCATCCGCTGCTCTCTTCTCTGACAGTCTCTCCCCTCTCAATCACCCTGCCATCATGAGATTGCTTCCCTCCCTGCCCCTCCCACCTCTATTCAGCTGCATAATGCAGCATTATTGGATGAAATCCCTTGCAGATATGCTGCCATTAATGAAAGTCTAAGTGTTAAAAATGAATAGGGGAAAATACCTTTTGTGACACTGCAGCCACGTGATCACATGATTCCCCTGTGCTGACCAGCCTCACTCTATGGAGCGAAGCAGGAGGGGTGGAGATTACCCTGTGACATCAGCCAGCCAGCAGAGGGGAATTTTGCCCCTCCCACTTCTCTACAAAGATCGAGGCTGGCCAGCACAGGGGTATCATGTGATCGCGCTGCTGCAGTATCAGAAAAAGTATTTCCTTAATGGCAACATATCTGCATGGGATACATGTAAAGTCACTTTAGTGACTTGAATGGGTGATGCTTGGCAGGTGCTACACCCACCAACCATGACAGGATGTATAACTCTTGCTGCTGCAGCATGTGTACAACCTTGGCCACTGCAGCTATAAAAACACGCTTTAATTATGGGGTTTTACCACCTCCAAAACTGCAAATGTAAATGAACCCTTACTGGTCTGAGCCCCCTATAAGGCTGCTTTCTCACTGATGTGATGTGTTTTACCTGCACCGTGGGTGCATCTGCATCAGTGTGAAAGCAGCCCTGTACTATTATGCCCACTGCATTGCTTCACACTGACCTGAAGATTTATTTTTTCCTGCTGCTGGCACCACTCTGAAGACCGCTAGCCCAGGATAAGAGGTGGAGTGCAGTTGGTATCACTCCACATGGGAGAGGCGGCATCAGTTTATGTGGCTCTTGCACCCTACTACAGCTCCAACTTTATAAGCAGTCCCTCTGCATTGCACTCTGATGCTCTGGAATGGTGGACAGCAAATACCGGTCACCTGTTCGCAATCTACTGGTAGATCACGATCTACAGGTTGCTGGCCCCCGGTTAAAACCCTCGTCAGGGTTTTTTTTTTATGTTAGCATGCTATTGGGGATATTTTCTTTCACTTCCTTCCCTAAGACACTACGGGAAATGAGCTCATCTTTCTAATTCCCTCTTAGACATTGGAACAGGTGTCACCATTGGAAAATGTACCCTACCTCCTCTTCAAGTTACAACCATGAAATAAAAATTTGAGATGATCAATGTTCCCAGTGAGGTTGCAGAGCAATTAGTAACTGACAAATGTCCTGTTTCGTAATCTGCCTTCGAACACTGATTTTTTTTTTTTTAAACTAACCTTCACCTAAAGCATCAAATCATTTCAAGCCACGGGTCAGGACCTTATGTATATTGTAGACTTGGGTTCTGTGGTTTCCTTAGACCCATGTAAAGCTAGATTTTTGCATTTTGATCCTTTTGTTAGTGTGACCTCCTGACAGGTTCTTTTGAAAGAAAAGCTTTATAAAAACAGCTTGGAGTTTAAAAAAAATGTTGAGTGGTAACCCCCCATGCAAAGGGCAGTTGTACTAATATATTATCCTAAAAAACACATATGTTTTATGCCTGGGGCTTTATATAAATCATCAACTATCATAGTTTACTTTGAAACCACAATCGCATAGCTGTATGTTCCTCTTTGGCACCAAAAATCCCTAAAAGTTTCCATGACACAAACTCCTATTAACTGTCTGACATGAAAGTATTATATTTCATTTAAAATATTTAATTGTAAGGGAAAGTGCTGCTTTTTTGCAGCTTTTCAGGTGGTGCATTTTAAATAAAGTGTTGGATTTTAGTTTTGTTTTTATTTTGCTTCTGGAAAAGAAATTGTTCAAAACACAAACTTTAAACAACTAGAGTATGCTTCTAAAATTTCAGAAAATCAGCCATTACATTTTTAATCCTTTACTGTATTTATAAAGCTACAACATATAATTGGTCACTTTACATAGTACTTAGAACCGGTTATATCACTTCTGCCCTTAAATGATACTCATGCATACACAAGGGGCAAGTTGATGAAATCTGGTTAATGTGTAAATATAGGTGGTACACATATAGTGTAGCTAGTTAACTATGAATATCTGCACTCTGTGATGGAACTAAAATACCCCATGTGTTTTTAGGTAGCTGCCATTATATTGTGTTATATTTTACATCAGATAGTGAAAATAAAACAAAAATTAAGAGTGCTGCCTACTTCTACATAAGTGCAAACAAGTGTCTGTGTGATTGTGATCACTCTGATGACAAACGTGTTCTTCACATAGATAATACAAAGGAAAGGAGCTCCTCATAGTGAAAGCATGTTTATTAAAACATATTCCTGAGGAAGTCCATTTTTGATGATGAAACATGTTGGGTGTTACTTCCAGCTGACGTCACATCCTGAAACAGAAAGTGCATGGTGGCCATCTTGGATGAGGGCAACTTCTGAGTTTATTATAGGTTGGTGACAGTTTCTTTTAATGTAAGTGCAGTACTTATCATTTGTTTGTTTTTTAATATGCATAATTTCACTATGTGGGGCTCCTTTCCTTTGTATTATCTATGTGGAGAACAACTGTTTTGAGATGCAATTTATGAGGCGAAGCTGTATAATTACAATAGAGCTGAAGGAAAATTAGTGAGGAACTGACAGTCAGTTGTTCCCGGTCTCATACATACAAGCCTTTTTAAATCACTTGCTAAAAACAAGGGGTCAACTCCATCCGGAAAGTGAGGTGTGAATCCATGTGTGCTGTCTTTCCTTGGAGAAATGTTCCTTTGTGGAAGCAATTTTTTCTTTGAAGTACACCCCTCACTATTTTGTAAATATTTTATTATATCTTTTCATGTGGCAACACTGAAGAAATGACACTTTGCTAGCTACAATGTAAGGGATACTTAGGAATATACTCAGTTTGTTGCCAGTGGTTTAGACATTATTGGCTGTGTGTTGAGTTATTTTGAGGGGGCAGCAAATTTAAACTGTTATACAAGCTGCACACTACTTTACATTATAGCAAAGTGTAATTTCTTCAGTGTTATCACATGAAAAGATATAATAAAATATTTACAAAATAGTGAGGGGTGTACTCACTTTTGTGAGATACTGTGTGCGTGTGTATATATATATATATATATATATATAAATATATATATATATATATATATATATATATATATATATTAGACCGCTTTAGAAAAATCATTGTTATTTTTAGTCAAAAAACAATATACACTGAGGTTATATAAAGGGACACTTTAAATACAGGTACAGTATGTGGCACTTGTTAGACCTTGTTTCCCAGCGGGAACTGATAGCAGCACATATAAACAACAGGGATTTCTGGTGTATTATAATTTCCATTCCCTTTTAAATGTAATGCCTTTGAAATATTGAAGTGCAGTTTTGTTAGGTGTTTCTTATGCTTCCTAACGATTGTTAAGCTTCCAATAAGACAAAATAATTCAATCCTTTTTTCCTTCCGCCCTCTGTTTGTTGCTGTTGTCCGTAGAATCTAACAGGTGTGTATTACAATAAATTTGCATCTTGCGATTAATGTTTCTCTTTCTAAAGCAATCTATGTCCCTGTCATCATTATGTTCTGAAGTGTTGGAAGAATATTTCATTTTCACATGTAAATTATTTTAATAAAACCAGGCCATGGCAATGTGGAAAAAAAGAATTTTAATGTCGCCCTCTCCACTCTAAAACAAGGGGGAGGGAAGAGAAAATAACAAAGTTTAAAATAAATAGAGGAGCTCGCTTTTTTTTTTTTTTGGTTTTGTTCTTCGCCTTCTGAAGAAACATTTTAATTCAGGTTATTGTTGAAGAAGCAGAAACTGGGTACCATAGAATTCCTTTGATTGCGCACAGCTGAATGACTGGCTTGCAGGCACACAAAGGTCCCCTCCTGCCCCCTCTAATGGCCCTGTTTCAGCCACAGTGCCTCACTAACCCCCATTGATAAATGATGCTGCTGAGGCATTTTTTTTTTAAGAGACAAAATCTTTGAGTGGCAGATGCTAAGGAGGATTGAAACAATATTTAACTTAAGCAGCTTATGAAAGAAACATTTGTTTTGTACGACTACATTGTCAGTTCTGAAAGATGCACATTAATAATGCTCTGAAGTGTGGCTCTTTAGATTTGACTATCTGAACTCTTGGCATCCTGTCAATAAAGAACCAAAATGTCAGTTGTGTTTAGAGCAAAAAGTAGGAGTCTTAATCTTTGAAAAAAAGATATTAGTTTTATTGTTTAGATAGATGTATAGTGTGTGTATGTATGTGTGTATATATATATATATATATATATATATATATATATATATATATATATATATAGGTTTACAGGTTTTATCCATGCAAAACTAATGTTGAAGTTTCATATCTTTTGGGGGACTGTTGATGAGATCTTGCACTAGGAGAAAGACTGTAATAAAAACCTGACAGAGGATCGAACGCCTTAGGCCCCTTTCACACGATCGGACCGTTCAGATCCGCCTGTCAGTTTTGACGGCGGACCTGAACGGGCGATCCATGTTAGCCTATGGAGCGTCGGATGTCAGCGGAGACATGTCCGCTGACATCCCACCCCGTCCGATCCGCCAAAAGCAGACGTATGGGCTCCACGTCCAGATCCGTCGCTGGCGGATCGGATCGGGTGAGATCTGACAAAAACGGACACGCTGTCCGTTTTCGTCCGATCCCTCCATAGGCGGCAGCGGCGCCTGACAAGCCCCTCCCCGCTCAGTGAGCAGAGAGGGACCTGTCATCCGCCGGCTCAGCGGAGATCAACGGACAGATCTCCCGCTGAGCCGGCGGACCGAGGCGGGCTCCGTAGAAACGGAGCCCGCCTCGTGTGAAAGGGGCCTTAACATTCTATCCATAAAACGTTTTGACTTTAGATACACTTTAGGATACGTCTGCTACACAGGTCTTTTGACTGTTATATTCTCATCATGCCTGTAATAAGCTTTTGATAATTCTTGATTCTTTTTCATTGCATAATTGTATCATTCCCTTTCCATCCCCTCCACTTTTTTTTATATTTTTTGTATTTCAGTACTTATACTTCAGTTATACTTCAGTTCCATTCTTGCTTTCTTTACTTTACCTTTCTTTTCTCCCTTTTTTTTGGTTCGGATCTTTTACATACAGAATATTAAAGATCAGCTGTTATGTTGCCACATTTATACTGCTTTTAAAGCATTAATGAAGGCAAATAAGAAAAAATAATAACAAACCTGTCATACTTACATGCTCTGTGCTGCCTGGCTTTCTCCTTACAGGATTTGATTAAAAGCAGCAGGAGCCAGTGACTCCCGCTGCTGTCTCTGTGCCTGTGAGGAGAGAGAGCAGTGATTTTGCTCTCGGACACAGAGCTGGATCAAAAGAGGAGCCAGGTATTTGAAGGGGGGGGGGGGGTTTGGCTGGGGGGAGCTGATATTGGAAGGTTTTAGATAGAACCTGGATCATTGGAAGTGTTATACAATGGACTGTCTGCAGTCCCTAATAATATAACCCATACACCATTGTGGATAAAGACCATGTAAACGTCTGTCTAGGTTTTAGATCAAACTAAGATGCTCAATATTTTTTTTGTTCAAAACAATAATGAACTCGTAATGTGGATGTGTATTTAACTGATCAATGTAAAAAATAATTCTAACCTTAAAAAAATCCAAGATATTCTTTCAAAGTGAGGAGCTGTTGAAATTGTTAAATGTAGGGCGTTCTCAGTTTTACTTCTTTGCATGCAATGGAATAGCAGCTGCTATGCAGCGTAGCAACTAACACACTCAAAGATCTTGTGCCAGGTACATCACGCTAAATCACAGCAGAGATTACAATGCACAATCTAGGAACAGTACCTGTTGAATCATGGTAGCTTTCATTTTATATTTCCATAATTATACTTTTTTGACATGCAGAGGATGAGATTTAGTGGTCACATACAGGAACAAGCAATTAAAATGTTCTGATTATCCTAGAGCAGGAGTATTGATTTAAAATTAGGAAAGGGCCAGTCAGTAAAATATTCTTCCAGCAGAGGTCTGAATCGCATGTTTGTGCGATGACTGCCCTGCATCCTTGTAACCAATCACCTGCATGTTAACTCTAGCAGCCTCCATCCTCTGTCCAGAGCTGTCCTGCCTCCAGCTGTCGGCTCTGTGAGAAGAGCAGCGGTGATGGTTGTAGGCAGAATGACTCCTAAAGGGTGGGACAGCAGGGGTCTGGATGAGACATTGACTTGGTCCAAATTCGGACCGCAGTCTGTCATTTAGTGATGCCTGTCCTAGAGGTTAGTGTTCTAGGAACACCAATAGCATTTTCTTCCCCTAAGTAAAACATATTAATGATCTGAATTTATAATTGGGTTATATATCTGATATAAGGCAATTTTTTTTTAAGTTTTTGTTTGTGGGAAAGTTTTAAAACTCTTGGCATGTTTTCACTGCTGTCCCTATTCCTGCTGCAGAGATTTATCTTCTCGATTTGTCCTGGCAATCATTGTTACGATGACAGAAAATGATAAAAAAATCAAAAGTTTTAAGGTTGTTACCAGAACAGGAATTAGAGGGGAAATTTTTTTAGTCGAAACACCTGTTCCGTTGTTATCTGTTTGGGGGGGGGGGGGGAATTCCTGTTCCTTTGGAAAAATTTCCTCTCACTTTTGTTTTTTATTGTCTTCAGGACAGATTAGGTAAATCATCCTAAACTGAAGTTTTGATTTTATGTATACTTCAATCCTGAAATATTATTTTGGTTGTAAGTTACATTTTATGTGCAAAACCTAGCTTGATATTTAGTTGTTTCCTACTGTCACCAATGTTCGGGTTTGTATGGATGAATGATGTAGACACACTGCTGTCGGGTCTTGTCAGGATATTTAATTAAATGTCACTTTTTACTTTTGGTTTTAAGCTTGCCACTAAAAATTAAATGCAAATGCGACACAAATGTTTTAAGCCCTTGTTAATTATTATTAATATTATTATTATTACACAGGATTTATATAGCGCCAACAGTTTGCGCAGCGCTTTACAACATGAGGGCAGACAGTATACTTACAATACAAATCAATACAGGAGGGATCAGAGGGCCCTGCCTGTTAGAGCTTACAATCTAGAAATTCTTGCTTCCTCATAACTGTAAATTAACTACTTGGATTAAAATACTGTTGTAACATTTAAAAGGTGGTTGGTTGTGTATTTTATGGCAAAATTATTTGCTTTTTACGCTATTGCCTGCT
Organism: Lithobates clamitans; assembly: GCA_037952925.1. Taxonomy (NCBI): domain Eukaryota; kingdom Metazoa; phylum Chordata; class Amphibia; order Anura; family Ranidae; genus Lithobates; species Lithobates clamitans. The sequence goes on from JBBGZY010000049.1 coordinate 3,839,903, forward strand.
TATTGTGCTGCAGAGCTGAAATATATCTTATCCGGAGGGTAGTGGAGGTCTCTTATTGATTGCATTTCTATTAGGACAAAAGCATGTGCCAGGGCTCTGTGTAGTCATTTTCAGCACCATGGACACTTCTCTGCTCTTTTGCAGTAAGCAGCTTGTACTACTGATTTAGATATGTCAGTGTTAGACACTAGATGTTGTAAATGTCTGTTAACACATTTAACAGAAGTTATCCAGGAAAAAAAAAACCATATACAGGAGACAGTTTTATTAGTAGCTTTCCTGGCAACGCTGCTGAGTAAACATCAGGGTATTAACAAGCAGTGCATGAAATGGCAGGATGGCCCTTCAAACAGACTGCAAATAAATGAGTGACCGATGAATTGTAGGGAGATGGCAGGGCCCGCAGAGGTCCTCAGGCTCAGGTGGCTTTCTGACATAAGTTTAGCTCAGCTCTTTCAGTAATTTGTCACGCAGTAGCCTCCTCCTGCTGCTTCACACGTGCCAGCTTAGTGTCAGAGTGCTTGCCCGACAGACGGCCACTCAGGCCTTGTATCCTGCTGGTAACAGAACCAGAGGCTTGCTGTGGCAGTGGAGCCCTGGCAACAGCAAGCACTGTGCAGAATAAGCATGCTTGTAATGAATTGTGAATGTTACGATCCGCTCCCTTTTAGAATCTGCCACAGGCGTGTGTCTGCTCTTCAAGGAAGTTTGCAAGCCTATTCATTAAAGTCTCGAGGAGTGCGACCAGTAATGACCACAGCAGCACTGAGTTTTTGTGACTGCAAATTCACAAGCTACAAGCAGGGTCTTATTGGCACTTGTCTTGCTGTTACTTCATTTGGTATAAAAAAAAAAAAAAAAATCTGCCCTGTATAGAATATTTTTATAAATTGTGCATTTATTTATTTTTTCCTAAGGAGTCTGGAAAACATTACACCTCTGATCAGTGGATCAGGGGTGCATTGCCAGACTCCTGCAAACAAGCCCTTCAGCTGTCACCCCGTATCTGCATACAGACTGTTAACAAACTGCAGGACTTGTGAATAAACTACAAGGCTGCTCATCAGCAACCTCGCAGTCCATTCAGAACCAAAAGCTGTCAGCCTCAATTGCTGACGGCAGTTGTAGTGCATGCATTTACAGGATACTGTGAATGAAAGACGAGGCCAATTTTAAAATAGTTACAGCAAGCGCAGGGAGACAATCCCCTGTTCGCTGTCACAGTGGGGGGGCGCGGTGGGTAAAGGCTGCAGCCACTGTCTGTGATAAAGGGGGTCTTCCCAAACATTTAGATGACACCAAAGTCTTTGCTTCCAGCTACACTCCCTACTCGGTGTGTTTTATATGAAAAATCCACAGGCAAGCTGATAATACCAACTTTAAAGTGTTATCAAACCTCCTAATGATTGTACAGAGAATGAGAGTTTTGCTTGCAACAGAGCCCTGGCTCTCCTGACTGTTGTGGCATGGGAGATCCCATTTGAGGTAAAGACCAAGCAACAGATAAACCCCGGCACTTTTTTTTATAATTTTATATATGGTGATATTTTAGAACTAGCTGACATACAGTGCCTTGAAAAGGTATTCATACCCCTTAAAATTTTCCACATTTTGTCATGTTACAACCAAAAATGTAAATGTATTTTATTGGGATTTTATGTGATAGACCAACACAAAGTGGCACATAATTGTGAAGTGGAAAGAAAATTAAATGGTTTTCAAATTTTTTTACAAATTAATATCTGGAAAGTGTGACGTGCATTTGTATTCAGCCGCCCTGAGTCAATACTTTGTAGAACCACCTTTAACTGCAATTACTGCTACAAGTCTTTTTGGAGATGTCTCTACCAACTTTGCACATCTAGAGAGTGACATTTTTGCCCATTCTTCTTTGCAAAATAGCTCAAGCTCTGTCAGATTGGATGGAGAGTGTCTGTGAACAGCAATTTTCAAGTCTTGCTACAGATTCTCAATTGGATTTAGGTCTGGGCTTTGACTGGGGCATTGTAACACATAAATATGCTTTGATCTAAACCATTCCATTGTAGCTCTGGCTGTATGTTTAGGGTCATTGTCCTGTTGGAAGGTGAACCTCCGCCCCAGTCTCAAGTCTTTTGCAGACTCTAACAGGTTTTCTTCTAAGATTGGCTCCATCCATCTTCCCATCTACTCTGACCAGCTCCCCTGTCCCTGCTGAAGAAAAGCATCCCACAACATGATGCTGCTACCACCATGTTTTACGGTGGGGATGGTGTGTTTAGGGTGATGTGCAGTGTTATCCTCCACACATAGCATTTTGCTTTTAGGCCAAAACGTTCCATTTTGGTCTCATCTGACCAGAGCACCTTCTTCCACATGTTTGCTGTGTCCCCCACATGGCTTCTCGCAAACTGCAAACGGGACCTCTTATGACTTTTTTTCAACAGTGGCTTTCTTCTTACCACTCTTCCATTAAGGCAACACGACTAACAGTTGTCCTGTGGACAGATTCTCCCACCTGAGCTGTGGACCTCTGCAGCTCCTCCAGAGATACCATGGGCCTCTTGGCTGCTTCTCTGATTAATGCACTCCTTGCCCGGCCTGTCAGTTTAGGTGGACGGCCATATCTTGGTAGGTTTGTCGTTGTGCCATACTCTTTCCATTTTTGGATGATGGATTGAACAGTGCTCCGTGAGATGTTCAAAGCTTGGGATATTTTTTTTATAACCTAACCCTGCTTTAAACTTCTCCACAACTTTATCCCTGACCTGTCTGGTGTGTTCCTTGGCCTTCATGATGCTGTTTGTTCACTAAGGTTCTCAAAACAACCTCTGAGGGCAGGTGGACACACAGGTGGACTCTATTTACTAATTAGTTGACTTCTAAAGGCAATTGGCTCCACCAGATTTTAGTTAGGGGTATCAGAGTAAAGGAGGCTGAATACAAATGCTCGCCACACTTTTCAGATCTTTATTTGATGTTCTTATTGGACGAAACACTGCATATGGTGGAGCTCTGATGTCACGCCGCTGTACACGCCGTCTGCGGCCATCTTTGTGGTTGGAAACAATTGATATCTATGACAGACTGTAGATTCTGACATGCCTGCCTTTATTTTATGAAATGTGAGTATTCTGGTGCTGTTTGTTGCCTTCTTGTATTCTATGCATGTACCTTTGGATTTACCATGTGTTGAGACTACAAGATCCAGCCATCTACTATCCAAGTGAAGTGGTGCCGTGGTGTTATGGATGTATTATGCTTGTCGGACCACCTGTAATTCAGTGGTCCATTCTCATTGGTAAGAGGCCAGGTGTGTTTGTGTTCAGTGGAGGATATATATCTCATATTCACCTTATTGTGTCCCTGTTTACACCATGGGTGGTTCCAGTTTTTTTTTTCCCTGAACAAGGACTTTGTTTCAACACAATGGACTTTTACTTTATAATTTCATGTTTTTAGTGTTGCATGTATCCATCCTTTTGCTTTCTTTTAGAAATAGAGAAGTAGAAGCTAATTTTTACAGTAGTTTCTAAATGGTAAACACTTCTCCTTTAATTGTTTCATTGTTGGTTTACAATTCCTTAACATGGTTGTTCCAGTTATGAAGAAAGGGCTCTGTACCTTGAAGCAATAATCCAGAACCACAGAGAAATGATGACTTTTGAAGACTTTGCTGCACAAGTGTTTTCTCCAACTCCCAGTTATTCCATGGTTGGCTTGGGTGAGTGTATCTATCACTTTTTGGTCAGTTCTTGTATATCAGGTTCATACATGCTAAGAAATGTGTTCAAAAAGAGATTTCATATACTTCTGTTTTGATTATACTAAAAATACTTTTAATAGTATGATAAAAATTGCATTGTTTGTGATGTTTTAGGAGCTATCTAATCCTTCCAAGCTGGATATTCTAAACAGCAGTTACTGCCGAGGAGTCCAAATTGCTTACAATACCAAGATGTGGCTTGCAGCACAATCAGACAACCCTGGCTTGTAATGTGAATGAAAGGGTGGCTGATTCTTTTTTTCTTTTATCCTTTAACCCCAGTCTGTCAGCCATTGTAAAATAAAAAAATAAAAAGTAAGCATTCTGCCTCAGAGCAAACTGCACACAATAATCTTTACTATACGTTTGATAGCCGTAAAATCCTCTTCTATGTGCCGTTTTATGGCAACTCAACTTTCCTGAGTAACCTCTTTGGCCAGTCAGGAAGGTGGGAAAGTTAGGCCCTTAGAAACCAAGGTAGTCAGGAGAGGAGTGGTGTGCAAATAAGGGACTTTTCCTTCTGATGATGGTCATAGTAGACCTCTTGTGTTATCTGCCCTTAAAGAACGACTACACACTCAACTGGGAGGATTCGTTTAAGCGTTCTCATTTAGCTCAGGTTTATGAAAAAAGTTAGCATTGCTGTAAGCCAGACAGTTTAGAGGAGTACTGCACTGCACTGATCCCTTTTATACTACCAAAGGAGGGGACAGAAAATACATGGACAGTTTTTAAAAGTGATTTATGTTTTTTATTTTAGAATCATACTTATGTGGATGCAGCATCTGTCCCCCGGCACCTCTAACACTGAGAACCGAGCAATCGAATACCACCAATTGCTTGGTTCTTACAGCTCCGTTACCAGAGAGCTGCTGACTGTTAGCAGCTCTCTGCTCTGGCCCCCCCCCCCCTGCGCGCGCGCTCACTGCAGCGCTGGCATGTGGTGGGGGTGGGAGCGGCCGGCTCAGCCCCTCAGCGGGCATGTGGTCGTATCCCAACTCCATTGTAACAGTCTTGCCTGAGCCAGGACCAGCTCTGTGACAAGCAGCCCACTGTCTGCTTAAAACGGGTCAAAGGAGAGCAGAACGAACTGCACTCCTGTGATCCACAGGAGAAGTACAGCCAAATGAGCTTTGACTGTACTTCTCCTTTAATATACAGCTACCCTTTAAGTTTCCCATAGATGCAATGCATGCTATAGTCTGGGCAAATCTTTTTACATTGAATTTGGGCATCCTAAACTTGGCATATATAGTGAGTTTAATGTTTCTTTTGCCATTCCTACAGAAATATAGAATGGTTTAGAATAACCTAAAGTGAGTTGGACAGCACATTCATGCCCTTTATGTTCATTGTGTCATTGACGTTTTGCCTAATGTCCATTCTAGTCGTTTATTAGAAAGAGTTTTGTATAATTAGGAATAAAATTGTGGTGGTCAGAATCCTGTGTTTTTTGGGGGGAAAAAAGTTGTTCTGCCTGTGATCTGGTGTAGAACAGCTATGAACACATAAACCAATGATGCTATTCAGTAACTTTAATTGATGCAAAACCAGATACTCTGAACCATTGTTTCTGTTTCTCATCTTTTAAATTCATATATCGAAAAAATGCCCTTTGGGGATCAGATGTTCACCTGTTTTTTCAAGATAACTGACTGAAAATTTATGGACACATTTGTCGTCCTGGAGCAACTAATGAATATCAAAAGGGAATCGGGAAATTAGTGTTATTTATGTTTCATTCCTTTTGTTTTTCCTTGTTAACCTTCAGACCTATCAAGGTCAATGAATTAATGGTCTCTTTCTCTCTCCCTCTCTCTTGGTGGTGTGAGACCGCTTTCCCTGCAGTATTGGAAATGCTTTGCTGAGAAGTGTCAGGCTAAAGAATGTGCACCATACCGGAGTTTTTAATTTTTTTCTAATAGCGTACAGCACAGAGCATATTAAGCCCTGACATTAAGGGGAAGAAAGCAGTGAATAGTCTTATTTTAATTTTTTTGGAATCCAGGAATTAAAATCAGCTAAAATGTAAAGGTGCTAAAAGGAAATGTATAGCTTTTTATTTAACACTATATCCTCCAGCAACAATTTAGCATCACTTGAAATGAAAAGAAATATCCTTAAAGAGGAACCCCAAAAATGCTGTTATCTCCTGGACTGGTTCTTTACCAGTCTTCAGGTTCCCTGTGCCACCATCTTGGATGCGTGAAGCCGGTTGTGACATCCTGGTGTTTCTCAGCTTTTTTTTCCCACTGCGCATGTGACAGATACGCTGTGCATGCAGACTGGTCCAGCAGCCTCCTAGGTTGCAGGCGGGGAGGTCGAACTTCCGCTCTGCTCACCTAGGAATTACAATAATGCGAGAGGTGGAGGGAAGAAGGATGAGTGGAACTTTCCTTTTCAAGTGAAGTTCTACTTTTAAAGAGGAATTTCAATAGTTTCAACAAAAATATAAAGTCAGCAGCTACTAGCAGTGTAGCTTCAGCTTTTAAAAAAACATCAAGCATGGCAGCTTTACCAATCCATATTGCAGCTGGTATACTTTCTTGACAAGCGGATGATGCATCATTTTACATGTACAGTAAGTGTTTTTAGGAAATTTTAATAAACTGTGTTTTGTGGAATCACACTATTGTGGCACATCTATCTTATATACATGTGGGTTGTTAACAACTGAGAGCTGGATGCCTGCCATCTTTTTTTTTTTTTATCAGTAGCATTTGCCTGACATTTTTTAGGAGGCGAGCTGAGCCTGGATGGTGTATTTATAAATGGGTACCATGACTGCTCTACAGTTAAGGTGATGGGGCTCTGGTAAGAGTCTCTCTTATTGGACACGGTGGAAGAGAGAACACATAAACGTGTGGCTAGAGGTTTGTTTTTTTTACATTGGTTCACACTGTAGTAGCTTCACAGCTGTGTAGGACTTCTCACTTGGGACTGGATTTTCACAGGTTTTGACTTTTTTTGTAATATTGTTTGGGCTTTTTTTTTTCTTTTTTTTGCATTAGTCGCATACGTTACACTTAAAGTGGATGTAAACCCTCATATAAACCCAGTGAAGTGAATAGACGCAGATGATACACAGAGATGAAACAACTCTCCCTACATAAGTTTTACATGTACATATGCAGTCTTTCCCTTTCTACGCTCTCTAGAAAGTGCACATCATGTTACAAATCTTTCTTCCTGTTTCAGCAGTGGGTCTGACATCTGGGCATACACTGTGTGAGAGCTGATTGGAGGAAAGGCACCCCCACCCCCCCACTTATAGGCAGAGGAACAAAGAAACTTGCAGAGCTGCAGTCTGAATAAATGAGCTCTGCTTATCTATTTCCAAGTTCCCTCCCTGACACAAGTTTCCAGATGCTTTTATCTTGTGTGTCTGAAAACCTGTCAGAAGTTATGCAGATAACAGAGAAAAGGAGCAGCAGAAAGACATGGCACTTGGAGAGAGATAATTAAACACTACAGATATATGTGCCTGGGTCAGATTTCATGAATGGGGTTTACAACCACTTTAAGGCATAATCACGTTTTATTATTCTTTATGTAATTTTGTGCACATGTATTAATATTGTTCTGGAAAAAGCATGGTCATATACCTGTACACTACTGTGCAAAAGTTTTAGGCAGATTTGAGCAAATGCTGTAAATGAGGAATGCTTTCAGAAATAGAAGTGTTAATACTTTATTTTATCAACTGACAAACACGAAAGTAAATGAACAGAAGAGAAATCCAAATCAAATCACCACCCTTTGCCTTAAAGGGGTTGTAAAGGTAAAATTTTTTTTTTTTTTTAAATAACAAACATGTTATACTTACCTTCACTGTGCAGCTCGTTCTGCACAGAGTGGCCCCGAACCTGGTCTTCTGGGGTCCCTCGGCGGCTGTTTCAGCTCCTCCCCGCAAGCATTAACCACCTTAATGCGAGCTCCCTCGCATGGTGGTTAGTGCTTGCGGGCGCGCTCCCGTGATACAGCCGGCGGCTATAGCCGCTCACTGTATCACTCGGCCCCGCCCCCCAGCGCGCGGCGTCATTGGATGTGATTGACAGCAGCGCGAGCCAATGGCTGCGCTGCTTCCAATCCATCCACTGTAGCCAATCAGCGGCCAGGGTGAGCGGAGGAATAGATGTCGGGAACGCGAAGCTGACTTTCGAGGCGTCAGGTAAGTAAAACAGGGGGGCTGGGGGCGGCGGTATTGTCAGAAGTTTTTTCACCTTAATGCATAGAATGCATTAAGGTAAAAAAAATTTTACCTTTACAACCCCTTTAAAACAGCATACATTTTTATAGGTACACTTGCACAAAATTTTTGAAGGAACTTGATAGGTAGTTTGTTCCAAACATCTTGGAGAACTAACCACAGACCTTCTGTGGATATAAGCTGCCTCGAATCCTTCTGCCTCTTCATGTAATCCCAGACAGAATTGATGATGTTGAGATCAGAGCTCTGTGGGGGCTAAATTATTACTTTCAGGACTTTGTGTTCTTCTTTAGGCTGAAGATACTTCTTATTGGCTGTATGTTTGGGGTCATTGTCCTCCTGCAGAAAAAAATTGGGGCCAATCACATGCCTTCCTAATGGTATGACATGATGGATAAATATCTCCCTGTATTTCTCAGCATTGAGGACATCACTGATCCTCACAAAATCTCCAACTCCATTTGCAGAAATACAGCCCCAAACTTGCAAGGAACCTCCACAATGCTTCACTGTTGTCTGCAGGCACTCAATATTGTATCGTTCTTTGGTAAAAAATGTTCCTGCTACAGCCAAATATTTCAAATTTTGACTCATCAGTCCAGAGCACCTGCTGCCATTTTTCTGCAGTTTCTGCGTTAATGTTCATAGTTGAGACATGTTTCCACATCGGAGGTAAGGCTTTTTGGCCACAATTCTTCCATACTGAACACTTCTGCCCAGACTTCTCCAGACAGTAAATGGGTGTACTTGGGCCCTACTGTTTTCTGCCAGTTCTGTGCTGATGGCACTGCTGGAAATCTTCTGATTTCAAAGGGGAGTAAGCATGATGCATTTTTCATCTGCTGCATTGTTTCCTTGCCCAACGACTGAGTTCACAGTCCTTAAAGTTGCCCATTTCTTTGTGCTTCTTTAAAAGAGCTTGAACTGCACAACTTAAAATGTCAGTCTGCTTTGAAATCTTTGCCTGGTAGAGACCTTGCTGATGTGGTATAACTACCTTGTGTCTTATTGCTGTGCTCGGTCTTGCCATGGAGTATGACCTGTGACATGAAACTGTCTTCCACAGCCTCACCTTAGTAGCAGAGTTTGGCTGTTCCTCACTCAATTTTAAGCCTCCTACACAGTTGTTTCTGTTTCATTTAATGACTGTTTCAACCTGTATATGAAATTTACGATCATTTGCATCTGCTTTGTATATTTGGTTAATCATACACCTGACTCCAATCCTACAAAATCCCTGACTTTGTGCAAGTGTACAAAGTGTGCAGGTCTGAGAACTGATGTTGGTTTGAAGCCAAATAATGATTTGATTTAGATTTTTCAAAGGGAGGGGGAAGGCATGAGGTTCTTTCATAAGTTAAATATGAGTGAAGCTTAGCTTTACCTTATTGTTTAAAACGGACAAAAACATTCAAGGCAGCGCTACATAAACAAACACATTCCCACTATTACGGGTGTGCTATCATAAAAGTGCATGTAAGATTAAGATTAATTGCTGCAACAATGTAATCACTTCACATTAAAAGTTTAGTAGAATCCAACAAAGAGAAAGTGCTTGATTAAATCCTAGATATAACCATTTCACCATCACCTCCACACGTGTAGAGTTGGGGGGTAAAAAAATCCCCCTATAGATCAGCGCTACGTAATTTGTCGGCGCTATAAAAGTACCTATAATAAATACATTTACCAGAAATGTTATTCATTACAGGCACAGGAGCATTCCATTGTATGATACTGTATCCAAGTTCCCTCTTCACTTCTCTAATAGAGCATTACCTGTATATGTGACAGATGTTTGAATCTGTCTCAAATTCCACATCAGTAGAAGTACACATACATGAGCTATTTTTTTAGTCTAATCTGCCAATAATCAACTCCTACACAAAGAAAAAAATACTATATTGCCAAGTCTATGTTGCTTGGCTTTGTCTTTACAAACAGCCAGAGGGCTGATCGAAAAAAAAAAATGAACAGATTCACAAATACAAGGTGAGTGGAGGTATCTTCCCCACTGTACCATTGTATTCTGACAATGGAACTCCTCTGCTGTCAGAATACACTGATCAGCTGCTGCAGCCTACAACCCCTATTCAGAAAAAATTGGGACACTGTAATATCTACATTAAAACATGCAATGATTTGCAAATCTCCTAAAACCAAGTAATACTAACAAGGAAAAGTTGCAAGAACCTTTTTTAAAATATTTAGGTTATTTGGCAACAGGTTAGTAACATCATTGGATATAAAACAAGCACCTTAGAGAGTTAGAGTGGCTCAGAAGTAAAGATGGGCAAAGGTTCAACAATTCTTAGTGTAGCTTTTCAGATTGGTGAACAATTTCAGAATAATGTTCCTCAACTTAAAATTGCAGACTTTAAAAATATATCATCATCTACAGCAGTGTTTCTCAACTCAAGTCCTCAATGCACCAAAACAGGTCATGTTTTCAGGATTTCCCTCAGATGAAACGGCTGTGGTAATTACTAAGGCAGTGAAACTGATCAAATCACCTGTGCAAAATAATGGAAAGCCTTAAAACACGATCTGTTGGGGTGCCTTGAGGATTGGAGTTTAACACTGATCTACAGAACAAAATATCATTAAAAGACTGTAGAGGAATCTCTCTGTGCAAGAGACAAGGCCGAAACACAATATTAGATGCCCGTGATCATCAGGCCCTCAGACAGCACTGCATTAAGAACAGGCATGATCCTGTGATGTATATCACAGTTCGCTTTGCCATCCAAAAATGCAAGTAAAAGTTCTATGATGCAAAGAAGAATCCATATCTGAACATGATCCAGAAATGCCCCTGTTTTTAAGCTAATTTAAAAGTCTGTTTTGTGGTCAGACAAATCAGAATTTGATATGCTTTTTGGCAACCATGGGTGCTGTGTCCTCAGGACTAAAAAGGAGCCCTCTGGTTTATCAGCATTTAGAGCCTTCATCTCTGATAGTGTGGGGGTGCATTAGCACATCTGGAAAGGCATCATCAATGCTGAAAGATATTTCCAAGTTTTAGACCAGCACATGCTCTCATCCAGACAATGTCTTTTTTAAGGAAGTCCTTGCATATTTCAGCAGAACAATGCTACTACATACTGCATTTATGACAACAGCATTGTAGCTTCTTAGTAGAAGAGTCAAAGTGCCTAACAGACCTGCCTGCAGTCCAGACCTTTCACCAATTGAAAATATTTGGTGCATTTTGAAATGTAAAATAAGACAAAGATGACCCAGGACTATTGAGCAGCTGGAAAACTCATAGCAGACAAGAATGGGGAAACATTCCTCCCTCAAAGCACCAGAAGCTGGTCTCCTCAGTTCCCAGACATTTACAGCGAGTGCAATTAAAAAAAGAGGGGATGCTGCTCCGTAGTAAACATGGCCCTGTCCCAACTTTTTTGAGATGTATTGCTGCCATCAATTTCAAAATTACCTTCTTTATTTTATTTTTTTCATTGTACACCTTCTCAATGTAAACATTCAATATGTTTTCTATTGTGAATAAAATATGGGTTTATGAGATTTGTAAATGATTGCATTCTGTTTTTGTGTAGATTTTTTGGAATTGAGGTTGTATTTGCTTTGGGTGCTACTGGCGAGCCTTACAAATGAATGCCAAGAAGTATCATCTTTTGATAGCACTGTAAATATAGGTGACTTCACATAGTTGCATAGCAAAAGGTAGTAATGAGGAGCAGGCAGTTTCAGAACATAGAAAATAATTTACCACCCAACTAGAGAATATTTGCAAGTCTATCTGGTTAGCAGAGATTAACATTTGCACTTCTCTCTTGATGGCAGTAAAAGTTTGATACAGCAAATAGACTTTTTAACACCTTTTGGCCAGGAGAGTCTGAAGATGCATTCAGCATCACATCTTCCGTTTTAGTTTTTTAATTAAAGATAACTTAAACCGGCCATACATGAATTGAAATTTGGTCAGTTCGGCAGGGACCAAACGAAGTTCGACTTATGTACAACCGCCCTGTTAGAAAATGTACACTCGATCAGCGCTGCTGTCTATAGCTGGCAGTGCTGATCAATGTATTCTGACTGCGGGGAAGTATCTCCACTGCAAGAATACAAAAGCACAGGGCAAGACTTTTCCATCCACCTCCAATGTGTGAATGGGGGAATTTAGTATTTTTTTCTTTGTTATACCCATGGGTGGAATGATAAACAAAAAAAATCATCTATGGGCTGCCTAAAGCTGGCCAAACATCATACAATTTTCTTATTCCGTTACCTTTAGATTTGCCTTTAACTATGTAGTGCAAGGGTCTGCCTGATTGCATTCATTGAAAGTGTTTAGGTTTGACCTTATATTATATAGTTTTGGTAAATCGTATAAGAAAATTGTATAATGTATGGCCAGCCTTAGACTATTGCTATCAAATACAGTCCTTATGGCCTTGCAATAGCTTTTCATTCAGTCTGTACTCTGAGTAGTCAAGTATATCCATATTAGCTTCTTTAGTGCAGCCATGTCTGTACAACTGTTGATTTGCATAATTTTAATACTATTTTTTTGTGAGCAGTTTGGCTTTTAAGTAACCTTACTATATGCATCGTTTTCCGTACAGCATGGTGTATCTGCAGCTAAAAAGGATATTCTAGAATTGTAAGTGGCTTCTGTACCCAGGTCATATAAGGGCAGGAGAAGCTCATTGTTGAATGGCATTCATCATCACTTATACAGCATAATCATGTGCTGCATCTCCATCTATAACACATTGATGGAATGCTTGCCATAGTTCTACAGAAGGACAGGGAACCGTCTGTTTATCTTAAATTAAATTCATCAGCACAGATACATATTTGTCATATGTAGTAAAAAAAAAAATCTATTTCTCCTTCGGTTTAATTAATAACTGCACTTCTAGACATCCTTCTTTTCTAATCTCCCATTTGGCTCAGTTCATAAATATATCTGATGAAAACTGCACTAGTGAAGAAAAGAAATTAAATTCGGTTAAATAAATCGCACAGAAAATCAGTCATGCGTCACTGTCCAACACTGCTGGCCTCTATCCTTGTGCCTTTCTGAGCTTTGTTCAGAGATAAGAGCTGTGTGCATACACTTGTATTGGTCGCCAGTAGCAGCAGGCAGAAGGCTTTGGAGATAAGCAAGCTGGCAGAAGTAAAGGGAGCTGATGCTATTTACATAATCGTGCCCTGCTTCCTGGAGAGGCATCAAGAAACATAGAGATGGCCTCTATTTATCTTTGTTGAACTGGAATACTAAGCAACATTGGCAGAAGAGCCAAAATAAAGACTTTTCATTAGCACTCATTCTCTCTCTTTTACTTGCTTTCTCTTTCTTTTCGGTCTTTATTTCATAGAAGTGGGACAGATGCAAACCGTTTTCAACTCTGCCAAAAATTCAATTGCTCAAAAAGAATAGTAAAAGTAGGATAATTTGTTGGTATTGTGATCTCAAATGCTTTCGGATTTTGCTCAGGATTATTAAAAGAAGGTGTTCACATTAAAAGTTTAGTTACTTTGGCAAAAACTTGTGCCTTAATAGTGCATCAGTTTCTTGGCAATCCAGGACAGCTCTCTGTGGAAAGCTTGTATGTTATGTATGTTGGCTGTCACAAACTGCTTTTTAATTTTCTTGGCCATTCTTTGACATGGGTTGATCATTCTGAGCTTTTAGATGACACAAATCAGGATCTGTGTATGCCCCCATTTTGTACATCTGGGCTGAGTTGCATTCATTACCTTGGAAAAGTTGATTGGCTGAGTTTGAACCCTATAAGGAATCAGGAATCGGTCCAGTAGAGGAATTACTGCTGTGGCAGCCAAGGACTGTGAAGCACATACCAGACCATACAGTGTCTTGAAAAAGTATTCACACCCCTTGAAATTTTACACATTTTGTCATGTTACAACCAAAAAAAAGCAAATGTATTTTATTGGAATTTTATGTGATTGACCAACACAAAGTGGCACATAATTGTGAAGTGGAAGCAAAATGATAAATGTTTTTCAAAAATTTTTACAAATAAATATCTTAAAAGTGTGGTGTGCATTTGTATTCAGCCCCCTTTACTCTGATACCCCTAACTAAAATCTAATGGAACCAATTGCCTTCAGAAGTCACCTAATTAGTAAATAGAATCCACCTGTGTGTAATTTAATCTCAGTATAAATACAGCTGTTCTGCGAAGCCCTCAGAGGTTTGTTAGAGAACCTTAGTGAACAAACAGCATCATGAAGGCTAAGGAACACACCAGAGAAGTCGGGGATAAAGTTGTGGAGAAGTATAAAGCAGGGTTAGGTTATAAAAAAAATATTCCAAGCTTTGAACATCTCACGGAGCACTGTTCAATCCATCATCTGAAAATGGAAAGACTATGGCACAATTGCAAACTTACCAAGACATGGCCATCCACCTAAACTGACAGGCTGGGCAAGGAGAGCATTAATTAGAGAAGCAGCCAAGAGGCCCATGGTAACTCTGGAGGAGCTGCAGAGATCCTCAGCTCGGGTGGGAGAATCTGTCCACAGGACAACTATTAGTTATGCACTCCACAAATCTGGCCTTTATGGAAGAGTGGCAAGAAGAAAGCCATTGTTGAAAGAAAGCCATAAGAAGTCCCGTTTGCAATTTGCAAGAAACCATGAGGGGGACACAGCAAACGTGGAAGAAGGTGCTCTGGTCAGATGAGACCAAAATTGAACTTTTTGGCCTAAAAGCAAAACGCTAAGTGTGGTGGAAAACTAACTGCACATCACCCTGAACACACCATCTCCACCATGAAACATGGTGGTGGCATCATGTTGTGGGGATGCTTTTCTTCAGCAGGGACAGGGAAGCTGGTCAGAGTTGATGGGAAGATGGATGGAGCCAAATACAGGGCAATTTTAGAAGAAAACAAGTTAGAGTCTGCAAAAGATTTGAGGCGGGTGGAGGTTCACCTTCAAATAGGACAATAACCCTAAACATACAGTCAGAGCAACAATGGAATGGTTAAGATGAAAGCATATTCAAGTGTTAGAATGGCCCAGTCAAAGTTCAGACCTAAATCCAATTGAGAATCTGTGGCAAAACTTAAAAACTGCTATTCAAAGACGCTCTCCTTCCAATCTGACAGAGCTTGAGCTATTTTTCAAAGAGTAATATGTGCAAAGCTGGTAGAGACACCCCCAAAAAGACTTGCAGCTGTAATTGCAGCAAAAGGTGGTTCTACAAAGTATTGACTCAGGGGGGCTGAATACAAATGTACGCCACACTTTTCAGATATTTATTTGTAAGAAAAATTGAAAACCATTTATAATTTTCCTTCCACTTCACAATTATGTGCCACTTTGTGTTGGTCTATCACATAAAATCCCAATAAAATACATTTATGTTTTTGGCTGCAACATGACAAAATGTGGAAAATTTCAAGAGGTATGAATACTTTTTCAAGGCACTGTATTTGCACTTCCTCCTAGGAAAGGAATGGCATTTACTCACAGGATTTAAGTATTCCCCTCTAAAAACAGATTTTAGAAATACATTCTCCTTGGGTTGTGAATAATGAATTCACCCAAGCTCTACCGCTGTGTCTAATGTCCAGGACCTGGAGATCGGTGCTCTGGCTGGGGTGTCCCAAAATAGCAAGTCCTTATCGAGTAAAAGCCGGCAACTCGGAGTACTCTTGCAAAGTGAATCCTTTATTGGCTACATGTGTAAAACACGATACAGTAGATGTTAATGCATTTCGGCTTTGCAGCCTTCCTCATAGCACTCAGAGTTGCCAGCTTTTACTCAATAAATAAATTCTCCTTGGGTCCTCCTACAAATTTGCTCTGCTTAGTGGGGCAGTATATAAGCACTGGATGCCTTTTTGGTAACCTATTTCATAGAATAGTGAGTGGAATAACATATAAAGGCCAATCACAAATAAGCTTTTGTTTGGCTACCTAATTAAAGCTGTCGTGAATTAGTTTCCTCTTGTTTAATGACAGAACTCCAACCTGTGATATACTGTTCTTCTAGACTGTTACTGAATTGTATAATTATACTGCAAAACCATATTTCACCAGGAGGTGGCTGCATGTAAAATATGTTACTGCTGCTCTCTATTCTAAGAAAGTCATAAGCATTATGAGAGGTAGACTCGACTTTGTTATAAAGGAGTCTCAAAAAAATGGAAACTTCCTTTTTTTTTTTTTAAATGAAAATCCTATTTAATCAGCAGTGGATTATAATTTAGACAGTGTTTAGTTTAGAGCCCAGAGATATGAGGAAACATAACTATTATTTAAAAAAGTCACATATCCACTTATAATCTGTGTATAAGAAGTTATACAGTTGGAGTATTCGTCCAGTTCATTTCATTTAGCTGTAGGAGTTATAGCAGTCCACATTTTTTTAGTAGCCACCTGTGTGCATAGGTATTATTATTATATAAAATATTAAATACAGAATACTTTATTAATTCCAAAAGGGAAATTGTTACAACACAGACACACTTAACAAAGACAACACAAGATCACAACAATAGACTGAACAAGATGCAAAAACACAACAAAATTCCCAATAACAGCCATTAACACCAAATAACAAAATTAAAACTACACTACAAATAAAACATCCATACAATTAAAATACAACATAGAATAAATACCACAGATTAAAATAACAGGCAAACTACCAAAAACAAATAATACACCACTTTCTCTAACACCGCCCCAGATAATAACCAACACAATACCAACATACTATAAAAACAACACACAATCCTAATCGTAAACAACCAGAATTAAATCTTCACCTCCAGCCCTCACAGAAAATAATTATATATTAAGGATATTAAAGATTTTATACTTACCTGCTCTGTACAATTGATTTTGCACAAAGCGGCCCCTTACCTGCTCTTTGGTGGTTCTCCGCCAGTGCTGTCTGCTCCTCCTTCCTCCAGGTGCCCCTTAGGAAGCCGTGTGCTATGGTGGCACTCATGTGCAGGTGCTCCCGAGCCAGGCTATATGCGTCTATTGAGACACACACAGGTTGCTGCTAAGTCACGCCCCCGCTCCCTCCTCACAGAAATTTGACTGACAGCAGCAACTTGAGCCTATGGTTCTCAGTGTATCCTGTAAGACCAGGAAGCGAGAGGAGTGGTGATGCAGCCGGGACAGAGCTGGATCAGTGAGAAGACTCAGAAGTGTTTAGGGATGGAGAGGGGCTAGAAAAGGCAGTGTTTTTTTTTTTACCTTAATGCAGACAAATTTTATGTTTAGAACCATTTTAGTATCTCAACAATGTGAATTAGCTTTTTGAGGCTATCCACAAAACAAGTACTTTTGTTAAGAGTTAGGTTTGGAAAGAGGATGAAATTATACAGTTTGGAAATTATATAGAATCTTAGGGACTCTGCATACCTGACTGGCAGTAGCATTGTGCTATCACACACACACTAATATGCATTGTGTTAGGGCAGCCTCTTCAAATGCAATGCGTTGCCTGCATTGTGGCAACAATTGGAAACATTAACATTTAAAATGTTATGGCAACGCATAGGTATGACGCACCCTTACATAAAAGATTGCAAAGAATCTTAACATAACCACCTACCTAGGATCTGCAAATGTTTTGCACTGTAATATATTTACTTCCTCTACAACTGCAGAATGTTCTTAGACATTATTCATAATGATATGAAGGTCACTGGAAAGAACTTCCAAAGGGTTAATTACATGGGGACTCTTGACTGCTGAGAGGACTGATCTAATCAGTGCTGAATCCATGTACATCTGTTCACTATGAGGTCATTCTGCATGCTAATGATTTGTAAAATGAAGCATAATGATGCACTTTATACAAATGGATGTAAACCGTTTCACTCCTTACCTGTTACTCCAGACACAAATATGGAAAGAACTGAAGTGATTTAACACACTGTCTTCTTGTATAACACCATCATTAGAATGGGTTTACAAGTTAGTTGTGTTTCCCTCTTCTCTGTATACAACAGATGGCAAGACTTTTTCTTGTCGTTGTTGGGCATAAAACGATTTGCCATTAGTCCACTCTATAGATAGTTGGATCATTGGTTGCTGAAGTCAAGTCTAATAAAAAAAAAACCTGCATTTTTGTAGTCTTCTCTGATAAATTACACATAAAGATATTTTTTGTTTTTACGTTTAAAAAAAAAAAAAAACAATTCTACATACTGCATGTCAGTTCTACGGACATAGACAGGACACTTTCTACTTATATTTAATAATACATAATTATAAATGTAAACTTACAGCGCTTATATACTTTTTTTCACTAATTGCTGGTACAGGTCACAAGATCACTTTTTTTCAAGGTGATAAGGACCTGTGGGTCAGCGTGACCAACTCAGCGCATTGATGTAATTTTACCTTGATAGCAAGGCTGGGCTCTGCTGATGGGGAAGCTGCTGTCACTAAGGAGAGAAGGGATGGCAGGGGGGTGTGGCTACAATCTGACCATGGAAGATACAGACACGCTGTGCACTTGCACATTGTGCCTGTAACTCTAAAAAGTTGAAAAGGGACACAAACTGACCACGCTTACATGGATAGGCTTCTGTGCTTGGCATGGTTAGTTTGCAACCAGATCGGCCCCTTTCACACCGGCTTTTCAATTAGGTCCCGCCTGTCAGTTTTTCAGGCAGACCTGATCGGACGCTCCATTCACCTCTGTGGGGCAGCAGATGTCAGTGGTGACATTTCCTCTGCTATCCGATACGATCCTGTCTGCCAAATCCAGATGGATGGTGGTCCTATTTTCCATCCGGATCAGATGAAAACAAATAGGCGGTCCATTTTCATCTGATCTCCTCATAGAGGAGGGCGGGACTCTGACAGGTCCATCTCAGCACATTGAGCGGAGACAGACCTGTCATCCGCCTGCTCAGCGAGGATCAGCGAATCGTTCCCCTGCTGAGCAAGCGGAGTCCACCAGACAAGCCAGTGTAAAATGGGCCGAAGTGTGGAAATGGCAGGATCAGCCTGATATAAGTCTAGGTTCACATCTATGTGGCTGTGCTTGATGCGTTTTTCAGGCACGTTTTGCAGTGCGGTTTTAAACCCTCGTTTTTTGTGCGTTTTTGCTGGGTTTTTTTTTTCTTTAAACACACTGTATATAGCTGGTTGCTAAGGAGGGGGCTGGGAAGCCGGCTGTCACATCCTTGACAACCGATGAGTCATCAGCTGTCAGCGGGGGGACAAGCGAGCGCCCCCTCCTGAACCATACCAGGCCACATGCCCTCTACATGGGGAGTGGGTGCTTTGGGGGGGGGCACTGCATGTTGATGGGGACAAGGGCCTCTTCCCGACAACCCTAAACTGTGGTTGTCGGGGTCTGCAAGCGGTGAGCTTATCGGAATCTGGAAGCCCCCTTTAAAAATGTGCCCCCCAGATCCCGCCCCCCCCCCCCATGTGAATAGGTATTGGGTATTCACCCCAAAAAGCAGGGAAAGGTTTAAAAAAACCAGAGCCGGTTTTTGACAAGTAATTTTTAAAAAACAAAAAAAAGCCGCTCTTTTTCTAATACTGTCTTCCTCCATTGTGTTGTCGCCCACTGTCTGACCTCTCTTATATAGCCATGGGGCATGGGCATGCGATGATGTCTCCCAGAGAGCCCGCTAGCTCGGGGCTTCTTTTTTAATAAATGACTTGTCAAAATCCAGTTCTTGTTTTTTCAACATTTCACTGCTTTTTGGAGTGAATGGGTAGGGGTATGATGTACCCGATACCTATTCACATGGCCCCCCTATGCAGCCTGGTATGGTCCAGGTTCCTGATTTGCCAGGCTGCATGCTTGGGTAAGGGTCCGGCATGCATTTTAGTGGGGGCCCAATGCAATTTTTTTTGGGGGGGGGCGCCTCCGAATCCATACTAAACCCGAAGGGCCTGGTATAGACCTGGGGTGGGGGCGGGTGGTCAGCGATTATTATTATTTTTTTTTATTTTTTTTTTACATTTAGCTGTCAGCGGGGATTCTCGCTGACAGCTGTTGACTCATCTGTTAAGGATGCGGTGGCTGGGTTCCCGGCCCCCTTCTTAGCAACCAGCTGTATACAGTATTTAAACAGAAAAAATAAAAAACGCAAAACACATCAAAAATTGCATTACAAACCCAAAACTTGCGTTTCCGGTGCGATTCCATTGAAGTCTATTATACATAAAACGCGGGGAAAAAATCCCCGCTCCTTTCCAAAAACGCATTAGCCATAAAACGCATAGATGTGAACATATACCATGGGAAACCATGGACTATAGTGCGTTTCTGCAAGCTGCAAAACTCACTTAGAAACGCATAGGTGTGAACCTAGGGTAACAGAAGAAGCACAATAAAAAATTAGATAGATATATCACAGAACACTATTTTAAAGCCTTAAAGAGTCAGATATATTAGATGTTATTTTTAAGGTTACAAACACTTTAAACACCTCAATGCAGGTTTGAGACAAGTACACAATATAGAGGGATATGCTTTGTTCATATTTCATATCTGAGGTTTACAACCACTTGCACTTGTTTCCTGTGCATTGCCACAATGCGTGGTATAGAGCCTAAAGCCGGCCATACATGGATCGAAATTTGGCTGGTTCAGCATGGACTGGACAAATCTTGATCCAGGTATGGGCAGGGTGGTTGTACAGAAGTCAATCTACTGATTGACTTCTGTACAACCACCCAGTTGGAAATTTTCCACTCCGCCATCACTGATCAGTGTATTCTGACAACGGGGAGAATACAGCTTCATCCATTTGGAGATACACAATGAAAGCCATTCCAGGCCTGCACACCTCATGCTCCTTGTCTATTTACCTGCTTGGCATCTGTTGACTCCTGGTGGCTGTCACTGATGTGCCTCTAAATGTTTCTCGTTCTGATTTCCTATATGGGCATTTTGGTGGATTATCTCCCTGCCGCTTAGATGGATGCTACTGCTGTTTTTTAATGTTACTTGGCTGATGTACAAATATTTTCTTCCTAAATAGCATAAGTGATTGTGTTCTACCAATATGCCCCCTGAAGAAGGAACCCTTTTATGAAACGCATCGGGTGATTCTGTTCGCAATTGTCACGGCATCACTTGTGACATCAACATTATTGTGTAGAGCATTTGTGCACTTGGAATTTTGGATGAAAAAATGATTACACCAGCCAAGAAATATATTTTTTTGAATGAATTTTCAATCAAAGTATATTGTGCTTTTACTCTCTAGTACTTGCTGAAAACTGTCAAATGTTGTGTCAGGCCTCAAAAGTCCCGTTAGGGGGATTCTTTCCTTGTCCATGATAACGGGGAAGTCGCCTCACTGTTAGAATACAAAGGCTCAGTGGGGTGGATGGGAGAGTTACCAGGGTTTCATATGTGAACAGGGCTTACAAGAATGATTATTTAAAATCTTGTAATCTTTCTATATGTGCACACTTGCATTAAAGAGCATGTAAAACTAGTAGGATGGTAGCTTCTTAAATCAATTTAAAACTAAATTGTGATTCTTGTCTCTATTCCAACTCAGATTGGGACATTAACATTGCAATGGATAAATT
The DNA here is from genome assembly GCA_037952925.1 of Lithobates clamitans. Taxonomy (NCBI): domain Eukaryota; kingdom Metazoa; phylum Chordata; class Amphibia; order Anura; family Ranidae; genus Lithobates; species Lithobates clamitans. The sequence continues at coordinate 3,861,397 of JBBGZY010000049.1, forward strand.
GAGAGCAGATTGCCTAGAGTATGCCCTATTCTCCTTATTGTACAGCAATAATCAGGAAGGACAGATTTGCTTGCCACTGAAGACCTCTAATGTGTGTCTGCACCAAATGCAGATGTCACAAGTATAAAGCTGGCCATAGACTGAGCAAGTTTTGGCCAGTTACTTAGGAGCAATAGGAGGCCTTGTTGGCCCAACATCCTTTTCTTTTTTTCTTTTTTTCTTTTTTTTTTTAAATATATAAATCAGATTTTAAATTTAGAAAATATTTCATGTACATAGTAACATTAAAAGAAACTGTCATGCAGGACAGATAAACTTAGGCCCCTTTCACACAGGCACTTCGATCAGGTCAGTTTTTTAGATGGACCTGATCGGACGCTCCATTCACTTTTATGGAGCAGCGGATGTCAACGCTGACATGTCCGCTGACATCCGATCCCATCCGTGAAATCCAGAAGGATGGAAACCCTATTTTCCATCTGTCTGGAGGATTGGATCAGATGAAAATGGACAGGTCCATTTTCATCCGCTCTCCCATAGAGGAGAGTGGGGCTCTGACTGGTCTGTCTCAGCACAGTGAGCAGAGACGGACCTGTCATCCGCCTGCTCAGCGGATCGATCTCCCGCTGAGCAAAACGGAGTCCGCCAGGCGGAAAGCCTATGTGTAAGGGACCCTAAGGAAGAGAAAAAAAGAAATACAGAAGGACCAAAATTACAGCACTGAGCATGCAACATACTACCTATAAATGGATGCCCCACCTGGATACAATGGTGGGATTGTACAAACAGTCAAATTATTCAGTCAGCAGTAAAAGCAAAAATCTCAACCATAGGCAATAGAAGGGCATATCTCATCTACCTATCTAGACCATACTGCATCAAATTTGTGTTGCGAAGAGGGTATGAATGCTTTTCAAATTGAATGCATCTTTTCAGATTTTCACTCATCTAGAGTTGTTTGACTAGCAGACTCACATAACATCCTTTAATCTGAGAAACAAAGTAGCCAGGCCGCAAAATTTCATTCAAATGCAGCCCGTGTTCAGGTATTCTGACAGCTATGGGTATCGGCTGTCAGAATACAATAGCTGACTGGGGAGATTCCTCCATCCACTTTGTTTCGGAACAGCCCTTGTGGCAGAATGAGAGAAATCTTACAGTGCATGACCAACTTAGTTCTACCCTAAAACAAGTTATAGATATTCTTAAACCAGCCATAGACTGAGTGATTTTTTTTTTCCTGCAACCATGGTTTGCAGAAGAGAAAATTGCTTGATTCCCCCATCAACACTCATTGTGAATCCTTCCTGTGAAGCTATTGAATTCTCCCTACAGGAAGCCATCCCCACCGGGAGAACATAGTGATTATTGCTAGCGCTATAACTGCCACTAGCAATAAGCGCATGTAAAATCCGACAGATTGGTTGTACCCAAGTTAATTGATCGATCAACTTGGGTACATTCAGCCTTGCCCATACATGGTTCGAATCATTCAGCAGGAACCGGACAAAATTCAAGCCATCTATAGCCAGCTTTACACTGCTTATCACCAGCAATATTGCATCACTGTTCATGTAGAATACAGTTACAGTTATGGGGGGTTTTTTTGTGATGAGAAAATGTCTATTGATAACTTGATGAACTGGTGTTCTGTGACGTTTAATAAAAGAACAGTCAGATTTGTGCATTTTGATTTCAGAAATACAAGATGTAAGGAGGCAACTCGTGCCCCATAATTCACACCAGCAAATGCAGATACAACAGACGCCCCTAATCATAGCCCAAGGCATCTTCCACCATCAAATAATTACTCTAATTGGTTCAATCAGACTTATTCATGTCACATTTCAGTACATGTTATAGGTAAAAACAGAATCTTGAATCTGTTATCAAACATTTGCATGATTATATTTACGTATAAACATACATTAATATACAGGAAAATTATCATTTTTTATCATGTTGATATATTTGCAGAATATCATTCCTAATGTAATAATGTAAGTTATTCTTAAATATATTCTGCTAAAAAATAATTAGATGCCTGACACATAATGACAAATATACCATGTCATGCACTACTTATTTAATCGCAAAGGATTTTTTTATTTTTATTTTAATGAACATGTAAAGTTAGAAATATAGGGGGGAACTTTGCTAAAACTGGTACACATAGAATCTGGTGCAGCTGTTCATATTAACCAATCAGTTTCTAGGTTTTATTGGCAAAGCTTATTTGAACACATTAGAAGCTGATTGGTTACTATGCACAGCTGCACCATATTCTGTGTTCACCAGTTTTGGTAAATCCCTCTGTAGAGTTTACTATTGCTGATTTTTTTTTTCAAAAGCATCACCCTGAAGCTGGCTTCATTACCTAGTGAGACACTAAGTTCAGACTTTGCTGACTACATGCTTGGTTGTGAAGCCAAGATGATGGCGCCAAAGCCTGCACCTTTACAAATGAAATCAACAGTCACTTAAAAAACCTGCAAAACTGTGATGATGAAAGGGACAACAGATGGAACCACAGAGCATGGCAGGGAAGGGAGACAGCCATCCAATATTCCCAGAGGTGTGTCATAATTTTGACAGGGGAGGGAGATCTGCAACAGAGCAAATACCTGGTAAGAGAGAGTTGAATAGGTGAGTATAAACCCTCTAAGAGACTGATGCTTTAAGAACAAAGCATACATTATATATATATTTTTTTAAATAAACATCTATACTTACCTGCTCTGTACAGTGGATTTGCACAGAGCAGCCTGGATCCTCCTCCTCTTGGGTCCCTCTTCTGTGTTCCTGGCCCCTCCCTCCTTTGGAGTGCCCACTTGCTATGGAGGTGCCCGAGCCGAGCCACAGCTCCCTGTGGCGATTCTTACCCTACCCTCTGAATGTTGCAGCTGAAATCGAGACTTATCAGTCCAGGCAATGTTATTCCAATCTTCTGTTGTCCAATTTGGTGAGCCTGTGTGAATTGTAGCCTCCCCTTCCTGTTCTTGGCTGACAGGAGTGGCACTCATTGTGGACTTCTGCTGCTGTAGCCCATGTGCATCAAGGGTCAACGTGTTGTGCATTCAGAGATGGTATTTTGCATAGCTTGGTTGTAACAAGTGGTCATTTGAGTTACTGTTGCCTTTCTATCATCTTAAACCAGTCTGCCCATTCTCCTCTGACTCCAACAAGGTATTTTCATCCACACAACTGCCGCTGGATATTTTCTCTTTTTCGGACCATTCTCTGTTAAACCTAGAGATAATTGTGCATGGAAATCCCAGTTGATCAGCAGTTTTTGAAATACTCAGACCAGCCCGTCTGACACCAACAACCATGCCACATTCAAAGTCCCTTAAAAGTCCCTTAAATCCCGTTTCTTCCCCATGTTAGGTTTGAACTTCAGCAAGTCGTCTTCACCACATCTAGATGCCTAAATGCATTGACTTGCTGCCATGTGATTTGCTGATTAGCAATTTGTGTTACCAAGCAATTGAGCAGGTGTACCTAATAAAGTGGCCGGTTGAGTGTATACCATAGTTTGTGTAGATGCTATAACTTCCACACAAACCAATTAATACGCACTTATTGGGATTTTTTTTTTTTTTTATCAAAAAGACACGTAGCACAATAAATTTTGCCCTAAAATAAATTCTCTTTCTTTCTCTTTTATATAATAAAGAATTAAAAAACCCAGTGGTGATCAAAAACCACCAAAATAAAGTTCTATTTGTGTGAAAAAAATGATATAAATGTCATGCAGGTACAGTGTTGCATAATTGCCAGTTAAAGTAGCACAGTGGCAAATAGCAAAAAAATGCCCTGATCATGAAGGGGGTAAAATCTTCCGGACCTCAAGTGGTTAAAAAATGTTTTTAATAGTGTTTTTTTGTTGGTGATTTAATTTTGGGCAGACTATGGTTGTGTTACATAGAAGTGCATGAAAGTACGAGACAAGATTCCAAATCTCACACTCGTGAACAACTGCTTGCAGATTTGTGCATGCCACCTCTGTAAACTCATTGATGTGATGTTATATTGGAACAAATTAAAAGAAATTGCCACAGTGCCAGTTAGACGTTGTAGTGCACCAAGTACTTGTCTGCTGCCACACTCTGTGTAGGAGATTGTTAGTTACTAAAATGTATATTGGTATGTAGTGTTGTTTTCTTTCATTGTTACTCAGCTTGGTGTTGCATCGGGCTTTCTTTCAGAGATCTGAGCAGAAAAAGAAGCCCCTATAGCTGTGTAACTGATCTGCCACATGTATGGCTATCTCCAGCTTAACCGTTTAAAGAACAGCAGTTGTGCTCCTCCAGTGCTTTGCTGGGCGGAGGAAAGCCCTGCTTAACAGCTGTCATAGCTTGAGGGTGGGCTGGCGTCTGGAACAGAGGCCAGAGAGGGAGGATGATGGAGATTAATTATATATCATCATTCTTTCACTTCCAGCGTGTCCATGGATTGGTTTTAATGTCCATGATTATTGGATTCTTCATCAGGCAGACGGCAACTTCCACTACAAACAGTAAAAAAAAAAAAAAAAGTTTCTCCGACTTTTTCTTTTTTGTTTCTATTTATCTTAAAGAGGATTGGACACACTTAGATTCATTCAGGGTTTCATCAGTTATTACTAGGAAGATTTTCACGTTGATTATACAGCATTGTTATCTTGTGCTTTTCTAAAGCCATACTGGACATTGTATGATCTGCGTCCTCAGTAATCAGGCAGAAAGTATATTCTAGTAAAACAATTCATATGCTCATCTCTCAAGCCGTCAGCAATATGACTTCTGCTCCCCCCTGTCCCAGTGGATCTCTTGTTCAGTGTCAGTTCCCCCTCACTCTATTGTTACTCTATGCTACCCCTCCCTCTCACCCCCATTCATTTCTGACCTATTGTGTCCTTTTCCCTTCTAAATATCTTCTCCCCTTCTGTGCCTACATCTGTTCCCCCCTCCTTACCTTTTCTCTTTGTCCACCCCAAACATTCCCTTCTCTAAACCTTTCAGATGTATTCTTCTCACCCATCAAAGGAGGTGAATTCCCTCCTAGAACAGGACATTTTTTTGTCTTTGTGAAGCTTTGTTTGGTTTTCTGTTTCTCGTGTGTTCTATAGGTATGTTCAAACTAAGCAATGCCTTGCTGAGAGGCTCAGACATTCAGGCTTATTTAGTAAGACAAGAAGTTGTATGCAAAGTGGTCTAGCCCATTGTAACTCAACTTGCTCTTCTTTCTCCAACCTGACTTCAGAAAAGAGAACTCTTACTGGTTTATGGGTTGCTGCATTTTGCACATCTTGACTGCTCTTTGCCTTGCCTTATTAACGTTTATGTAAACCCAAATATTGCATTTAAGTATGCTGCAGCTTGGGCACGCTTACATTCTTATTCGCTCTGCTGAGCTGATTTAATATGTTTAATTCTGGACACTTAGCCCTGTTCTAGTGTGACAACACTCATCCACTGCCCTATATTGCAGTCATGGCATTGTCAACACTGCATCCACAGGGCTTCTTGAACGCTGCCACTCTGATGCAGAGAGTACCTGCAAGGTTTCAAGAGAATGACCAGTATCTGTGGCCACAGTACCACCCGCCATTGACTGCACTGTAGGCCGATAGCAAGGAGTAACAGAAGTGACGATCTGCTGCTTGTTCTTCATACACACAGCCATGACTCAGCACTGAAAGAGCCCTACTGCAAACAGTCATGTGATGGCTAGAAAAAAAAATACCATAATTGTTTTTTGGCTTTACTTAACCATTATAAAAGTGGTTATATCATCTGCTTTATTCCACTATTCTATTGTGTTTATGTCCTGTTTCCTTCGTGCCTTGTAGTTTGGGGGCTAAAGGAATGCATCCGGACTTCACAGATTATTATTATTATTATACACGATTTATATAGCGCCAACAGTTTACACAGATGGGCTGACTTTGAAATTCTAAACATTAACCATACACCTATATATATGAACCCTTTGGCCTTAAAGGATAAGTGCTTTGTAAAAAAAAAAAAAAAAAAAAAAAAAAGAAGTGAAAAAAATAACAAATACAAATCTTTTTGCAAGTAAAAAAAAAAATGTGCATTTATTGTTTTTGTTTTACTATTATTTTTAATGTTCTTCCAGCTCCTCCTTGTTAGTACAACTTACTTTGCCAGCTTTTTGTTGCCCTGTCCCAACTTTTTCAAGTCTTGTTGCTGCCATCAATTTTAACATTACCTTATTTTTTTCTTAAAATAGTACATTTTTTCAGTTTAACCACCCCTTCCTGCCCAGGCCAATTTTTAGCTCTCGGTACTGTCACAATTTGAATGTTAACATTGTACCCAAATTAAATGTTTAGCTTTTCTTTTTTTTTTTTTGACACAGAATGAGCTTTCTTTTGGTGGTATTTAATCACCACAATTTTTTTTACACTGATTGCTTTTTACCATGATTATCACTGTATAAGCAATCATTTTGTGCCATTGTGTACTATTGTAATAGCTGTGATTGGCCACAGCTATCACATGGTACAGGTCCATTGTGATTGGCCCTGTTCCATGTGATTACTGTGACCAATCACAGCGATCACAGTAATACACAATGAATGTCTAAGAATGAAACCATTGTGTACAACTGACATGTGATCACTGTGATTGGTCACATCGATCACATCTCAGGGCCAGCCAGATACAATGATCTGTGTTCTGGTGTGTCTGGTGGACAAAGTGGGTCACTGCTCACACTATTACGCAGCCTCTAGGGCACACACAAGGCGCACAACTGGGAGGACATCATATGACATCCACCTGAGATAACAGTGCTCCAGCCCGGACGTATTGGACGTGCGGGAGGTGGTTATACATTTAATATGTTTTCTATTGTAAATAAAATATGGGTTTATGAGATTTGCAAATCATTTGTTTTCTGTTTTTATGTAGATTTTGCGTCCTAACTTTTCTGGAATTGGGATTGTATATTTAAACTTTAATAGGACTGAACAGTGTACAATGTATAGACAACTGAAACCAGGAGACACCAAAATCAATATAATAGCTTATCATTTGTTGTCTTAAATGTCCATCTGTTTTCCGGTTTTGAATGTTTGAAAGCCTGATGCTGACTTATGATGTGATATGAACTAAAATGTCTCCCAAACAGTGCATCCAAACACAGTGTACATTCACAAGTAATCGTCTTATTTTTATTGCTTACCACAGATTGTAATATTTTAGCTGTCATTCCCCCTTAAGGATATTGCAGTGATTCTGATTTGTGATGAATTTCTTTCTGAGTGATTTCTAATCTATAAGTAGCAGTAGCAGCTAAGAAGATCAGGAATGGCTTGTTTTTAAGCTCTTAAAACTGAACTCCGGCCTTACCTTCAGTCTTGCAGTTGTACACACTCCTCTACTCTTCTGAAATTATTTACTTTAATTTCACTGCACATTAAAAGCTGCAGCAAGTCGGATTGATTGCCACCCCCTTTCCTGGCTGGAGGATGTCCAACATCATCTAGCCCTTCCCGAACCTGGGCAGTCTGCCTAGACACACCTATTTCTCCAGAGTAACATCTACCCATTGAGGCACTGTAATATTTACCTGATTCTCGCAGAAAGCCAACTTACTCTTTGCATCAGGGCTGAGAGCTCTTGTGAAAAGTGCTGTGATGTGTTCAGGCAGCTGTATACAGCATCCTGCAAGCCCCTCCCACTCGTCAAGGTCTGCCTGCATTGCATAGAGAAGCATGGAGACACAGTGATGTCAGAGTCCAAAATAAGGTGTGTAATGAAAAGGGAAGGATTTATTTAAAAATAACCTGTATGTAGACTCTGCATAGGTGTATTTTATGTAAGAACTCCAGAAAAACCACAACACTTCGCTACCCATGTTTGGGTTTCCATTTTTGCATAAATCCTTTGTAAGAACAGCTTGTCTGGACAAGCTGAAAAACCAGCATCTGATCAGGACTCGCAGCCAGTTGCTGGGAGTGCTGATCAGTGTGTTCTGATGGGGGGGCGGCGGGTTACGCTGCCAGAACACAAAGGCACGGAGGGAGGAGATCGCCACACTAACAACATGTGTGTTAGTATGGCAAACTGTCCGTTTTTGTTCGTTCAGCCTACTGGGTTGAACGAAAAAAAAAAAACTTGGCATGTTTACCATTCTTAACTCTACCAGCAGGACATACTGCCCCTCAAGACCCTACTAGCTTCCGGCTGTTAACCACTTCCATACCGAGCCTATTTCGGCACTCCTCTTCTACATGTAAAAATCATATTTTTTTTGCTAGAAAATTACTCAGAACCCCCAACATTATATATGTTTTTTTAGCAGACACCCTAGGGAATAAAATGGCGGTCATTGCAACTTATTTATGTTGCACAGTATTTGCGCAACAATTTTTCAATCGCGTTTTTTTTTTGGAAAAAAAACTTTCATTAATTAAAAAAATAATAAAACAGTAAGGTTAGCCCAATTTTTTTGTATAATGTGAAAGAAGATGTTACGCTGAGTAAATAGATACCCAACATGTCACACTTTAAAATTGCGCGTGGAATGGCGCCAAACATTGGTACTTAATAGTCTTCATAGGGGGCGCTTTAAATTATTTTACAGATTACCAATTTAGAGTTACAGAGGTGGTCTAGTGCTAGAATTGTTGCTCTCGCTCTAGCGCATGTGGTGATACCTCACATGTGTGGTTTGAACAGCGTTTACATATGTGGGCGGGACTTATGCATGGGTTCGCTTCTGTGCGCGAGCACACTGGGACAGGGGCGCTTTAAAAAAAATTATTTTTTTTTATTATTGTTTATTTTACTTGTATGTTTATTTATACACTTTCTCTTTTATTCCTATCACAAGGAATGTAAACATCCCTTGTAATAGAAATGGTGCGTGAAAGGTCCTCTTTATGGAGAGATATGGGGTCTATAAGACCCTACATCTCTCCTCCAGGCTGGAAAGCATCAGATCAAAAAAAATAAATGAACCCATGCTTTCTCGCTGCAATCGCGACTTTGTTTACAACTGCAGCCCGGACGTAGCTGCAGACGTAAGATATCTAAATGATGCCTGTAGCTGCAGGCATCAATCAGATATCCCCACTGAAAATCGAAGACATCATATGACGTCCTCGGGCTGGAAGTGGTTAAACATTGAAGTTTCAGTGAAGTGCTCCTTGAGGAGAGAAGTAAAAGAGACTGCTTGAAGTGGTGATAGCATGATGATAACTTGGATATTATAGTGATTTATGAGAAAAAGAGGTTTTCAGCAGCGAAGCATCTTTCATGCAAGAAAATAATTGCACACCTATGCAATATTTGTGACCTTTTTTTTAAAGAACATTGCTGTTAAGTGAAATAACAAAATAACTTATACAGCGAAGTGAATGGACTCTCTTATAACTCTGGATATAACCAAATGTTTCTATAGTTTCATAGTAACGTTTCTAAATGCAATCTGATTGCATACTATAACCTGTAAACAGTTTTGCTGCACTGCTGAAGTGGAAGAGCTGGTGATATGCTAATTACCTGCCAGACAATCAGATTAATTTGTTGTTTTGCCTATCCTGCTTTAAGTAACTAAGAGTCAGTGGGAGGCTTATTGTGTTTGTGTCTGCTCTTTGCTAGTAATAGCTATGAGGTGTTGAAGAGGATTGACTTCCACATTTTTAAAATTCTTCCACATGTGAGAGCCTGGTAAGAGGCATGGGGGACCCCACACACCCCCATTTATTCTCAACACAGATTCACTTAATTGACCTTGCTTTGCTTTACACTTTAGAAATCAGATCCTTTTTTTTTTTTTTTTTTTTTTTTTTAACTTGAAACATCAGTTTTCCTTTTTTATTGTCATATATACTTGGGCTGTGAAGTAATCATCCCTAGCAGAATGTAAAAGAGAACAGAACGCCGGGGATCTTCATGTCTTTTCTTGTAATTATAAAGGATTATGGAATTGTGTTCTAGGATATAAACTAATCCCTTTGACACGAAATGAATGATCTTTTTTCCTGTGTTTTATAATGCTTGATGAAGGCCAAGAAAAAATATATTAAGACGTGACCTATAAATATTTTGTCTGCATTTCTGTGTAATGTATTTTTCTTTCTTTATTGATCTCTATCTGCCTGCTATTGTACAGCATATGTGTCTCTACATACTGATCATTGTATTCCTGAATGCTGGTGTCACTGCCCTTCTCGAACAGTCACTATAGAAATGCCTGCTATAGAACAGCCTTTCTCAACCTTTTTGCTATGGAGGAACCCTTGAAATAATGTTCTGCTCTTGGGGTACCCATGCTAAAAATGATTTTGTGTACAAATCGTGGTGTGTTTGCCACGTCACATTGGTGGTCATTGAGAGAAGGTCCCCTCGCACTGGTGGTCAGTGTAGTGCCCCCATATATTGAGGGACAGTGGGGAGAATGCTCCTTATATTGGTAGTCAGTGAAAGGAATACCCCCTTTTAACATACAGCTAACATAATAATTGGTGTCAGTGGTTACTTAACTAAGAAAAAAGAGGAGAAGCTCCACTGGTCCAATGCTGCTGGCCCTGCAGGCACCATGATCTAAGAGATAACAGTACAAATATGTACAGAATTTTTTTTTTTTTTCAAATATAAATTTTATTAAAGCTCAAGGAGGGCAAAACCCAGAAATTACATTGATACTATACAATCATAGACAATTCCAGATCCCATGCCAACTTGTGGAGGAAGGCTGGTCTAAGAGATAACAGGAAATTCAGCTCTCCTTAGGGTCCTGGTTATCACAGTGGGATAACACACGGGGGTATGTCTCCCTAATGGACTCACTTTTTGCAGTAAGTAACCCCACATAGCAATCCCTAAGGTAACAATAAAAAAAATGCATTACAATTTTGAATAGAGTTCTATTTTACCGTTTTTACAGATGTCAAAACAGAGTTCGGCTTTCAGCAGTTAAAATAGTAGCTGCTTGTGGTTTATTACTGTATTTAACTTCCAAGTTATTTAAAGCTGAACTAAAGTTCTCTGCTGGTGCTCAGGGCTCTTGCCATAATGTACAAATATTGTTTTTTTTTTTTTTTTTATTAAAGCTCGAGGGCAAAACCCAGAAATTACATTGATACTATACAATCTATACAATCATAGACAATTACAGATGCGGGGGGTTCCTCGGTATGTGAGACTTCGCTCAGAAGGATGGGCAAACACAGTATAGAAGGTTTTATGTTCCAAGTAAGGTCAACCCCTCGTCAGATACTATAAACATATTCCAGAGTCTCCACTGCTTAGAGTGTTTTTCCTGTCTATTCTGCGCCATTATATCTTCCACTTTGTGCAACCAGCTCGCAATAGTTGGCAGTGTTTGTTGTTTTCAAAGTGGAGGGCTGCGGGATTTAGCAGCATTCAGTAGGTGATGCACAATCGATTTTTGGTAGTGTTTCGCGGAAATGTTAGCCACATGGAGTAGGAAAAAAGCCAGATCGTCAGGGATCCCATGCTCCGTAAAGTTTTGAGTGACACTCCGGACTACTGTCCAGAAGTGAGTCAACTTGGGGCAGTACCAAAATATGTGGAGGAGTGTTCCTCTATCCCTCTGGCATCTTCAACGGCGTTTTGTAGTGTTTGGATTGAGTGTATGCAAAAGATGTGGCGTATGATACCACCTCGTTATAATTTTTATAATTGGTTTCCTGTATTTTCGTGCCAATGGACGACTTCAACGAAAACCTAAGAATAAGTTGTTTTTGGGTGTCTGAGAACAATCGATCGATGTAAGTCTGTCTCCCATTTCTGCAGAAACGGTAGACTCAGTTAGTCCGGAGGGGTAATTAGTAAAAAGTAAGTCTTAGACAGTACTTGTGGTAGTGTCCCTTCGTCTAAGCAGTAATCTTCAAAAGTCGTTAAGCTGTGGTTGAATCTCTGAGGATGTGGAAGGGAGTGTAGGAAGTGGTGCAACTGCAATGCATCCCAGACGGGAAGTCGGAACTGTCCTGAGCTACTCGTCGATGCTGTGATAGAGGGCCAGCCATCTGAGTTAGCAAAATGTGAGGCTTGATCATGTTCGTTTTGGAGGTGGGTCCTGAAAGTTGCGCGTTCCCAGGCCTGGGCCAAATGCCGGGTTTCCAAGGATTGGTAACAGTGGGGATTCTTGGGTTGAGAGGGAAGTTGAGAAGACGGCTGTAGAGCATATACGAAGCGTGTTACCAATCAGCGGATGGGCTTGGAGGGTCAGGGGTAGTCAGTCGAAGCACCCCAGGGCACCTTTCAGAGGGATGTCTGTTTGTGACTGTTCCAGTTGTGCCCAAAGTTTAACTTTATAATGCCATCTCCAGTCAATAAACCTACTAAGGTGTGTCGCTTGAAAGTATTTCTGAACATCTGGGAGAGTCAAGCCCCCAAGTCGTTTGGATAAAGTGAGATAGCGTCTGGAAAGTTGAGGTTTTTTTATGTGCCCATATGAATTTGATGAAAACTGAGTGTACCTGTTTGAAATAAAACGCAGAGATCTGTATCGGTAGGGCTTGGAATAAGTACAGGTATTTCAAGAGGATGCACATTTTTAAAAGATTGCATCTGCCAAATCATGAGTGAACCCCTTTATGCCACTTCTCTAGCAAAATACGGGTCCTGGTCAGCAAGGGTGGGAAGTTAAGTTCATATGTACGCGCTATGTTGCAGGGGATATAGGTGCCTAAATATTTAATGGCCATGTCTGACCATTTAAACTTAAAGCTGGACTTTAGGGTTGCTAAAAGGGCTGGGGCTATCTGGACTCCCATAGCTGTCGATTTATCTAAATTTATTTACAAGTTAGAGAGTGCACCGTATTCTTCAAACTCCTTCATAAGGTTAGGGAGGGATATCGCCGGGTTAGTCAAAGAGAATAAAAGGTCATCGGTGTATGCTGATATTTTGTATTGTTAGCTGCCAGCCGTTATCCCCTTAATATCTGGGTTCAGTCGAAAAACTACACAGGAACGTTTCAAGAGACAGGTGAAGAGAAGGGGAGATAACGGGCACTGATGTCTCGTTCTGTTCTTTATAGGGAAAGGGTCCGATAGAATGCCATTGACATTCGACTTGGGCTGTCGGTAACGAGTAGACTCTGGTGATCCATTGTATCATGTTGTTTCCAAGGCCTATGTGTCTAAGTACCGATATCATGATATTCCAATCAACTCGATCAAATGCCTTCTCAGTGTCTGTGCTAAGGAAGATACAGGGCGTATGGGTTGTGGCGGCTATGTGAATCAGATTAAGTGCTTTGGTCGTGTTGTCCCTAGCTTCTCTTGTGGGAATGAATCCCACTTGGTGTAAGTGTACTCTGTCTTGCAGATGTTGTACTAGTCGTGTGGCCAAGATTTTGGTAAAGAGCTTGAGATCTATGTTCAAAGCGAAATAGGTCTGTAGCTGCCACAGTGTGATGGGTCCTTACCTTCCTTCGGTATGATAGAAATATGGGCTTTCAAATTTTCCCTCGGGAATTCTGTGTCTGAGCTAAGTGCGTTAAACTGTTTCACCATATTGGGGCCCAATATCGGAAGAAGAGTCTGATAATATTGTAGGGTGAAGCCATCTGGGCCGGGGGCCTTTCCTAGTTTCATGTCACCCACTGCCTGTTGTATTTCTGCTAAAGTGATGGGGGTCTCTAATGCTTCCCTAGTCTCCGTAGGGAGCTGGGGGATTCAAGATGAGATGTAGTCCTCCATCAAGTGTCTTGGAGCTGTCTCGTCTGATAGATTATATAGGGATGAAAAAAGGTCACTAAGTTCCTGCGCTATCTGTTTAGGTAGAGCCACTTTACGTCCCTTGGGGTATGTAAGATATAAGTTATGGTCTCTAATTGATCTAGCTAATGTCTACCCGCATTTATCACCCGGCTCATATCCTATTTTACGACAAAATTGAAGTGCTGCTTTGACTTTGTATTGTTTGCGAAGTTAGAAAAGTTCAAGTTCTAAAGCGGAATTAGGCGTTCGCTTGTGCTGAGAATCCACTACTTCAATTTTGTCTAGGAGTGAGTTCAACAGACGTTCGCGCTCTTTTTTAATTTGTGAGCCGTGCTTAACAAGTACGCCTCTTATTACCGCTTTGTGAGCCTCCCATAGAATTCCTGGGTTACATTCCGGACTGTCATTCATGTGGAAGTAGGACTTCAGCTCCCTAGTCACCTCTTCCAGCACCTCTGGGGTCTGTAGAAGACTTTTGTTAACCACTTACCGACCGCCGCACGGCTATATACGTCCTGAATTTGAAGAGGGATATCTCGGTAATGGCAGCAGCTGTTGCCACAACCGAGGTGTCCATCTCTTCAGGCGGCGGTTCGGTTAACGATAATGGTGGACTCTGCGGCGGATTCGCCGCGAGATCACCGTTATCGGCGGTGGGAGAGGGGCCCCCCTCCCGCCACTCTCCCGCGCCCTCCGCTGCTTACCAGAGGCGATCGGGACCTGTCTGTGGCTGTGTATGGAGACGAGTGAGGCTAAGATGGCCCCATCCATCTCCATACCATAGCAGTGGAGTGGAGCCCCCACCAATGTAAATATTACATTTAACTGGCACCCAACATTACAATGATTGTTATACCCGCATTCCCATAGATTTAGTAGTGCCTTTATGCAAAGCTGGCGACTCTGGCCAACCTAAGATTTAAAAAATCCTGGGTATGAGTAACAGGTATTTAGGAGAAGGCAACCTATATTTAGTTCCATATTATGTAGACACCATTCATAAATATGCATGAAATATTAAGGCACTGAGACCTTTAGGATACATCTTTGGGGATAGGTACTCCAGTACTCCAGCCTCCCTCACTGTGGGCTGTCCTCGCAGAGGGGATAGGATTGTACCAGCAGCAGTTCAAGCCTTGTAGGAGGCATCTCACACTTGAAGGCAAAAACATTAAGGAACAAAGCCCTTGATAAAAATATGAATGGGTTCAGCCAGTTCGCTGAGTTTTTCAGTAAGACACACGATTTCTTAGCCAGGTGGTAAGAGGGGGAGAAACATTAGCTATGTTTATCAGATCAAAGGGGGAGACAAAGCCGCCTGTCAAACATATTTTTTCACGACTCACGTGGACCCTCTGGGGAAGTGAGTCGAGACCGTCTCCGGCTTCTCTGTGGTCTTGGAGAGAAATTCCTGCGGGTCACAGCTGTATTGGAGCGGCCAGCTGGTCTGGGAAGGTGTTGAAGCCAGTTCGGTACTGCAATTGGAGCTGTCTCCATAAAGGCAAAGGGGGCAGGGAGATCTGCAGGCGTGTGGAGGGTAAAGGATCACTGGTTGTTGCGAAATGTGGCAGCAAGGGGGAAACCCCACCTGTAGGTGAGACCCAGTTGCCTGGCCAGGTCCAGGACTGGTCGGAGTAACACTCGGCACTGTAATGTCAAGATAAGGTAAAATTTTGATCACGGTGCCGTCAAATTCCACTTCTCCCGCTTCCCAGGCTTTCCGCATCATGATCTCCTTATGCGAGTAGCAGTGGATTCGACAGATTACGTCCCATGGCCTCTGCGGGTCAGGGGAGCGGGTGCCCAGGACCCTATGTATGCGGTCAAATTCCAGAGAGGCCGGGAACGAGTCACCCGCTAGCTGTTGGTAGATTGCAAGCGTTGTCACTGGTAGGTTTCCGCGCCCGTTGCTTCTGGAAGCCCCCGGAGCTGTAGGTTGTTGCCCCTACCCAGTCTTCGATTTCCTCCACATGGAGCTGCAGCGACAGTGCCGTGGTAGTATGAAGAGCCTGTTGCGACTCTAAAGCAGTTACCCTCCGTTCGAGTTTCAGCCACAACCGGCTCTTCATGGAGTTCAGATCCTGACTGACTGCTTGCCATTCTTTACGGTGTGTGGCCTCCACCCAGCTTATTAGGGCTTCTATATCTGAACTGGTCGGTAAGGCCTGGAGAAGGGGCCGTAGCTCAGCATCTGCTCTCCGCTTCAGTGGCTGATGCGTGGAGCTCTGCGGATCAGGAGAAAACTCTGCCGGGGTGTAGGAGAAGGCTTCCGAGAAAGAAGAGGCCGCCGGTGAGGTAGGGGGATCTCGTTGCATCTGGACCTCATGCAGAAGATGCATTGAGTTCCACCATCTTAGCTGCTGGGGAGGCCGCAGGAGAGTTGGAGAAAAACGTCCTTATTCCTCCCCCGGGTTGCACCGCTGGAACTGTCTTTTTTTTCCCCTTTGCCTTTTTCTTCTTAGCTGAGTACATTCCGGTATAAGTACAGCAGATTAGATCAGGGTGAGCAGGTAGGGGCCGGGAGCTCAACAGACACGCGTCAGTACTTGGCCTTGTCCAGACCACGCCCCTTTGTACAGAATATTTGCACATGTTGGCAGGCTTACCTGCAAAAGTCTGCAGTCTCATTTATGGTTCATTATCTTTGGACTTCTTGATTGGCCAGCCAGAATTAAGAAACTACTGTGTATGCACACAGGAGATAATTAATTAGGCACCTGACAGATGGTGGGATTCTACACTGAGCTTCTCACATGTGGCTTGAAGCTGAACTCCAGGTTTTGTTACACTTTACATAGTTTGGGCCAAGCTGGCTCAAACAAACTATGTCCCTCACTAAGACGTGAGGCCCCTGAATGTGCTGTATAAACTGTATGTAGCTGCGGCTCCATACTGCACTGCGCTGTGTTCTTGGTGCAAGCCGTGACTTCTTGTCGCATACCAGGAACACAAAGTCTATCTGAGCGGTGCTCAGCCATTTATAGAAAGAGATGTATTCTAGCAATGAGTCAGAGGTTGGGACATTATCAGCCCTCCTCTCTGCCAATCAGAGGAAGCTTTGTATTCATTGCCAGAATACTTTGGAGAACACAGTGATGTATGCTGTATGTAACCTCAGCTACATACATTATATACAGCACATCCAGCGGCCTCACATGTTAGGGACACAGTTCATTTGGGCCAGCTTAGAAAAGTAAAATGTAACAAAACCTGGAGTTCAGCTTTATTGTACATCTAAAAAGACACATCGGCAGGTAGGAAGGATGCGTTTTCTGCAAAAGACATACAGAGTCTTTTCTACAAGGAAAGTCTACCTACCAGTAGTGCCTTTATTTTAATAGGAGTTTAGTTGTTTTTTTTTATTTTTTACTTTTTTTTCTTATTTTTACTTTTTTTCACCAGTTTCAGACAGTTTCACCTGAAGAAGTTTTCCCAGTGAAACATTTATCCTCTATTCCTGTCCCAGTGACAACTCAAATTTTGGACTTTCTTTTACTTTTATCCTGGGTGACAGTGATCACCAGGAGAAATAGAAAGGGTTAAATCCCCCCTTGTGGAGACACAGACAGCAGATAAAGTGAGGTGCTCCGCCTATGGTGACACTGTATCATATATAGTTACAAGAACTAGCCCACACACCCATGTACCTCAAATTTTAAAGAGGTCAAAATGCAAAAGTGGTCACATAAAAAATAAGGCACATAGCATCAATAGGTGATGCAAAGGATGTTCACTGTCAAAAATTAAACACCAATCCATTCAGTACCTTACCCGTACACCCAATGCTTAGGTCCACAGCTTACAGTGACACTGTGATACAGCTTGATTACAAGAAATAGTCAACACACCACTCATGGATCTCTCTAAATAGAGTACGTAAGTGATGTGCTGGCTGTTTCTGTTAAACTGAGCAATAACACGGTGTCACCATAAACTGAGCACCCAGGCATTGAGCTAAAGGGTGCTGGATGGATTGGACATTTTTTGATAGTGACCATAATGTGCACTCCCTATTCACCCCCAACAACCCCACCTTTCCCCTTATTTTGGTGGTGGGTGCTATGTGCCTTCTTATGTGTTTTTTTATGTTGGCACTTTTCGTTTTGACCTCTACATTTGAGGTGCATGGGCAGTGTGCTAGCTGTTTCTTGTAACTGAGCAATAACACAGTATCAGCAAGCCGAGCATTAAGCATATGGGTAAGGTGTTGGAAAAACTACAGATTTTTTTTTTGGGGGGGGGGGGGTGTTCCTCACTAGCTTTAGATGCACTTTCGATATAGAGTTGCATCAATGTGTTTGCAGCTAATCCTTTTAAAGTATGTATGATCATTAATAATAATATGTTGTTGTTAAACATTGCCACTAGTTAGAAATTGCCATTTATTTGTCGATTACAGTAGTTGTATCAGTGAAAATGTATTCTGGTTGCTTACTTTGGGTCATTGCTCAGTTTGTATATGCCGGTTATGGGAGTCCTCCACTTTGGTCAAAGAAAATATCCAGCTTATCACCTTTAGTGCTGCTACTGTTTTATAAGGGTGTCTAAACCTCAATCCCTGGTGACATAAGGATTAGCAGCATCCACAGTATGGCCCCCAATAGGTGTAGGTGCTGTGGGTAACATCTGCCAATTCAATATTCCGCTAAAAATGGCTGATGCAGCTAATGTGTTGTGCTTAATGCCATCTTGTGTTTTTCTTTGTTCTTTTCCTTCTTTTAGATTAGAAAACTCTTTACGGTATTGGGAAAGGTAAGACTTCTGCAACTAGGAAACTGCACTGGTTACCCTGGCTTGTTTCACAGTGGCTTTTCTCCATTCGACATTTATTATGCATTTTGTAAGAGGGGGATGAAAAACAAAACCAAAAATCCCTTTCCAGCCAAAGAAAGCAATTTTTGCGAGAAGCTTCTCTGAAACAAGTGTTATTGGGAACGAACACCTGACTGTGTAGTGGCACTGACAATAACTCTGCACCATTAGTAATTCCCCCTGCCCCTGCATGTCTGAGCTTCAACGGAAAGGCGCATTCTTTTCCCCTTTTCTCCTGCTTCTGTTTGCTTGGGGCGGAATCTGACACCAGCACCTGCCATACTGGAACATGTCTTTGTTGCTTTGCACTTTTGTTTGAATTGCTGCAGGGACGCCAATGGGAGTTAAAATCCATTTACTTTTTTTTTTTCTCTCTCTCTGTTGCCTCGCTCTCATTCCCTCTGTAAGCTTAAGAAGCATAGAATAGGATCTGCAGATACACAGATAAGAATCGGCACGTGCTGTGCAACTCTAGCCCTTTGAGTTAGCTAAACTTAATAAGTACCTTTCTTTTTTTTTTTTCCTTTTTTTTTTTTCTTTTTCTTTCTGGGGGGAGGGCAGATTGGGCTTCTGAATGGAACAGCTGGGAGAGGAAAGGCAGACAAAAGAAGGGGAAACATTGAGTGCTATGAACCTAGAGATTGGGGGGAGCAGTCTACAGAGCAGGGAGCAGGCTGGCCACACGCCAGGTGTGACCTTTGCAGGCTCATTGGCTCTGCTTGTTTGTCTGGGCAATTTACAATTCAGCACTAGGGCTGAAAGACAGTGACAGCATACTTGTTGTATATAATAAAGGATGCAGAGGAGGGCTGGTCCGAGGCATAATGATCACAATGAATGCTGTAAACTCACCAGGGGACAGTATACTACATTATTCCCCTAAAAGTTAAAGAAACAAAGTGTGTGTATTAAAAATCACCAGTTATTAGCTGAATTTCATGCATGGCACAAAAAGTCCTGTAGTTAAAAGAAATTAAATAATAATAAAAAATTGCACAGGATTAAAACCGATAAAAGTACTCACCCAGTTGTTATAACTCATTACTTGTCCCCATATTTTATGATACTTTGCAATCTGGAGTAATCGGCAATAAAACACGTTCATGTGATTTACTGAAAGATAGGATAAAATGTTAGAAGATTTGTCCTACATAGCTGACCACCTTAAATAAAAAGTGGAGCTGAGACATGAGGAACAGGTTTATACAAAGGGCCAGCAATATTAGGGGTAAAAAACATAACTGTTTATAATACGGCTGCCTGTGAATTATATGCAAGTACAGACATTAAAGGCTGGAAGAATCAAAATAGTCTTATTAAGAACGGGGTTCCTTCCACTTATACAATCATATTCAAATCTTCCCAAGTTGGAATCTTATTGGTAGCTGCAAGGAAATAATGCCAGTTTTTAGTAATGGGAAGTTATTACATCACTGTGTGATGGGGGCAGAGGGGATAGTGCAAGTTGGGGAAGGGTGGGGGTAAAGATATAGGGTGTTGTCTGTTTTAAAGGACTCTAGAAAAACTGCCATCACTACAAGATTTGGTGATTGTAGCACATTTTAGTAAAATGTAGTGTCCCATTTTGTCTCCCAAGAAACATAATAAGTTTATAAGAATAATTAGTTTGATATATATGCTCTTAAATGTCCATACCTGGAAAGTTTACACAAATCATTACTCTGTCATGTTTTGACTAAACTGGGACCCAGAGCAAAGAATAGTGAAGCTGTTGCCTATAGCAAATGAGCAAAATCCAACTTCTGTTTTCTCCATGCAGAGGAGAGAATGAATTTGAAGAATTTCAGTTGCTCGTAATCACGTTTGCATCTCTTTTTTTTTTTTTAAATGAGATCTATTGTATTAAAAATTATAAATATTTGAATCATTAAGAATGCAAAAGGAATTAAAAAGCCTTCCACTAAAATACAATAAAGTATTGCTATAAATCTTTGAAATAGAAGATATTTACGTAGCATCAATTCCTTAAATTTTAAAATTGAGAAACTTGCTATGATTTTGAGAATAGCAGACAGGGCCATGCAGGTTGTTCCCTTGTATACAGCCAGAACTAGAACTTATTGCACAAAGAGAGATGTATACCAAAAATAATGTCAACCCCCGGTAAATATTTTTTCAAATCTTTTCTTACAAATTGGCTAGTGCCAATATCTGAATTCAGAGAGCTCTGTCTGAAAAAAAATGCTCTTAATTAAAAAGGCCTTTATTATATTGGGAAAAAAATTACATCTCATGTATGAGTATGTAACAAGGAAAAAGACTGCAAATTAATGTAGAGCACTGTTTTTTAACGCAAACTCAATCTGATAACTGTTAGGGATTTGTTTGTGCCTGCTCATGCCTTAACATAAATGGTTGCACAGGACATCTATTTGAGTGGAGCATGCTGTGGGAGATGTTGACTTGTTTTCCCCCTGTAAGCCTTGACCAGTGGTGTCTACAGACTATACACACTAGATTTGGATGGTTTGGTGGTGGTTACAATACAATAAAGCTTTACACTCCCATGCTGGCACTAAACTTCATACCTCTACACATTCACTGCTGCTACCTCTGTTGGGAAGTGGAAGTTTTGTCTTTGTCTCACTTTGCTCTTCAATCTCTCTACAAATTATACAGTTTACAAATTGCTTCATTCTATATGGTAGGTTTGTTATGTGTTCCATAGTTATCTTGTACATATATTTCACTATAGATATTTTAACATTTGCAAATTATATTATCTGGAAACAGGTGATGGGAAACCAATTTAACAATCACTAGAATGAAAGTTTTCAGCTTACTGCTGTAGATAAGAAATTATATTGCTACCCATTTTTAATAAAACGTTCATCTGTTCTGTTATTATAGGCAGTTCTTGAATGCATACTTTTATTCAATAGAATAGCTAGAACCTGATTTTCAATATTGTGAATCAAAAATTGCTATGGGTATGAAACCAGATTTGATATGCTAAATGCCAGGAAAATTATCTACTTTATTTTTGAGCATTTGCTTAAAGTGAAATTCTTTTCTAGCCAGAACATAAATACCTTCTTTTTTTTTTTTTTTATGTTGTCCAGTATTCATCTAGTTTACACTAAACTGTTTTATTTATATGTCCCCTTGTTACTAACTTGATGAATAATAATGTCTCTTTTAGTGCCTTATTTCAGTTACAGCTAGAGCGCCCTGTCTGGGACGAAGCGGGTTAATTGGTTTACAGCTTGGTGTGGAAACAGACCTTCAAAGTTTCATTACAAGAAAAAGGCCAAGTAATTAGAGTTCATGCCAGGCAGCTTGCAAGTGGAATTACAATATTTGTATGAAAGGCTTTATTTTCTGTGGTTATTACTTGCTCGTTGTGCAGCTGCTGTCTCTCTATCAATCAAGATGCTTCACAAGAAGCTTCAAGGTTGATTGCATAGTTAAGGATTTGCTAGAAGAAAGTTTGGACTGATGGAATGTGCAAAGTTTTCGGGCTAATGGAATGTTGTGAGTACTTGTAAGCACCTAGGTGTGGCTTGTCTTTACACAATCCTGCCTGTTTGGACTGCACTGTTCTTTCTATGCACAGGAGCGATATTGTTGAATAGCTCACATCAAGGCTGCTTGAGCTTGCCCAATTGGCTGAATTTGTATTAATTTGACCATCTGCCATTCTGTTTAGCTGCAGGAACATATGATACAAAAAGCCTCTCCCTCCCCCATCCCCATGCCCTGAGGGAACACGCACAAAAAAAGAGGATAAAGAATTTCCATTCCTAACTCCAGACTAAGCATCTGCATTTTTTCACAGATCGGTTTTCTTTATGTACTGTCCATTACTGATTTAGATTGTTGTCTTTTGCTTCATCTGCTTTTCTTTAGGCTCCTGGCATGTTTTTTTTTTTATTCAGATGTGTTAACCTTAATTTTTAAATTAAAATTTGTGAAGATAAAAGCTCCCAAAATATAAGGAGCATTATTTTAAGACCTGTACATCCCATATGTTGTCATGCAGCTTTGCAGTTTGCCCCCCCCCCCCCCAGGCAATTATATTTACTTGGGGTTTTTTCCTGTGCTCTTAATGGTTCTTAAGACACCTGCATTTGTGCCTGATCTGACCATTTATAGTCCAATCCAGGAATGTTTATCTGTAGGTCTTTCCTGGCTGGGCTGTCTCACGAAGGGAGTAATTTGACCAGCATGAATTTCTCCTGTTAAATAACTTTTATTACCCTAAAGGCCCAAAGAATCCATCCCTACAGGAACAAGCATGCATGTTCACCCAATGTAGGCATTTTTAAAGTATAACTAAAGGCAAAACTTTTGCCTGTTTGCGATAGAGTGAAGTGGGATTAGAACACCTATTAGGTTTTTATTGCTGTCTGTGCCCCTGTTAAGGAGATTCACCCTCTCTAGTTGTCCTGTGTACCATTAACATTGGAAGTATAATGCCTATAGCTCTACTTTACGCTGTCAATAGCCATGGCAGGTCTCCCTGGAATGATTACATGTCTATAGGGGGCCCCAACCACATCAGCTAGCCACTCTGCTTTGATTCTTATTGTTCTGCCAGAGTATCCTGCATCTCCCTTCTCTGAAGACACACATAGTAACATTCAGTCAAGCACAAGGTACCTGTTTATGGCTATGACAGTAGTCTAAAGTAGTGGCGGTCCAATTTCTTGGTATAGGGGATCTCAAGTATGGCCCCTGACATTGCCAAAAAGTTGTACATAATGTTTACAACAATTCAATCTTACCTGATGGAGTCCTTTTTCCAGCTCCGAAACATTGCTTAGATGTGAAAATCAAAATTACCTTGGCCAAGCATTTTGATTTGCTGATAAATTGTAGTGAGCCCGGAGTTCTGAGACTATAGACTCTTCATACAAAACTGTTAGAGATCACTGCTATTACTGCCCCTTTACAAATCAGTGCTAGAACATTTTGCTCCCTAAAGCCCCTCCTTAAAAATTATGATATTCCTCTCGGTAAAGTCCATTATAAAAGATCAGAGGGAAAAAAAACACTTACAATGGGAAAAATGAATAGCACAGAAAAAAAGTAGGAAAGAAATAAACTAAAACATTTACCTACTAGAACTCAGTCTAATAAGTATTTTTTCTTTCACTGGCCTAAGAAACAAGCTAAGAAAAAGGCAAAGGCCACCCAATAAGTGTCGAAGGGCGGCATGTGATCCTGGGATTGCAGGTAGGGCACCAAGGGTCTAGAGTGTCTGAGGCCTGTAAGATCCACACCAAAACTTTTAAAGCCCAACCATAAATCCATAAATTAAAGGGGTTGTAAACCATCAAGGGTTTTTACCTCAATGCATTCTATGCATTGAGGTGAAAAACCTCCTGTAATGCTGCTGCCCCCCGAGCCCCTGTTTTACTTACCTGTACCCTCTCTATCTCACGCCAGGGACGAGCACACCAGCAAAAGCCAGTGTCTTGGGTCCTGATTGGATGGATTGATAGCAGCACAGCCATTGGCTTCCACTGCTGTCAATCAAATCCAATGACGCGGGGGGCGTGCCAAGCACCGCTTTCTGTGTGAATAGACGCAGAAGCAGGACACGGGAGCGCGCCCGCATGGGTGTCCACGAAGGAGAGCACGTCTCCAAAGGGGCACTGGAGAAGGGGGGAAACCAGGAGCGCCACTGAGGGAGCCCAGAAGTGGAGGATCGGGGCAACTCTGTGCTAAACCAACTGCACAGCAGAGATAAGTATGACGTTTTTGTTTTTTTTTTTAAAACCCTGAACCTTTACAACCCCTTTAAACAAAATCCACCCTTGCAGTGGACCCTCATCATATCAGGTGTATTGTTAACTGCCAACAAGAGGTTAATATTCTCAGTAAAAGATTATAACAAGGACACAAACAGAAATAAAACAGGTTCTAACTCTTTCCCACTCTACTCAAACTAAAAACAAAAGTATTGGCTAGAGATGGTTGAACAGACAATTGTACAATATTTATTGTGAACAGTGCACCTATACACTGAAGTGGCACACTATACACTGAATTGACCGTTTTACCTCTCATGCACACACAAACAGCAAAATGGCCCATTTTCCAATGTTCTCTCACCTGCATTAAGCATTGATCAGATCTCCATACATTGACAAATCTGGAACAATTTCAGCTTGTCTCTGAAATCATTCCAGTTCTATTTTTGTTCATATAGTTTAGAAGTTTTTTCGTGGACTGAAAAAATGAATTTGCTGGAAAGTACAATTGGCTACAACTGTGAAAAGATCAATGACCTACAGCTGTCGGCGGTATATTGTGGTCAGACTAATATAAGATAATTTCTTATTGCATGCCATAGCTTTATGCACATTGCTAATTGTGCATAAATGTCTAAGATGTATGAGATTTTTCTTATACACTATATGGCCAAAACTTTGTGCAAACCTGACTCTCATCCCATATGAATTTGTTGGACATCCTATTCCAAAATCTGGTAAATAAAAACAAACAATTTTAAACAATTGGGTACTTCCAACCTTGTGACCACAGTTTGGGGAAGGCAATTTTCTGTTCCATCATGACTGTGCCCCTGTGTTAAAATTCAGCCCCATAACCTGGTTTGATGACTTTGGTGTGGAGTCCTGCATTCCTGACTCTAATGCTATTGAACACCTATGACATGAATTAGAATGGCGGTTGTGTTCCAGGTCTTCTAGTCCAAAATTAGTACCAACCCTCACAGATGCTCTTTGGACTTGAATGAGCACAAATTCCTATAGACATACTCCAAAACCTTTTAAGAAGCCTTCCCAGAAGAGTGGAGGCTGTTATACCTGCAAAGTGGTGGCCAACTTCTCGGTAATACCAGTGGATTTGGAATGGATTTCCAAGAAGCTCATATAGATGTGGAGGTCAGTTGTCCACAAACCATATAGTGTATTTGCAATTCAGGTCATGTGACTTTCCTGACAAACTGCATACCTAAATTTGTGACACCACTGTCCTTGTCACCTCCACCCTCATCATTGGCAATGAATAAGTATTACCACACTGTTGAGGCCTTCCCTGTGCTCTTCTATCCTGTAAGTTGCGAAATACCCTTCCCTTTCTAGTTTCTAGTGTTTGAAACATGTTGGGTTGATAGCACATATTAACACAAAATTTGTTCAAATTAGACTTTGAGTAGTTGTACTAACATCTTTTTTTTAGTAAATGAATACACAACAGGACTAAAGTTTTGTTTTTTTGTTTTTTTAATTCAATAGCCCAGCAGGAGGATTTTTCCATCCTTAGTTCATTTTATTGTGTGGATGGAGGTAACTGTTTTTATGAAAAAATCTTTTAGTGTGTGGCCAGCTTTTTTTCATCAGTTAAGGTACACATTTCTGTTTAATGTGTATCTATTCCAAAAAAACTCTTTTTTGGTTTTTAGATTTGGATAGAATGCAAAAAAGTACCACTATCATGTTTTACTGCTATTCAGGGCTCCATTAGAGAGATTTTTTCATCACGTCCTGTTCCGTGGGCAACCTTTCACTTAACTTTTTAAAAAAAAATCATTTTCTTATCGTACATCACGGGACACAGAGCCATAGTAGTTACTATGTGAGTTATAGGCCACCTTCAGGTGATGGACACTGGCACGCCCTGAGACAAAAAGTACCCTCCCTATATAACTCCTCCCACTACTGGGAGTACTTCAGTTTTTCGCCAGTGTCTAAGGTGTTGGTCACGAGTAAAGATGTGCTGTGCTGAGCTCCACTGGCGCAATCCTTGCTGGGGGTAGCCATGCTGACCGGATCCATTCAAATTGTCTCTTCTGGCCAAATTGTCTTCTTCGGGCCTCGTATCCGAAGAAACAAGGTTTTTGCCTGTGAATGCTTCTCTTTTAGAGAGCTGGACCCCGGGATCCAGTACTTTTTGGTAGTAAGGCCATAAAGTTTTACTGGCGGGGTGCTGTTGCAGGTCCAGGATTGTGGGTTTCCTCAAGGATTCCTAGCTCCTGAAGGTTTAACGGAACCCACCGTGAAGGGTGAAGATTGGGTCTGTTGGTTTACCACAGAAAACCCTGCGGCGGGAAAGGTAAGTGGAGTTTTCTAAGAAATGTTTTGAATTTTCTTATGAATGTCTAATTTAAAATCAGTAAAATGTTGTCATGCCTATGTGTCACCACTGGGGGCTGTATTGAGCACTCACAGCCTCATGCTGGAAACAGCGCTGTGTCAGAGAGCTGAAATGCTTCTTCCTCCTCCAGCCACTCGCGCGGGAAAACCCTTACTTTTAAAAAAAGTGTAAGGAGCCGTAGGCAAGGCGGGGGGTGGGGCTTGTCGGCATTCTCCAACGCCCAAACACGTGGAGGCAAGTTTTTAAAAGCACACTGTGTGTTACTGCAGACTGTGGAGGGACACAAGAGCAGAGGTGGCATTAACAGGTTTGGTGACACAGGCATTTCCTTTGACACATTTTTTACTGCTGCATCAGGCTGGGAATTAATAGCAGCAATTGTGCTGGACTATAGACCTAGCAGAGTATGCATTCCTTCTGGTAGTGCCTCTGCTTTGTGCATCAGGCTATGAGCGGAAGGGGGACAAGGAACACCTTAAAGGGTTCTAGAGAATCGATTGTTTCACGACAACCTAAATCCATGTCTAAAAAGATGGCATCCTCCTCTGAGAGTGATGTGGCCGGTCAGAGTGAGCTGTCAGGGGGGGATTGGTGTTGCAGCAGCTCTGGACACTTCAGCCCTTAAATATATCACTCAGGAGGTTTTTTCTTCTTCTTTAAGTTTGGAACAGAAGATTGATGCTTTATTCGCTTCCCACAGTGGGCCCAAGCGTAGCAGATCCCCGTCCATTGCTCAGGACCCTCATGCTGAGGAACAAGGGGCGAGAGATCATGAAGTTCTCTCAAAGGATCAGGAAGAGCCTGATGACTCCTCTTCCGTACATCCTAATATGGAGGGATCAGCCTCACAGGAGAGACTGTTGGTACGCTCCCTTACTAAGTTGGTCCTCCCTACTTTTTTACTGCCTGTAACGCAGTCTATTGATGAGCCCACCTCTGGTTTGGGATCACTAAAGCCTCCCCAATCTGTTGATACCTTTCGTATCCATTCATGGCTAAAAAAGCTGATGTATTCTGAGTGGGAGCACCCAGATAAACAGTTTTTTCCTCCAAAAATGTTTCTATACTCTATCCTATGGAGCAGGAATTCTATAAGAAATGGGGGATTCCAGCAATTGATGCTGCTATATCCTCGGTAAACAAAAATCTGACTTGTCCTGTAGACAATGCGCAAATGTTGAAGGATCTAACAGATAAAAAGTTGGAATTTCTTTTTAAGAACAACATTGCCCTTGCAGGTTCAGCCGACTCTTGCGGCAATTGGAGTATCTCCATCCATAAAGGACCAGTTTGTAGAGGTACTCAAAATTATTCCTGATCAGCAGGCCCAGCAGATGGCTGACATATCTGAGGCACTGTGTTTCACAGTGGATGCTATGAAAGATTCTATTATTTAAGCCTCACGGCTTATGCTAGGGCTGGTACATATGCACAGAGTCCTATGGTTGAAAAATTAGTCAGCCGAAGCGCCATGTAAAAAGCTCTTGGCCAGTTTCCCATTTCATGGTGAACAGTTGTTTGGAGACGATCTGGATAAGTATATCCAAAGAATTTCTAATGGAAAAAGTTCTCTTTTACCAGTAAAGAAGAAGTTTAAACGTTTTTCCTGTAAACGTGCATCTTCTCCAGTACCGGGAGCATCTACCTCCAGGCAGTCTCGACGGCCTCCACCATCGGGTTCAAGAGGAAGACCTCAAGGGCAGTCCCAGGGCCAAAAGACTTGGGGCAGGAAACCCACAAAGCAAAATACTAAAGCCTCCTTATGAAGGGGCGCCCCCGCTACATTTTTCAAAGATCTGACAGGAGCATTGTCAGGACAGATGGGTGGCTTCCTCAGTTTCTCTAGGTTACAAACTAGAATTCCGAGAATTCCGATCTCCCTGTTTTTTAAGATCAAACGTTCCCAGAGATCCAGGAAAAAGGAAGTCTCTCTTTCTGGCTCTGGATCATCTCTTGTCTCAGAAAGTGATATTAGAGGTTCCCACAAAAGAGCAGGGATCAGGGTTTTATTCAAACCTCTTCACGGTACCAAAACCAAACGGGGAGGTAAGACCCATTTTAGATCTCAAGGATCTAAACCGGCACTTGAATATTCGTTCCTTTCGCATGGAGTCAATCCGATCGGTTGTGTCCATTCTACAAGGAGGAGAATTTTTGGCATCGATCGACATCAAAGATGCCTATCTCCATGTGCCAATTTTTCCCGCTCATCAGAAATTTCTACGCTTCGAGGTAGAAAATAGTCATTTTCCGTTTGTGGCTCTGCCTTTCGGTCTAGCCACTGCACCTCAAGTGTTCACAAAGATCCTGGCCCCTCCTTTAGCCACGTTAAGGGCTCAGGGTATAACAATTCTAGCCTACCTAGACGATCTGCTCTTAGTAGATCAGTCAGTCACCTGTCTAAACCAAAGTTTAGTCTCAGCCACAAGTTACCTAGAATTCCTAGGCTGGATTCTCAAATTAGAAAAATCCTCTTTAAAACCATCAAGGAGATTACAGTACTTGGGGCTGATCATAGATACCGTTCAAAAGAAGGTATTCTTACCCTAGGGAAGGATCAGTTCCATAAAGGAGCTGATTTGGCTTGTCAAAACAAAGAGAAATCCTTCCATTCGGCTTTGCATGAAATTGTTAGGAAAGATGGTGGCCTCCTTCGAGGCCGTTCCTTATGCACCGTTTCATTCAAGACTGCTGCAAAACAGTATTCTGTCGACTTGGAACAAGAAGGTCCAGGCTTTGGACTTTCCAATGCGCTTATCCCCCGAGGTGCATCAGAGCCTCAATTGGTGGTTGATATCCAACAACCTTCAACAGGGGAAATCCTTTCTACCAGTATCCTGGAAAGTGGTAACAACGGATGCCAACCTTCTAGGCTGGTGAGCAGTCCTGGAAGAAGCATCTGTCCAGGAGAAGTGGTCCAAGTCAGAAAGGACCTTACCCATCAATATTCTAGAAATTCGGGCAGTTCGTCTGGCCCCAGAGGCCTGGACGCTCAGCTTACGAAATTGTCCTGTTAGCATTCAATCCGACAATGCCACGGCTGTGGCCTACATCAATCACCAAAGGGGCACGTGAAGTCGTGCAGCCCAAAAAGAGGTGAATCATGTTCTATCTTGGGCAGAAAAAATCATTCCTTGCCTATCGGCGATTTTCATTCCAGGGATATAGAATTGGCAGGCAGACAACTTGAACAATTGTTTCTGGGAGAGTGGTCAAATGCCTTGGTCTTTCCATGGGATCAGTTTTCACTGATCTATGCATTTCCCCCGGTTCTGCTGCTTCCACGCCTTTTTCGCAGGATCAAGCAGGAAGGGAAGGAGGTGATTTTGGTGGCCCAGAAGATCTTGGTTTGCCAAGATCATAAAGATGGCAGTAGGGGACCATTGGACCCTGCCGCTGTGGCCAGACCTTCTCACACAAGGTCTGGTATTTCATCCTACCTTACAAACGCTAAATTTAACGGTTTGGCTATTGAAACCCACATTCTAAGGCACCGTGGGTTGTCTCCTTCAGTAGTGTCTACTTTGGTTAATGCTAGGAAGCTGGCCTCCAGATTCATATACTATAGAGTTTGGAAGGCATATGTCTCCTAGTGTGAATACAGGGGTTGGCACCCCAGAAAGTATATCATAGGTAGGATCCTTGAATTCCTGCAGATGGAATTAGATATTAAGCTGGCCTTGAGTACTATCAAGGGCCAGGTCTCGGCCTTATCAGTATTGTTTCAACGGCCTCTTGCTTCTCACTGTCTGGTTTTAAATTAACATGGGTAACATGGATTAATCCTCCCGTCAGGATACCGCTGAACCCTTGGGATTTGAATTTAGTCTTGTTGGCTTTACAGAAACAGCCTTTTGAGCCTATACGGGATATTCCAATGGTTCTTTTGACAAGGAAAATAATATTTTGGTTGCCATATGCTCTGCCAGAAGAGTATCAGAATTGGTGGCTCTTTCTTGAAAAGAGCCATATTTGATTATTCATAAGGATAAGGTGGTATTGCGGCCTCATCCTAAATTCCTACCGAAGGTAGTGACAGGTTTTCATGTAAACCAGGATTTTGTTCTGCCTTCTTTTTTTTCCAGAACCTCGGTCTGTGGAAGAGAGGTCACTACATTCTCTTGATGTATTGAAAGCGGTCAAGGTCTATTTAAAGGTGACCGCTCAGATTCACAAATCAGTTGTTTTGTTTGTATTGCCAGAAGGTCCTAAAAGAGGACAGGTAGCATCAAAATCTGCTATTTCCAAATGGATTCGTCAAGTGATTGTTCAAGCTCATGGCCTAAAGAGGAAAATTCCTCCTTTTCATGTTAAAGTGCACTCCACCAGAGCTGTTAGTACTTCTTGGGCAGGGCATCACCAGGCCTCCATGGCTCAGATCTGCAAGGTCGCAACTTAGTCTTCAGTCCATACATTTACAAGATTCTATCAAATCGATGTTAAAGGTCATAAGGATATTGCCTTTGGGTGGAGTGTACTGCAGGCTGCAGTATGAGTCCTGTAGTCTCTTAATGCCCTACTTTTTTGTTGTGTCTCCCTCCCTTCAGTTGCCATTGCTATGGGACATCCGACATAGTAACTACTATGGCTGTGTCCCGTGATCTACGATAAGTAAATAGGATTTTTATAACAGCTTACCTGTAAAATCATTTTCTTTGAAGTACATCATGGGACATAGAGGTCCTTCCCTTCTTTGGTATACACGTATATTGCTTGGCTACAAAACTGAGGTACTCCCAGTAGTAGGAGGGGTTATATAGGGAGGGCACTTTTTGTCTTAGGGCGTGCCAGTGTCGATCACCTGAAGGTGGCCTATAACCCACATAGTAACTACTATGGCTCTCTGTCCCGTTATGTACTTAAAAGGATTTTACAGGTAAGCGGTTATAAAAATCCTATTACTTCTGCTTGTGTTGCCGTTGAAGAGATTTTCCGTCTCAAACAGGGGCTCCAATTGGAGAAAAACTTGATGGGTGTTCTAATACTTTCATACCCTATCCAAAACTAAAAAGTTTTGTGTATAGATACACTTTAACAAACAACTTTATGGAGGAACATGCTGGAAGAAATGTAAGACATGCCAAAAATTAATTTTAGGTAAAGACTGCAAAAAAAAAAAAAAAAAAAAAAATGAAAATCACACTCAAAGAAAATACACAGTGCTTTCCCTTCAATTATTACATACAACCATACCAGTGTACTGCATACATATTGCGATGGCTGATAAAACTCCACTGTGATCTGGTATCATTTTCTATTATTATTATTTGTGCTCTTTGCCCTAAACCTGAAAGAAATTATAGGTAATAGTTTGATGATGTATAGGTCTCCATATACTCACTTCCTGTCTCAGTGACCCGTCACTGAGAAAGCAGGTAAAGGTGATTCTTCCAGGCAGGAAAAAAACGTATAGAGCTTCTTGCATTTTATCGTTAATTAACCACTTCCCGACTGTATAACTTACATATACAGTGGCAAGGTGGCATTGCTGCACCAGATCACGTACCTAGTACGTGATCCAACACTTCCGGGTAGGGGCCGCGCACGCACACAGCGGGAGCTGATCTGCAAAGCAGGGACAAGGATCCATTTCTTCCCCTAGTAAAAGCACCTCCCACACTGAATGAAAACACAGGCTAGGCACACTTAACTTTGATCCCCCATGATGTTAACCTCTTTCCAGCCAGTGTCATTAGTACAGTGACAGTGCATATTTTTAGTACTGATCACTGTATTAGTGTCACTGATTCCCAAACAAGTGTCAGTTAGGTGTCCAATTTGTCCCCCACAATATCCCAATCCCGCTATAAGTCGCTGATCGCCGCCATTACTAATAAAAAAAATAAAAATTCCATAAATATATCCCATAGTTTGTAGATGCTATAACTTTTGTGCAAGCCAATCAATATATATACGCTTATTGGGTTTTTTTTTAACCAAAAATATGTAGTAGAATACATATTGGCCTAAATTTATAAAGAAATTAGATTTTTTTCAATTTTTTTTATTGGATATGTTTTATAGCAGAAAGTAAACAATATTGTTTTTCTTTGTTTTTAAATTGTCAGTCTTTTTTTTGTTTATAGCGCAAAAAATAAAAAACGCAGTGGTGATCAAATACCACCAAAAGATAGCTCTATTTGTGGGAAAAAAATACATCAATTTTATTTGGGTACAGCGTTGCATGAGCATGCAGTTGTCAGCTAAAGTAATGCAGTGCCATATCGCAAAAAATGGCCTAGCAATGAATGGGGGTAAATCTTTCGGTGGTCAAGTGATTAAAAGACATATTGTCACTGATATTTGTGTGCCCATTGGAGAGAGCTACCTTAGTGAAAGTTGCCATCATTCGGGACAGAAAATAAGGGGATATCTCCCCAATGAAGATATAGAAGTAAAATCTTGGCAGAGGTTCTGATCCTTTCCCAATCTAGCAAAAAAAACAAAAAAACACACTTTTTGGCTGGGGCTTTACTTAAAGCAGAACTTTTTTTTGCTGAGAGATCACTTTGAAAAACACCCCCCTTGGCCATCTTGAGTAAGGGCAGATGATTCATGTAGCATTTACTTCCTTGAATCCATCCGTTCTTAGCTCAGGCATACACGCAGGAGGGTGTGCTTAGCTGAGAAAACCTCTCCTCCCCTCCTGAATACTTCTGGGATGTATAATAGCATTTTGACCTAGACCTGGAATCCAGGAACTAACTGAAGAAAAGCAAAAAAAAAAAAAAGTTTAAAACAAGTGAATATGATATAATTTTCTATCTATTTATTAATGCTAGCAAAATAAGGAATACAAATGGTCAATGTTGATTGAGCAGGTGAAGTTCTGGTTTACATACATTAATTGTCAATCAATTCATTACCTATACAATGTGGTTGAAAGCATAATAAATAATTGGTTTAGTGATCATTAGAAAAGGTTAATGAGCAGATGAATTGATGTTATAGCTTTGGACTGTATCGGGTTATGATTTTTTTTTTTATGTCTGCGATTTCCTAGAACATATAGCAGTTGTAAATGTTATAGTTCTACCCAGACTGGGATTTATCAGAAGCCATATTGTAAGGTTACAGTAGTTAATGTTTGGTGAGAAGTGGACACAAATAAAAGTTATGTCTATGATGATATCAAAGTAACTGGAAACCGGTGTGCCAGATGAAGGTTTGACCAAACAAAGGCAAACTGTGTAGGAGAATTTTGAAGACAGTTCTTTTAGGATAATGGCATAATTGCGTTCAGTCAAGTCTTTCCACAATGATCCATTCAGCTCCAACAAATGAACAGAAGGAGGAGTGTTAGTTGCTTTGTGTGTCTATACATACTATGCTGGTTGGACCATATAATAGTCTGGTCTAACAATAAAGCTGTGGGTGGCAGGTAACATCAGTGACCTCAGATTCCTCCATACTGTGGAGTGTTCCAGCAGTTCTGATCAGTGTTGGTATTTCAGTTGTTTTTAAGATTACTGCCCCCCCCCACACACACACACACACGCACACCTTTCCCCAAACACAAGTAGATTTTACAAATGGTTTAAAAGCACTAACATGATTGTGGTCCAATCACATGTCTTTGGCCAGAGGAGACAATGTTTAAAATGTTTATACATAGCTGAAGACTATAACGATCAACTGTTTTTGGGTGAAAAATTCATTGATTGATGTGGTTTGCCAAGCATCTTTGGTTGACTTACTGTAAAAGATCTAAATTCAAAACTTTTTTTGGTTTTGGAGTGTAGAAGGGTCAAAACTTCTGTCAGGTCATAATTGCTGTTTTTGTTTCCAGTGGGGAGATTCACCCCTATGCCCTGGGGACCATCGTCTCCCACAAATTTACAGTTGTCATCAAAACAGGAGGTGAGGGGAAATCTCTTAAGTGGGGGCACTTCCTGAAAGTAATAACTTTTAGAAGGGGATTTCCACTTCATTTAGAGATGTCCTCCTGCTGCGTTTCAGTATAGAAAGTGAAGGTGACACTAAACAATATCCCTATTCTCCAAAAATCTATACACATCTACTATTTAAAGCATTTGTAAAAGTTTACACTTTTTTACATTCTATTAAAATAACAAATGTTATACTTACCTGCTCCGTGCAATGGTTTTGCACAGAGTAGCCCTGATCCTTTTCTTTTTGGGTCCCCTGCTGGTACTCCTCGCCCCTCCCGCCTGCCGGGTACCCCCATAGCAAACCACTTTCTCTGGGGGCACTCATGCATGCTCACTCCCAAGCCACCTCTGTGTGTCTATAAGAGAGACAGAGCATGGCTTGACCCCGCTCCCTCCTCTCTCCACACTGGCTATGATTGACAGCAGCAGGAGCCAGTGGCTCCTGCTGCTGTGTCTCAGCCAATGAGGAGAGAGAGATCCGGGAGAGCTTCTGCTCTCCTGCATATCGCTGGATAGGGCTCAGGTGAGTATAAGGGGGGACTGAGAGGGAAGCTGCATACTGAAGGGTTTTCAAAGACCAAAGCCACCTTCTAACTGGCTGTTCAGCAGCAAAAAAAAGGAATATTGTTTTAGAAATATAAACCTGGACTTTATTAGGCACCCCAAAGATCACAATAGTTGCAATAAAATAATTTTTGTTATGTAACAATCATAAAAACCACAGCAAACATTTTGTTTCCACATTTTGTCTTCACCAAAGAATAGAGAAGGAGGCTGAGAGTGTACTTTTTTCATGAATAAATACTTGAATAGAATGTGTATTTATTTTAAACTAGAGTTTGGTGTCACTTTAAGGGAAATCTTCTTAACAGGACACATGCAGCAGAAAAAAAAAGTACTTTCATCTCAGCCATGTACAGATTGACCTCCACCTGGAGCACTGGTTGGTGAAATATTTTTTGGACTCTAGTATCACTGCATTACTGTAGTTGAGTGTGTTGATGTTCTGTAGTACTAATTGGTGAGGTAGAGGGCCCCTTTTTTGCCATAGAAAGGAATGACAGCTAAGTTTTCACAACTTGGTTTCAAACATATACAGAAATCTCTGCAATCACAAGCAATTCCTACCTGTGAAAGTGTTCCTTATCATCCAGGAGGTAACCCCTACAAGTTCCAGCTGTCAGAAGCTATTATCAAGTTGGTTGCATCCCTTGTAAATGTTGAACCTCATATGATATTCCTAAATAAGGAAATAAACATCACATTGGTATCTGGCAACAGATTATTTTATATTTCTTTTATCATGCGAAAAAAATTATTGTGAAGATAAATCAAAGCTGGCCATTGTACTTTGTTGCCTCGGATTTGTTGGCCAGAGAACGGTCTAAGGAGCTCTGAAGGAGCCTATAGGCACATCATCGAAAGAATCCAGTAATAGTCATCTGTACTGCGAAAAAGTAAACCTAGCCATACACAGAGCAAATTGTATCAGGTTGCACGTGAACTGGACACATTTGAGCTGTGGGTGGCCCTGTTGGCTTACTCCCACCTGACATCCTTCGTTCTGAAAGTTGGTGGAGCTGGGCAGAAAGTTTTGGCCGAACGGTAACTACATCAGATGTAGCCACTGTTTGGCTATTTTTATAACAGCTGGTGCTGGTTGCCAGATTACAATAGCCGGCAGGAGAGATTTGACT
Organism: Lithobates clamitans; assembly: GCA_037952925.1. Classification (NCBI taxonomy): domain Eukaryota; kingdom Metazoa; phylum Chordata; class Amphibia; order Anura; family Ranidae; genus Lithobates; species Lithobates clamitans. The sequence goes on from JBBGZY010000049.1 coordinate 3,897,597, forward strand.
ATCCATGTGGTTTAGTGTGGATTGTGGAATTGAATCATTTCTCTTGTTCAGCCCGCAAGAACAAACAGGAGAAATGTTACAATGTATGACCAGTTTTGAATAAATGGGAGGCTTTGGATGCTCATGCATTATGTCATCACCAGGCCCATTGTGATGCCTTTATCACACTATAGTCACAATCCTGAACATATTATTTCAAATATACTGGCAGAAATAATGAGCAGTTTCATCACTGGCAAATTTGGTTTTCTTTCATTTGATAAGCCACTACGCTGCCCATTTTCACAAGAAATGCTAGAACAATTGCATCTTTTTTAATTGTTGCCATTACCCTAAACAACAAAAGAACTAGATGAGCCTGGTAGATTATTGTCAGGAAAAAAATCATCCCGCCAGGCTGGAATTTTCCAGCTGGTAGGAATTTTGTGTCTTGGTACTGAAGTTTGCCATAGGTAATAAAGAATGGTTGGATGTGCTTGCACAATCTGACCATCTCCAAAGTCTTTTTGACCAGTTTCTTCACTAAACAGACATGCTTTATTCAGATGAGTTCAATGGAGTAACATGTGGGAGCAATGGGCTGACAGCCCCAGCAATGGGGAAACCAATAAGGGTCATGCAAGATCTTCTAACCTGCCCAATTGCAGTTTTTCCCAAAATATGTGTCTAAGGCTCTCATGTGTTGCCCCCGTGAACACTGAAGAAAGAAAAAGTCATATCAGAAAACAAATAATGTAATGTCTATGAAGGGTAAGTTAATCCATTACAATCATGCATGTATAAAATACTACCCATTCAAGGAGAACTCCAGGCAAATTTGTCTTTTCCCCATGCAGTAGGGCTGTGCCTGCACTCTATGGGTTAACTGCTCATTTTGTTCTAGGGGAGAGGACAGCGGAGATATAGATACTTGACTCACTGACCATCCCCCGCACAAGACTGGTCCAGCACCTCCACGCTCCAGCAGTCTTGAAAATGGACTGTTCCTGATGTCAGCACACTCTATAGACAAGAACAGTCCACCTGGACCGTGGGGGAGATCGGTTTTCTGGAGGATCGGAGGATCAGGTGAGTATGAACTTTGTGCTCACCCCTAGGAAAAACGAGCAGTTGACCCATGCAGCACGGATACAGCCCCACTGCATGGGGAAAAAAAATGTGCCCAGAGTTGGACTTTCAGGAATTGAACTCTCACCTAATCTCCATTGAAACGTATGCCTTGATTGGCTTTTTAAACCTTAGACCTGTTGTACTAGCAAGATGCAGTATTTTAAATCGAAAACTCACACTAGTATTCTGCAGCTCAAAAATTCTAAGGCATGGACTTCACTGTCACCTCCATCCATCAGACAGAACAGGGGAGAAGTGAGGTTTTTACACTGCACTTGTTTGTGGCATTGGCTCATGATTTGAAGATAATGCAGACAGATAGTAAGTGATGAAATTAAATTCCCTCTTACCTCGCTGCCCAGGGAGACAGCGCACAGAGAAAGCAACTACAGTCCTCGATTGCAACAGACATTGCTGAATTCCTTGGTGCATCTTTCTAATTGTATTGGGAAAGATTTGTTATACACAGGCTTTAATTTTATTCATTTTCTGGTGTGTTTAATAGCCGCATCCTCATCTGGTCCCATTCAGACAAGCTATTTTGTTGTGACCTTCAGTCATCTTCCTCTTCAGGGAATAATTGCATTGCAAGTTAATGTTTAAAATATCAGCATGTGAGCTGAAGGAAGCCGCTGCTGGCTCAGCCTGCTATTTGCCCTGCTATAGCATGTTATCGTCTTGCTGGTTTTGTTGTATAATTTTTGCTTTATTTGGGTTTTAGGGGTGAGGTAAACAAAGCTGTCATCCTGTCACCTTGTCTGCCTCCCTTTATTAATGCCCTTTTCCCATCTTCTATGAACACAGAGCTCTGCAGCAATTGCCAGATGAAACTCAGGTGATTAACATACCCAGAAAGCATGGCACTGCTTAGCATAGCATAAATGAATCACATGGCAACAAGGGGATACATTTCATTTATGGAGCATGTACCACTTTGCACTGTTTAATTTAACGTAATGTACATACATTGTTTAAGCTGAACTGCTGGCATAAACCAAAGTGCACAGTTGAACTACTTCTTTACCTAATTTATTCTGTTCAACCAGTCTTGTGCTCCAAGCGCCCCTGCTGGACTTGTTTGCATGAAGGCAACCTGGAAGAGAACCATGGAGGCTGCCGCTGCTTACCTCCAATTCTAAAAATGCTTTACTGCCTCTCTGCATTTTTGTATTGAACAAAATCCCATTTGTCTGCTTCCTCCACCAACACTGGTGGAAGGAACAGTAATCAGACATTCTATAATGCTGTTGAGATTAGCAGCCTGTCCATGGCAGTCCTTTTGGTTGAGGGATTGCCTGTGCAGAAGCTGCAATCATTTTTGCACCTTGTGTGGTTTGGGTCACATTTTTGCATGTAGTGCTTAGACTGCTGAGAATTCGGAGAGATTACATAACTCACATAAGGTGTAAAATTTACCACTGTTCATATCTGGAAAAATTCTCAAAACAGAATAATACTTTTCTGCCAAAAGAAAAATATGTTACTTGTACCTCATTTACTGCACAGGAAAAATTAAAAGGGCACTCTACCCAAAGGTGAGATTTCAGCTTTGGGTATAACCACTTAAAGTGGATGTAAACCCTCACATATACCCAGTGAAGTGAACAGCCTCAGATGATACATAGAGATTAAACAAATCTTCCTACATAAGTTTTACATGTATATCTGCTGTCTTCAGCTTTATATACTGTTTAGAAAGCGCAGATCATGTTAGGAGATTTTCTCTTCCTGGTTACCACTGCAGTGAAGCATGGGCATACAGACAAGACAGCTGATTGGAGGAAAGGCACACACCCCCTCTCAGGTCTGTTCCTTGAATCATTCAGCTCTGTGCTAATCTATAGCATCCTCCCCAACACAAAACTCTGGCTGCTTTTATCATATGTGACAGAGAACTTGTCAGGAGTTATCAGGCTGATAACATAAGAACGGGGCAGGAGATGGCTATGCGACATAGTGCTTTGAAGAGAGATGACAAAACACTGCAGATATATGTGCCCAACTCAAATTTAATGAATCGGGTTTACATCCACTGTAACCACTTCAGCCCCAAGAGGTTTTACCCACTTCCTGACCAAGCCATTTTTTTGTGATACGGCACTGCGTCGCTTTAACTGACAATTGCGCGATCATGTGACGCTGTACCCAAATAAAAACTTTTTTTGTTCCCACAAATAGAGCTTTATTTAGTGGTATTTGATCACCTCTGCGTTTTTTATTTTTTTGCGCTTTAAACAAAAAAAAGACCGACAATTTTGGGGGAAAAAAAAAACATTTTTTTACTTTCTGCTATAATACATATCCATTTCATCATTTCCACTTCATCAGTTTAGACCAATATGTATTCTGCTACATATTTTTGGTAAAAAAAAATCCCAATAAGCGTATATTGATTTTGCGCAAAAGTTATAGCGTCTAAAAACTACGGGATAGATTTAGGGACTGTTTTTTATTTTTACTGGTAAAATCTGACCCTAAGTGACACTTTTGGGGACCAGTGAAACCAATAAAGTGATCAGTGCTAAAAAAAATGCACTGATCCCTGTATAAATGACACTGGCAGGGAAGGGGATAACACTAGGGGGCAATCAAGAGGTTAAATGTGTTCCCTGGGAGGTGTTTCTAACTGTGGGGGAGAGTGGATTCACTGGAGGAAAAAAGAGATTGTGATTCAGCTTAGCTGAAACACAATCTCTCACTTTTCCTCCCTGACAGATCAGCGGTGTGCTTTGTTTTCATTGGCACACCGCTGCTCCGTCACTCCACAGAATGATCGGTGGGTCGCAGCGGCCATCGTGGCCACCAGACCCGCTGATTGGCTCCCGCTGTGTCCAATCACAGCAGGAGCGGCGCGCCGCCCCCCCCCCCCCCCTCTTAACTAGCGTGCACGAAATCACGTACAGGTACATGAATTTGCAAACCCCGGCCACCCTGCTGCAGTAAATGTATGTGGGGCGTTCCGGAAGCGATTAAAGACCAGGCCTATGCTGACACTTTTTGTTTACAAGTAAAAAGCTTTTTTTTTTGCTAAAAAATAACTTGGAACGTCAAAACATTATCTATAGATATCTATATATATAAATATATATATTTATTTTTTATCCTTGGGATAAGGGTTTTACAAAAATGAGTAAAAGTTGACTATTGTAAGTACAGTTAAATGGTTCGTCTCATCCCTCTAACTAAAACTTTGGACAGCTTGATCTGTTAACCACTTGCTGACCGCCCTATAGCAATTTTACTGCTACAGGATGGCAGCTGTGCGCTGGATCACGTATATATATGTATATATACGCGCCACTGGTGGTTTGCTCTCGCTGTGATTATACACAGCGGGAGCCGATCAACAGGTACCAGAGACTCGATGTCCGCCGGCACCCTCTGATCATTCCATACACAGGCAGAACGCCATTCTGCCTATGTAAACCTAATGCAAAGCAGGAACATGGATCCATGCCTTCCCATAGTAAAAGCACCCCCCACACACACACACACAGTAAAAGAAGACTGGCTAGGCACACAGTTAACCCTTTTATTGCCCCTGATGTTAACCCCTATCCAGCCAGTGTCATTAGTACAGTGAATGCATATTTTTAGCACTGTATTAGTGTCACTGGTTCCCAAAAAAGTGTCAGTGTCCGATTTGCCAGCACAATATTGCAGTCCCGCTATAAGTCGCTGATCGCCACCATTACTAGTAAAAATAAATAAATAAAAATATGTATCCCATAGTTTGTAGACGCTAAAACTTTTGCGCAAACCATCAATATATGCTTATTGTGATTTATTTTTACCAAAATTATGTAGCAGAATACATTTTGGCTTAAATTTATGGAGAAATTTAATTTTGTTTTTGGATATGATTTATAGCAGAAAGTAAAAAAAATGTTTTTCAAAATTGTCTTTTTTTTTTGTTTATAGCACAAAAAAATAAAAAGCGCAGAGGTGATCAAATACCACCAAAAGAAAGATCCATTTGTGGGGGGGGGGACATCAATTTTATTTGGGTACAGCATCGCATGACCACGCAATTGTCAGTTAAAATAACTCAGTGTTTTATTGCAAAAAATGGCCTGGTCATGAAGGGAGGTAAATCTTCTGGAGCTAAAGTGGTTAAATGAAGTTGAAAAATAACAGACTTACAGACTGGATCTCTGGGTAAAAAAAGGTATAAGGCCCCTTTCACACAAACATTCCAAACAGGTCTGCCTGTCGGCTTTTCTAACGTACCCAATTAAAACCTCCATTCTCCTCTATGGAGCGGCGGGTGTAAACAGACATATGTTTGTTTGCACCCGCCGACATCCAATATCATCCGATCTGTTCCCCTTACCGTCCAGCGGATTGGATGGCAGTCAGGTGTAAACGGACAGGCGGTCCGTTTACATCCAACTGCCCATAGAGGAGATTGGGCTGTGTTTGCATCCGCTCTGCATAAGCAAAGCAGACATGAACCTATCATCTGCCTGCACAGCAGAGATCAGTGGTCAGATTCCCTGCTGAGCAAGTGGATTGCAGGCGGAGAAACGAATGCAGCCACCACATCTAAGAAAACTCGTAAGCTGTATAATAATACATTTTTGGTGGTTAATACCACTAAAACTCTCCAGCATTTGCCAAATCTGAAAAAATAAAAATGTTTATCTGATATGGACAATGAGAACAGTTCTTGCTTCAGATATTTAAAAAGTCACAGTGAGTCATAAGAAATAAATGCTTTCTCAATGGTGACTCATTCCTTAAATCGACAAAAGGTGTACCAGTGTTTCTCTGTAGGACAAATATATGGACAGCTTTGGAGGACTGTTAGCGGTGACCTCCGAAGCATTGCATTAGTCTGAAAGAATGTCTAACATTAGAGGGCCTTTACATATGAATTTCTATTAAATAGCATCACTCGTGCGAACTATGTGCGATCATGTTTCCAATTTCCGTGTAAAGCTGTTGGATTTGTCATTTATCTGTCAGGACCTGTTCTCCTCTTTATGTGAGAATCTTATTAACGTACTCCCTGACTCTGCTTTTCCTTCTAGGTCTCCCATCAAGCACCAGTTCCGATCTGTCAACGAATACAGGAGCAGAGCCGGCAGAACCTACATCTCCAACACTAACACGTGCCACCAAAAGCAAAGTCTCGGGAAAGCTTCGTCGCTCTGCCAGTGCTGTCAGCAAATCTTCCAATTGAAGCACTTTTTTTTTTTTTTTATATGAACTCTAGTACAGAGCTGTTTTTAATCTAAAGAAAAAAATATTGAAAATATAAATATAACTTTGCACCTGTGAATAGAACTTTTTAAGCCGTGCAATGTTGTAATGTGTGTCTAGCGGGGCAGGACCCCCTGGGTAGGTTATTAGTAAGTTATCCACTAGGCACTAAGATATGATGCAACTTTGGTTGTAACACTGATGATGGCAAGAGGATTGTCTGACGAAGCGTAATGATGCAACAGCACCAAATGACAAGGGACCACGTAACCGGCATGCCAGAATCACAACAATCCCTGCAAGAGTCTTAAGTGACATGGATTTCATTGCCTCATTCTAAAGGCTGTTTGTGTAACACTTTCACTGCTGCAATGTTTTCTGATACCAGGAAAGACAACTTAGAGCAGTGGGTGCACTGTGTGTCTTCAGAAGCGTATGCAAGCTACAATTACCTACCTGCTTGACAGACGTTCCATGGAGAGCCTACTGCAACTTGCTCCCGTGGGAACATGGCCTTAAAATGTGAATTTTTCCACATATTATTTTAACAGCCTGAAATAATACATCCTTAAAAACAGCTTGTTTCGTTATAATAATGCAGGCTGTTTTCTTTTGGGGCCCTTTTGAGGCTGATTTATAAAAACTAGAGGTATGTAAAAGTAGAGTGATGGCCATTGCAGCCAATTGGGGGAATGCTTTTGTTTTCTAATTTGCACTAGAAAAAATGTCAGACGGACTCTGATTGGTTGCAGTGGTCAGTGATCTCCTGAGCAGGACATCAATTTCATCAGGTGTGTGTGTGCAGCTATTTAGCTTTGTACACTTTTCCAGCCCTGGGCATCCTGGAGCCCTCAGTCGAGGTTATATACACATGCCAGATACCACAGTTTGGCACTTTTGTGTATGTGGCCCATGTTTTTATAAATATGCCCCCTTGAATAGATCTGATATACCTTGATCCTTAATATGCCATAGTTCATACTTTATTTTGAAAGGTTCAGGATTATTGTTGTACAGATCCTTTTTAACTGTTTTATTTCTGACCAACCTTTACCAGGCTTTTTTTTTCCCTGAAGACTGAGGTGTTTAATGTTCATGTTTAATTGTTCTTGCTGTTGCCTGTGTAGTTGATGCTACTTATTTTCTGTGGTCTTTTCCTGATATTTAAAGTCAGTCATTCTAATTAGCAGTTAAGAAGTTTTTGCTGTGATTTCCTTTATGTTCCAATAGATGAAGTAGAGAAAATGCACAAGAAAATGCACATGTGGGCACTTCTGTTTTTCTTTGTTCCTTTTTATGTGTGTCAGTTGATTTTTGCACTAATTTGATTGCTCATTTAAAGAGTGCCTGTCACTCGTCAGCTGGAAGCAGCGATCTTGAGGCTTGATAAAACTTCCAGCCAGTTTTCATCTAAGATTTATTTAAATGTGTGGAGCCTACAAAATGAGGTTTTATAGAATGTGGGTAACAGGTTCACTTCATTATATATATATATATATATATATATATATATATATATATATATATATATATATATATATATATATATATATATATATATATATATATATATATATGTATATATATATGTATATGTATTTTTTAATTTGTTAAGGGTTGTACCAATAAAGTTTTGTGTGTGTATGTATGTATGTATGTATATATATATATATATATATATATATATATATATATATATATATATATATATATATATACACAAATAAATATATAAATAAATAATGTTAATTACACTGAGAATTTTTTTTTTAACTTGTGCTAAGTGAAGAGTTGAAGTTGGACTCCAGTAAGCAACTGAGAAGCATTAGGCAGTGTGTGTCCCCAGGCTATATCAACAGATGTCTTCACAGAGATGGCCTGCTACTGTTCTAGGCCTTGCAAACATTCATTTTGCCTGAGCTTCTGTCTCCCGCTTGTGTGTGGCAAGTCAGCTTCAAATTAATAGTAATTCTGTCATTTGCATATCAGAGATAGGATTGCATTAGTTTAATAATTACTTGTAATGGGAAATTGGGTTTTCTTACTATCTAATAATGAAGGATGTTTTTTTTACTGTTAAAAACCTTTAAATTGCCTTTATTGTAAAAGCCTACAAAATAACATAAATATGAGAAATTGATAGAAAGCCCTTAAAGTTGATATCCATAGGAAACACATTCTGTCTAATACTGCATTTGTTTTGGTACAACATGTATACTTGGCTTCACCTTCATTGCAGACCTCTTTCTGGAACTACTAGTTGACTGGTTGTTATGTTGATCCAGTGGCTTTACTACTTTCTGAGCTCCAAACCCAGAACAAGAATGTTGTTTAGAAGTTCTGTCACTTCACTTTTTCAATGGAAGTGACTGAGTCTCTTACTAGCCCTTCCCCTTAGCCCATTTATATTCTTCTTCCTCCATCACAGCCACCACAAAATATCCTGAGCTTCAGGCTATGGGGGCGCATGTAATCTCCACCCATATTACGTTCCTCTGAGTGTAAACTCCATTATGGTCTGACACACAGCTCATCCAAAGTATTTTGTGAAGGCTGCAATGAAAGAATGCAGTGGGAGAAAGGACTTGTGGCAGAGAGTGGCCTTTAAAAAGCTGAAATAGGAAAGAGTAGAGCCGGGCAGCTAGAATTTTCAGAAGTAGGTCAGCAATGGCCTTTGTATTTCAGATTTCCTTTCAGGCAGCTATTTTTGGGGCTGAATCAGATATGACCTATCATTAGTGTACCAGAGCCAAATAAAACAAGGATATTTGTGGGCATCTGATAAAAAGCTTTGCATGCACCACCATTTCTTGTTACCCTTGATGTGTAGTACAGTTTTTCTTACACATCGGTCATGTACAGCAGCTTCTAGATTTTCCTTTATTTAGATAACTAGAGAAATCTGTAGCTGTCAATTAAACTTAAAGTATTAATGATTGAAGGTAAAATGCGTGTAGGCCTTCCTAATGTACATGTGAAGCACTCTAATCTGCTTTTGAGTGAATAAGGTAGGCAGCTATAATACCATGGCATGTCATCTGTTGTCTTAACTGAGCTATTTCTCCACCCATACCAACAGATCATGAAAGATGATGGTGTTGATGCCATAGAGGAGAAAGGTGAAATACAGGAAAAGAGAAGACTGTATCTCTGGGGAAAGTGTCAGGAAGATAACTTAATGTCTTACCTGAAAGTCCTATGGTGACATACTTTCACCTTACTTATGATCCCATTAATTATTATGTTTTGGCTACTTCTACACTCATGACTTGCCCTCTCTAGACTCAATCATGGTATTGGACCCTGGGCCCTGTCCAGTTTCCAGCACTCAATAAGCACAGCAACATTTAGAGTTGCATCCCTGCAGCCTGTGCACTTTATGAGGGTAAGTGATGTCACTAAAACCTAGCAGAAAGGTTGTATTCTAATATGTATCTCAAAATGGCAGCATCTTATATGAATAGGATGAAAGCTCCCATAGTCGTTGGGGTTTAGGCCTAGGAATCAGTGGTTTAATGTTCAGTCAATACTGCATGTAGAATTTTCTGGAATACAGTGAACTAGTGTAGAGGTGAAAAATTGTACAATTGTATATTTTGAGTTTCACTGTAATTTGCACTGAGCAGTGAAAGGGTTACACAAGGTTCAGTAATAGTTTGGGCTCTTCCTCTGTCAGAGTTATGCAGCTAAGATTTCCACTCAGGGTGATGTGAAGAAGAGGGATTTAAGCAATTTGACTGTCGCTTCCTCTGGAATTATACAGGTGATGCCAGTAAATATGAGTCAGTGTAAAATTACGGATCACATTCATCTTGCCTGTCACTGTTAAGGTCTGTGTTAGAAGCTGTCAGTCTTTTTATTCAGTTCATAACACCCAGTCCTTACCTAAATGTAAACTACATTGTAAAAAAAAAAAAAAAAAAAAGAATTCTAATGGACCAGAATGAGGTTTGTTTCTTAATATATTGTTTGTACTCTATCTTCAATTACTAGGAATGAACAGGGTCTTTTTTTTGTTCCTGTGGATTGTATGTGAACATGATATTCTAGGCTTTAAGGCCTTGTTCTGTGTTTAGGCCTCCTTCTCACAGGCCATCTTCTTCTTACTTAGGAAGGTGCTTGAGTGTGGATAATCAGTTTTGGATGTTTTGTTGAGTTCTATTAGACGTGGTATGTACATAGCAGTATATCTGTACATTCAAAATCTTGTTCTTTCTAATGAGGGTGTGCTTTAAGAAACGCGGGTCCTAAATTTCCCTTTTTGGTGCATTAATTGTAATATTTGTAAAAGAGAATATATGCTTGAAATGTCCATCTCTACTGCTGACATATCAGTTTTTTAATTTCCTGAAATTATTTGTGTTATTTCTGAATCTCATTTGAATTTAATTAAAAGTATTTAAAAGTCAACAATTATCTTGTGTGATTCTTTATTTGTGAACAAAAGATAACTGGTACCAAATATATCCCTTAAAGGTGAGGTCACATGGAGATGTGCTTCTGCAATGTGATATAACCCCAGAGTGCCTTTCTTTAAGTGGCCATACGTATCGTAACTTACTGGAGATGCTATCATGTCTGTGGGCACTTGCAGACACCACCAGCTAGGAGATCTCACAGGAATATGATTAGATCAATCACTGCTATTTACCTGCAGCTAGGCCAGTACTAGAAGTATCTGCATACACTTATCTGCTAGTAGCATAAACATATTTATTCGCATATTTTGATGCTGTACTAAAAAACATCATCAGATCATGCCTGCACCTTCAACCATGGTCTGATGTCTATGGCTAGCTTTAGCCTTCAACTATGATTATACTGTTTCCTGCAAGTGCAGTAGTGGATTGGCTTTTGGCAGAAAGCTTAAAGCATACCCTTATACACAAATATTTATTATATTGCTGCTTATAAGTCATTAGAGGTGATGCTTGGATTAGTTTACGTACTACATTTTTTCCTTTATTCAGTGGTGTCGCTAGGAGATGGCTTTTGGGGCTATAGCCCCAAGTCTCTGCAGGGGTCCCCAACCACAGGGCTGTGGCCTCTCTGCAGCTGGGCCACAAGTGTGGCAAGCAGCACAGGAGAGCCGGAGGGCAGGCAACACGGAAGAGCCGGGCGGGCGAGAGAGCAGAGAGATGACATCTCTCACTGCCCGCCCTGCATTACTGCTGTTCCGTCCTCATTGTGCAGCCGTGGGCAGCAGAAAGATTACATCATCTCTCACTGCCCACCCTCTCTGGTGACCCTGATGTAAGGAGCGGCTCTCTGGGGACCTGGATTTTAGGGGGCCTCTCTGGGGATCCTGATGCAAGGCGGAGGCTCTCTGGGGACCCTAATGTAAGGGGGAGGCTTTGTGGGGACCCTAATGTAAGGGGGGCTTTCGGGTGACCCTGATGTAAGGGAGAGGGTTTCTATGGAGCCTGATGTAAGGGGGCTCTCTGGGGACCCTGATGTAAGGGGGGGCTCTCTGGGGACCCTGATGTAAGAGGGAGGCTCTCTGGGGACCCTGAGGTAAGGGGAAGGCTCTCTGGGGATCCTGATTTAAGGGGGGGCTCTTTGGGGATCCTGATGTAAGGAGGAGGCTTTCTGGGGACCCTGATGTAAGGGAGAGGCTCTCTGGGGACCCTGATGTAGGGGGGGCTCTCTGGGGACCCTGATGCAAAGGGGGAGATTCTCTGGGGATCCTGATGCAAGGGGTAGGCTCTCTGGGGACCCTGATGTAAGGGGGGGCTTTCTGGGGACCCTGATGCAAGCGGGAGGCTCTCTGGGGACTCTGATGTAATGAGGAGGGTCTCTGAGGACCCTGATGTAAGGGGGAGGCTCTCTAGGGGCCCTGCTGTAAGGGGGGCTCTCTGGGGACCCTGATGTAAGGGGGAGGCTCTCTTGGGACCCTGATGTACTGATAATATATAATGTAATATATATATATATATATATATATATATATATATATATATACATAGTATCTCACAAAAGTGAGTACACCTCTCACATTTTTGTAAATATTTTACTATACCTTTTCATGTAACAACACTGAAGAAATGACACTTTGCTACAATGTAAAGTAGTGAGTGTGCAGCTTGTATAACCGTGTAAATTTGTTGTCCCCTCAAAATAACTCAACACACAGCCATTATTGTCTAAACCGCTGGCAAGAAAAGTGAGTACACCCCTAAGTGAAAATGTCCAAATTGGGCCCAAACTGTCAATATTTTGTGTGGCCACCATTATTTTCCAGAACTGCCCTAACCCTCTTGGGCATGGAGTTCACCAGAGCTTCACAGGTTGCCACTGGAGTCCTCTTCCACTCCTCTGTGACGACATCACGGAGCTGGTGGATGTTAGAGACCTTGTTCACCTCCACCATCCTTGAGTATGCCCCACAGATGCTCAATAGGGTTTAGGTCTGGAGACATGCATGGCCAGTCCATCACCTTTACCCTCAGCTTCTTTAGCAAGGCAGTGGTGTGTTTGGGGTCATTATCATGTTGGAATACTGCCCTACGGCCCAGTCTCTAAAGAGAAGGGATCATGCTCTGCTTCAGTATGTCACAGTACATGTTGACATTCATAGTTCCCTCAATGAACTGTAGCTCCCCAGTGCCGGCAGCACTCATGGAGCCCCAGACCATGACACTCCCACCACCATGCTTAAGTGTAGGCAGGACACACTTGTCTTTGTACTCCTCACCTGGTTGCCGCCACACCCGCTTGACTACATCTGTTCCAAATAAGTTTATCTTGGTCTTATCGGACCACAGAACATGGTTCCAGTAATCTATGTCCTTAGTCTGCTTGTCTTCAGCAAACTGTTTGCGGATTTACTTGTGCATCATCTTTAGAAGAGGCTTCCTTCTGGGATGACAGCCATGCAGACCAATTTGATGCAGTGTGCGGCGTATGGTCTGTGCACTGGCAGGCTGACCCCCCACCCTCTCATCCTCTGCAGCAATGCTGGCAGCACTCATATGTTTATTTCCCAAAGACAATGAGCATGTGCACTCAACTTCTTTGGTAGACCATGGCGCGGCCTGTTCTGTGTGGAACCTGCCCTGTTAAACCGCTGTATGGTCTTGACCACCTTGATGCAGCTCAGTTTCACGGTCTTGGCAATCTTCTTATAGCCTAGGCCATCTTTATGTTGTAGAACAACAATTCTTTTTTTCAGATCCTCAGAGAGTTATTTGCCATGAGGTGCCATGTTAAACTTCCAGTGACCGGTATGAGAAAGTGAGAGCAATAAAACACCAAATTTAACACACCTGCTCCCCATTCACACCTGAGACCTTGTAACACTAACTAGTCACATGACACCGGGGAAGGAAAATGGCTAATTGGGCCCAATTTGGACATTTTCACTTGGAGGTGTACCCACTTTTGTTGCCAGCAGTTTAGACATTAATGGCTGTGTGTTGAGTTATTTTGAGGGGACAGCAAATTTATACTGTTATACAAGCTGCACACTCACTACTTTACATTGTAGCAAAGTGTAATTTCTTCAGTGTTGTCACATGAAAAGATATAATAATATATTTACAAAAATGAGGGGTGTACTCATTTTTGCGAGATACTGTGTGTGTGTGTATACATATGACTTTCTTTACTTCGCTGCTATGGGCTCTAGCCCCAGATCTTTTGTAGACCTTTTATTTATAGCTGGTCGTCCTAAGTGCGACCAAAGAATGTGTTTCCCTCTCCTCTTCTCCATAACATAGCGGGAGGTGTTGTGTAGGCCACAGTAAACACTAGAAATGCTAATACTCGGCAGAGACATATAGCATAGGATGTTATAGGTTCACAAGATTTCAGACCGGATCAACAGGGGTTTTTTTTGGCACTTAGAGAAATAATTAAATGCTTTAATTGGTTTAGTTAACATGCCAAGATGGAGCAGATAAGAGAGAGTTCATTGTTGGGATATATACAGTATACTTTAACCATCTTAATACCGGACACTTTCTTGCCAATTTTCAGTGCTATCACACTTTGAATGGCAATTACTTAGTCATGCAATGCTGTACCCGCATTAAATTTTTATCATTTTTTTGGACACAGATATAGCTTTCTTTTGGTGGGTTTATTTTTTGCTAATTAAACAAAAAAGACCAAAACTTTTGAAAAATAAAACATGTATTTTTCATTTCTTTGCAGATCAATAATCTTTCTTCATAAATCTAAGCGAAAATGTATTCTGCTACATTTCTTCTGTACAAATAATCCAAATCAGTGTATCTTATTTAGTCTGTAGAAAAGCTATCGAGTGTACAAACTATGGTGTGTACAGTGCTCAGCATTAATGAGTACACCCCAACAGATTTATCAGAAAACCTTTACTTTCCTTTTTAAATCAACATTTTCTATGGGACACTATACTACAAAATACTCCCACAAGTGCGGGCGATTGATTGCAACTAAGATTTGTTAATTTTCACACACAAAAAAGTATTTTTCCTAACAAATTTATTCAAGACCATGTTGCAAAAATGAATACACCCCAATCAAAGTCTTAGGAGCAAAGCTAAATTTTAGACAACAAAATCTTAATTAACAAGAATTCAACTACAGGTGAGTCTAATTATTCATTAAACAGGTATCTAGCAGACAGTTGATTATAAAAGAGCATTACTTAGCAAAGAAAACCCCTTCCTCTTTCATGCTGTCAGCAATGGAACCACATGGAAGAGAAATGTCACAAGGCCTCAGAAAGAAAAAAAAATCTTTACACAAGAAGGGTGAAGGCTTCAAATAGATCAGCAAAGCTTTACCTATCAGTCAGGATACTGTAGCAAAAGTGATACAAACATTTAACAAAGATTGAACTGCAACCATTTCACAGAGACATCCAGGCTGTCCATTGTAATTTAAAGCAGAGCTCTACTTAAAAGCAGAAATTTCCTCCACTTGAGTTGGGCTGGCTGGATCTACCTCCCCAGTGTTATGACCTGGGGGGCTCTGTTCCTAATTGTAGGTGTTGGTTTATTTGCTATGAAACATCATGCTGTTTACCTTGTGTAGTCTTGTTGTGTTGTTCCTCTCAAGGGGCCTCCCTCCCCCAATATCTCAGTCCATAGACTTGCTTTAGAATGTTTTATTGGATGATCCCCTGCTATCATTTGAGCCTCCACCAGTCCTCGCTATGAACACAGGTAAAACAGAGCTTCTTCGTCTTGTCTCTCAATGTGAAGGGGGTTGAACACCCCAGAGAAACGCTCCATGGTGCTTTCCAACCTGAAACATATGAAAGCTCATGTATGCTTCCTCCAGGAGACTAATTTCCGTGCTGATGAAATACAAATACTCCATGATTGCGATTTCCCGACGGCTTACCACGGCTGCTCTTCTGAATCTGTGGAGTTGGAATCTTAACGATTCCTTGATTCAGACCCGCAAGGTCACAGAAGAAGTGTTCAGGGAAATGAGAAATGTTATCTCTTCCAATGTGGTCCTCGATAGTGTCCCATGATGGTCTGGGAGGCACATAAGGGCTACATAAGGGGAATCCTGATCAAGTTAGGGTCTCTACTCAAGAAAGCTAGAACTCGGCAAACTATCGATCTGGAAAAGATCAGGTCTTTGGAGGCCATACATAAGAAATCGCTAGCTGTCCAGGCACTAGCGGACCTTATGAATCTGAGAAACCAACTGCAATCCCTGGCCTTAGTCAGGGCCAAGGCCGTGATTACTAAATGCAGACGAACGTTCTATGATCATAGTAACAAGTGCGGAAAACTGTTGGCGAGGGCCCTGAGAGCACAACAAGCCCACGTGTTTGTCCCCAAACTTAGTGACAGTCACACTAAGGTCCATGCTATGGAGGAGATTGCTGACCTATTCCGCAGGTATAACACCTTGCTTTATAATCTTCAGCGCCCAACTTCTGTAAGGGAGAAATGCTCTGAATGGAGAGCCATTCAGGAGTATACCTGCAACTGTCAGGACTGCCTCGTTGGTCTGATGAGGAATTGACCACCTTGGAAGCCCCTGTTTCCGCGGATGAAGTGGCGCTGGCGATAGCTTGAATGCAACCAGGCCCCGGGCCCAGATGGGTATTCCCTCTTGCATTATAAGACCTTTGGGGATCTCTTGATGCCACATTTTCTTACAGTATATGTCACTAGGGAAGGGGTGACCCCCCGGAAGACACGCTCTGTGCTTAGATTACGGTGATCCCAAAGGAGGTTAATGATCCACTACATTACCAAAACTATCGGCCAATATCTCTCCTGAACGTGGATCTTAAATTCTTCACCAAGAGCTTAATTGAATTGATCCCTCAATTGATCCCTCAACTAGTCCACTCCAGTCAAGTGGATTTTTTACCCACGAGGGAGGCTTGGGACAACACCACCAAGGCAATTTACCTGATTCATGCCGCTCGGACACGGTGGACCCCTGTGTTGCTCCTCTTGACCGACACCGAAAAGGCATTCGACAGGGTGAATTGGCCCTTCCTGACAGAAACTCTTCCTTTGTTTGGGACAGCGGATGATGAATTGGGTGCATGCCATTTACTCTCGCCCATCGACTCAAGTTAAGGTGAACGGTCACCTCTCCTCATCCTTCGGGATAGCGAATGGGAAGAGACAGTGCCCCCTGTCTCCCTTGATATTTATCCTGATTCTTGAACCCTTTCTCCGATCCGTTAGGGATAATTCCAATATTGCAGGCCTTCGCTTGGACACCACACTGTCCCCAAGAATTGCGTCGTTTGCAGACCTATTGTTCTGCATGACCAACCCCTTGGTTTCCATCCCAAACCTTCTATTGGAATTGAAGACGTATGGGGCACTTTCTTTTTTTCTAATCAACTACCAGAAATCGGAGGCACTGAACATCTTCATGCCGGCCTCCCTAGCTACACTACTTCAGGCGGATTTCCCTTTCTAATGGGTAACTTCACACATCAAATACCTCGGCATCCTTTTTTGCCAAGTAAGGTTGAAAACATTTTCCCACTCAATTTTCCTCCCCTTCTGACGGCCATCAAAAAAGACCTTCAGTCCTGGCAGCAGGAATTATTCTCCTGGTTCGGACGATGTAACATAGTGAAAATAAACATTATGCCCAGTTGTTGTATCATCTGCAGGCCCTTCCCGTCCAGATCCCGAGTTCTTTCCTTAGGGCGGTGAACCGCGCTCTTGTCCCTTTCCTTTGGGCCCAGAAACCCCTACGGCTGGCTCAGTCTATTCTGAGATTGCCAAAGCTGCTGGGTGGCATTGCATTGCCGGATGCCAACCTCTACCACATGGCTTGCCATTTGACACGGATCCTGAACTGGTGTCACCATGGTCCTCTGAAACAGTGGGTACAAGAGAAACAGATCCTGGTGGGGGCCTGGCTGGATTCATGCCCTGGTGCCAGACGAACTTGCCAAGCCAGATCCTAGACCACCCCACTGTTGGGGGATGTAACGGATTTCCCAAAAAGCCTTTTGTGATTTCTCAGTTGCGCCAACTCCTTCGCTGCTCACCCCTGTCAATAGAAACCTGTCCTTCAGTGATCCTAGATGTCAGGAACTAAAAGGGTTTGAGAGATCCCAGGTCTGTCACTTCCTCACTAATGGACAGTGGATGACCAGGCAACAAATCATGGAGGACCCGTGGGTCTTTCTTTATGGCAAACATTACAGCTGTCTCATTTCATTGGCTCTTTACCCCCCCGCAAAGCCCTTCCAGAGGCAACTTGCTACCTTCAAACTATTGTGTCTAGAACAGTCCCCTATGCTTCATGCAGTCTCCCAGACTTACCAACTGCTAATATCTCTGCCCCTCGAACTTTAGACCTCCCTATATATCCAAGTAGGAGCAAGAACTGGCACTACAATTCATGGAGAAGCAAGTGGATAGACTTCTTATCTTTTCCTGCAAAACTTCTATCTGCGCTAATCACCAGGTGGCTGGATTTAAAGTGCTGACCCGGTGGTATTATACACCGTTGAGGATCCATAAGATTTTTCCTCAGAGCTCGGATCTGTGCTGGAGGTGTGGGGAGGAACCGGGTTCTCTCCTGCACATCTTCTGGTCTTGTCGCCTTATGCATTCCTTTTGGACTGAAGTCCACCGCATTGTCCAGAAGTTCACTGATTGGGAGTTACCATGGACCCACTCTTCTTTCTGCATCACCACGAGATTCCAAGTAAGTTCTATAGGAGATCCATTTTACCTCTCTTGCTCCTCTTTCTTTACTTTTTCTCTTGCTCTCCCTTGCTGCTCGACCCTTTGGGTCATACCTGCTCTTTCTACACTTGGAATTAAACAGTGTATACCATCAAAATACTGTGCGGGATGCAGAGACTTCCTAGACGTTGAAGTCCACTATCTGGTTTTCAGTTATTTGTTTGTCATTTACTAAAGTGTGCTGTTTGTGCATATGGTCTTATTCATGGAAGTGATCCACTTTACATTCACCAATGTTGAGGTTTCTGTATTACCTTATGCACTGTCTAAATAAACAATAGAAAAAAAAAAAGGGGGAAGCTCCACATGTTCGCACCCTCCACTGCCACATTTGGCACTTTTTGGGGGGGAGCGGATACCTGTCAAAACCAGGTATCTGCTCCCACTTCTGCGAAGGTTCGTCATGATCTATGAAATTTTAGGCCCCTTCACCTTCCCCCCACTGCCTTCTGGGAGACACAGAGGTCCCAGAAGACAGCAGGACCATTCAGGAAGTGCAGCACAATATGTGCATGCGCAGTGGGAAACTGGCTTCACTTCCTGTTTCCCTTAGTGAAGATGCCAGCACCTGCACCCACAGACGATGGACGAATCGGCTAGGGGTGCCAATATCACAGGATACCTGGAAAGGTAAGTGTCCTTTAATAAAAGTCAGTCTCTACAGTATTTGTAGCTGCCGACTTTTAATTTTTCTTTTTACTTACAGGCTGGAACTCCACATTACCACCTCGACAGGAGCATCTTTTGATGAGAAGGGTTGAAGAAAATCACCATGCAAGTTCACTGCAGTTAGCTAAAGAAGTAGAAAGCCAAACTGGGGTGATTGTTTCCCGTGACACAATACGGCGTACAGAGGAATGGCATGCATGGGTGTCGTCCACGAAGGAAGCCTCTCCTAAAGCCCATGCACAAAAAAGCCCACCTAGAATTTGCCAGGGCCCATGCTGAAAAAGAAGAAGACTACTGGGACTTTGTACTCTGGAGTGATGAGGCCAAGATAAATGTTTTTGGAACTGATGGCTTCAAAACTGTATGGCATCGCAAAGGTGAGGAGTACAAAGAAAAAATGCATTGTGCCTGCAGTGAAATATGGTAGTGGCACTGTCCTTCTGTGGAGCTGCCTGAGTGCTGCTGGTGTTGGGGAGCTGCATTTTTATTGATGGTATCATGAATTCACAGATGTGCTGCTCTATTTTTAAAGAAGATGCTACCATCACTCCGTGCCCTTGGTCTTCATGCACTTTTCCAACATGACAATGATCCAAAACACACATCTAAGGCCACTGTTGCTTTTCTGAAGAAGAACAGGGTGAAAGTGATTCAGTGGCCAAGTATGTCTCCTGATCGGAACCCAATGAAATACCTATGGGGAATTCAGAAGAGACAAGTTGAGCATCATTCTCCATCCAGCATCCAGGCTGTAAAAGAGGTCGTTCTTGAAGAATGGAAAAAGATAGCAATATTAATGCAATATGTCGCCAACTTGTTCACTCCATGCCTAAAAGACTTGGTGCTGTCCTTACAAATCATGGAGGTCATACAAAATACTCAATGTGTAGTAGTTTTTGTTGTGGGGTGTATTCATTTTTGCATCAACTAATTTGAGTAAAACTGAAGATTTTGTAACATAAGTTATATTATTAACCTTACTTTCATGTAATGGAGCTAAAAAATGTTCTATAAAACAGTTTTGTCAAAATTTTGGAAATGTGTTCTTGTTCTCTGAGATGTTGTTTAAAATCTTACTTTTCAAAAAGGGTGTACTCATCTATGGAGAGCACTGTGTATATATATATTTGAAAATCTATCAATCCTGATGTACCGATGGCCTATCTAATTTCTTGAGGCCCTAAAATGCCAGGACAGAACAAATGACCCCTTTTTGGAAGGTAGGCAGTCCAAGGTTTTTTAGTAAGAGGAATAGTGAGTTTTTTTAAGTTGTAATTTGTTTTGTCCCAATTCTTTGGAAAATGAAGAAATTAAACTTTTTTTTTCACATTTTTTTTTTTTTACATACTGTGACCAGAGCAGTACAGTGTTACCTTAGTGGCACAATACTACTCTGGGGAAATGAATAGGAATTTTCTTTCCCTGCACTACGATTGCTCATAACAGTGGTGATGAGCAATCGTTTTTTTTGAATTGCATCTATTCATTCCTCCAGGACAAATGTAGTAGGGGACACAGTGGGTGACAGATCATGGCGCAGCGTGGTCTGTGACTAGGAGGACGTCATATGACCTCCACTCAGGATGGGAGAGCTCCAGCTCGGCCGTCATTCATCTATAGCCCGGCCAGCAAGCATTTAATCAGAACCCAGTGGCACTATAGACCCAATGTATACAGTAACACAAGGTTGTTTGTGATGGTTGGATCTGCAGGAGAACTAGCACTTAGGAGCACACCTGGCTCATCACATGCTCAGCTGGTGACTTTAACAGCGGGGGGGGGGTTGGTTGAGCAGGTGATTACACACAGCCAATCCAGCCACCGCTACAATAGTTACTATATACTGTAAGTTTCTTCTTTAGAAGAAAGAAACGTCTGTAAAATTTAAATTCTTTCTTTCTTTTAATAGTGACCATGCATTGGGCAAGTGTATGCAGCACTGGGATTGCCCCCTCAACACCAGAACACAATTTTTAATATGAGTATTCTATGGTGTTTTGCCTTTTGCCAGCCTTCCCAACATAGGTAGTTCATATGGAGGTGACAGCGACTGCTATTTATGTTCATCACCTTAAAATTGTACAGGTTGGGGTGTGCGAATAAACAAAGCTAAACTTTTAGAACGGTTGATATATTATACAGAGTGATCAAATGTACAAGGCTGTATCTAATGTTCATACAGCTACTTATTTTCTAATATTATTCCTAAATAATAAGGGACATGGTGTAAGACTAAGAGGACAGGGGTGGAGGAAAGAAAAGCAGACATTTTTTTTCATATTTGCAAAGAAAGGGACACTATCAGATTAATTTTCTCTACATAATGTCCAGAGCCTATTTCTTTCAATGGATGTGGACAGTATCAGAGCAAATAAATATAAAAAGTTAAATTTCCCCCCGGTATGATGACCACCTAGAGCAGCAATGTACTAACAGATATCATTTTTCCAGAGACCATAAATACTTTCAAATACCATCTGCTGCATGAGACTCCATTGTAGTGAAAAGTACCTGTTCAATGGATTTGTATGGTGGGATGTATGGGGTAGAAGTACAGCAACACAAAAATATTTTGAAACAAATACAAGCTATGGATTCCCTCCACTCAAAGCTCTACATTGCTAATTAAACTTCATTTAGTAGCATCTAGAGAAAATGACATTAAGCATTTAATGTAATGCTTATTAAACATTTGGGAGCATGGGAGCCAGTCTAATTCCCATGTATTTGGCATGTGGATGTAGGATCTGATGCTTGACTCGCCAAAAGCCTTTTCTTGGTAAAAAAAGTATAATCTCATAGAAAATATGATGTTGTCTGTTTTCTTTAGGTACAAAGGAAATTACTTGCTGATCTAAAACAAGCAGAAAGAAGATATTACAGTTCTAAAATCTAAGTTTTTGACTTTAAGTCACTGGCCTTGAACAAGTGTAGATCTAAGGAGCTTTAAATTGTTCTAGCAATATGTAATGTTGTTCCTTCGGGACAGTGCCAGCCCAAGACATTGTGCTGCCTAGTACCAAGAATGAAATGCTGCCCCCCCCCCAAAAAAAAAATCACGCCCACCAAAATGCCCCCACATCCATTATTTTATGTCATGGTAACTAAAGTGGACCTGTCATGGCTCTATACATGTATATAGAAGTATAAAGAGGACCTGTCATGGCTCTATACATGTAAAGGAGTATAAAGAGGACCTGTAAAAATACAAACTGCAGAGGTGATCAAATACCACCAAAAGAAAGCTCTATTTGTGGGAAAAAAAGGACGTAAATTTTGTTTGGTTGCAACGTTGCACGACCGCGCAATTGTCAGTTAAAGCGACGCAGTGTTATATCGCCAAAAAATTATTGAAGTGCAATATTTCTATTATTACATTGTTATATAAAATAAAATAGTTCAACTCACCATAATGCAGAATCAGTGGGAGCCCTGAGCGTGTCACTTGCCAACATCACCTGCCTTCAGATGCGGATTGTCACTTGACACGACGTTACCTGCCACACATTGCGGATTGTCACTTGCCACCTGCCACACATTGCGGATTGCCACCTGCCTCACATTACGGATTGTCACTTGCCACGGCGCCACCTGCCTCACATTGCGGATTGTCACTTGCCACCTGCCTCACAATGCTGATTGCTACGACACCACCTGCCACACGTACCGGATTGTCGCTTGCCACGTCACTAGGCACACATTGTGGATTGTCACTTGCCACTGCTGCTGATCCCACTGTTAGGAGCCCGGTGTTCTGCCGAAAAAGGTCATCCATTGGATATTGTCCGCCCTGTACTGCACAGGCACAGCGCTTGCGCAGTACGGAGGACAAAGGAGATGCCGAAAGTCTCCAAACATCAACAGCGGGAGCGTGTGGCACAATGTACTCTGAAGCGCAGGCGCCGTGGAGAGCTCATGAACAGCTGTTCATGTTCGGAGACTTTTGGCGTCTCCTTAGTCCTCTGTATTGCGCAAGCGCTGCATCTGCACAGTACAGGGTGGACAGTATCTGATGGAGGACCTTTCTCGGCGGATCCTCCCAGTGGGATCCGCAGCGGAACGGGCTGGCTGGCGGCAATTTGCCGCCCCCCTGAATGTGCCGCCTGGAACCATGGCTCCATCGGGTCCATGGTAGGGCCGGCCCTGCTTCAGGAGCAAGGGCTGAAGTCCATGTAATGTGCACTGCATACCTTTTAGAATACCTGTAAATATCGATATAAAGAAATCTTTAAAGTGTTACTAAAACCAGGAGCCTGCGTTCACTATATCTGGTCTCCCACAGTAGACAGAACATGGAAAACATTGGAAATACAATAAGTTTAGTAGATATAAACAGCTAAATTCAATATAAATCTATGTAATATGTAACTATGTACATCAAAAGGGCGCTAACTGATTAAGCAAGTAAAAATTCATGATTACCAAGATGAATACCAGTGTTTAATCAAAAAAATAAAGTTAAAAAATCCATAAATATAAAATCTCAAATATATATATATATATATATATATATATATATATATATATATATATATATATATATATATATATATATATGCACAATAAATAATGAAAAATCAACAAAAACATTAATAAAAATCATAATTTCTGTAATTCAACAGTCCAATATATATTCTCCAATAACGTGATTCTGTGAGTTAAAGTGCTTCAATATTCCAAAAAGGCAGTGCTCCACCCAAAGTAAGATATAGAGTGCGCTCACCAGCTCCTGTCTCCTTTCCCTATTAAAAGCTCTGCAGAATTGGCTCCTCCAAATGAGCCACAAAAAGGCAGGTGATAGTGTGATACTGCTTTTATTTATGCAAAAAAAGTGCTGCACTTACATGTATACATTCCTGGTAAGTCATTAGCACATTAGCAGCTCTGGGGTCTGTGAAATCGGTTTTGTCCGCTGTCTGACAAGCGGCGTGCGTTTCAAATGCCCAGCAGGAGGGAGGAGCGCCTATGTGTGTGCGTCTCAAGCCTCTTTTCTATGCATTTCACGATTGCGCACGTCATCAGGAATGTAATGCTTAATACACATTTGGGAGCATGGGAGCCAGTCTAATTCCTGTGTATTTGGCATGGGCATGTCAGATCTGATGATTGACTCACCAAAAGCCTTGCCTTGTTAAAAAGTATAATCTCATAGAAAATATGATGTCTGTTTTCTTTAGGTACAAAGGAAATTACTTGCTGATCTAAAACAAGCAGAAAGAAGATATTACAGTTCTAAAAACTAAGTTTCTTTTTCATACATCATGGGACACAGAGTCAGGCTAATATTACCTGCTGGGTTATGCTCCATCCCTAGGTGAATGGACATTGGTAGACGAAAGGTCTTCAGATAGGAAGTGATCCCCTATATAACCCCTCCCATACAGGAAGTACTTTAGTTTTTTACCAGTGTCTGCAAGGTGGATGGCACGGTTTGTTTGAACTCTCAAAGTCCCACAAACGGTTCCAAAAATTAATCAAGGGTTTGACCGATCGGATCCATTTGACACAGGTTTTTTTGCTTAGAATAATGGTACCCGAGCCTCACAAAGAAGATCTTGCGAGGTTTTGCCTGTAACGTAGCCTTCGGGCGCTGGACCCTGCGGAGTGGAAATCCTGGACACTACAGCACTAAGGCATTTCCTGTAGGGTGCTGTACAGGTCCAAGGGAGTGGACCCCAAACATGAAAGGGTACTCAGTCCTTGAAGGTCCAAGTGACAGAAACCCGCCATAAAGGGTGAAGATTGGGCCCTTGGCTTCTAAGTGGCCCTGTGCCTGGACGGGTAAGTGAAACCCCTTTATTTTATTATTGTGGGGTTTTACCCCCCGCTAGCGGCCGAGAAAAGGTTAAAAACCACCGCAAAGCGCCTCTGCAGAGGTATAGCCGCGCCGTCCCATTGATTTCAATGGGCAGGAGCGGTGAAGGAGCGGTATACACTCCGCTCCTTCACCGCTCCAAAGATGCTGCTAGCAGGACTTTTTTTCCCGTCCTGCCAGCGCACCGCTCCAGTGTGAAAGCCCTCGGGGCTTTCACACTGGAATCAAAGCAGCGGCACTTTTGGGTCGGTTTGCAGGTGCTATTATTAGCGCAATAGCGCCTGCAAACCGCCCCAGTGTGAAAGGACCCTAAGACCCCTTTCACACTGGGGCACTTTGCAGGCACTACAGCGCTAAAAATAGTGCCTGCAAAGCGCCCTGAAAGAGCCGCTGCTGTGTCTCAAATGTTAAACCCCCAAGGGCTTTCACACTGGAGTGGTGCGCTGGCAGGATGGTAAAAAAAGTCCTGCTAGCAGCATCTTTGGAGCGGTGTATACACCGCTACTGCCCATTGAAATCAATGGGGCAGCACGGCTATACGGCCGGCATAGCGCTGCTGCAGCAGCGCTTTTCGGTGGTTTTAACCCTTTCTCGGCAGCTAGCAGGGGGGTAAAACCGCCCCGCTAGCAGCCGAATACCGCCGCTAAAATGACGGTAAAGTGCTGCTAAAAATAGCGCAATTTTACCGCCAACGCTGCCCCCACATCAGTGTGAAAGGGGCCTTAGGATGAATTGTCCTCAGCCCTAGCCGGGTTAGAGCACAGGATTGCCATCACGATTGCCTCCAATCGTGGGCGATAGGGCCAGGAGCAAGCCGCAAGGCCAGGGCCAGAAAAGGCCCTGGGTCCAAAATCCTTCTAAACCCAGCACCAAGCCCTCCTTTTGAGGGGACGCTCCCACTCCATCAGGTGGGGGGAAGGCTGCTTCACTTTGCGGACATTTGGAAAACAACAATTTTAGGACGAGTGGGTCACCTCAATTATATCTCGCTGTTACAAGCTGGCGTTACGGGGGTTCCCCTTCAAAGGTTTCTAAGATCCAGCGCTCCCTCGGATCCTCATAAAAGAAACTTATTGCTTCAGGCACTACATCATCTAGTGCGTCAAGCAGTGATTGTAGAGGTTCCTGTATTCAAAAGGGGCACAGGGTTTTACTCAAACCTGTTTACGGTTCAGAAACCAAACGGGGACACAAGGCCCATTTTGGACCTATCGTCCCTGAACAAGTATCTATTGATACAGTCCTTTCGGAAGGAGTCTGTCCGCTCAGTAGTAACCTCACTCCAGAGAGGAGACTTTTTAGCCTCCATCGATATAAAGGACGCGTACTTACATGTACCTATCTTTCAGCCTCATCAGAGGTTCCTACGTTTTGCAGTAGAGGAATATCACTTTCAGTTTGTGGCTCTACCCTTCAGGCTTGCTACAGCTCCCCGAGTGTTCACAAAGGTCTTAGCACCAGTACTGGGTCTTTTAAGGGTCCAAGGGATTCTGGTGCTCGGGTATCTGGATGACCTCCTGCTCAGAGATCACTCAGTACAGGCTGTAGAACAGAGCATAATATACACACTGATGTATATGAAAAGCTTAGCCTTTATCATAAATACCAAAAAGTCAGCCTTGAGACCAGCTCAAAGTCTAAGATATTTAGGTCTGATTCTAAACACGGTCCAAGCAAGAGTATTCTTGCCACCCGTAAGGATCTGTGCGCTGAAGGATCAGGTGCATCAGATAAGGGGCACCAGACAACCCTTCATTTGGCTCTGTATGAGTCTTCTACGGAAGATGGTATCCTCCTTTGAGAGTGCACTATGCCCAGCTCCAATCCAGGCCTTTACAACAAGATATCTCGTCGGCTTGGAACAGAGGAAGAAAAGCCCTGGATTATCCAATGTGCTTATTTCCTCAGGCATGCTTAAGCCTAAACTGGTGGTTGCAGAAACAGAACCTGCGAAAGGGAAAATTCTTTCTCCCGGTAACTTGGAAAGTACTGACTACAGATGCCAGTCTCACAGGCTGGGGAGTGACCCTAGATGGGCTCACAGCTCAGGGGAAATGGTCAGGGACAGAGCAGACTCTGCCCATAAACGTCCTAGAATTACGGGCAGTACGTCTGGCCCTGCGGTCCTGGACGGTGGACCTTCAAGACTTGCCGCATCAAGGTTCAGTCCGACAATGCCACAGCAGTGGCCTATATAAACCACCAAGGTGGTACCAGGAGTCGTTCAGCTCTGAAGGAGGTGAACTACATACTAACCTGGGCAAAAGGACATGTGCCAATGATATCAGCAGTCCATATCCCGGGAGTAGAGAACTGGAAAGCAGGTTATCTCAGCCGCCAGCAGATCTGCCCGGGGGAATGGTCCCTACACCCAGAAGTGTTCCAGGAAATTTGCCAATGTTGGGGGTGGCCAGAGGTCGACCTACTGACATCCAGGTTCAACAACAAGCTACAGCAGTTTGTGTCTCGAACAAGAGATCCTCTGGCAATTGGAGCAGATGCTCTGATAGTTCCATGGAGCCAGTACTCCCTGGTTTATGCTTTCCCTCTGATCCCTCTCCTTCCACGTTTGTTGCGCAGGATTCAGAGAGAGGGGGTTCCAGTCATTCTGGTGGCACCAGCCTGGCCCAGAAGGCCCTGGTTCCCAGAGGTTGTGAGACTGGCGATAGACGGGCCATGGGCGCTTCCACGTCGCCCCGATCTACTGTCTCAAGGTCCTATATTCCACCCCAATTAACAGTCTCTAAATTTGACGGCATGGCTATTGAAGCCAGGGTGTTAAAGGACCCAGCATCTCGTCATCAATGGAATTTTTCTGTAAGATTCTTTTATTAAATTATAGTTGCCCCTCAACCACTGCAGATACTTCTGCTTTTTACATCAGTTCATTCCTTGGTAGAGCCTTGAGAGACCACACCTGGACTCCACCTGGAAAAAGATACGGCACTGGATCCTGTGTGGGCAATCATCTTTGCACAATGTGCTTTATGCCGAGTTAGCCAGAAGGTGCTATAGAGCAATTTTTCTCAACTCCAGTCCCAAAGTACCCCCAGTAGGTCATGTTTTCAGGATTTCCCACAGATGAAATGGTTTTGATAATTACTAAGGCAGTGAAACTGATCAAATCACCTTTGCAAAATAATGGAAAGCCTGAAAACATGACCTGTTGGTGGTACTTGAGGACTGGAGTTGAGAAAGATTGCTATAGAGGGCCAGAGCTGAGGTCCATCAGCTGGTGGAACCCAGTCACTGAAGACCCTCTTTGGGGTATACTTATCCAGGAGGGCAAAGTTTTGAAGGGAGTTGTCCATTTCATCCTACACCAGTTGGATACAGACCAGTGTCCTTTCACCATCATCATTCCCAGTGGGCATGGTGGAGCAGCCTGAGTCACCTCCAGGGGGAGGAAGTCCTGGTGTGACCTGGGCAGGGGTTATTTTGGTGGCAGGGTCCTGACAGGCACGCCTCCCATACAATGTTTTCTGAGGCCAGCTATGGCTTGCCTGCCCAGTGTGGGAATGTCCTCCCTCTCTCCACGCTCTTTTTTTTTTTAGTCAGCCATTGAGTTCTCCCTCCCCTACTTGGGAAATCGGAGAGCTTTGGAGTGAGTTTTGGGCCAGGTTTGGTAACGCAGGTGGCCAGCCATCTTAAAGTGGTTCTAAAGTCAAACTTTTTTTTTTTTACCTTAATGCATTCCACTAACTGTCCTAGCTCCCCTTCCCTAAACATTTACCTGACTCCTCTTACTACTCCAGTGCTGTCCTGGCTGCAGCACCGCTCACTGGAGACACAGGCAGCAGTGGGAGTCATAGGCTCTTGCTGCTGCTGTCAGGCAAACTCCTGTAGGAAGAGAACAGGGGCATGGCTTACCAGCGCTGTGCATCTATGGATGCACACAGCCTGATTCAGGAGCGCACCTATACAGGTGCCCCCAAAGCTCGTGGCTTGCTTTAGGGGGCACACATAGGTAGGAGGAGCAGTCAGCGCTGGAAGGGGACTCCAGAAGAGAAAGTAATGGACCGCCCTGTGCAATATTATTGCACAGAGCATATAAGTATAACATCTTTTTTATTTTAAAACAAAACAGAAAAAAATCCTTTAATATTAGTGTAAGTCTGCAATCTTCTGGTGTTGTAGTGTTGCGAACAGCCATGCTCTTGGATAGACCCATTTTGGGCTGTGGCTAAGATCTCCTAGCTGTCCTCTGGATCTCTGCGTTTACAATAGTCCCTTTTTCTCTGTTTGGGACCATGGAGTCACATAACCACAATTCCAGGTGTATTGTTTTTAATCTTCATGTGTACGCTTGCAACCGCTAACCTCTCTATAAGTTTTCCAGGTGTATTGTTGTCGCTGATGAGTAATACTCAAAAAGCTTCCACATCAAAACTGTTACACTTAAACCTGTGAGAGTTATATATGGGGTTTTGTTCCCCTATGGTCTAAGCCTACAGTGTTTTGAAATATGGTTTTATGTTTTGTAATAAAGATGTATTACAAAGTTTTTATTTATATATTTTTTTCCATTTTTTAATTATTTTTGGTGCCAGGAAATTTCCATACACCCATTATACAATTTGTTGGATAGACCATTTCTGTGATGTTGGCAGTGGCACCCCATTAGTCTCCAATCAAACCAGTTATTTCCTGCTATTTTACCTTCAGGTGATTGGACACTACTCAAAGATGTTACTAGGACCACCCCCACTGCATGCTTATATAACCTCAGAAACTCCATGAGACTCCATGTTTTGCTAGTTCCCTTAGGTGATGGACCTTTTCTCCTTTCCCTCTTTTTCTTCGGACACTTCTATCAAGATCTGGCTGCTTATTCCCCTGAGCTACCTAGCAGTTTACGAATCTGACTGCCCTGGGCTACATAGGTTTCCAAATCTGTACCCTTCGGTGTTATACCTTGAGGTCCTTACCCAGACTACACTGTCTAGGGCCAGCCTGTAATGTTTGCTTCGGGCACTGGATCCTGTGTTAGGAGCTCACCTTGGCATGAAGTGCAAGTAGATTGCTATACAGGTCCAGGGCCACGGTCAAGCCCTATCGTTCCCAGACCCTGAAGATCCCTTCGGAGGTATGCTAACCGTGACGACCGAAGCCTGAACTTATAACATACCCAGCAATGTGGACAAGTTAAGACTGGTATTTCCTGTATTTTGGAACGGTTCCTGGCTATTAATAGACAACCTACAGTGCTTGGCACATGTGGATATATAGGCAGAGGAATCAGGACTTATTCACTTTGTTACTCCATTATACTTGTATGTAACATTTTCAATGCCATAATTAACTCTAAATTTGTTTTTTTTGTTTTTTATCCAGGCTTAGTCTCAGGATGATGACCTAGTCACCACCGCTTTGTGGCTGATGCACGGCTGCCCACCATATCTGCCACAAAAAAAATGCAAACCGCATGTTTTCCTGCGGCCTTCTGCTATAAAGACACAGCCACAGGAACTTGGTCAACACCTGGGTTCTATCAGCTGCTGCATTCCAGATACGCAAAACCCTATTCCTTCTGCATCCATTACACCAGGTAACCCCTACACTAAGCAATGGCGCAAGTGAGCAGAAATTAAAGGGCTGAATAGCACGCATTCTGCTGATAGCCTACAGGAAACTCAGAGCACCGCTCAGGGTGACGGATATTCCCTTGTCCTGGAGCAATGTTGTAAAATGACACTGCTCCTCTCTTCTGATTCCAGATCCCTCTTAGATACACATAATTCAGTCATTCTGGCAAAAGTAGATTTTGCCATTATGTCTGAATTCTTCATAAAAAGTTCAGCACACCCAGCACCTTTGGTTTCCCAGGGCAAAAACAAGACACTTTCTCTCTCCCCCTGGACTCTGTCTTGAATCAGAGTTGGGACCTCCAAACCTGTTTGATGAGGAATGCGATGGGAACTGCTAAAATAAAAAAAAATACCTTTCCTATATACACACAAATTGAAAGTGCACTACATGAGGGGTGGCCTAAGTCCAAAAGGTTATTTACACCTCCTAAGCTCTTTGCTAAAATGTATCCTAAGGAATTTAAGAAAAAACGGTCTGTTTTTTCGGTAGCACATCCTGCCGTTTCAGTTCTAAATAAATACCTGTAGCAGGGGGACTGTCATGGTTATGCAGTAATGTGTGTCTGTCAGCTCACCTTACCTTCTGTGTTCACCAGCCACCCTCACCTGACTGTTTAAATAATCTTCCCTCAGCATAGCTCCACCCCGGTCTCTAATTAGGAACACTATATTAACCTGGGCATTGCAAGCCAACTTTGCTGATCAACCATTTTGTACTCGTGTGTTTTTGCTTCCTGTTTCCTGCTTGCCATGTGCTCTTCGTTTGTCTCTGTTACCGACCTTGGCGTGTTCTGGACTATTCCTGTCTGCTCGTGACCCTGACCTTTTGGCGTGTCCCTGACTATCCCTGTTTGCCTGTGACCCTGAACCTTTGGCGTGTACTCTGTTGTTCCTGTCTGCTAGTCGCCTTGACCTCTGCCTTATCCCTTTACTATCCTTGTTGTTCCAGCCTGCTGCTTCCTTCTCCTGTAGTCTACCGTGAGCTGTGAGACCCTAGGGGCCGCAACCTGGAGCCAGACTGCAGCGCAGTCCATCCTCACCACTAGAGGCTCTGGTGAACACCTGCTGGCTCTTAGACTCCGCGCCCTGGGGAATCTATGCTCTAGCTCCCACTGGGATCTGTGTTAGTGATCCAGTAGACCTGCTTCCTGAACCTCCCTGGGTACTATACGCAGCAGTCAGTCCTAGGGTCCACTATCTTAGCGGTGCACTTCCGACTCCTAGGGAGTTCATCTGTCACCTGGTCTCAGGTGACCTAACAGGGACCCCGTGCTACTCGGTAAAATGGTTTATGCCAGATTTTGAGAGAAGGAAGCACACTGATTATGCAGGGGTGTGCTGGCTTTATAATAGAGCCAGAGTTAGAACTCAGGGCCCCATCCTCCTGAGGGAGGTCAGTGTGTCTGAGGGCAGCCATGTGAGATGCTGCTGTACATCAAGGTCAGGTTGGGACAGAGGAAGGCCCAAACAAGCTCAGCTAGGGAGCTGCAAGGAATGACGCAGAGCATCTACACATAGTGTCTACGCATAACCCTAGGATGTGTTTGATGGTCAGGAAGACCCTGCAGAGGTACTTAGAGCAGTAAAGCTGCTACAAGAGAGCCAGGAGGCTGAAAGTTATATCTTTGCAGTCATAGTGAGAACCCCCTGCATGAGAAGAGCTATCTGTATTAACTTTGACTTGCTTTTGATTCAAAGTGGGCTACCATGCCTTAAAATACAGTTTTGGACTGGCACAACTTATTGTAAATGCACCTACCACTTGAGTTTAATAATCCCAGTCTCATACCTCTTTCTAAGCCATACTTCAAAAGTACTGCATCAGCATGTGACTGTGGCTTCAAGTAAGTAAAATAGGCATTTTTTTTCCATGCCTTCGGTCAGTTTGGGGGGCTATTATCCTGGAGTTGGGCCTTATGGATTCTGTTGATAGACTTTTTGAAGCTCTCTTAAAGGCTTCCTTTGCTCTCACAGGTCCAGTCCAGTAGCCAGCAAATGCTGCCATGTCTATTTGCCAGACTATGACTAACTGGACAAGCCAAGTAAGCAGAGAACATGAACCTGTCTTTGATGACCCAGTTCTCTTAGAACAAGTGCAGCAGATGCCCTCTGCCTTATTGGTTTGTGTTGACACTCTAGAGAAAAGTTTATTCAGGATTGTGTGGTTAAAAGCTTGGTCTGCTGAACTTGCTTGTAGCGCCTTATACGCATGCCTTTTTACGGTGAATGCCTATTTGGAGAATCCTTTGGTAAAAGATGTCGCTGGGAGAAAGGTTCTTTTACTCCACAAGAAAAACCCTAATGCCGTGTACACAGGAGCGGAATTTCCGACAGAAAAAGTCTGACGGGAGCTTATCATCCTATATTCCGATTGTGTGTATGCCCCATCGGACTTTTTACATCGAAAATTCTGACGAACCTAGAAAGAGGACATGTTCTAAATTTTTCCAATTGAACCAATCCTATCGGGAAAACTGCTGGTCTGTATGCTGTTCCGACGTACCAAAAACGACGCATGCTCTGAAGCAAGTGCGAGACGGAAGCTATTGGCTACTGGCTATTCCTTTTTCTAGTCCCGTCATACGTGTGGTACATCACCGCGTTCTTGACAGTCGGACTTTGTTGTGACCGTGTGTATGCAAGACAGCTTGAGCAGAATTCCGGCGGAGAAACCTTCAGAGTTTATTCCAACGGAAAAAACGCTCATGTGTGCACGGCATAAGTCTCCTACAGCTTCTACCTCTACTCAGTGAAAGGGACCTTTTTACTCTATCCAGGCATCAACCTCCAAATTAAGGCTTAGTACTTCCTTTTGTTGGAAGCCTTGGACCAATAATCTCACCAAGTCTGCCCAGAAGCACTCCTTGGTGTTGGGGGATGTCTATTGGCATTTGCACCAGTCTGGGTCCTAAATCTCCTAGACCTCTGGCTCCAACTTATCGCATAGGGGTACTAAACAGAATATCTGTCTCTGCCCCTCTTCTCTTTCTACCCTTCCAGATATCTCATAGAGATATCTCCTTGGAAGTCCTTACATGCAAGGTTGCCTTCCTGGTGGCCATTACGTCTGTTAGGTGCGTTTCTGAGCTGACAGCTCATTTTTGTAAAAAGCCTTTACTTGTTTTGCAAGGTGGACATGAGATCAAGACCTTCTTTTGTACTCAAGTGGTCTCTCCCTTACACATTAATAAGGATATTGTCTTTCCTTCTCTCTGTCTTGCTCTAATATACACCAAGGAAATTTCTCTACACTGCTTGGACATCGTCAGGGCTGTCGGGGGTCTAGTCAGCAGCCATGGATTCTGTTCGCAAAACTGAATCCCTTTTTGTCTTACTCGCAGGCCCTCTTAGAAGGCATCCTGCCTCCCACTCCACCATTGCCAGTTGGCTCGGGCAACTTCTTTTCAGGGCCAATACCCGTAAGGAAAGGGTTTTCCTTCCCTATCAGAACACATTCCACCAGGTCTGTTGTTATCTCTTGGGCTTTCCAGCATTAAACATCTGTGTCCCAGATTTGCAAGGCTGCCACCTGTTTAGCTGCCCAAAAAGTCTCTGTTTTATCAGGTGTATGTTCAGACTATTGTTGATAAGAGCTTTTGGCCGCAAGGTGCTCAAGCTGCTCCTTAGGTGCGCCTTAACACTTTTTTTTGTGGGCCTTTTTGCAGTTCTCTTTGCTGTGTTGTTGCTCACCTCTCATTTTATTGCTTGGGGCATCCCATGGTCTATGACAAGTCCTCTCTCCTCTACTGTATGATAAAGATAATGGGAATTTTGACCTACCTGTAAATTACTTATCTTGGAGTACAGTACAGGACACAGGCCCTTCTCCTCTGTCTTCTGTGGTCACGCCTTATTGCTTGCATAAAAACTGGAGTCTGATGAGGTGGGTGGAGTTACAGAAGCATGCAGTAGTGGTGGCCCTAGCAAAGTTTTTTTGCCAGCGTCCAATCACCTGAAGGTAGCCTGCATATATTCCGCGGTCTATGAATACAAGTGCTGTGTCCTGTACTCCAAGATAAGGAATTTACATATAATTCAAAATTTCCATAGTTTGCTCAGTACCCTTGTTTATCTGCATATCTCTGCACATAGTCATAGCAGGTTGACAACTCTTGATAGCACAGCTTGGTCAAAAGTGCATCCCAACCTGCTGTTGTTGGAAGAATATTAAATAATAAGCTCTCCTCCTGTCAGCATGTTGTCAACACGTGCATTGCACCAGAGCCTAATTGGCTGCTAGTTGTGCCCCTCCCTCTCCCAGTCTGTGGGTGATGATATACAGAGGATTACAGGAGGTTGATTTTTGGACACATTTCGCTACTCACACTAGATACATTTAAAACTGCACTGAATGTGTTTTTATTAAACATTCTGCTCCTTTAAATTGCATTTTTAATACCTATCTCAGCTTTATAGATACCTATTGTAGTTGCAAAGTAAAGTACAGCTGTGAATTTCCTTCCTGTCACATTCCAGATCTGTCTCTCAAGGCATGTTGTAGAAAACATTTCTAGGACAGTTACGCAGTGCTGTTTTCTCCCCAGACACCAGTCCTGCATACAGTCAACACGCCACGTCATGTTCACATGGGATTCTTAACCAGATTTCGCTGTTAGTTACAACACCCTCTTAGCACATCTTCCCACATTGGAATGTGCCTCGTGTATTATGATATACTGTCTATAAGAAGGTATTACCATGTACATCACCACGGGGTTTCCATACACATGAAAGCTGCAGAATAAGGAAAAAGGAGTTTATTGCTTCAGCAAGGAGCTGGTGAAGTCATTAGATGGAACCAGTTTGCTGTATCTCCCCTTTTTGTAAGCAGTGAATATGCACGTCCGCAAGCAATGCTCTCAAAAGTTCTGTCAGCTGTCGTGTTCTAAAAAATCAAACCAGTCCATGTTTCTTTACAGAGACACGCGGATGTCCGTTTTCATTTTTTTCTTTTTGCATCTGCTCATTGTAGCTAATATATAAAGTTCAAGGCTGTTTTCTGAAGTGAAAAGGTCATAGTTCTTTACCTAAAGTTTTTCTTGAAACTCCTCTCTTAAAGTGAAGGTGCGTGTTATACGCCGATAAATACGGTATATCCAAATAACACCCCCAAGCTCACCTCTTCACCACACACTGCCACAAAGGCAAGAGAATTCTTGTTGGGCAGTGTATTAGTGCTCGGACGAACACACTTAGCTCGAATTTTAATGGTTCAAAGAATGTCAGGCAAAATGGTCGGCCCTCGCACATGTTCACTTCATCAAATCTGTCCCTCTTTGAAAAGCCTGATGTAAGCTAACGTCACAGAGCCGGTCCATGCTCTGTAGGGATCTCAACAATGTCAGGATTAACCCAAATGCTTGACCGGCAGTTGGCTCAGCCTCTCAGCTTGTCAGCTGCTCCTGCCCCGCTAAGTGCTGGAGAGGCAGAGTACAAAGCGGTGACTGACAGCCACTTCTCTCTGCTTAGAGCAGACTCGAGAACTGAGCGATGGGCAGTCTATGATTGCTCAGTTCCAAGTGTACAGCCAGGAGGGACAGCTGCAGCTATCAAGGTAGGTATGTACTGTATGCTTTTTTACATTCCGGCACTTCTCTTTTAAGGGCCTGTTTTGTTATGTTTAGGGGCAGGCTGTTCAGTAATGTTTAACACAATTAACCCTGTCTTTACTGTGTTTGCAGTTCCTCATTATCAGCTGTAAACTAGATTTTAATACTGTTCTTACAAAGGGATAGAAATGTAGAGACTATCCTACTACATTGTATGTTAATGAGGTATATCTTAAGCCTAGTACACACGGGGGAGACATTGGCCGGTTCAATAAAAACCAGCCGACATTTGGCCCGTGTGTATGGCAGCCGGTCAGACAGAAGCTGGACATTCAGACGACTTCTGTCAGACGAGCATGCTGGAAAACCACCAGCCAACCGACACCTGATCAGTCGATTGGTTACCTATATGTGTGATTATAGGTCAGTATTACATTGTATATCCCTGTATGTTGTGGTCGTTCAGGTGCTTATCTATTAGTTTTTTAAAACTATTGATGCCCCCCGCTAAAACCACTGTCTGTGGAAGGGAATTCCACATCCTTGCCGCTCTTACAGTAAAGAACCCTCTACGCAGTTTAAGGTTAAACCTCTTTTCTTTTAATTTTAGTGAGTGGCCGCGTGTCTTATTAAACTCACTTCTGTGAAAAAGTTTTATCCCTATTGTGGGGTCACCAGTATGGTATTTGTAAATTGAAATCATATCCCCTCTCAAGCGTCTCTTCATAACTAATGTGCTCCTGACCCTTTATTAGCTTTGTTGCCCTTCTTTGTACTCGCTCCATTTCCAGTACATCCTTCCTGAGGACTGATGCCCAGAACTGGACAGCATACTCCAGGTGCGGCTGGACCAGAGTCTTGTAGAGTGGGAGAATTATCACTTTATCCCTGGAGTTAATCCCCTTTTTAATGCATGCCAATATTCTGTTTGCTTTGTTTACAGCAGGTTGGCATTGCATGCTATTGCGGAGCCTATCATATACTAGGACCTCCAGGTCCTTTTCCATCCTAGATTCCCCCAGAGGTTCACCCCTTAGTGAGTAGATTGCATTCATATTTTTGCCACCCAAATGCATTTTTCTACATTAAACCTCATTTTCCATGTAGTTGCCCACCCCATTAATTTGTTCAGATCTTCTTGCAAGGTTTCCACATCCTGCAGAGAAGTCATTGCCCTGCTTAGCTTAGTGTCATCCATAAATACAGAGATTGAGCTGTTTATCCCATCCTCCAGGTCATTTATGAACAAATTAAACAGGATTGGTCCCAGCACAGAACCCTGAGGGACCCCACTTCCCACCCCTGACCATTCTGAGTATTCCCCATTCATCACCACCGCCTGAACTCACTCTTGTAGCTAGTTTTCAATCCATGTATCCACCCTATGGTCCATACCAATGAACCTTATTTGTACAGTAAACGTTTATGGGGAACTGTGTCAAATGCTTTTGCAAATTCCAGATACACCATATCTACGGGCCTTCCTTTATCTAGATGGCAGCTCACCTCCTCATAGAAGGCTAATAGATTGGTTTGACAAGAACGATTCTGCATGAATCCATGCTGATTACTGCTAATGATAACGTTTTCATTGCTAAAATCTTGTATCTAGTCCCTTATCATCCCCTCCAAGAGCTTGCATACTATTGATGTTAGGCTAACTGGTGTGTAATTCCCAGGGATGTATTTTGGCCCTTTTTTAAATATTGGTGCTACATTGGCTTTTCTCCAATCAGCTGGTACCATTCTGGTCAGTAAACTGTCAGGGAACTCACTCAAGTAATGTCCAGACCATTGTACCCTTGGGTGCAAGCCATCTGGTCCTGGTGATTTATTAATGTTAAGTTCCCCAAGTCTATTTCTGATTCTGTCATCTGTTAGCCATGAGGGTGCTTCTTGGGATGTGTCATAAGAACAAACACTGCAATTTTGGCTACTGAAGCCCCCTAATTCCCTCGTAAAGACTGAGGAGAAGAATAAATTGAATACCTTCGCCATCTCCCCATCCCTTGTAAGCAGATGTCCTTCCTCATTCTTTATGGGGCCAATATGGTCTGTTCTCCCTTTTTTACTGTTTATATACTTAAAGAATTTCTTTGGTATTTTTTTGCTCTCCTCCGCTATGTGTCTTTTGTGTTCTATCTTAGCCGCCTTAACTGCACCCTTACATTTCTTGTTGCATTCTTTGTAAAGTCTGAATGCTGATGATGATCCCTCAGCCTTGAATTTTTTGAAGGCCGCCTTCTTTGCTTTTATATGAATTTTTACATTGGAGTTAAGCCATCCAGGACTTTTGTTCACTCTTTTAAACTTATTTCCCAATAGTATGCACTGGCTAATGCCCTTATTTAATATGTTCTTAAAGCAAACCCATCTCTCTTCC
Source organism: Lithobates clamitans (assembly GCA_037952925.1). Classification (NCBI taxonomy): domain Eukaryota; kingdom Metazoa; phylum Chordata; class Amphibia; order Anura; family Ranidae; genus Lithobates; species Lithobates clamitans. The sequence continues at coordinate 3,936,095 of JBBGZY010000049.1, forward strand.
GTGTTCTTTGTTTCTAAAATTTTATCCCAATTTATATCTTCTAGCAAGGTTCGTAGTTTAGGGAAGTTGGCTCTTTTGAAATTCAGTGTCTTTGTGTTCCCCTTGTGTTTCCTATTTGTGTGATTTATACTGAAGCCAACTGACCTGTGATCGCTGTATCCTAAATTGCCTCATATTTCCACATCCGTGATCAGGTCTGTATTGTTGGTAATCAGTAGATCTAGTAACGCCTTGTTTCTAGTTGGTGCAACTACCATCTGACCCATGAAATTGTCCTGCAAGACATTTAGGAACTGGCGAGCCTTAGTTTGGTGAGTGTTGATTCGTGCTTTTCATTTCGTGCTTTTCAGTTCATTTCCGAACGGCCGTTTGTCAACCAGACATGTTGTGGAATCGGAGGAGATAACGTGTTATTTAGTATTGGCCTTGGAGTTATTGCTTTGACCCAAGTCCAGTCCAGGAACAGGAGGAGGAGGAGTTCTTGGACCAAAAATTGGTTGCTTTATTTATCATGACCAATTATGTTATATGCCTTTGCTGCGGGAGCTTCAGGAGAATAATCCAGATGATTTTAGGAATTCTCTCCGGATGACGGACCCTTGCTTTCACCAGCTCTTGGCATTGTTGACCCCCTATATTAAGAAGCAGGACACATGCATGAGGCTTTTATTTTATTTTTTGGTTGAATAATAATGATTTGATTTGTTATATTTTCTATATTTTTTGATGCATAGAATGCACTTTTTGGTTAAGTTCTATTGGCAGATAGCATGTCTAATTTTATTTGTTTTCTTTTTTTAATGCACAATAAAAAAAATTGTGGACAATAATACTTGGCTATGTGTTTTATTTCAAATGAAAGTTTGGGAGTAGGTAGTTACATTTAAAGTGGTTGTAAACCCTTACAGACCACTTTGTGCTACAGGTAAGCCTATAATAAGGCTTACCTGTAGCTACCCAGGATATCCCCTGTATTTGCATGTGCCGACGTCATCGGCACATGCGCACTGACATAAACTGAAGCAATGTCAGGTATGTGCCATTGCTTCAGTGAGTGTGCCGTTACCGTGCACATGTGCGTGAGTGACGTTACCGCGCGCATGCGCTGTGATTGGCCGGAGCTGCGATACCCGGAAGTAACCCCCGGGAGTGATATCGTCCGCCGGAGTGGTGTAGGGGCACCACAGTGAGGGCTTCGATCTCAGGTGAGTATTACATAATGAGCTAGTATGCTACGCATACTAGCTCATTATGCCTTTGTCTTGTAGGTGTTTTTTTTTCCCCCTCAAAGTGGGTTTACAACCACTTTAAAAAATGCAATGTAAAATTGACAAGGGACACCAACATAGTTGTATTTATGATCTTAAAAACTACGGGATAATGGTGTTATGGTAACTTGCCCAAAAAAAAAAAAAAGCATAATAGTATTATTCTTGATATCACTAGAAAAATAAAGCTTTTGAAAATTCGTTTGCAATAACACCATCAGTATCAGTATCAGTAAAGCAGCTTCATTATTATCCCATTAAATAAAGAAGAAGAGAATGTGTGCTGCATTTCGAGATTTCATAATTTGCCACGTCACGAATGTTAATTCTCCATTACAAATGCTAGTTTACAAGACTGACCGCTTCTGGCTCATCCTTGCTTCCGAGCATGCGTGTTTGTACTTTGGACTTTTGTCTGACAGGCTTGTGTACACCCACTTGGAAAATTCGACAACAGACATTTGTCCACTGAAAATTTTAAAACCTGCCATCCAACATTTGTTCACGGAAAATCTGACAACAATTGTCCGATGGAGCGTACAAACGGTTGGATTCTCCGCCAACATCCTGTCATCACACATTTCCCATCGGAAAATCCGATCGTGTGTACGCGGCTTTAGTCTGGATAATTAAAATCCCCCATTATGATAACACTTCCCATCCTTGCTTCTAATCCAAATTGTGATAGGAGGTCTGTCTCCCCCTCCTCCCTCAGGTTAGGGGGCCTATAGCATACTCCCAGTATTATTTTCCCCTTAGCTTCATCCCTTTGGTGCTCTACCCATAAGGATTCCACCTCCTCCTGTCATCTCTCACATTCACTTGTACATTATTCTTGATATATAGGCATACCCCTCCCCCTTTTTTACCCTCTATACCTGCGATAAAGGGAATACCCTTGAATGGTTGCCAGCCAATCATGAGAGCTGTTGAACCAGGTCTCTGAAATTCCCACAAAATCTAAATCCTCCTCGTTCAACAGTATCTCTAGTTCACCCATCTTGTCTGCCAGAACATGTCACATAGTTTAGACCGGTCGTATACTGTCCTTTTATTGGATGTTCCGAGATTGCAAATAGGACTTGTTACTATACTTTCCTCGGGTTTATGTGCTTTAGTCAACCTACCACTAATGCCCCCAATACTACCCTCTGGAATATGTTCATTGCTGACTATCTCTACCTCTGGACCCCCGCCCCCGTTGCCTAGTTCAAAAACCTCTCTAACTTTTTGGCTATCTTCACTCCCAGCAGATCTGTACCCTCTTCATTTAGGTGCAGTCTGTCCCTTCTATAGAACTGGTGACCAACTGAGACGTCAGCCCAGTTCTCTGAACTTCCTTTTCATATTTTTTGTTTTAAGATGCGCCAAATGGTTTCAATTGATGAAAGGTATGGACTGCAGGCAGACTAGTCAAGCACCTGAACTCTTCTACTACGAAGCCAAGCTGCTGTCATATATGCAATATGCTATTTAGCATTGTCCTGCTGAAATATGCAAGGCCTTCCCTGAAAAAGATATCTGGATGGGAGCATATGCTGCCCTAAAACCTGGTTATTCTGTATCTTTCAGCATTGATGTTGCCTTTCCAGATGTGCAAGCTGCCCATTACATATGCACTAACGCACCATCTCACCATCAGAGATATAGACTTTTGAACTGATTGCTGATAACTAGCTAGCAAATTTCTCATCTGACCACAGAACAGTTTTCCACTTTGCAACCGACCATTATAAATGAGCTTTGGCCCAGAGGGAATGGCAGCATTTCTGGATGATTTTCAGATATGGCTTCGCATGACAGAGCTTAGACTTGCATACTTGGATAACACGGCAAACTGTGTTCACAGACAGTGATTTTTGGAAGTATTTCTGAGCCCATGCAGTGATGTCCATAACAGAATCATGTCTGTTCCTAATGCAGTGCTGTCTGCAGGTCAGAAGATCACGGGCATCAAATATTGTGTTTCAGCCCTGTCCCTTGCGCACAGAGATTCCCCCAGATTCTCTGAATGTTTTACTGATATTTTTATGGGCAGTCCCCGGGTTACAAACAGGTTTGTTCTTAAGTTGAATTTGTATGTAGGTTGGAACAGGTACATTTTTTAAGTGTAACTCCAACAAAAATAATTTTTATATTTTTTGGATAGCATAGAGAAGGGCTAACACCCCTGTAATGTTTGTATTGCTGTTTGTGCCCCTGTTCAGAAGATTTCTCCTCACTTTCTGTCCCTGTGACAATTTTAGGTTGTCATGGAAATGAGGATTGGTGATGAAGCTTCAGTAGAGACACCTTTTTCCCATGATAACTCTTAGAGGAGTGAATTTCCCTTCCTAGCGGTAGATTTCCTGTTTCTCCCTCCGTCCTTAAATACGAGTCGTTCGTAACTCGAATGTTCATAACTCAGAGACTGCCTGTACTGTATATGATGATATACTTAAAGTGTTTGCAATTTTACGTTGAAGAACATTATTCTAAAATCTTTTCACAGATTGGGGAATCTCTGCTAATCTTTACTTCTGAGACACTTCTGAATCTCTAAGATGCTTTTTTTTTTTTTTATACCAAATCATGTTATTGACCTGTTGCCAATTAACCTACTTAGTTGGAAAATGTTCATCCAGCTCTTCCTTGTTAGCACCACTTACTTTGGCAGCTTTTAGCTGCCCTGTCCCAAATTTTTTGAGACTTGTTGCAGCCATCAATGTCAAAATTACCCTATTTTTTTCTTTAACCACTTCAGCCCATGAACCAATCATTTACCACTTCATTTTTTGCGATATGGCACTACGACGCTTTAACTGACAATTGTACGGTAGTGCGACGCTGTACCCAAACAAAATTTATGACCTTTTTTCTCACAAACAGAGCTTTCTTTTGGTGGTATTTGATCACCTCTGCGGTTTTTATTTTTAGCGCTATAAACAAAAGAAGAGCGACAATTTTTAAAAAAACACTATTTTTTACTTTTTGCTATAATAAATATCCCCAATTTTAAAAAAAATTCTCCATCAGTTTAGGCCAATGTGTATTCTACAAATTACAATAAGCATATATTGAGTGGTTTGCGCAAAAGTTATAGCATCTACCAAATAGGGGATATAGGTTTATGGCATTTTTATTTATCTATTTATTTTACTAGTAATGGTGGCGATCAGCGATTTTTATCGGGATGCAACATTGCGGCGGACAGATTGGACACTTTTGACACTTTTTTGGGGCCATTGACATTTATACAGCAATCAGTGCTATACATATGCACTAATTACTGTATCAATGTCACTGGCAGGGAAGGGGTTAACACTAGGGGCGATCAAGGGGTTAAAGCGGAGTTCCACCCATATAAAAGTCAGCAGCTACAAAAAGTGTAGCTGCTGACTTTTAATAATCAGACACTCACCTGTCCCACAGTCCAGCAATGCGGGCGAACTAAGTCACGCTCCTCTCCCCCTCCTCTCTGCGGCGCCGACATTGTAACTGTGGGCGCCCGGCTGTGGCTTCACAGCCAGGCAGGTACTGCGCATGCGTGAGCCGTGCTGTGTCCTGTGAATGAACGGGCAATCTTCTGGAACCTGGGACGTGTCCCAGAAGATTGCAGGGAGTGAGGGGGAGAGGTGAACTTACTTCCAGCGCCACGAAGCCTCGGGAGGAAGTGGGAGTTGGGTGCCTCCAAAAAGAGGGTATCCGCTCCCCCCCAAAAAAAATGACATGCCAAATGTGGCATGTCAGGGGGTCACCATCACTTAAAACAGAAGTTCTATCTTTGGGTGGAACCCCGCTTTAAATGTGTGTTCCCTAGGTGTGTTCTAACTGTGAGGGGATGGGAGTGACTAGAGGAGGAGACATATCGTTGTTCTTACTTATTAGGAACAGACGATCTGTTTCTCCTCCCCAGTGAGAACAGGGATTTGTGTGTTTAAACACACAAATCCCCGTTCCTGCTCTCATGGACGTTATTGCGGGTGGCCAGCGGTGAACGCGCCCGCCGGTCATGCACATTAGGTCCCCCGCCGTGCAGTCTGTGCGTGCCGCCTTATATATACACTGCGATTCACACAGGAGAACCATTCTGCCGCCGTATATATATATATATATATATATATATATATATATATATAGGAGCCGTTCAGGAAGTGGTTAAATTGTACATTTTCCCAGTTTAAACATTTGATGTGTTTTCTATTTTCAATTGTAAATAAAATATGGGTTTATTAGATTTGTAAATATTGCATTCTGTTTTTATATAGATTTTATACAGAGTCCCAACTCTTCTGTAATTGGGTTGAAGGAAAGAAAATCGCTCAGTTGAGTGTGTTGATGGGGGAATCTCTCCCGCTGTGCTGTTGTATTCTGAAAGCAGGAGGTTACCCCACCATCAGTATACAATGGCTATAGCCAGTAGTAGCGATCATATGGGGAAAAAAACAGAAAGGCTGGTTGTACTGAAGTCCATCCATAGATAGACTTCAGTACAACCACCTGCCCTTAGATGGATGGAAATCTGGCCGGTTCATGCTGAACAGGCTGAATTAAATTTCGATCAGTCTATGTCTGGTTTAAGTATGCATTACTCATACTTGATGGACTGCTGAGGAAGCGTGCAATCACTGTAGTAGACAGCACTACTGCAGTGATAGCTGCAGTCTTCCGAGTCCAAGATCCTGCTTGGGTTCTGTGCATGTGGCTGCCCCTCTCCACACTGACCACCGGGGCTCGATTGCTACTGCCGCCACTGAAACCTTAATATGAGACATTCTCTGATTGGAAATGGTGCAGATGTCACAATCACTACCTATTCTTTTTGGTCAGTGTGCAGTGGGTTAGGACCCACAAGATTGCAGTTAGTGATTTTCAGGTTCTCCAGAGGTCCATCGGGTATGAGTAAGGCCGGCCATACAAATTCACCCATTAACATAGACAGTGCTGACAGGGGAATTCCTCCTGCCGAGCAATGGTTTTCTCCCGACGGGGGGCAGGTAGGGTAAGCAGCCACTAGCGATAATCGTAAGAGAATCTGGCAGACTGGTTGTACCCAAGTTGATTGATCGACACATTAACTGTTTAAATCTCAGCCGGTTCATCAGGAACTGGCCGAGATTCGAACAGTGTATGGTCGGCCTAATGCATACTAAGCATAATTACAGTACATTGTGCCAAGGTGGACCATAGTAAGTATGCAATACAAATAATTCCGGGAGTTCAGCTCACACTTATTCCACCTCCCTAGCAGAACATACATTACATTGTCAAAAGTATTGTGACATCTGCCTTTACACATAAATGAACTTTAATGGCGTCTTAGTCCGTAGGGTTCAGTATTGAGTTGGTCCACCCTTTGCAGCTATAACATCTTCAACTCTTCTGGGAAGGCTGTCCACAAGGTTTAGGAGTGTGTCTATGGGAATGTTTGACCATTCTTCCAGAAGTGCATTTGTGAGGTCAGGCACTGATGTTGGACAAGAAGTCCTGGCTCGTAGTCTTCGCTCTCTATCAGGTTGAGGTCAAGACTCTATGCCAGAGGTCTCAAACTGGCGGCCCTCCAGTTGTTGCAAAACTACAAGTCCCATCATACCTCTGCCTGTGGGTGTCATGCTTGTAACTGTCAGCCTTGCAATGCCTCATGGGAATTGTAGTTTTGCAACAGCTGGAGGGCCGCCAGTTTGAGACCCCTGCTCTATGCAGACCAGCCTAGTTCCGGGACCATGCACATGCGTGCACACAAACAGAACATTCCGGCGCACACCCAGCTTATTTAAGCTGTGCTTCCAGAAGGCAGCTATGGGACACAGCAAAAGTTAAAAAGAAAAAGAAATGCGCTAGGTGCATAAAAACTGTGAATGAATGTGAATGAAAAAAATGAAAAAAAGTGAAAAAAAAGTCCTGCTGCTATGCACTATAACCCCGATATGAGGGCACAAAAAACAAAATCCAATATGAAAAGTGCAGCGCTGGACATGTAAAGTGAATTGTGAAATTAATAAACCAAATATTTAAAATGGTGGGAAGACTCTCAGAGTCAATATATCAAAATAGTGACAAAATTACAATCATACGTGATAATTATATAGAGTGCCTCATAATGCATGAACACATAAGCTTATAAATAAGTGAAAAAAATAAAAGACATATAAAGAAACATAAAAGTCCATAACAGTGTATTTGATGCAAAATATTCTATGCAGATTTCAGGGATCAATCTTCACTGTTCAGTGTTGGCCCACCACCGAATAAATAGATTGAAGGCTTACCGGAAAGCCTGTGACCGCCCTTACTCAGGGGGGTCAAAACAAGCTTAGCAGGTATGGGTGAACCACCACAGGGATACTCCAAGGGACACCGATGGACCGATGCGTCAGGACTCCTTGCCGGGCAGCCAACCAAACGACAGCGGCTATGGATGTTCTCCAGAATCCTATCCTCTCATGAGGCAAACTTAATAGCTTCCACGGATCCAGTGCAAAAAGAATGGTTGTAGTGCCAAAAAAAAGGAACAGAAGAAGATGCTCCGCTGGTGCAGATATCTTTTGGCTTCTTTATTTAGCAAAATGCGATATGTAACTTAGAGAGAACTTCATTAAAACAGTCAGGTACTGCATAGGAACCAGGAAGCATAGAATGCAGGTGTTATAGGTACGTAATGCATAGAGATCTGTGGCAGTCCTGGAATTACGGGCAGTACGTCTGGCCCTACGGTCCTGGACGACAGAGCTTCAGGACTGCCCTATCAGGGTTCAGTCCGACAATGCCACTGCAGTGGCCTATATAAATCACCAAGGCGGTACCAGGAGTCGTTCAGCTCTGAAGGGGGTGAACCCCCATACTAGCCTGGGCAGAGGGATATATGCCGATTCTATCCATATCCCGGGAGTAGAGAACTGGAAAGCAGATTATCTCAGCCGCCAGCAGATCTGCCCGGAGGAATGGTCCCTACACCCAGGGGTATTCCAGGAAATTTGCCAGTGTCGGGGATGGCCAGAGGTCGACCTACTGTCATCCAGGTTCAACAACAAGCTACAGTAATTTGTGTCCCAAACAAGGGATCCTCTGGCAATTGGAGCAGATGCTCTGATAGTTCCATGGAGCCAGTACTCCCTGGTTTATGCTTTCCCTACAATCCCTCTCCTTCCACATTTGTTGCGCAGGATTCAGAGAGAGGGGGTTCCAGTCATTCTGTTGGCACCAGCCTGGGCCAGAAGGCCCTGGTCCCTGGATATTGTGAGACTGACGATAGACAGGCCATGGACGCTTCCAAATCCCCCTGATCTACTGTCTCAAGGTCCTATATTCCACCCCAATTTACAGTCTCTAAATTTGACGACATGGCTATTGAAGCCAGGGTGCTGAAGGACCATGGCTTCTCGGGACCAGTAGCGTCTACCCTAGTGAATGCTTGAAAAGCTGTCACTAGGAAGATCTATCATAAGGTCTGGAAGACTTATATTGCTTGGTGTGAAGCCAGAAAATGGCATCCTCGGAAATACGTGATTGGGAAAATTCTCTCTTTTCTACAGTCGGCTATGGAAATCAGATTGGCTTTGAGTACAATCAGAGGTCATATTTCGGCCTTGTCAGTATTCTTCTGAAGGCCTTTAGCATCCCATTTGTTAGTCCAAAGCTTTATGCAGGGGGCAACTCGTTTGCTTTTCCCCATTAGGTTACCTATGTGTCCTTGGGACTTGAAATTGGTGCTGTCTGTTTCAGAAACAACTATTTGACCCCATCAAGGAAATTCCATTAGACTTGCTGTCACGCAAGCTAGCTTGTTTTACCAAAAGGACCCAAGAAGGGGCAGACAGCTTCCAAGGCTTCCATTGCCAATTGGGTCAGTCTATTGATAATTCAGACCTATGGTCTGAAACATAAAGCTCCTCCCTTTAGGGTGAGAGCTCACTCTGTCAGGGGTGTAGGAACCTCCTGGGCTTTTCGCCATCAGGTATCTGTGGCTCAGATTTTCAAGGCTGCTACCTGGTGTTCAGTCCATACGTTCACAAAATTTTATCAAGTGGATGTTCGAGCAGCTGAGGATTCGATGGCTAAGTTCTGATGGCTATTGTTTGGCAGGATGCCTCCCCTCAAGGCTATTGCCCTGGGATGTCCCAGCAGGTAATGAATATTAGCCTGACTCTGTGTCCCATGATGTATGAAAATGAAAATAGGATTACTTCATCATACTTACCTGTAAAATCCTTTTCTTTGAGTACATCATGGGACACAGAGATCCCTCCCCTTTTTTTTTTTTTTTTTTTTTTGAGGATTCAGTAGTTGCTACAAAACTGAAGTACTGCCTGTATGGGAGGGGTTATATAGGGGATCACTTCCTGTCTAAAGACCTTTGGTCTACCATTGTCCATTCACCCAGCAGGTAATGAATATTAGTCTGACTCTGTGTCCCATGATGTACTCAAGGAAAAGGATTCTACAGGCAAGTATGACAAAAAAAAATCCTATTTTTCTGGCCTAAAAGCAAAACGCTATGGGTGGTGGAAAACTAACACTGCACATCACCCTGGACACACCATCCCCACCCTGAAACATGGTGGCAGCAAAGCATTGTGGGGATGCTTTTCTTCAGCACGGACAGGGAAGCTGGTCAGAGTTGATGGGAAGATGGATGAAGCAAAATACAGAGCAATCTTAGAAGAAAACCTGTACTGGGGCAGAGGGTCACCTTCCAGCAGCACAACAATCCTAAACATACAGCCAGAGCTACAATGGAATGGTTTAGATCAAAGCATATTTATGCATTAGAATAGCCCAGTCAAAGTCCAGACCTAAATCCAATTGAAAATCTGTGGCAAGTCTTGAAAATTGCTGTTCACGGATGCTCTCCATCCAATCTGACAGAGCTTGAGCTATTTTGCAAAGAAGAATGGGCAATAATGTCACTCTCTAGATGTGCAAAAGCTGGTAGAGACATCCCCAAAAATACTTGCAGCTGTAATTGCAGCGAAAGGTGGTTCTACAAAGTATTGACTCAGGGGGAGTACAAATGCATGCCACACTTTTCAGATGTTCATTTGTAAAAATATTTGAAAACAATTTATAATTTTACTTCTACTTCACAATTACAGTATGTGCCACTTTGTGTTGGTCTATCAAATCCCAATAAAATACATTTACATTTGTGGTTCCAACATGACAAAATTTGGAAAATTTCAAGGGGTACGAATACTTTTTCAAGGCACTGTAGTTCTATTTTAAGAATGTAAATAGATGTCTGAGGCTGGATTTGCATTTTAATACCCTTACTAAAAATGTTCAGGGAAAAAATGTAAATCATCTAACGGCCAACCAGAAATCTGCTTTTGACAGCTTTTTTATTGGTATGCGAAGTGTAACTGCACCAGTTCTACTTGATGTTTTGTTAATATGAGCTTTTTCAATATTATAAGGAACAATGGAGAAACTGCAGTAACCTTAAGCAAATACAGCTCATATTTTACTCATCTCACATAAAGTGATCTCTTATTATCTGCTCATCACACTGCTTTGTCCAAGAAGCGTCGAGGATCTTAAGGACCAGTTCACCCAAAAGGTAGAGCATGGCGGGCCAAATCAGCCCTAGGTTTCTCTTTTTTTTTTGGATGCTCCCTCACAATTCCAGACACTTTCCCATCACTGATTTTTCCAGCATCATCTATTGCTTTCCCCATAATGTAAAATAAGTGAAAACCCCACAGAGATCTCTTCTTTCCTAAGGTGGCTGCACTTAATCCTCCACTGTATCTATGGAGGGGCAATGTAGCCACCCTTGGTCAGCAGCACTGTAAATCATTGAAGAGGGTAGCTGTAGATGGACTAGTGGATGTAGATAAAGTTTGCATAAGCAACTAACAAAGTAAAGCTTAATACCAGTTAAAGCAGGTACAGAAAGAGTTTTTGTTTATTCAACTGTCAGTGTTACATGGTTTGTCTTAATCCTCCAACTGTCACTTTAGCAAACCAGCTTGGGCTATTTATAATTAATATGAATTTGTTTTGTTTGTTTATGTGCAAGTCTAACAATGAAAAATGCATACATTTGAATCCAGCCACCTCATTGCCTCTATTGGAGGAGGCTGGAGACAAAGGAAAACCACATGTGTTAAATTGATGACGTAGGGATCAGCTGCTGTGGGCCCAGTGCAGGACACACTCCCTGAAGACTCAGATATTTAATTTTTTGTAGTTATTCCCAGTTTTATACTGAGGATGCAGTTTATCACCCAGAAGGATACTCTGTATTCATTGGATCCTTTTTCCCCAGCTCAAGAAACAGAACTCCATGTTTTAGCAAGCCTGTGAGCTTTAAAAAAAGAGTATATATTTATATAGATAGTCGAGATATAGAGAGCTTTTGGTTCCATTTGAAGGGCCAGAAGTTTGTTTTTACTTCGGCAGGTAAACCAATCAAGCATGCCAAGTTAATTTGATCGGCTGTTTTCAGCCCTCCAGGCTCTTGCTGAGGTAGCCATACTAACATTAAAACTCACACATGGAAGCAGACCAGGCGACGATGCTGCATTTACAGCCCCGCACACTTGCTGGGTCTGTGCAACTCACAGATTCCACCCTAGTTCTGGCCCAGTATAGCTGGGATCAATAATTCAACTTTAAGGACCCCAGAACGAGAAGAACAAGTGGTCCACAGGGGGCAACTTCTTATGAAACAGGACTTTGGAAAAAGGTGATCATTTATGTCTGCCAGACACTCTTTTCCCTCCAGCTTGACACATGGACTGTGTCATCAGTCACAAGAAGTTATGGCTGCCTTAGTAAATGAACACGGGATAGAGCCAGGGTTCACCACAGTTGTTTTTATAACATACCACTTCTTGTTTTACCTGTTACCAAAAGCTGAATATCCCTTCCAGAGATTACAAAAAGATATGCCCAAGTCAGGATCTTACAAGTATGCATTTTGTCTGTATGGACATGTTTTCTGGATGTCCAGTGGCAAATGCTACTGCAAAGGCCACAGTAAAAAGTGTTATCAGAAGTTTGTAAGTACAGAGTGCAGAATCTACACAGAGAAACAGAGGAAATCATTTTTATAGAGGAGTCCTTACTAGAAGTTTTGAGGTTTTATTTTTACACTCTCTACAATGTAGTGGAAAAAGTAGAGTAAGAAACTAGAAAACTTTTGCCTGAATGTTTTCTTATAATTTATCAAGCCCCTAAGGGGATGTTGGACTCTCTCGCTATGGGATTCTGTTTAGGAGTGTGTTGCTCACTTGCTTATATTTTTGTTTGGAAGGATCTAAAACTAAAGCCAGATGACTTGTGGATTGTTAAAAGACATTTATATATAAGGAAATGTGTGGAGACTCAATACAGCATCTATTTCATGTGCAGCTGTGCAAAACTTGAAGGAAAAGTCCCCTGGATCCACCCCAGACACTGCAAAAATTACTAAATAAAAGAAATCTGTGTTTGATTTGTTTCCCTCTTGCGATCACAGTCTAGGGTACTTTTTGATTCAATTACTTTAATTGTAAGGGATATATATATATATATATATATATATATATGTGATTTGAAAAGTAGTTTAGCCATGTTGAAGTCATATTTGTCTTTTGTACGTCTTCCGTTTTATGTAGAATTGTCTGTGTTTACATGTGCTGATAAGTCAGCATGCCAACGTGCCAGTTAGAAGGCCATTCTGGCCACAGGAGTGTACAGCCAGTACTCTGTAAATATGTCTTATCAATCATTTGGTTTTCACAATGTAAAAATAATTTTGTAATGAAAAAGCTGCTCAGCTATTATTTTCTCCACAATGGAGTTTTTGTCTGTTTGGCCAGGACTACCTCCACCTAAGAGTGTGGAGGTTCCAGGTTAAAGGTGATAGCAGGTATGGTTAGTGACCAAAATATTGATCAAAAGAGAGGAGACTGTAAAGGAAATTTGTAAGTTCTGTATATAATTGTATTCTATTTTGTATGTATTGCACACTGCCCTCACTGTGCACACTACATTACATGTTTGCATTCTTTAAAGTCCTGATTAGAATTAGCCTGCCTATGTAACGCCCCTTGTTACCATAAAAGTACAATTGTAATATTAATGTGATCATGTGTATAAAAACCTTCAATTGCGTCATAATAAAGCAGAACAGTTATTAGGAAAGATGCTGAGCGTATCTTTTGTGTCTCTTCCCTACTGCAGTAGTTATTATTCATTTGGAAAACACTAATCAATATGAGGATAGGAGTTGTCTATCTATAAAATGTCTAGATCAGAAGGAAAAATATCAAAGACATACTGGACGGATCACCAAGTAATATAATTATTTTATTATTATACAGGATTTATATAGCACCGACAGTTTACGCAGCGCTATGCAATAACATATATATATATATATATATATTTTTTATTTATTTATTTATTTATATATATATATATATATATATATATATATATATATATATATATATATATATATATATAAAAATAATAAGTTATGCAATAACTGCTGTTAAAGTGGAACAAAACCCATAAATTTAACTGTTTCAAACAACAGAAGTACAGCCAAAGCTTGAGACCCTTCAACAGAAGCCGGCCATACACACGGCCCAAATGTTGTCCGTTTTCTATTGAACCACCCAATGTCACCCAACATTCAACCCGTGTGTTTATATACGTGCAGGAAAAGATCTGGACAGCCGCACTCAGGAATACAAATGGAATCTTCTTTATTCAAAAATGTGGCATAAAATTAGTACATGACACCGCTGGAGCAATACAGGTTTAGCCGCTAACGCGTTTCACGCTCTCACAGAGCGATTGCTCATAGCTATGAGTAAGCGCTCTGTGAGAGCGTGAAACGCGTTAGCGGCTAAACCTGTATTGCTCCAGCAGTGTCATGTACTAATTTTATGCCACATTTTTGAATAAAGAAGATTCCATTTGTATTCCTGAGTGCGGCTGTCCAGATCTTTTCCTGCATGTATATAATTGCACCAGCAATTGCCAGCACCTGGAGCTCTCACCTTTTCACACAGTGGAGGACAGGAGACTTGAGTTGAGAATGACACTGCCTATAGAATTCTATGTATAAGCCTGCGTCAAAGAAACCTGTCTCCCTGTAATATAGTTTTATTCCTTGTTGATCCTGCCAGTAAATCTGGTATAGCGGGTTGAGGCAAACCTTTTACCACTGACAGTGGACAATGGTCAGCTTTTATTCATTTATGTAAAACCTTTATCCCACAAGAAAAATAAAACTGTTGCTGTAACTGCTTATAAAATGTTAGTGGGAGTTTGACAGTCACTTATGTAAAGTCCATCTAACGCTACCCTTGCCACAGGTTAACAGTGTTGCTTTCCAATATGGCTGTGTTGTTCCTCCATAGGTCAGTGAAGGAGTGATCGTAGCCACCCTAAGATGGGAAGTGTATTACTGGCTGCATCACCAGGTGAAAAAAAAAAAAAGAACAAAAGCCTAAATAAATAAATAAAAATAATGTAGCCATCACATCTAAAGCTGGCCATACTTTATACAATTTTATTTTTCAGTTTCCTTCAAATTTACCGTACCTTCAACTATGTAGTGCAAGGGTCTGCCTAATTGCATACAATATAAAAGTGTTTAGGTTTTATATGGTTTTGGTAAATATAAAGGAAAATTGTATAATCTATGGCCAGCCTTAGGACTGGTAAGCTGCCATTTTTAAAATGTTTGGCTTTTTGTCTAGATACACTTTAAGCGCAGTTAATCTAGGAAGAAAACATTGAATTACTGTGTAGTGTAGAATGTATATTTGGAAAGATGATCCAGTGACTGGATTATGACAGTGTGACTATCAGGACAGGTGTTTAAACATTTTTGAGATATTGCTCAGAGCAACAAAAAAAAAAATTGAAGGCACTTAATTTGCTGCCATTACTGTAAATATTAACCCTTTACTAGAGTGCACAACAGTAATATATGAGATTAAGTCTAACTTCACACTTTGACATTTTCATGCACTCCAAATGAAGTCTACGGAGCTGAAAGTGCACCAAAAAAAATAATAATTCCAAATCGCACAGGTGTGAACAAGGATTAACCCCCTCCCCCTCTCACCATATGTGCATGCAACCATTTTTCTTTATTGTATGGCCATGTTATATCATACCATACCATGTTATATCATTATTAGTAAGAATTTATTTAGACAAATTTTCATACACAAGAGTAACGCAATAACCTGTTGCTGAAAAACTCTAACATAACAAAACAAAGTACAGTAATACCACCTCTCCTAATTTTTATCATCATCTTTCTATTTACACACACAATCTAAGTGTAAAGAAAAGCATGAAACACAGAGTGCAGAATATTGTGTATTTATTGCTGCATGTGTATCCTTTTTATATTATTTTTTTATCAACCTTTGACCATTACAAAAGGTAATTGTATAACTATAGAGAACTTGGATTTTGTTTTGTAATATGTAAAACAGAATACTAAACCTTTAAAATTACTTTTATTTTAGCATTTAAAAGAAGAGCCCCATTATGACCTTGTTTCAGAATTTAACAGTTTTTTAGTTGTTTTTTATTGATTTTGAACTACAATTTCTTAAATGACTTTTACCTTTCAGTAGGAAGGATTTACTAAATGCGATAAAGTGGTGTTTACTTAAGTCAACAATCATACTGCAAAAATCCTGTTTTTTTTTTTTTCTTTTTAATTTCCCTTGCACATTATCAGATGTTCAAAGTGAATGCAGGTTTATCTTATTTGCAAAGAAAACCTACACTTTTTCAAAGTTACAAAGTTTCCTTTTGCAAAGTGACCAGCCTCTATGCCGTTAGTAAATCAAATATTAGTCTTACCATAGGCTTTGCAGGAACACAATTTAGAAATATGACCATCCAGCACCTACTTAATAAATAATCAAAATACTTGATTTGGGAAAAATTTTAAAAAATTAAGGTTAGAATAATTCTAGTATTGCAAGTTAGCTCACTGCTGATAAAGATGTGTTTCTATAATTGTAACATCTCAACAGAAGCCAACAAAATGATTTCTGAATATGTACTTAATACAGAAATTTGTGTGTAAATTTGTGCAATTTCAGTTTGATTTTTTTTTTTTTTTTTTTTATCTTTTGCAAAAAACATTAAAAAAAAAATACATTTTTTAATTTAAAAAAAAGCTGTTTATTTATAAAGATAAAGAGTGTACAAGCTGGTCAGGACAGCACACACCCAGCAAGAAAGCAGGTGCAAAAGCAGACAACGGGGATCATCCAAACTCCAATGTATAGAAAACAAAAAAGTCCAATCTGCAGCACCTTGTAAGTTTATTAAGAGAGATAAAAACTCATAAAGTTACTTTGAGTTTTTAGTTCTCTTAGTAAATGTACAAGGTTCTGCAAATTGGGCTTTTTTGTATATATGTATGTATTTATGTGTATGTATAATAAATATATATATATATATATATATATATATATATATATATATATATATATATATATAAGAAATCACTGCATATGCAAAAGTTCACCAGCTTATTTTATATGGATAAACTTGTAACAAAAAACATTTTTTTTTTTTATTTAAAAAAAATGGGTGCTGTTGGTTGGGATGGGTCATTTATTTATTTTTTCCCCCAGTTTTAATGACCACTTCCTACCCATGATTCTTTTTTTTTTAATTAGATTTTATTTAGAAAAATGTTTCAATCTTAAAAACAACGCATACAGAACATGCCACACAGGAATTACTTTGTAATTCATTGCTAATTTGATTATTAAATAAACCTGTATAAACACATCTTTCGTTAACCATTCATAGTCTAAAAATGACAAAGCTTTTGAAAAACTTGACATGTCCATGATAGTAAAGACAATCTGCACTGCATAACTGAAGACACACAGAAAACAAGCCAACGGGTATGGATTTGAATTTGAAAATATTTTTATTTGAATAGCAAATTGTTACACAGTTGAAACAGTTCTATTGAAGCTCTCTATAAATAGCTAGCAGTTAAGAAAATAATGTGTGTAGAAAAGAGATTGCTTCTAGACATATAAGAGCTATCCGTTTAACAAGAGCCATCTGCCCCTTAAAGCACAGTTAATGCAAATAGCCATTTTTTTTTATTTTTTTTTGAGGAATGTATCAAGGCGCAACCTCTCATTTTAATGTAAGAAAACAAATACAAATAAATAAAAAATAAAATGGTTGCAACTCAGAGCGGAATGTCATAACATCAAAAGGAAAAAAAAAACTCCAATACAACCTTGATCAAATAATATATCTGTCATTCACATTAATAAATAAAAGAATAAATAAACATAATTAATATTAAAATCAACATATACATTTGGATAGTAAAGCATGTCTGTGGTTCCACCAGAAAATATTTGGAGGAGCATAATTTAAAAAAAAAAAAAAAAAAAAAAGTTTGTATTTAATAAAAAATAAAGTTGTGGTGTATGATGCGATTCCTGGCTGGCCCCTAGATTGATGAAGTCATAAAAGGCAGTTTGTATTTCTTTCTCTACAAAGTTAAAAGACAAGGCATTTGTGGCTAAAGACTAAATAGATGTCTCCCTCTCCCAGTCCTAAGCAGACTTGTTCACAGAAAATAGAAAAGTCTACAATCCAGCAGTTCACAAGTCATTATAAAGCTAATTGTGTCAGTCATTTCAGTTTAAAGGCAGTAAAATCTCAAAGATCAACTGAAAAACAGGAACCCGTAGGCTACGAAGCACATCGAAAAAAGACGAGAGCCAAAAAGGAGACGAAAAATTACAAGAAAACAATAGAAAGACCTTCACCCTTGTCTACTGCTAGAAGAGTGGGCAACGTTGGCGAGGACGAGAAGAAAGAGCCCACCCTGCAATGACCTGTAGTGTAGCACACCAAATACATGTAGAATCATCTGTCATCTAAGCATACAGCATTTGCTTCATCCCCCCCCCCCCACCAACAAAATAGACAATTTAACAGATATCCTCGGATGCCAGTATCATGCCCACTGGCATACCAATTAAAAAAAGGATATAAGACACAGAGACAACACTATTACATATTTGCATCACTAGTGTTTTCAGGGGGATGACAGCACAGGTCAAAGTATTTATTTTTATACAAAAAAAAAAAAAAAATCAGTAGCAGAAAGCAATAATGTTACCCCTTTAGGGTAGGCGGGATGGCCCGGCCCTGCGGCAGTGCAAATATTAATGATTAAAAAATGTGCCTCCGTATAGTGCCTTAAAAGTTTACAGAAGGTCTGGAATGTAGTCATGAAGAGGACATTATTGCTTTGTTGCTGCTAGTAATCCTACTTGGTACACAGAGAGATGCCATGTGTTCAGAGTGCTTGTTCCCTTGTGGGCACAGCAGAAAAACAAAAACAAAAAACAACTTACAAAGGTTGACCTACTGTGTGGTCTCCCCTTAGTGAATTGCTAGGCAATGCTGTCTTGCTTTAAAGCACAATAACCACATTTTAATGCACTTCAATCTATGGCTGCTACAATGCTTATCTTGGTTTGGCAGATCTGATGGCTGGCAGACCTATTGTCTCTAGAGATGGCAATTGGCTGCATCAAAGAAGGCACAGTTCTCTTCGGGGGCCACAGTGGCAGCAGTCCATAGTGATTGGTGGTCACTGAGAGGGCACCGAGTCATAACTCACAAGAAGTCCCCTTTGGAAGGGCTAATACATGTGCAGCACCCTGTGTGGACTAAGCTGGGTTGTGCCCTCTGATCAGTGCCCAACCTGGGTGGCACTGGTACCTTCACACCCCCCCCCCCTTCCAGTCTTTGAACTGGTCAGCAGACTAGGAGGTGCCCTCTGAGCAGTGCCCAACCTTGATGTCTGGAGGGCACTGGTGTAGTCTTTGGACTGGAATTAAGCTGGGTGGTGCCCTCTGCAACCTATCTGGGGGGCACTGTCCCTGGCAAAGTCTTTGAGCTGAGTGCCCCTTTATTTGATGTCTAGGTGGCACTGGAATCTTCAACCCTCCCAAAGTCTTTAGGCTGGGACTAAGCTGGGTGCCCATCACTGATTTCTTGGTGGCACTGGCATCTTAATCCCTGCCAAAGTCTTTGAGTGGGGGCTAAGCTGGGTTTCCTATCATTGATGTTTGGATGGCACCTTCAACCCTCAAAGTGTTTGGGCTGGTTGCCCATCAATGTCTGGGTAGCACATTCAACCCTCAAAGTCTTTATGCTGGAAATAAGCTTGGTGCCCATCACTGATGTCTTGGTGGCACTGGCATCTTCATCCTATTCAAAGTCTTTGAGCTGGGACTAAGCTGAGTTACCCATCATTGATGTCTGGTGGCACCTTCAACCCTCAAATTGTTTAGGCTGGGACTAAGCTGGGTGCCCATGAATGTCTGGGTGGCACATTCAACTCTCAAAGTCTTTAGGCTGAGTGCCCATCGATGATGTCTGGGAGGCACCTTTCAAGAGTCTTTAGGCTGGGACTAAGTTGGGTGATGCCCTCTGGGTGGCACCTCCACCTGGTCAGCAGGCTGGGCGCACTGGCACCTGGAGGAGGATGACTTGCCTGTTCTCGGAGGGGTGGCACTTGTTGATGTGCCGGGTGAGGCCGGGCGAGCTGTAGAAGGTGGCCGGGCAGTACTTGCAGGGGTAGAGCTGGGAGGAATGGAGGAGACGGAGGTGTCGCTCCTGGCTGCTCTTCCCCGGGAAGGTCTCCCCGCACACCGGGCACGGGTAGCACTCTCCTCCTCCTCCTCCGCTGCTGCTGAGGTTGACGGGGCCGGGACTCTTGGCTCTCCGCTCCTCGGGGTAGATCAGCTCCTCGGAGGCGTGGCACAGCAGGTGTTTCCTCAGGTATGCCTGGCGGCGAAACTTCTTGGAGCAGTGCGGACACTCATAGGTTCCGTCTTCGGAGCCGGACTCGGAGACCCCGGGGCTGGGGGTGTCCCGGTCACTGAGGGGCTCTTCCTTGGTGACGGGGGCAGTGGCGGCGGGTGGGCGGGGTTTGTGCCAGCGGCGGTGGGATGCCAGGTTGGCGGGGCAGCTGAAGACTTTATCACATTCGGGACAGCGGTACTCCACCCGTACGATGCGGGAACACTTGTGCTGGGCCAGGGAGAACGGGTCACTGTACTCCTCCTTACACAGCTGGCAGATGAACTCCCCGAGCGGCTTGTGCCCGGAGCTCGGTGCCCGCGGCCGGGGGGGCTCCACCGGACCCTCCTTGATCCTCAGCCCCAGCACCGGGGAAGTGGTCACCTCGTCCTCGAAGGTCAGCTTACGGATGGCTTTGGTCTTCTTGGCGGCGGGCGGCTTGGGGTGACCGGGCTTGGCTTCTGCCGTCCTCTTCATCGGGGGGATCCCGGAGGAGGAGGACGGCATCTTCAGATCACCGGCTCCGGGGTACAGCAGCGGCTCCATGGAGGTGACCAGGGACGGGAAGGACTCGGCGGACACCGGGGACCCCAGGCTGAAGCTCCGATCTAGGTAGTCTCTGCTCACCGGGCGGGTCGGGCTGGACAGCGCCTGCTGCACCGACTCCGGGTTCCCGAACTGACCGGCAGGGGGCGGCCGGGGGCTGCAGGGTGGAGCTGGGGCGGCACGGTCGGGGCTGGCCGGGGGAAGGGATCCTCCGGTGATGTACGGAGCCGGCCTGTGATCGGACACGGCGGCGTACAGCATCCATGCCGGGGGGGCGGCCTGCGCTCGGTCCTCGTCTTCATCCCGCACTCGGTAGGACACCGGCGGGGACTTTTTGCTTCTCTTCACTAGGAAGCCTTTAGGCATGTCTGCGGCTCGGGGCTGTCAGTGCGGATCGCTCGCTCCTCGGGCCGGCTCCTCCTTTATAAGCGGCACGAGCCGGGCTGTCAATGCGCTAGCCAATAGCGAGCCGAGCCGGCGTCTGAAGTGCCGCTGGGGGGCGTGGCTGGGAGCGGAGCGGCAGATGTACCTGAGCCCCCGCCTTTCTCTGGCTGCAGGCACACGCCCGGCCCCGCCCCCTCCTCGCGCCTGACTGCCCTTCAATGGACTGACACACGTGCCTGTGTCCCGGGGGGGAGGGGGGCTGACCCGCCGTCCACACAAAGGGGAGAGAGCTGGACACACCGCCGGCGGGGGGCTCAGCACGCTTCTCCCAGCCATTGTGTCCCCACCAGCCAGAGCCGAGTCTGTGTGTGTGCTCCGATCACACCGCCGCCCTACAACTACACCGCTTCCCCCATACACGACACATGGAGAAGGGAGAGAGGCTTGGCTGAAGAACTGACAATCTACAGGGCGCAGATGTATAGGAGAAGCAGGGGAGAGATTGTTGGGCGAAGAGCTGACAATCTACAAGGTGCAGATGTATAGGAGAGGCAGGGGAGAGATTGTTGGGCAAAGAGCTGACAATCTACAGGGCGCAGATGTATAAGGGACATAGGGAAGAGATGCTTGGCTGAAGAGCTGACAATCTACAATGCACAGATGAATAAGGGACATAGGTAAGAGATCGTTGGTTGAAGAGCTCATAATCTACAGGGCACAGATGTATAGGGGACATAGGGAAGAGATCTTTGGTTGAAGAACTGACAATCTACAGGGCTGTGCCTTGTCACCTGAAGGACGCAGATGAAGTGTATGGGCAGGATCAATCTCTCCTCTCCTTAGAACAGACACACTGCTGCCAATAGTGGCCATACACATTTCAATAAACAGACCATTTATTTTCCAATTACTGTCTCCTGATAGCAATAATCAATCTTTAGCAAATAACACAATATTAGGAAGATGCGATCATAACTATCCATCAAATCTCTGCTTCCACCACACACTTCAATAAATGATCAGTTTCTTTTCTGATCCAACTCCACCGATAGGAATAATCATTCCATAACTAGCGACACTATGGATCCATATGACACACAGGGAAGTTGAATTTGGTCGATACCTGGATGATACAATCATAAATGATCAATTGTCTCTGTTTCAACCATGAGACCTCATAATCTGATCTAATAAGATAGAATGAATCATCTCAGGGCTGCCAATTGATGAAAAACAATTGATCAATTTCTGCCTTGGCCGACTTACTCTGATCCAATCCGAGCAAAATCGATCGGAAGGAAAGTTACGGCTTTTTGAACATTTTCTAATTTGATTGAATTGCACATCGATCGGATAATAAAATCAAAGTATCTGGCCACCATTTGATCAAATCTGATTGAAATTTAGTCTAAATGAATTGGAGGTGAAATTATGGCTACATGATTGTTTGCTAATGTTTTGATTGGACAATAATAATTGAAGTGTATATGGACACCATATGAATCATGAAACCCACTGATGATGGATATTTCGTTAAATCTTCTACTGGGTTCTAGGCACACACCTAACAATATGATCGATGAATTAAGAGATTGTATGAAATAAATTGCCCAAAATGGACCGTTCAATCGCCAAAAGAGGATTTCCACCAATAAGGAATGATCATGGCTGCCGGAACATCCTATCAAAATTGACCAAATCAAACGTTGCATCTAATGATCATTTTCAAGGAAAAGATGAGTGGAAGTTCCGGAATCTGTGACCGACCCCTCGTTTGTCATCGCCGGTAACAAGGAGACAGTAAAGATAATGGTCATGTTAAAAAAAAACAATCTGATTGTTCTAAAATGTTGGTTTTATGGACGGTCAATCGAAAAAGAATGAGCTGTCCTGATGGAAAATCAAATCGATTTCAGTCAAATTGAATATTTCTTTGTATCCAAATGTTGTCTTCAAGATAAGAGAGTTTTAAAAAGCTACGAAATTGCCAAAAACTAACCTTTTAAAAAGTATCTGTAAGGCTAGGTAGGTTCACGTACATGTAATGGGTGCAGAAAGGCTTGTAAATCGCATGCGTTCCCGCACCTGCAGGCAAAACGCGCTGATTTTTCGCAGGTGGGCGGGGATGCAGATTATCCTTTAAGTAGTTTTAAGGCTCGGTTCACACTGCAGCAATGCGGGAACCCTGCGAACCTACCGCGGATTCCTGCATCGCATGTCTCCCGGCAGCAGTTCGCACTGCCCTATGGGAACTGCTGGGCGTGTCAATTAAATATGAATGACACCCCAAAATCAGTTCGCATATCGCAGTGCAAACTGCAAATTCGGATAGGAATCGGATTGCATGGGTGTGAACAACCATGCGATCCGATTCTGCTGCGGACCAAAAAAGGGTCCCGTGCGAGTTTGGTTCGAATGCGAAGCGGATTCTATCTGTCTGGGTAAAATCGCACCGCACAGAGATCGCATGTGATTTTTCAGTGCGGTGCAAATCAAATTCAATGTCGGACATCGTACCAGTGGGATTCTGCTCTTAAGGCTGAAGTTTTAATTTTTACCTTTATGCATTCTATGCATGAAGGTAAAAAAATATCTGTATCCAGCCCCACACACACACACACACACACACACACACACATACACACACACACACACACACACACACACACACACACACACACACACACACACACACACACACACACACACACACACACACACACTTTCCACTTACACTTAACTGAGCTCCATCACGATCCAGCAATGTGCACAAGAGCAGCGTCTCTCTCAGCTCTGTCCCTGCTCACAGGTAGCCATTGGCTCCCACTGCAGTCAGTCAAACTCTGTGATGGAGGGGGAGCGGGATTATGCCCCTCTGTCTGTGTCTATAGACGCAGGCAGTGGGGCTTGGGAGTGAGCCCACACTGGATGAAGAGGAGGAGCCAGGAGGGCCGGTGAGGGACCCAAGAAGAGGATCAGGGTTGCTCTGTGCACAACCATTACACAGAGCTGGTAAGTATAACATGTTTGTTATTTTTGTAAAAAGAAAAATGTAACTTTAGAAACACTTTTTTTACCCGTGCATCTGAAAATGCAGCCCATTTTTAGGTGCGGGAAATCGACCATGCGACTACAAGTTTAAAAAGGTACAGGGACCTTTTTCCTGATGGTTTATCAGCCCATTCTAATTCTAATGAATGGACTGCTGTGCCCACATAAACGCGGGTCGCATCAACCCACATCTAGCCTAAAAGAAGAGATATGAGTGGATTCAATCCTAATTTGTTCCCAATGAACCGGGCCAAAAATGTGATTAGTAGGTGACCATGTTGGCACCACTCCGCCCGACATCCTTTCATTGAAAAATGAAGGAGCTAGGTGGAAGGTCGGCAGCCAAACAGCACCTACATCCAATTAGATGCAAGCAGAAGCCGGGCGGGATTTGAACCATGAATGGGCAGGCTGATTGTTTCTAAGTTGATCGATCAACTTGGGTATAACCAGCTTGTCTGATTCCACATGCAATTATTGCTAGCGGTTGTTATAGCACACAATAGCTCCATGGGAGGGATTCCTCCATAAATACTGAGTGTGTTGATGGGGAAATTGGGCGATTTTCTTTCCTGCAACCCATGGTTGCAGGGAAGAAAATTGCTCCATCTATAGCTGGCCTAAGACATAATTGTCCTGCTCCCCCTGCCTTTGATCTTCCCTCTCTTGCAGCACTACACCAGTCCAGGAGTCTTCATCATCTGACACTTCCAGGTGTGGGAGATATCTTCTCCCCTCCTGTACGCTGTGGTTCCATCCGGCAGAGGTGACATCACTTCTGTCTCCCTATTGTGTGATAGCGGCTGGCAGGTGGAACCACAGCGTGGGGGATGCAGACATCCAATATTTCCAGATGTGTCAGACACATGGTGGCAGGATAACAGCCACTAGCAATAATCGCATGTAAAATCCGACAGGCTGGTTGTACCCAAGTTGATCAACATTCAGCCTGCCCATGTGGTTCAAATCTCGACTGGTTCCTCCTGAACCGGCCAAGAATCGAACTGTGAATGGCCAGCCTAAGGTTCGGTTCACACTATGAATCACATCTGAATCGGACAGGAACCGCACCGCCTTCCTTCTTAATTCACATGTGATTCAGTGTAGTGAGATCTGAGAATGAGCTCCAATTGCACCGCCTTGCACCAAAGACGTGCATGCAGCAATTTTGGAAACCACACTGCAACCAGATCGCTTGGTCATTTTGTACCGTTTGTTCCGGAGCCGGGAAACGCACTGCATTTGCAACCTGTGTTTGGGGTGTTCTTGAGACTGCACTGATGGCCGCCACAGGTTGCAAGGGAATTGCAATTTGAATGTGGTGTAGGAAATGCGCACAAATCACGGCACTTCCTGCACTGCATTCGTGTGAACCTGACCTTAAGGAGATTGTATAATGAGATTGTAAAATGTATTGGCCATGCAATCTCTGTACAATCAACTTTAGATCTACCAAAACAAAGTGATATGAGGATCTACCTAATCTATCTACATAATTTGTATCCAGCCTGGCTGGCCCTTGGTAGTTCTAAAGGGAATTGTACAATCAGATTGTAATGTGATGATCAGATCGGTGGTAGAGCAGCATCGTTGTGTGTATGGCCAAAGGATGGTGGTGAAGATAAGTGGCCTCACCTAGGGCAAACCAGGCAATGTGATCTGACTCTCTCTCTGTCCATCCATATACAACACCTTGTAGTCTTCCCATCCATCGGAGCCCTGAGATCAGACAGAAGGTGGAGGGGGGGCGCCCTTCACCTCTGCCCCAGGAATTAACCTCCAGCCATTCACCCAGCAATCTGCTGTATCTGAGACACGTGCCTGGCAGGAGGGGGGGGGGGGGGGGGGGCTCCGGCCAAATGCTTCTCCTCCATTCACCACCAAATCCCCCGGGGGGAGGACAGTGACAATAGACCCCCGAGTGCCCCCCCCCCCCATCACACTGCCCATCCATCTCATACACACCATTGTCCTACAGAGGGGAATCATTTCATTAGACATCTCCTATATACTGTATATATATATATATATATATATATATATATATACCATGGGGGTCCAAGCACTCACTATGTCATATAGAGCCATAAATATATATTACAGTAAATACTCACCTCACCGGGCTCTGATCTATTAACACCTACAATCTACTAACATCATCATCATTTCTAACAAATGTATTATCTGCAGCCTCTCTCCTATTATTTATTTTATATCTCTCTAATCTATCCTTTCTTGGAGGAACTTTTAACTCTCTGTTTACAGGGTCCTCTGTTTTTTCTTTCTTTCTTTCTTTCTTTCTTTCTTTCTTTCTTTCTTTCTTTCTTTCTTTCTTTCTTTCTTTCTTTCTTTCTTTCTTTCTTTCTTTCTTTCTATCTATCTATCTATCTATCTATCTATCTATCTATCTATCTATCTATCTATCTATCTATCTATCTATCTTTTCTTTTCTTGGAACTCCCTTTTTTTTGAAAGATCTTTCCTGTTATTATTAGATAATCTTTCTTTCTTTTATTTCTTTCTTTCTTAATTTTTTTTCTTGGGAGGACTCTATTTTCTTTTGAAGGATCTCTTTTCTATTATCAGCAGATAACATATAACCTTTCTTTCTTTCTTTCTTTCTTTCTTTCTTTCTTTCTTTCTTTCTTTCTTTCTTTCTTTCTTTCTTTCTTTCTTTCTTTCTTTCTTTCTTTCTTTCTTTCTTTCTTTCTTTCTTTCTTTCTTCTCTTTCTTCTCTTTCTTTCTTTCTTCTCTTTCTTTCTTTCTTCTTTCTTTCTTTCTTTCTTCTCTTTCTTTCTTTCTTCTCTTTCTTTCTTCTCTTTCTCTCTTTCTTCCTCTCTCTTTTGCTCTATCTATCTCATTTTCTTTTCTTGGGAGAACTCTCTTTTCTTTGGAAGGGCCTTTTTTTGTTGTCAGCAGATAAAATGTTATCTATCTATCTATCTATCTATCTATCTATCTATCTATCTATCTATCTATCTATCTATCTATCTATCTATCTATCTATCTATCTATCTATCTATCTATCTTTTCTTTTCTTTTCTTTTCTTGGAACTCCCTTTTTTCGAAAGATCTCTTTCCTGTTATTATTAGATAATCTTTCTTTCTTTTATTTCTTTCTTTCTTAATTTCTTTTCTTGGGAGGACTCTATTTTCTTTTGAAGGATCTCTTTTCTATTATCAGCAGATAACATATAATCTTTCTTTCTTTCTTTCTTTCTTTCTTTCTTTCTTTCTTTCTTTCTTTCTTTCTTTCTTTCTTTCTTTCTTTCTTTCTTTCTTTCTTTCTTTCTTTCTTTCTTTCTTTCTTTCTTTCTTTCTTTCTTTCTTTCTTTCTTTCTTTCTTTCTTTCTTTCTTTCTTTCTTTCTTTCTTCTTTTCTCATCACCTCCATACTCTAACAATAGTGTCCTTAGTCTCAGTGTAACAATATGCAGTATGTTGCTGGCATGTATTATCTGTAGACACTCTGGTTCTCTGTGGGTATATAAGGGTCATTGATGGTGTGTGGAGGCAGAGCTGGAAGTCCAGGGGTGACCTGGCTCCATGGGGGCCCCTCCTGCTGGGCTCAGCATTGTTGTATGTGGAGTGGTGCTGGCAGATGATGCTCTCTCTGTAGAGAGGTGAAGTAGTGTACAGTAGCTGGAGGGCCCGGGCAGCTGACAGTAAACACAGGGAGTCTGCAGGGCAGGTGCACCACATGGACAGATTAGCTGTGTCTCTTTATACTAAGGAAGGCTCTGCAAACACAGACACCTCTTATCAGATGTATTCCTCTCCTGCCAAATCCAGCCTCACCTTTTTATAAGTACAATCCATGCAGCATTCCACTATTTGCATGTTCTGTTCTTAAAAAAATCAATTATGTTCAGGATTTTTGTGATGCTAGAATTTGCTTGTCTAAAATTTGTCTATTACAATAAATATCTTTCTCTGTCTGTTCATCTCCATCCATTTCATATTTATATATACAGTATGATGCTTCTGTATTTTGATTTACTTCTATAGGGAATGATGTGCTGTATATGAAGCTAGTTAGGGGCACATTTGCAGTTAAAGATTTTCACTAATTTACACAACAGATAATTCAGGTATGTATAAATGATTCCCAGAACATTTTACCAACACGGGTCTCCTAATTTTATTAGAGCACAACTGTTTTCTGTGAGTACATTTGTTCCAGTCTGCATCTTCAGAGGATATAAACATAAATGTTATTATTATCCCAAATATTATTATTGTTTCCATAATTATCTGGATAGTAATAGCAATACAAATAATAATAATAATAATAATGTTAATACTTATTCTACCTCTTTCTTCTGTTTCTTCTTCCTCTTTTATATATTTATATTATTGTTGTTATTTTGTTGTTATTATTATTATTCACATTCTTCTTATTATTTTTTTGCTATTATGATGCTTATTATTGTTGCTAGTAATAATAATAATAATAATAATAAATTATTCTTCTTATTATTATTATTACAACGATAATACATGTTGTTGTTATTATTATTATTACCATTATTATTATTATTAATAATAATAATAATAATATTGTTTGTTGTGTTCAAGACACTGAACTGCACCAACAAAATCCCTTTTATTAGTTTACATTCCATATAGCCAGAATCATATTCTGCCAGCTGATTGGTAGGAACTTCTGCAGGTGAGATCTGGTTTGAAGAAAATCACATAGGAGTGGAGTAGCGATGAATGCTTGTTGTGGATGCATGTTGTTAGTTGTTAGTTGTATGAGCTGCACTAATTAAATAGTTCCTAATTAAATGACATCTGTCTTTAGACCCATCAGTCACAGCATTTCCTGCTTCTCCTGACAGTGAATTTAGGGTACATGAAGTGACAGTACAAACTAATCAGTGATCAGTTTTTTTTTTTACCTTTGTATGCTATCAGTTGGATACAAGGCTGGTCATACATGATACAATGATTAGAAAGATGCTAATCTTCAGATAAGGAATAATGCACCAGGGTGGGCTTTTCCTGCCCACTCATTGTTCCACTTTTAAGGACAGATGTAAGATGTTTACTCTCCATCAATTGGAAACCTCAGGCACCAATGAAAGAATCATTTCTACAACTCCTCAGACAGCTGTGGACATGGCCAAATTTCAGTAGTCCCGGCTTTTGAATGCACTCTGATTATTTTTAGGGCATACAAGAGATTTTTGCCTTTGTGAATTCTTCTGGGTGATCCTTTTTTTTTCAGATACATACAAATTGTTAACAAAAATGCCAGAAAGAAAATTTTGAAAGATGGAACTCTAATTATATATTTTAGGTTGGCAAATATCATCCACCACCCTACAATTATCTGCAAAAACAATCTAGATGACACTTTCGAATAGTGTTACCTAGGCATAAATGAAAACACTTTAAGTAATTTTTTAAAGGTAAACTACTGTTAGATGGAGAAAAAAAAAGCTTTCAAGCAATTTATGTATTCTTTAAGGGCTGGTTGACACCACAAAAATGCACTCCAGATCTGCTCTGGATGCGTTTCTGCATGCGTGTTTTTAACGCGTTTTCGTTGTATTCCGGTGTGTTTGTTTTTTTGGGTTTTTTTAGGCCACTTCACACCACATGTAGTCCAGTGCATTTTTTTTTCTGCATCAAAAATGCATGGAAAGTAGGTTATATGTTTTGCAATGGCATAGTTCATACCAGTGCAGTGACTTCCAGGGCTTTCCAGTTTCAGAAAAAAAGTAGAACATGCTGCATTTTTCTGGCACTGGACTGTACTGGACCGCAGTAAAACGCATCAAAAATGCACCGGAAGAAAAAAGCTCCTGGAATGCACCTGGAAACGCACCAAAAACGCACCAGAATGCACCAAAAATGCGCATGCAAAAACGCATCCAGTGCGTTTTTGATGCATTTTTAAAGTATTCCAGTGCATTCCGGTGCATTTTTGATGCATTTTACAGTGTTCCAGTACAGGAGCATGTTCTACTTTTTTTTTTCTGGAACTGAAAAGCCCTGGAACTGACCGCACTGGTGTGAACTATGCCATTGGAAACCATATAACCTACTTTCCATGCGTTTTTGATGCAGAAAAAAAAGCACACTATACTGCATGTTGTGTGAATGGCCCTAAGAAATCACATTTATTTTTACTATCTTTTTTACTATTACTATTTTTTTACTATTACTTTTTGTCCCCTATGTGATAAATATATATAAAAAAAAAAAAAAAAAAAAAAAAAAAAATTTTGTTTCTTTTTTTTTTGAAAAGAAAAAAAGTTACACCCAAGCACATAAAATTCCCTCCCAAAAACATTTTGAGGCCCTGGATCTCCTAAATATACACATGTACAAACGTAACCATATGCTTCGGGGGCGCCTACATGTGAAAGCGTTGATTGCGATACACATGTTACATATCGCTGCGCACGTCGAAGTGAGAGCGATGATTCTAGCACAAGGCCTCCTCCATAACACTAAAGTGTAGAGTACTGAAGTATGTCGCCATTTCACGAGCACACACAAATTTAAGGTCTGACATTTTGAATGCAAACCCAATATTTAGTCCTATATATCTGCAACTCACATACTTCCTCCTAAAGACATATAAGACAAAATAAGAGGCGCTCTATACATACACAGTGTAAAGGTGTCTCTAACACAATATTAATGTGAACCCCTTAATGTGCTGTGTGCACCAAAATGTGGTCTGATATCACAACAATCAGATCATCAGATCATTCGATGTCCCACAGTGAATGTTTTAAATTTGGTCCACATGAAAGAAATGAAGTGCTCCAATAGTGTAAACCAGTTTAACAAATGTAATAAAACCACTACAATCCAGTGAAAATTCACTCACATTTTGAAAGATTAAGACAGCGGAAATAAAGTGCAGTTCACATCAACTCCAAACTCAGTGGATAACCAAATAAAACTAGCGGTCATGGCGGACCCGAGGTGTGCTGGCGCTGAACTTCCAATCTCACCCCTTCCTTGATGGCCCTCCGTCCCTCCGTGTAATCGAATCACCTGCGGTGCAGCTTCCAGCATTATACGTCACACGTTACACATCACAGCCACGCCCCCGACATGTTTCGTCATATGTTGACTTAATCATGGGATTCGATTACACGGAGGGACGGAGGGCCATCAAGGCCCCTTGTCATGCCCTCTTAAAAGAGGATTGTAGAAAAAACAAGATTGGTTAAACCCTCAAGTGTTTTTTTTTTTTTACCACTTCCATTCCTTTATATTGGCTTTTGAAATTTACAAATGCAGCAATTTGGAAATCAGATGAAAGGTTTAGCGCTGGAAAACACTTTTTAATAGATAAAAATTGCATTTTATATACATCTATATAGAACAGACCAAAATGAGGGACAAAGGAGGAGGAATGAGGGACAGAGGGACATTGTTCCAAATCAGGGACAGTCCCTCGAAATCAGGGACAGTTGGGAGCTATGCTGTAAGGGACCCTTCATTGTCCAAAATGCTTCAGCTTGAATTGCATTATATAAAATGTTGCTAATAAAGAGTGTTCTGCCTCCAGCAGAATATTAAGTTGTTTTCCCTGCAGTATCAGATTTTACCACAAGATGGCGCAAGTGGTAAATTCACTGTCTTTGCAGCAACCAGAAACTGTTCACCTTTAATAAAATGTCCCATCATTCTTCGGTCTAAGGAAGAGAAACAGGTACATCCTGGGAACACACCCTCCCACGGGCCGGCGGAACCTGACTCATATGAGTTCTCCTCATTGCAGCGGCCAAGGAGAGGGTTAATAGCACCGGTTTTGCGGCACTGCCAAAGTGCTTTTCATTCATTTCAATGGGCAGGGGCAGTGGATGAACGGTGTATACACCTCTCCGGCACCGCCCCAATGATGCTGCTTGCAGGACTTTTTTTCCTGTCCTGCAAGCGCACCGCCCCAGTGTGAAAACACTCGGGCTTTCACACTGGGGTGGCTTAAGAAGCGCTTTTCAGGCACTTTACAGGCGCTATTTTTAGCGCTATAACGCCTGAAAAGTGCCCCAGTGTGAAAGGGGTCTTAGTGAGATCAACTTGAGGTTCATTTTTGACCGAGGTGATGAGAAAATTCAAAGGAGCAGGATGGACATTTTCTTTTCTCAAAAAAAAATAATTTAGACTGGTGGCCAGAGCCGCTGCTAAGGCAGTACAGCCAGCCTTCTTGTACTGGGTCCAGGCACTATTAGTTCAAAAGGGGGGCCCAGGCACCTGCTGAGCAGGAGGGCCAGCTGTACTGTCTTCTTGCAGCCACCGTTTCTCTTCTGCCTCTCCCTGCAGTGCTGCCAGCTCCTCTTTCTCCCTCTGGCTGCACTACAGGTGGATTAGTTCTAGCACATGCGCCCCTTCCATCTGCCTCTCGTTTGCCACTTTCCCCTGCAGCACTCCTGGCTTCCCTCCTCTACTCTCCTGCCAGAAGTTGCTGCAGGCTCAAAGGGAGGATATTTCAGGATACAGAGTGGGGGAAGGGACCAGTAAATATGTCATTAACTGGCCACTTCCTTTCCTGAATGAAAACAGTGAGTGATCGGTACCAATTACTCCTGTGTTCATTCATCAATGAAACATATTAACCGTGTTTACTATGGTTCAGTTTGCGAATGAGCATTATGCTGCTGTGCTGCTGAGGCTGCTGAGTCTGCAAACAAAGGGACTGATACATTTATGTCCTCAGTCTCTTTCGGCCAGGAAGGTAGTCAGTATGGGGCCCCGTGATTTCTAACAGCAGCCCTGCTGGTGAGACTATGCTCTCCTCCCTGTCTGAGTTTCAGACATGCTATACAGGGAGTTGCAGAAGGTTGTTGTAATTACAGATCAAGGTTCTATTTAATTATACATGTAATTATTATTTTTTGAATCAATACATACATGAATGAAATGTGGGTTTCTTTGACTTGTGCTTTCAGTATCTCCATTGTGCAGTGCATTTATTGAAGTACAGATTGTCCCCCTTGGCACTGCTGAATATAATAGCTTCTCCAGATACATGTGGGTAGAAAAGGCATTTTAGGTAATGTATATGATTCCACATAGCAGAACGGAGCAATGACACATTTCCCTGTTTTCCCCACTTAGTACTCAGCACCTCTCCAAGCCCTGCAGCTTCTGTGATCATCAAAATTCCCAGCTATTACATATTATTATGTAAGTTAGTATTTGTGAAATGAGGGGGAGAGAAGTGTCTGCACAGCAATTTGACCTGGTTATATGTAATACAACACTCACATGCATTTTTCGGAAGGCTGTCACATTATGGCGCATCACTCTGACATCTGGGATGCTTTTTGTCTGATGATGCATTTTGCAGTTTTGTAAATCAATAGCAGGCTGACGGCTGATTCTCCATGTGTGCCTTTGTTTTATTTTTGATTCTGTCAATAATAGTGTGATGCATTCTGAGATTCCTCGCCTCTATTATCGCACTGAGCAGGGAGAATGGGAAGTGTATAAGGTGCTTGGCCCCGGGGCAGCTGGGAGACAAGGAATTCATGTGTTTGGAGGAACTAGTGAAAAAAACACCTGCGAATTTAGATTTATATTATGTGTATGATAAGATGCCAATTATGATTATTTAAATGTTGTTTTTTAAATTATGCAATATGTAGCAACCCTACCTTATGCAGCTGTGTCTCTAATACATTTTCTGTTATTGCTAGGCTGTAGCCAACCTGAGCTAATGTTCACGTTTTCTAGTGGGTTGATTGCCTCGGACTGTTTCTGGAAGGAGGTTCCAGTAATCAGCATCAGAAGGAATAACTACTAGGTTATGAATATACACTATATTGTCAAAAGTATTAGGAGACTTGCCTTTACACGCACATGAAATCTAATGGCATCCCAGTCCTAGTTCGTAGGGTTCAATATTGAGTTGGCCCACCCTTTACAGCTATAACAGCTTCAACTCTTCTGGGAAGGCTGTCCACAAGGTTTAGGAGTGTGTCTATGGGAATGTTTGACCATTCTTCCAGAAGAGCATTTGTGAGGTCAAGTCTCCGCTCAAATTCATCCTAAAGGTGTCCTATCAGGTTGAGGTCAGGACTTTGTGTAGACCAGTCAAGTTCCTTCACCCCAAACTCTCTCATCCGTGTCTTTATGAACCTTGCTTTGTGCAATGATGAAGGGGGGATTATGGTGTGGAGTTGTTTTTCAGGTGTTGGGCTTAGGGAACTCCTAAGGCGTCAGCATACCAAGACATTTTGGACAATTTCATGCTCCTAACTTTGTGGGAATAGTTTGTGGATGGCCCCTTCCTGTTCCAAGATGACTGTGCGCCAGTGTACAAAGCAAGGAGGAATGATCAAACATTCCCATAGACACAATCCTAAACCTTGTGGACAACCTTCTCAGAAGAGTTGAAGCTGTTATAGCTGCAAAGGGTGGGCCAACTCTATATTGAACAAGTCATACCTCCCAACTTTTTGAGATTGGAACGAGGGACGCCTATTAGCAAAAGTATGTAGGCATAGGACACACCCCCTACTACACCCCCTTAAAGGAGAATTATAGAAAAAGAAAGAATAGTTAAACCCACAAGTGTTATTTTTTTTTTACCACTCCTGTTCCTTTTGAAATTTTCAAATGCAGCAATTTAGAAATTGGATGAAAGGTTTAGCACTGTGAAAGACTTTTTGAAAGATAAAATAGTGCATTTTATATACAACTATATAGATCAGACCAAAATGAGGGACAAATGAGGAGGAAAGAGGGGCAGAGGGACATTGCTCCAAATCAGGGACAGTCCCTCGAAATCAGGGACAGTTGGGAGCTATGATAAAGCTGGGTACATATGGGCCGAAAATTGTCTGAAAAGCGGTTTGGTTCGTCAGGAACCGGACGACTTTTGGCCCATGTTTATAGCTCCTCATCATCCTTCTAGAAACAGGTGGGGGAGACAGTGATTCCTGTCTCATTCTCATCAAGTCAATTCCGACCCTGTGTAACCACGTTTCTTTAAGCCTTGGCCAAGGTTCTGAGCAATTAAAACACGCCCATATTTGCAGTGGCGTACTGCACGTGCCGCATATTTTTTTTCACAGCCCAGGGGCCTAACTTATAGTTTTGCACACAGGCCCACTGCTTTCAGAAAATGTCCCAGGTGTAGAAACTACGTTCCTTTATATTTGTATGGTTCTTTGTGGCAATGTGAATGAGGCCATATTGCACATGGCAAGCTTTTCTGAACAATAGCAACTTCTTATAGAGTTCTGTGTATACACCTGTCCTAAAGAAACAACTAGAAATGTAAAGGATATTTAAAATACTTTATTTTAACAAAACATATAGTGGGGGTTTCTCAAATCTGACTGCGAAAGTGGATATATGCTTTACGAGCAGAATAACTTAAAGGGGTTTTAAACCCAAAAGATAACATTTATTATAGTGCAGCTTACAAATTCTTAGATGTGATGTTGTATTAGTTTTCTTTTTTTGAATTTTTTTCTTTTATTTTCATCTGGTGATCTGGCCGCTGCACATACACACGCTGTCTATGATTGGCGGTGTGCAGTCAGGGGCTTCCTGGCGGGTTTGATCCAAACACACCCAAGCCCAACACTACTGGCCAGATCACCACATCACCATCAAACCACATATAGTGCCAGGTAAGCTGCAATATATTGCATTTTTTATTTTGGGTTTAGTATCGCTTTAAAATTCCTCCATGACCAGGAGCACTGGCAGAGTTGTATGTCAGGACACGGATGAAATGGGCATAGTCAATTCATTGTTGTTATTGTAGCACTAACTCCCGAAGGAGCTGCTGATTTATATCGGGCTGTTACCGTCACCTCCTTACCCGTAGTTTCACCAATACTAGAACTTAGAGTCCATGTTGAGCTTTGTATCCGACAATGTAGGCACCAGTCACTTTTTCAGTGCTTTAATAAAGAATAACTTGAAGAAGTAGCAGGAAAGAGGTAGAAGAAGAGTTTCAGGAAAGTTAAAATACCTTTTATGAAGGGCACTGAGGAATTTGAAATCTTGGGGATAAATGTACTTTCAGTCCAAGGTTTAATCTTTGCTCACCCGGATAGGTCTCTCTCACTGACCTAGCAGCCGGAGTGTAACACGAACAAAAGAAAAGTCTCTGCCACAGACTTTAGAAGAGCGATGTAACTGTAAAGTCCTCTGCCACAGGACGTAGTAGTTTTAGATGAACAGCAACACAGTACCAGAACTTTTAAGCCGACCGGCAGTACTTGTGTGGTAGGTTAGATTAGGATGCGTCCTCCAATCGAGTCACCAGGCCCCTCTTGAGACACCAACATTCCACACGGTCCTCTCCAAAGACGGGTCCTCCCCTGGGTCTTCTCAATTGTCCGGCTTCTTCCCGCAGGACAGACAGCACAGGACCATCCCCGCAGCAGCAGTAGGCCCCAGACAGGCTTCTGGGCATACCTGCACGGCTGCAGCAACGCAACCCTCCGGCCTGGAGGGCCACGAGGTAGAACTAACTGTCACATACCTTTAGGCCAGGAGGGCCAGCAGGTGAAAGAGAAAGAAAAATGGCATCTGCCTCTTAAGTACTCTCTCCCAGAATGCATAGCAGTGGACCACCTCTGCCGAGTTGCCTCCGAGAAAGAAGAGCACTTAATATACTTCAGCTTGTTGCTTTCCAACACTGACCTATGATGACCACGACACCTACAGGTAACAGTGTGGAACTGCACGCAACACAGCCAATGCTGGAACAGAGGCTCATTTAGCCATAGATTAAATTTAAACTATGTACAGAACAGATGACCCACTAAATTTACAATTAAGCGGTAGATTAGAAATCTACCAGCGCTACATTATCTTTTAAGAGTGCTTACAACAGACTCACATTGCCTATTACATGTATCCAGCCTGGGGCTTTAAGGTTGGGAGCCAGTACTATGAGTGAGAGTGAGCCCATTGTCACTGATGTATCAGGCCATCAGCTAAATACATGTGTGCTGTATGTTACAGGTCTGTCTGCGATACTTCTGCTACTTGACCACTTGAACCCCTGAAGGATTTGATCCCTTTCTGACCAAGCCATTTTTTGCTATACAGCACTGAGTCGCTTTAACTGACAATTGCGCGGTCGTGCGACGCTGTACCCAAACAAAATTTATATCTTTTTGTCCCACAAATAGAGCTTTCTTTTGGTGGTATTTGATCACCTCTGTGGTCTTTATTTTTTGTGCTATAAACAAAAAAAGAGCGACAATTTTGAAAACGAACCCAATATTTTTAGCTCTTTGCTATAATAAATATCGAAAAAATAAAAAATTCATCAGTTTAGGCCAATATGTATTCTTCTACATATTTTTGGCAATAAGCATATATTGATTGGTTTGCGCAAAAGTTATAGCGTCTACAAAATAGATACATATTTTTGGCATTTTTTTTTTTCCAACTAATGGCAGTGATTTTTAGCGGGACTGCGACATTGCAGCTGACAGATCGGACATTCGTGACACTTTTTTGGGACCATTGAGGCACTGATTACTGTATAAATGTCACTGGCAGGGAAGGGGTTAACACTAGGGGGCAATCAAGGGGTTGTGTCTTAGGGGGTGTTTCTAACTGTGGGGGGAGGGGACTGACTGGGAGTGGAGAGAGATTGGTGTTCCTGACAGAACGGGGATCTGTCTGTTTACAGATCCTTGTTGTGGTTCTCTGAGGAGCGATCGCGGGTGGCCGGCTGACATCGCGACCACGGGCCACGCGCATCGGCTCCGGTGTCGTGCCACGAGCGTGCGTGCACGCCCCCTTAGAGCTATTAAAGTGGCCGACGGTGACTGGTCGGCAGTTAAAGGCCGGTTCACACCAGAATGCAGTGTGTAAAAGGTTACATACATGCTTCCAGCACCATATTGGAAACACACTGCAGTTGTGATCTGCAGCAGGTGTCAATGTTAGGTTAATGACACCCCAAACACAGGTCACAAACGCGATCCGGTTGCTCTGCATGCACTACTTTTGCTGAAATTCAGCCTATTCAAAATGAATGTGCTGAAATCGCACCCCACTAAAACCGCATGTGAATCGCACAGGAAAGCTCTCTGGTGTGAGCCGGCTCTTAATGTTTCTCTGTTTGATTAATATAAACTTCAGTTTCTGTTTTGCAAATCAGGCTGCCTCTCAGTTAAGCTGGCCATACGCCATACAATCTGATTTTACAATCTCCTTTAGACTTACCAAAGCTATGTAACAGGAAGAAAAACCCAAAGAATTAATTCCATTTGTATCAAAACAGGTGGGTTCTTGCACTACATTGTGGATGGTGACTCTAGAGGAGATTGTACAGTCAGATTGCATAGTGTATGGTCACCTTTAGGAAAGTCTATGTTTTTTATGATATTTGTAACCCCTGCGCCTACAATTCTGAGCAACCAACTGAGACAGTTTTACACAGACCTGCAACAGAATTACACTATAAATGACACAGGTTTTAATCCAGATGAGACAGATTTTAGCTAAAAACGCAGGAACGTAGATGGCATGGGGCCGGAGGGTCAAAACCCCCCAGGGCGTCCTGTCCTAGTGACCAGTGTGCAGGGGGGAATTACTGGTACTGATCCCCCTGTGGCTCCCCCTGCGGCAACTTAATCCCGGAAGGAGTGAGAGGAGGAGAAGCCGGGTTTCAGCTGCTGCAGGGGGAGCCACAGGGAGATCAGTTCCAGTAATTCCCACCTTTTGCGCACCTATCATTTTCTCAGTCCATGATTCCCTTTTGCCTGGGGCTACCTTGTGTGCCCCTTTTGCTTGCAGCTCCGCCGGCTTCTTCTCCTCTCCCTTTCGTAGGCTGTCAGCTGCTGCGGGGCACAGGGTGATTGTTCTAGGATAGAGAGTGGACAGGGTGAATGAACAGGGAACCCTCTTTACAGAGCACTTCCTTTTCATTCACGCTGCAGCGCAAATGAGGCTGCAGAGAAAGAGAATTGGGATCTATGTCTGAAGCCTGGCCTCACACTGTAGCAATGCGGGAACCAGGGCGATTCCAGCGCCAGTTCCCGCATTGCATCTCTCCTGCAGGCAGTTCACACTGCCTTCTGCAAACCGCTGCAGGTGTCAATACAATGCTAATGACACCCCCAGATCGGTTCACAGATTGCAGTGCGAACTGTGGCTTCGGACAGGAATTGGATCGCATGGATGAGAACCAGTGTGGGAAAAAAAAGTCCCTGCACCTTTTTTGTGCGAATCCAATGCGAGTTTAGCCATACACCAAATCCTCACCAGTAGTAAATTTGCGCTTACTCGAAAATAATAAGCCGCTAACACCGCAACAAGAATAATTGCCCAACAAATCAATATAAACCAAAAACGTGTAGCGCTAAATGGAAGAGGCACCTTCAAACTAATAAGGTGAAGAGCCAATGCCCTACATACAATGTGACTAGAACACAGATAAATGTCTCACATTAGGAAACCTAAATAAATACAAAACTGATTTAAAGAAAAAAAGTCTGTGAGTTAGAAACTGAATGGGTCACCACTTAAAAGTGATGTGAAAAGCACCTTCACCGGCATAAGCCATAAAGTCTTAGAAATGATGATGTGCAGCTAGTCCTTAAAAGTCCCGCATATCTATGTTGGATAATGCATGAATGGACCAGCTCTAAATATCACACCACAGTGTCTTCACAAATGTGCAATTCACTCAGATGGTAAAGATGGAGGCTTACCGGAGGGTTTGAACCCAAGACAGTGTATACTGTGAGGGTCAAACCGGCTTTTATTGCTCACTGGCAATAGTAAGAAGACCTTGACAGCCTGAAGAGATCACGGGGGGTTCCTGAAGGCGTATCTTCTCCAAATATAACATATGCGGGGAGATCCATTGTTATATTTGGAGAAGATACGCCTTCAGGAACCCCCCGTGATCTCTTCAGGCTGTCAAGGTCTTCTTACTATTGCCAGTGAGCAATAAAAGCCGGTTTGACCCTCACAGTATACACTGTCTTGGGTTCAAACCCTCCGGTAAACCTCCATCTTTACCATCTGAGTGAATTGCACGTTTGTGAAGACACTGTGGTGTGATATTTAGAGCTGGTCCATTCATGCATTATCCAACATAGATATGCGGGACTTTTAAGGACTAGCTGCACATCATCATTTCTAAGACTTTATGGCTTATGCCGGTGAAGGTGCTTTTCACATCACTTTTAAGTGGTGACCCATTCAGTTTCTAACTCACAGACTTTTTTTCTTTAAATCAGTTTTGTATTTATTTAAGTTTCCTAATGTGAGACATTTATCTGTGTTCTAGTCACATTGTATGTAGGGCATTGGCTCTTCACCTTATTAGTTTGAAGGTGCCTCTTCCATTTAGCGCTACACGTTTTTGGTTTATAGAGTTTAGCCATACAACTGTATGGCTGAACTCGCATTGCACAGACATTGCATGTGATCGGCACCGCAGTGCAGGTGCGAATCACATGCAATGTTTGTGTTCGCTACAGTGTGAGCCCGGGCCCAATCTCTTTCTCCGTTTCATAATTGAGACATCAGAGGTCTGCTTAGACCCCTGATATTTCACAAAAGCTTCCAGCAGCATTGTGAAAAAAAAAAGAAAAATAATTTAAAAACTATAAAAAAATAATTTAAAATATCAAGGGCTCACATGGGTTCTCTGGCCTGTTACTGTATGTACGAACAAAGCCACAGGTCTTAATGTGACATGTGTGTAGGTGTGGGCGAGTGGTCCCGAATGTACACTTTCTGTGTTCGGGGCTGTACACCTGCACCCATACGCCTGCCAAATTTGGATCTGCAGCTGTGTTGCGTCTCCATAGCGTAACATAGGCTGCCTGCACACATACCAAAAAAAAACAAAACACTGATTCACACTGTACAGGCCACAGCAGCCACGTGAATGAGCCCTGAGACCTAATCTATAAACAGAGCTTTATTTATTAAAGTGAGTGTAAATGGTCACCTTGTAAACCCACCCATTCAGTTTTAAATATAAATGAAACACAAAACATTTTTGTATATAAATACCCTTTTCCCGTTATTTATAAGTGATTACATTCCCTCTGTTCTCAGCTGCATAAGAGCTGAGGGGAGGAGAAAAAACAGCACACTGAGCTTCCCAGTGAATGGCTGGGCAGCAGGGACGTCAGTGGTTGGCGAGGCACTGGCTAGTATCAGAGCCAGATTCACACAGCTTACATATTCCCAAGTATGCGATTCTCACTGCGCAAATACCGTGTGACATAAAAAGTTGCAATGACCACCTTTTTATTCCCTAGGGTGTCTGCTAAAAAAATTATATATAATGTTTGGGGGTTCTGAGTAATTTTCTAGCAAAAATGATTTTTACATTTGGAGAGAAGTGTCAGAATTGGCCTGGGTGGCAAGTAGTTAATTACCATAAGTAAGTAATTTTTAAATCAGCCCTCAAAAATTCCACTCACCTGCTCACATTTTGTGAGTGGAATTTGAGGGCTGGCGAGCTATGGCTGCCTGGGAGCGGGGGGCGAGCACCGCCGGCAGCCTGGGTTGAATGGGAGTCTTTCTCCCAGCGATCGCGGAGGGGAAAGAGAGAGGAGAGCAGCCCAGATGATCAGAGTGCAGGGAACACAGCGATAACAGCTTTCATTTCAATTGCTGTGTTCCCCGCCGCTCGCTGTCACATACAGACCCTCCTCCTGGACCCGAGACTTTGATAGACAGATCACACATCCAATCTCGGGACGGGTGATCTGTCTATCATAATCCGGGCAACAATCCTGTTCCTCTCCTCTCTTCTCCTGCACAGGCAGGCTGCATGGTGGGCACAAGCTGCATGGTGGACACAGGCTACAATGGTGGGCACAGGCTGCATTGGTGGGCACAGGTTGCATTGGTGGACACAGGCTGCATTGGTGGGCACAGGCTGCATTGTTAGACACAGGCTGCATTGGTGGGCACAGGCTGCATTGATGGACACAGGCTGCAATCGTGGGCACAGGCTGCATTGGTGGGCACGGGCAGGCTGCATTGATGGGTACAGGTGAGGCTGTGTTGTTGGGCACATTTGAAGCAGCATTGATGGACACAGGTAGGCTGCATTGTTGGGCATGGATAAAGTTGTTAATATTTATTTTTATAACTTAATTCTGCATAAAACATTTAAGTGTCATTTCATAAGATAATTTATGAGGGTGTGTTTAGGGGTGGAATTAGGGGCGGGGCAGGGGTGGGGTTGGATGGGGCAACTGGTGGCGAGTAACCCTTGAGGCCTGGCTAGTAGCTCAGTTTAAATAATTATTATATATTGTTTTTAAGGTAATTTACTATATTTTCAAAAACTGTACTCAAGCGGGTGGCTTAATGGAAAAATTACTGAAGTTTGAAGTTATAACTTCCAACCAGTAATTTCATAGTAAATAATAAATTATTATGTTATAACACATAGCATAATAATATATGATTTAGCTTGATTAAAACAGTACCTTTTCAGCAGCAGCAGCAGATTCTCCCTCTTACCTGTTTGAGAAAAACATGGGCTTATGGGTAAACCTTATACCTAGAAACCCATGTATTTCCTTGTAGTTAGGAGGGCTGGGCTGGAAGGGAGCATTTGTCTTTTAGACACATTCCCCCTCCTACGACACTGCAGTGAGAGGAGAGCCTCCACTGCAGCATTTTTACTGGACAGCTTGGACCAATGGTGCTTTACCATCAGTCCAAGACTCCAAGCTGTCCATTGAGCTCAGTGCCTCTGACAAGAATTCATCCTCCTAGTCTGCTGCAAACAGCATGTGCCAGCTTGTATTTAAACTGGCCGTGCTGTATGTAGCTTCTGACAGACTGCGCAAGGAGCCCCGCATCTCCAGAACCATAGGTGCTAGGAGCCCCAAATTTTGACTAGTGCTGGGGTAGGACTTTGGCTTTGGGGTCTCTGTGACCCCAGGTCGCCGAGCTACGACCCTTGAAGCTCGATCATTTTTTTTTAATGTTAATGGCTGGTGAGGCTCTGCCTCACCTGTCTCCCTGGACTGTATGTCCCTGCTGTGCAGCAGGCACGTGTCAGTAAAAGTCTGATCATTGGAGAACAGGCAGAGTTCCCAGCATGGCTAGAGAACTGACCACAACGTGCTCTCTTGCTTAGTGTGGTCAGTTTTTAAAAGGAAAGCAAGGGGACTAGCAGGAACACCAGGGATTTCACATAAAGGAAGCAATACAAATAGAACGGGAGAATTTCTCATACAAGTACATGGTACAGCAGCCACATATCAGGAATAAGAAGTGTTGGGGTAACAAACGCTTTAAGTCAGTACAATTCTATCTTTCAGATTTAGCAGGAATGGTGTAAGGCATGTTGTGTTTGTGTCCACTAGGGTAACTTGAGCAGAAATATAATTTTCATATTTTTTCGGGGGGTGGGGGGAGGGTGTATGTCAGGTAGGCTATACGGGGCCCCATAATTTCTAACAGCAGTCCCGACAGAGTGATGTGTGCAGCTGGTTTGCACACTATGCAGTGCCTGTGATGTAATATGCCCACATACAGTGCTGCTTAAGTCCCGGCTATCACGCTCTACTTTTGGCCACTGGATCAGATCAACCTTTCTGCCCTTGGTCTCTCTTTAACAGACTGCTCACCACCCAGCCGCTAGTATATCGGTAAGTGACTGTGGCTTTCCTCTCTCTGCCTACTGCTGCCTATTCAATGACTCAGTCGCACTGTCCCACATGTCTGCCTGACTGCCCAGTGCTGGCTTGCCCTAGCCCAAATCAAATAGTCAGGCAGCAGTAGCCCCCACCCTTATAGTGCATCCTTACTGTACCCTGATGTCCCCTGAGCTCTGTGTCATCTATATCTGATCTCCATAATCTACTCCTCTGAACTCCACCTCACTTACTCCTGACCCCTAAACTCTACATCACTTACTATTGACCCCTGAATTCTGTGCCACTTACTACTGATCCCTGAAATCTGCATCACTTACTACTAACCCTTGAACTATACATCACTTACTACTGACCCCCAAAATCGGCATCACTCACTCCTGACCCCTGAACTCTGCCTCACTTACTCCTGACCCCTGAACTCTACATCACTTACTATTGACCCCCGAACTCTACATCACTTACTATTGACCCCTGAACTCTACATCACTTACTATTGACCCCTGAACTCTGTGCCACTTACTACTGACCCCTGAAATCTGTATCACTTGCTACTAACCCCTGAACTCTACATCACTTACTATTGACCCCTGAATTCTGTGCCACTTACTACTGATCCCTGAAATCTGCATCACTTACTACTAACCCTTGAACTATACATCACTTACTACTGACCCCCAAAATCTGCATCACTCACTCCTGACCCCTGAACTCTGCCCTACTTACTACTGACCCCTGAACTCTACATCACTTACTATTGACCCCTGAACTCTGTGCCACTTACTACTGACCCCTGAAATCTGCATCACTTACTACAGACCCCTGAACTCTACATCACTTACTACTGACCCCCAAAATCTGCATCACTCACTCCTGACCCCTGAACTCTGCCTCACTTACTACTGACCCCTGAACTCTACATCACTTACTCCTGACCCCTGAACTCTACATCACTTACTATTGACCCCTGGACTCCGTGTAACTTACAACTGACCTCTGAAATCTGCATCATTTACTACTGACCCCTGAACTCTACATTACTTACTACTGACCTCTGAACTCTGCCTTACTACTGACCCCTGAACTCTACATTACTTACTACTGAACTCTGCCTTACTAC
Source organism: Lithobates clamitans (assembly GCA_037952925.1). Taxonomy (NCBI): domain Eukaryota; kingdom Metazoa; phylum Chordata; class Amphibia; order Anura; family Ranidae; genus Lithobates; species Lithobates clamitans. Next base: position 3,980,877 of record JBBGZY010000049.1, read on the forward strand.
TGACCCCTGAACTCTACATCACTTACTATTGACCCCTGAACTCTGTGTCACTTACTACTGACCTCTGAACTCTGCATCACTTACTAATGTTAGAAAACCTAGAATCGCGCTAAACATAAAATGAAATGTATTCTCATACACCGACCAATTCCATGAATGGTCAAATACCCAGTGAATAAAGTAATATACATAAGGTAAAATGTATGCAGGATATGGACAATCAAATATTGGACAGCCCCACCTTGTCATGTGGGAATGTCATACCAATAATTCCAGTGACAGTGTCATAAACAAAAATATGAGGTATAACCACGGTGAGTGTTCAAATAGGCCTAAATGGCATTATCCTCTGTGATTATAAAAGTCCAACCAAACATGGTGCCACTTTTAAAATAATAGGAAAAAACTTGTGAAGAAATCCACCACCGGTGAGTAAGGGGTTACTGCTTACCAGAAGCCCACAATCCCCCACTACAGAGGATCACAGGAATCCTGTATGCAGAAAAACTTCGCAGGGCACATCAAATGGATCAGCTGTTTTCAGCAGAATGGGGATGATGCTGCGATCTCCAAAGCTCCCCAACGAGGCTCCTAACATTCAAAGTTCTCCTTATACCATTTGGGGATCATGGATGGATATACATAGCAGGGAAAGAAATAAACGCTCCATAGTGATAGTGTAAAATCTTCTTGTTTATTAAATAATAAAATGTATTGCACTTACATAGAAAGCAGAAAAGCAAGCCTTAGTGTCTGGTGCGCCGGCCGGTAGCACACAAACCAACCCGTCCTGCTGGAACGATCAATAGCAACGCGAGGTGACGTCAGCGCGTCGCTCCACCCTACGTGGCGTTTCGTAATAGGTTACGTCATCCAGGTGCCCCTGGACGACGTAACCAGTTCATGGAATTGGTCGGTGTATGAGAATACATTTCACTTTATGTTTAGCGCGATTCTAGGTTTTCTAATTTTTTGCACTGTGTTTATGTTATGCAGGAGAATTGCTGCTGTTTTTCACGTGTTTATCCATTTGTTAGTTTTGAATGGGTTTAAGTTTTATTGTTTTTTACCCTAGCGCAGTTTGAGTTTTCTTTTTCCCTATCACTTACTAATGACCCCTGAAATCTGCATCACTTACTACTGACCTCTGAACTCTACATCACTTACTATTGACCCCTGAACTCTGTGTCACTTACTACTGACCTCGGAACTCTACATCACTTACTATTAACCCCTGAACTCTGTGTCACTTACTACTGACCTCTGAACTCTGCATCACTTACTACTGACCCCCGAACTCTACATCACGTTCTATTGACCCCTGAAATCTGCATCACTTACTACTGACCTCTGAACCCTGCATCACTTACTACAGACCCCTGAAATCTGCATCACTTACTCCTGACCCCTGAACTTTGCCTCGCTTACTACTGACCCCTGAACTTTGCCTCACTTACTGCTGACCCCTGAACTCTAAATCACTTACTACTGACCCCCAAAATCTGCAGCACTTACTACTACTCACTACTACTACTACTACTACTACTGCTATCACTACTACTTAATCTTGCATCTTACTTACACCTGATCCCTGAAATCTGCATCACTCACTCTTGACCCCTGAACTCTGTGTCATTTACTACTGGCCCTGTCTAAACAGACACATAAGAAGTAGTTGGGGGCAGATTTTATTTATTTTTGTTGCAGTGCTACTTTAGAGCAGCTGATAGAGGAATTTATGAATTATGCTGCATAATTATCATAAATCAGTCTCTAATCTGTCTCTTTGCTTCTGTTTAGCATTGCCCCGCTGTGAGACACAATTAATACATGTTCCCCTCTGTATGTAGATTAGTATCATACAAAGGTAAATGGTATGCAGTCACCTATATCATCCAATTGTAATTCAGCAGTACAGAGACAGCAGTAATAAAAATAGATTTAAACCGCAGCTGTATGGCCCTTAGTCTAATTCACTGTGTATCCTATATTTTTAATGATAAAATACTTGTTTTACATACAAGTGTGAGGGTGGAAAAAGCCTAAGTGGTCCATCAAGACTGCCCTTTTTTGTTTTTTTACCTTTTTTCTGAGTATAAATATATATTTCACTTATTACCATCCTTTGTTACAGCTGAAACAGCCACTTGTAGTCTCCATTGAAAGTGCATGTGACAGTGTGACAATGCAGGAGCAAGGACAAGTACAGAATGTTGTCACTCCATACCAGAGCGTGTGAACAAGGACCTTCATAGTAGGGTCGGCACGTATTTTTTGAATAAAAACTGCAGATTTAAACAGAATAAAAAAAAAAAATTAAAATAAAATTGACATGTTAAAGTATACAAAAGATTTTATTAACATGTTTATATACTATTGTAAAGGTGATTACTATAGTGTTACAGCACACAACTATTTTTACTCTATAAGATACATTGACCCTTGCAGCCATTATACGAAGTCTCAAATGAATGCCAATACCTATACCACAGTTTTTAGCAAAATATTTATTGCTGTTTTTTTTTAAAAGTGTAAGGCCACCCAAAGGAGTGATTTTTTGTTTATGGTAGAAGTTGTCTAGCTGAATCTCTTAACCTTCTTGGACCTTGAGGTGCAATCAAAGTGTCTCCCTCACTGCACTCGAGTCTCATTGTCTTCCCTGCTGTGGACATTACAAGGGTGTCTCCGTCTCTGAGGTCTTATTTTCCTTTATAATGCAGAGAGGGGAGCAGGTGGACTAGCTGTGCTCCGAGGCATAAGGAAGCTGGATTGGTGATAGGGAGCTTTTTTCACCTCCAGAGTGATCGAAGAGATAAAAAGAAACTGATGGGTCATCAGACTTACCAGCCTGTACCAAAAACATGCCAGCCGAGGATCTTTTATAGCCTTTCTCAACCAGGGTTCTGATGAATACTGGTCAGTGTACATATTTGTCAGCACACCATGGATCTTCAAATAGCTCCCAAAGGTTTTATTGAATACTGATCACATCACAGAAGAGAAGTGCAATGTTTCATAGGTGCGCAGAACTCCTTTGTCAGGGCATGTGATTCTGGCTCCAAAACATTGCACTTCTCAGCTGTGATGTGATCAGTCTTCAAGAAAACTTTTGGACACTATTTCAAGATCCGTGGTGTGCTGGCAAATATGTACACTGATCTGTGATGTTACCAGTCTCCAGCTGGCTGTTGCTGCAGCACCTGCTGTCCCTAAGCCTATTCCAGGAATGTGTGCATTGGGAATATTGACCTAGGCTGATGAATACTGGGGTATCTTCAAGGCTTGCTGTTTAGGGTAGGGTAGCTCCCAACCCTAACTGTCAAAGGTATCTCTATAATCATGGTAGCTAGAGTACCTCAATAATCAGCCGTTTCTGATCCTTAGATAAGTAACAACTAACGTCAGTTATTATTTTAGCTATCTGTAATAGGGGCATTTATCCCACTGACCACCAATGTAAGGGTCATACTTCCCATTGCTTACCAATGTAAGAGGCATGCTTCTCAATGACTCACCAATGCAATGGGCATGCTTCCCACTGATCACTACTGTGAGGGGCATGCTTCCCACTGACTCACCAATGCAATGGGCATGCTTCCCACTGATCACCATTCACCAATGTAAGGGGCATGCTTCCCACTGACTCACCAATGCAATGGGCATGCTTCCCACTGATCACCATTCACCAATGTAAGGGGCATGCTTCCCACTGACTCACCAATGCAATGGGCATGCTTCCCACTGATCACCATTCACCAATGTAAGGGGCATGCTTCCCACTGATCACCAATGTAAGGGGCAATATTTCCATTGACCACCAATGTAAGGGGCATGCTTCCCACTGATCACCAATGTTAGGGGCGATATTCCTAATGACCACCAATGTAAGGGGCATGCTTCCCACTGATCACCATTGTAAGGGGCAATATTCCCAATGACCACCAATGTAAGGGGCATACTTCCCATTGATCACCAGTGTAAGAGGCATGCTTCTTACTGACTCACCAATGCAATGGGCATACTTCCCATTGATCACCAATGTAAGAGGCATGATTCTTACTGACTCACCACTGCAATGGGCATTCTTCCCACTAGTCAACATTCACCAATGTAAGGTACATGCTTCCCACTGATCACCAATGTAAGAGGCATGCTTTTCACTGACTCAACAATGCAATGGGCATGCTTCCCACTGATCACCAATGTAAGGGGCATGCTTCCCACTGACTCACCAATGCAACGGGGATGCTTCACACTGATCAACATTCAACATTGTAAGGGGCATGCTTCCCAATGATCACCAAAGCAATGGGCATGCTTCCCACTGATCAACATTCACCAATGTAAGGGACATGCTTTCCACTGATCACCAATGAAAGGGGCATTATTCCCACTGATCACCAATGTAAGGGGCATTGTTCTCACTGATCGCCACTGTACGGGGCATGCTTCCCAATGATCACCACTGTAAGAGGCATGCTTCCCACTGATCACCAATGTAAGAGGCATGCTTCCCACTGATCAACATTCACCAATGTAAGGGACATGCTTCCCACTGATCACCAATGAAAGGGGCATTATTCCCACTGATCAGCAATGTAAGGGGCATTGTTCCCACTGATCACCACTGTAAGGGGCATGCTTCCCAATGATCACCACTGTAAGAGGCATGCTTCCCACTGATCACCAATGTAAGAGGCATGCTTCTCACCGACTCACCAATGCAATGGGCATGCTTCCCACTGATCACCAATGTAAGGGGCATTATTCCCACTGATCACTCTACAATACAGGGACACCCCCTTAGAAATAATGGGACATCCCAGAGTTGAGAATCCACATACAGTATTTACAGTCTAAACAGAATGCCAAACAAACATACAAGAATCTAAAGTTTTTATTAGTGAAATCCAATGCCTTTTGTGGACAAACTGATTCCCCCTCTATCAGGGCTCAGGAATTTTTTTTTGCAAATTCTTTACTTTAAATATCCAGCATCCACAGAGCAGTAAATCACATTAGAAGGATACATATATGAAGTGACCCCAAAAAAGGTCATAGAGAGATAATGCAAAGTGCAGGGGCAACCTATTCGGAACACCTAGCAATAACAAAATCAGCAGAACTTAAAAGGGCTCAGGAATTTGGACTGTGCTTAAATGAACTTTAGTTCATTGCATTTTAATGATAAGCAGATACCAGACAAATTTCTACTTGGGTTTTCTTCTTGGATACATTTCAGAAGGTAGGTTATGCCAGTGTCCACAAGTGCAGAACTTAACACTAACATATTCTGCCTTCTGAAATTGTTCCAATAAGAAACCACAGTACAGATTTGTCTGGTATCCACTGATCTGAGTCTATTTACGCACAGGCAATATTCCTAAGCCCTAGTAAAGCGGGGCGTCTGCTTGGTCTTGAAACATTTGATTTTTTGTTTTGCTATGAACCAATTTTATTATTATAAAAACATTGGACTTGTGTACGCTTGTTTGGAGCTCTCATTGGATTCCTATAAACTAATGTAAGGGGACCCTTCAATGACCATCAATGTATGCAGACATTTCTTCACTGAAAACCAATGTGAGGAAAGACTACAATTTTCACCCTTTGCCTTTCTTTTTGGCCAATATTATTATTTTTTTAATTTAATTTTTTTTAAAATAATTTTGTCATATAGAGCAACCATCATGTTAAGATATTAAATTTTTTTTCCCCTGCTGGAGCAAATCGGATCATCCTTTTTTGAGGGATTTTGCCTTCCTCTGGATCAACTTTTGGTATAGCATTCTGTATATTTATTTTATTTCTAGTGGTTGAGGATGGACTTGAGCTGTAAATACAATAAGCAGGGGTTCTGTGAGACCTGAAAATAATTTGAGTTATTTCTTCGTAATCTAAAGGTGGAGAAAGGCTGATCCAATGCACAGACATCTTTACCAGTCTAGAGAAGTCCATTTCTAATTGTGTTTTTTACACTTGTATCTTCCATTTTTGGCCATTAAATTCTTCAAACTCCTTCAAATTATACGCGAGCACTCGGCTTTTAGGGAAATGTACTCACCATTATTTCTCATAAATTGTTTCATCTCATTATTTATTTTTTCTTCCAAACAGTTATATTAGTTGTCACAAAACAGTTACTTTTACGATGCACAGCAAATCCCTTGAAAACCAGTAAACAGACCCTTCACCCTAAACTTTGATTTGTCAGTGTGAATGTGAGTACAATTTATTATCTAGCAGCACGTAGAAAATTGTCTCACATAATCATGCACACACACACATAGACAACCCCTGTGCTCTCCTACCCGAGCCCCCCTCCTCCTGCCTTCCAATTTCATTTCTTTTGCGGTTCACCTTACCCCCCTCCCCAGACCCCTCTCTTTTGTTCAGCTCATTAGCATAAAGCTGCAATAGATCTCCCGTTTAAATAATTACATTCATAATAGAATGGAATGAACAGGGAAAAGGGAGAAAGGGAAATTAATAGGCAGAGACAGAGAAATAAGGAATGAATGAATAAAAAAAACCCCAATGAGGGTCCCTATTGAAAGGGGGGGGGGGGGGAGTACATTAGGAATTTGCTGAACAATACACATTGCAATCTGTTGCCTCTATTCAGACCTTGCTATGAAATGAGAGGCCCAGTCATAGGAAATCTATTTTAAAATACGGTAGCTGAAAGTACATGTGAACTCTAACTGGATGATATTTATTATTCCAATGCGCAATTAAAATGCTTTTTTTTTTTCAATACTGTTTTCACATTTTGTCATACTTTTTTGCCTCTTGGTGTTGCTAATCTCTTGTTTCCCCTTTGCGGACACTTCTTATCTGCATGCACTTTCTCCAGCGCCGGTTGCATGGCATTTCTTTGAATGGGTTTGCAGTTGGTGATAATAGCAGAACATGGCTATGTGATAAGCGTTGGCATGACTGATTATAACTGTGACAGGGTGACAACACAGGAGCTCGATTAGAGGAAGAGACAGAGTGTTGTCGCCCCATTTAAGGAAGTGCGTCCACAAGGACTTTCATGGCAGGATTACCAGGTATTATCTAAATGAAAGCTACAGATTTAAAAATATATTGGTACAAACTTTTTTTAAATGACTTGTAAGAAATTAAATGAGATGTTAGTGATTGGTTTAAGAACTGCCTTATATCTAAAAAAAAATAAATAAAAAAAAAGAGTGTTTATCCTTGCCAGGAAAAATGATTAATTCAGTAGCAGAGAAAAAAAAGACAATGATCCCCACTCAGGGAGAGAATCAAAGTCACTTGGCGCGTCCATTAGTATGAAAGGGGATGGAGTGGACAATGCCTTCACAATGTATCAAGAATTGAGGCATGTGTGCCTGTGACACGTTGATTGTTCTTGTCTTGTGCATGGAACAGGTTGTTGAGGCTTCACAATTTAGATCGTTTACCGGCTCCTCAATCACTATGGAAATTCAAGAACAAACATGGCCACATGCAGGCACAGAACTGCTGGTGCCTCGGCCTCCCTCTCTTGTTCTCTTTCCATGCTTCCCCTGGCTGTTTGTACATTGATGTTATTTCATTTTTGTCCATTCCTAGGACTCTATGTTTGTTCAATGATGTGTGCTCCTAGCGCCTGCTTGTTTAATGTAGGGAGGCAGTGGATTTTTTGCCCTATTAGCATACAGCTGCAGGTTGGCCCCGAACACCCCCCACCACCGCCGTACTATACACACTCCCTTAAGCCATGTATACTTTATCCAGCTTTATCATCACTTCTGCTTACAGGCGGCCAGAAGACAAATCAGCATCTTCTTACACATGGCTCCTCTGGGAGGTACACAGAAAACTCAGGTGAAAAGACAAAAAAGACGGTTTGGCCGAGGGTCCGGTCATGTATGTACAAGCAACTCTGCACTATAACACCCAAGAGTACAAAAAAAAAAAAATTACATAAATTTCTATTATGGTACAAAAAAATTAGCCACACATACATAATAAACATAATAAACACATATAATGAACAGCACTATTTATTACAACAGTGCACAACACTCAGTGAATAGATCTCATGCAGCATACGTCTCCTAACATTACGTATCTACATAAACATGAATATCTTCCACATTCAAAAACACAACAGCTGCCTCCATCAGAAAATCATACAGTAGCTCACCATATGATTTGACCCCCACTCTAATCAAAGGTCAAAAATACAATTTATATACAGGATCCCTATTGCTTTGACCGTGATGACGTATCTAGACCTCACCCCTGGATACCTCTGGATACGTCATCATGCTACATCAACACAGCTAATTGGAACAGTTAGGAATCCGGTGTAAGAAACAATTTATAAAAAAATGTATACTGTTTGAAAGACTACAATGGACCAGAAATTTATACTGAAGATTCAAACCCAAAATATCTATAAAGAATGGGACTATGTCCCTCTAGAAAGGTCATAGTTCTGTTTTTAATAGTTTATAGATAGTTGTTTTGGGTTTGAATTTTCAGTATAAATTTGTGGTTCATGGTAGTCTTTGAAACATTTTTTGAGATGTTAAACTTAATTTACTGGAGACTCCAGACAGAGAGTAATGGGATTGTAAGTCCATTTTTTTTCAGGTTTTCAGGTGTATATATATATATAAATATATATATATAGGCATATATAAGTTGAATTTGTATGTAAGTTGGTACAGGTACATTTTTTTAGTGTAACTCCAGCCCAAACATTTTTTTTACATTTTCGATAGCATAGGGAAGGGTTAACTGTCCATGCAGTGATATGCGATTGCTGACAGGCCCACTGGACAGTAGGTGGCAGCATGCAGTGAGCAGCAAGATGGCCACCCGGTGGTTTCCGTGACCAGTGTGACGTCACGCTGCTTCCATTCTTAAGTACGAGTCGTATGTACAGTAAGTTGGATGTTTGTAACTCTGGGACTGCCTGTGTATATATATATATATATATATATATATATATATATATATATATATATATATATATTTTTTTATATGAATGTGCAATTGTGTAAATCAAAAAAGATTTTTTCAAAGCTATTAAAAACAATCGTCCAGAAGACAGTATTAATGTGTTATTTATTAGTCACTGTGTTTTGGCTTCTTCTGTTATCTCTGCACCTTGTTTCATAGTCCATGTTAATGCAGTTGTAAACCACTGCACAACCAATGCAGTTGTAAACCACTTTTTTTTGGCTTACCTGCAAGACAAAGGCATAATGTGCTAGTATGCATCACATACTAGCACATTATGTGAAACTTACCTCAAAACTAAGCCTTCCAGCGATGCAATGTCATCGCTGGAGGCGGCGTCCATCTATACCCGGTCTTCCTTCTGGGTTCGCGGCTCCAGCTCTGTGGAACCACGGTAACGTCATACGTGCGGGAGCCGCCAGTCACGCCACACTGCTCTGTGGTCATTCCTTCAAAGCGCATGCTACAGTGATATAACTGGCTGCTAGGACAGTAAATATCTCCTAAATGGTGCACGTTTAGTAGATATTAACACTACCTATAGGTAAGCCTTAATATAGGCTTACCTATAAGTAAAACTTAAAGTTGGAAGTTTACTTGCTCTTTAATTTGTTAAGAAATATGGAAACTTTTCCAGGGCACATTAACTGAAGCAACAAAGAAGATGTACTGTATATTATAACCCTAATACACTGAAAGGTGATCAGTGGATTATATCAATCTCTGCATATCAATCTCTGCATTACATTAGCTTGATTCATATATAGGTATATGGGTACCCATCAGTTATCCTCACCACTTGCCTTAGGGAAGACTAATCTATCAAAAAAAAAAAAATTCACACTGGCTGATTAAATTTCCCCAAATCGATGTACAATAATAGGGCGTACACACGGTCGGACTTTATTCGGACATTCCGACAACAAAATCCTAGGATTTTTTCCGACAGATGTTGGCTCAAACTTGTTTTGTCTACACACGGTCGCACAAAGTTGTCGGAAAATCCGATCGTTCTAAACGCGGTGACGTAAAACACGTACGTCGGGACTATAAACGGGGCAGTGGCCAATAGCTTTCATCTCTTTATTTATTCTGAGCATGCGTGGCACTTTGTGCGTCGGATTTGTGTACACACGATCGGAATTTCCGACAACGGATTTTGTTGTCGGAAAATTTTATCTCCTGCTCTCCAACTTTGTGTGTTGGAAAATCCGATGGAAAATGTCCGATGGAGCTCACATACGATCGGAATTTCCGACAACACGCTCCGATCGGACATTTTCCATCGGAAAATCCGACCGTGTGTACGGGGCATAAGTCTGTAAGTTGAACAATGTCATCCTGTTCATCTTGCTGTAATGATCTAATAAGACATCAGCATTCAGTATGGGATGGATTGGAGACTGGGGAGTAATGACTGGGTCCAAGACTTTGTATACAGCTCTCTAGAAAGTTTCATACCTTTTATTGGCAAACTCAAGTTAGTAAAAGATGCAAACTTTCAGGACCACATAGCTCACTTGCTCAGGCTTTATATTTGGTGGCTAACACTCTACTACTGCTATACAGCACTTTACAAATGTTGGAGAGTACAAGAAGGGCAGTGCACTAAAATGTTCAAACATGCCTATAATTGTTCTTTTTTTACCAAATGAATCTTCCTAAAAGTGATATTTTATTTGTGTGTGGAACCTCATGGGCTGAGTCAGGCTTATTGTATGTATTGGATCCTCTAACAGCAAGATCTCCCTGCCGTTATTTCTTGTCCATTCTGGAGTTTTGGGTGTTCTCAACAATCTTTGTATGTTCCAGCTTCCCCTGTTGCATTTTCCATAATATAAAATGAATTAAAAAAATAAGGAGAGTGAGAATCCCTTATAATTACCACTACATGGGTATGGACTCAAAGACTCAAGTACCAGAAACTCACCAGCTGGGTTCCCCAGAGATATAGGTAACTGGTAAGAAATGTAAAACCTCATTACACTATCCTATTCAGTTGGTGTGCTTTATTGTGCACGTTATGATTTTGCATTAAAGTGGTTGTAAGCCTCAGACATGAAATATGAACAAAACATATCCCTCTATAGTGTGTACTTGTCTCAATTAAGTGTAATTCTGTCTGCTGCTTCGTTCCTCTGCTATCAGCGTGAATCATTTCTGACAAATTTTTCTGACACCAAGAAAAAAATGGTAACGGGGAGGGAGCTCCAGCAGAGTGACAACCTCAGCTCTGTTCCGGTGAGCTGTGTGGAGGGGTATGTCCCTCCCTTCCAATCAGCTCTCAGAGCTCTCCTCACTGAGCTCTGCAGTTTAACCTCAGCTCTCCACCCACTTTTTTCAGGACTCTCAGACAAGCTGTAAATTCAGCATTTTTCAATGGATGTAGAGAAGAGAAGACTGTAGATAAACAGGTAAAGCTTATGTAGGAGGATTTGTTTCATCTCTGTGTATCACTTGAGGCCAGTCACTTCCCTGGGTATATGTAAAGGTTTTACAACCACTTTAAGTCAAGACATTCATTTTGAATAGGCTGCCAATGCACAGCAACAAATAAAAAAAAGAAAGAAAAAACCTCAACCTGTAGCATTTTCAAATGCAGTCCACTGCAATACGTGTTGCCTTATGCAGGGCTCAAAATTTCAAGCCCTGAGCTACTAGCCAGGCTTTAAGGGTTATTTGCCACCAGTTGCCCTACTCAACCCTTACCATGCCCCACCCCTAATCCCGCCCCTAAACATAGCCTTATCATCTCATGAAATGACACTTAAATGTTTAATGCAGATTTACGTTACAAAAATAAATATTAACAACAACTTTATCAGTGCCCATCAGTGCAGCCTCACCAGTGCTCATCAGTGCAGCCTCACCAGTACCCATCAATGCAGCCTCATCAGTGCAGCCTATCAGTGCCCATCAGCACAGCCTCACCAGTACCCATCATACAGCCTTACCAGTGCCCATCAATGCAGCCTGATCTGTGCCTATCAATGCAGCCTGACCTGTGCCCATCAATGCAGCTTAACCAGTGCCCATCAATGCAGAGTGCCCAGTGCCCATCAATGCAGCCTCACCTGTGCCATCAATGCAGCCTAACCTGTGCCCATCAATGCAGCGTAACCAGTGCTTATCAATGCAGCATAACCAGTGCCCATCAAAGCAGCATGACCTGTGCCCATCTATGCAGCCTGACTTGTGCCCATCAATTGCGCATAACCAATACCATTCAATGCAGCTTGACCTGTGCCCATCAATGCAGCTTAACCAGTGCCCATCAATGCAGCTTAACCAGTGCCCATCAATGCAGCATAACCAGTGCCTATTAATGCAGCGTGACCTGTGTCCATCAATGCAGCATAACCAGTGCCAAACAATGCAGCCTGACCTGTGCCCATCAATGCAGCAAAACCAGTGCCCATCAATGCAGCATAATCAGTACCCATCAATGCAGCGTGACCTGTGCCCATCAATGCAGCATAACCAGTGCCCATCAATGCAATGTGACCTGTGCCCATTAATGCAGCATAACCAATGCCCATCAATGCAGCATAACCTGTGCCCATCAATGCACCATAACCAGTGCCCATCAATGCAGCATAACCAGTGTCCATCAATGCAGCGTAACCAGTGCCCATCAATGCAGTGTGACCTGTGCCCATCAATGCAGCATAACCAGTGTCCATCAATGCAATGTAACCAGTGCCCATCAATGCAGCCTCACCTGTGGAAGAGGCGAGCCAGACGGATCATCAGAGAGCGGGGATTGCCCACTGTAATAACTTTCATTTGAATTGGCCTGGTGCTTTTGATGACGTCACATGTCCCGCATTGGACCGGTGTTCTGTCTATCAAAGACGCCGAGCCAGGAGACGGGACTGTGTGACGGTGAGCTCTGGGAACACCCGGCAATTCAGATAAAAGCAGTTACAGCGGGCAGTCCCCGCTCTCCGATGTTTCAGTGATTGCACGGAGAATGACTCCCGAACAACCCCGTCTCCTGGCGGTGTTCGCCGCCCCCTCCCTCCGAGGCAGCCCCACACTTGTCAGCAATTATTTTCCACTCACAAAATGCGAGTTGGTGAGTGGAAAATTTGAGGGCTGGTCTTAGGTTACAGTGCAGGTCGGTTGGCACTTACTGTACTTATGCATTGGGGTACCATTCTAAATAAATGGTATCACAACACAAGACGCAGGGTTTAAGGTGTAGAGTAACATGTCGTAAAATATGTATCTCGTTAATGCATCACTAGATTGTGAATGGTACCTTATTCTTCAGCATCTACCAAAAACTGACAAACCAGTTTTGCATTGACCCTTTTAATAGCATGGCATAGATAACAACTACATTTAATGCTAAGTTACATTTATAGTGTTACTAAACCCACAACAGTAAAATCAGTCTGTGGACCCTAAAGGGGTTAATCCTCCGCATTGTGTAAAAAGGCTGTTTGATCCTGTCTTCTCTGATCCTCCCCTTTTTCCACAGTCCCCAAAATATATCTTGATAGTACAGCTAGGGGAAGGTGCATGTGATCAGCACAGGACCAATCAGCACTGTCCAGACAGAGGTTCAGGGGTTCTGCATCCTCCTAGGACAGTAGAGGAGAATGAAAACTCCTCCTACAAGCCAGACACTGATAGAAATCACAAGACTGCTCTAACTGCTGATGAGAAAAGGTATTTAGCAGTTTATATTTACTAAAACTTTTGCATTTCCATGTTCTGTGTACTGTGGGAGACCACATATGGTGAATGCAGGGTCCTGGGTTTAGTAACACTTTAACTTTGTCTTTCCGAAAATGCATTTGCATTTCAGATGTGACATTTTCCACCAATTTGTGCCAATTTTATCACAAAGATGAAATGGCTATATAATATCTATAATAATGACAGCAAATTTAGATTGTATTGGAATAAAGACTTGCTGTCTACTTTGTCTAGTTTAAGGTTTCAGTAGGAATTTTCATAGTGCTTCATCCTAAATATCTTGGTAGAACATTCATACTAAAGCCAGCAGAGAAATATCAGCCAGTATGTTGTGTCTAAAAGGAAGGGCCTTGTCTACGTTTCTGATTAGTACCCTGTATAACTGGGACGTCAATGGAAACCAGCATTGCAGTAGCACCACAATGACAACTTGTAAATGACATGAGTTGTCAGTGTCTGTTTATTGATTCTTTTCTCTTGCAACCCTCTTTATACACACAGATGTTTTTCTAGGGTGACAGCAATTTAATCCTCACCTATCTGCGCAATTATGTTTCTTTTTCTCTTCTCCTAAGTAAAGAAGCCCTCTGCAGAGAAGATGACTGCTTCGAACAATGTGAACTATAAGAAAAGGCTGCAAACCTGCCTGTTAATGACATACCGCAGTATAGAAAGAAAGCAGAACAGTCAGATGTCGGTGCCTACTCGTTATAATTAAAGGTGAGAATACATGTGTCTGACACTTAGACATCAACCATCATTAAATAATAAGTAAAGGTTAATGATAGGCAGGGGAGCAGGCAACTAAATGTGGATAAGAAATCTTCCTGAAAAAATGAAGCTACTAATTACTGACTTTTCTGGCCAAAATGTACCAAGTACATCAAATGAAATTTTTATTAGAATGTAGTTTGAATTTGCATACTTGGACATTTTGGTAAATAGAACATTGAAACTGTGGCTGCCAAACTTATGTAATCATTTTTTATTTGTTTTTTGCTTTATATGTGTATAAAAAATATAGTTCCTACATTCGCATTATTATATGACAGTCACATTATATGTGAAAAATTTAATAGAATAAGAATGAATCAATAAAGTGAAAAACTAAATGTCAGTATTAACAAAAAGGCAAAGAATCATAGATAGACTAGTGTCAGTACCGCCGCCCACGACTCCTGTATAAACAATGCAAAAATATACCAAATAAGTTCCACACAGTATAAAAAGATTCTACTTTAGTGCCACAGATCTTGTGATAAAATCACTATCACTATCTCATGATTATTTTCACTATTGAGTTCCACATAGTACTTTACAGATGGTATGAACTATAAAAATATATCATATAACTAAACTCATATATGTGTTGAATCAACCGTGACAAATATTAAAAACTGTGTACTGAAACATATATTTAACAAAATAGTCCCATGCGTCCATGTATATTCGTGCATATATTCAATCATGATGCTAGATTTATTTTCAAGAGGGTTCCAACTCTCCACTGCGTATTAAGTCCTCTAGATTATTCTTTCACCACGTGTATATATCCCTTCAATGACATACATATGCTCTCACCTCAAAATTTGACCCAGTAATAAGTCTCATGCGCATGGGTTCTCCTATGCTACAGTTGCGTCATCAAATCATATGACTTCATCAGGGGATCACTGGAGAGGCCACTCTATATGTATTACTGCACAGTGCTTCTTTCACTTACCTTTCCTGACGGCTTCATGTCAGCACAGATGGATATAGGCTACGCCCCCCCCCCCCATGCCTCCAGGACTTAACTCATATAAATTTGAGCCCACCTACAGCCTCTGCGTTCATCTTTTTTCCTCCTATGCGCAGGACCTAAGTGTGCTCCTCTACCTGGCTGGTCTAAAGGGCTGGCCGTCCGTCCATGTGTGGATTAGACTGGATGCAGTCCCTGGTGTCTCGGCTAAATGACCCATGATCCAGGGAGCCCCGATGCTGGTCCTCGGGGCGGCTTTTACCCAGGGCTAACAGCCTTGTCTGGGGTCCATGTAAAGTGGGCAGTGGTGTTGGCAGAGTCTCCTCTATGCACGCCCGCGCTATGCCGGTGTTTACGGTCAGATGACGGAGGTTGGGTGAGCTAAATTTGAAAAATGCTTTGTATCCAAATAAATGCTGCATTGCTGGGTATTGTGGTGACTTGGTCCCTGCAGCCTCTATGCATAGCCTGAGCTCCTCCACACGGAGTACTCTGCATAACAGGTACACAAAGTAACACTTTGTCTGTTCACATTAGGCAATAACCTGCTGGTGGCTTCTCATGTTTGCTTTACTATTGTGCCATTGTGCCAACCCTCTCAAAAGACCAGCATTTCCAGAGGAGGTAGAGGAGTTACCTGTGGATGAGTACTGGAGCCAGCCAGCCAGAGTCTTGCTTTTATATGGTTATATATTCTGGCAATGACCAGTCTAATAGCCTTCCCAGGCAAATCAGCCTCTTCAGACTCTCCAAAGAGGAAGATGTGGAGGAACATGACTGTGTGAATCTTGTTTTGAATAAGCAACCAGAGATGAGGATGATGATACCTAACAGGTTGTCTTATTTATTAAACAAGTGACCAATACACTCAAAGGAGTTATTCCCACTTACCCTGTAAAGGGGTTGAATTCTCTGGCAAGGAGCAGTCTCACAGCTTTCCCAAGCAAAACATCCCTATTCAGACTCTATAAGAGGAATACACGGATGGACATGACAGTATGTATCTCACTGGCTCAAGCAGCCAGGGATAAGGATGACACCTAATAGGATGTCACATTCAATAAACACATATCAATACACTCTAATGCCGTGTACACACGACCGGACTTTTCGACCGAACTGGTCCGACAGAAGAAATCCGTCGGAACGAATCCGTCGGACAATTCGATCGTCTGTGGGCTTCATCGGACCTTTTCTGTGGAAAAGTCTGTCGGACTTTAGAAATAGAACATGTTTCAAATCTTTCCGACGGACTCGAGTCCGATCGAAAAATCAGTTCGTCTGTATGCTAGTCCGACGGACAAAAAAGGATGCAAGGGCAGCTATTGGCTACTGGCTATGAACTTCCTTATTCTAGTCTGGTCGTACGTCACAACGTTCGAAACGATCGGACTTTGGTGTAATCGTGTGTAGGCAAGTCCGTTTATTCGGAACTCCGTCGAAAAGTCCTTCGGAGTTCAGTCCGACGAAAAATCCGGTCGTGTGTACACGGCATAAAGAAGTGTTTTTGCTCACCCTTTGAAAGGGTTATCTGCTCTGGTAGGGTTAGGACCTGAAGAAGGAGGCCACACCTCTGAAACATGTAGTCTTGGCAACCATTTTATGTTAGCTAAAGAGGAGACATCTCACTCACCTTGTCCTTCCTATCCGGCCGCGAGTGACGTCATGCAGCGCCGGCCCTACAGCAGACACAGCCTGACGAGAGGAGAAAACAGAGTCCGCAGTGACCTCTCATACCATCACCACTCAGTCTTGGGAGCCAACCCAGTTATACAGGCCAGGAAGGGAGATATACATCCTGCTGTACATGCGATCTAAGTCCCATGTTTGTGAGTGCAATCCTCTATTGTTTGATTTTGCATTTGTATCATTAAAATGGAATTACACTAGGGCACCCGTGCGCTCTCTTTTCCTTGTATATTTCAGATTAAGTCCGCCACCCAGTGTATCTTTGAGAGAGCTGCAGCACTTAGAGCAAGAGAACTTTTTCTATATAGACTGTGAACATTTGAGAGTTGGTTGTGGGGTCAGCGCTGACTTTGGTTTTTTTGTGTTTGGATGGATTCAACATTACTTGTCCTCAGATTTTAATCACCGCCTCCTGAACCGTTGAATTAATTTGCTATTTTTTTCAGATAGCCCTAGGTGACTTAAAGTGACTCACTGACAACAAAGCCCCTTCACTTGCCTTTCCCTCTCCTTTTCCTACTTCTAAACCCTCCCCGAGGTTCTTTGCCTCTTTGCCAACTGATAAATCTTGGTATTGACTTTTTTAGTTGTGTCCTATTGTCTCCCTCAAACATTAAACATTGCATTGTAAAGTTGAAGAATCTCTATGTACTACAACCTTGACCATGTAGCTCTACAAATTGGGCTCTATGTACTCGTTATGCTTACCTCTGTTAAAATGCCAATAAAAAGAATTGCACTAGAAAAAAACTTGTAGGCTAAATCCTGCTTTAGACTGTCATCGAACAGGTGCTGATCAGCTAAGAGTAGATCTACATTCCATTGAGGTGGGTCTTATGGCTTCATGACCTTTATCCAGTCTGGCAATTAAATATCCTCTTGTGTACACATAGATGTCCCTATGTAGGCTCTCCTCCTTGGAAGCGTAGGTATTCAGATACATGATGTCCTTGTTGTTACCACACCGAGAGCCCTATTGACAGTGAAGAGACTGCAGACCCTCTATCAGAACCCCCTACATAAGGTACAGAACACTCTGCCTCTGAACATCTCTCTGTCTTCCTGATTACAATTACCTGAGCTTAGTCAGTGAGCTCTTTTGAAGGGTTTGCTTACATGTCCCATGGTCTAATCAGAAACGTAGAGATGATCATGAGCAGAGTGTTCTCAACCTTCTGTAGTGGGTCAGGTTAGAGGGTCTGACACTGTAAACCAATGAATCTCAGTTGCTGCTCAGTCATTTGACATTGATAAGCTGACAAGCAATGTTGCCCAAATATAATAAATATGCCCTATCATTCAGGTGGCTAAACCCTGTATGTTTTTTTTATTATTTAGACACATACCCTAATTTCACTTTATTTTATTTTCTATGTTTATAATACGCAATTCCATAATGTAACCTACAAAATATAAATCATCTAGTATTATTAAGCCTTGTATGTATAACTGAGAAACATAGCTTTAATGTCAAATGAATTTGCATTATATTTCTAATATTCACATTTTTTTTATTATTACTGTTATAATTTTCTATATTAATTTTCATAATTGTCTGGGTTGGCTAAAATCATATCAGCAGCAGAGTGTTTATTGTATTGGCTATTGACAAAGCAGACGTTTGGATTTAGGATGATACTATTTATTGGCTAACTAAAAGAATGGTAGTGCAAGCTTTTGTGGCATGCTGGCCTTTTATATAAATGATATACAGTATATGGGACACTGAGTATATTTATATATACACATCTTACATACCTAGTTTCAATGATATATTAAAGTGTTACTAAACACTCTAAACATAGACACAATCATAAAGAAGCCATTCAAGTGTGAAAACTCATATGAGTACAAGTTAACCTGTGCGTCTGTTACCTAATCACATACATACATCCAGCCTTAGTATGCTCATTTTATACATCTCATTTCCTCTGCATTTCAAGGAAGGTGGAAAAAGGACACCTCGAATCATTCACTCATAATACTACACAATAAATGACAGAAAGAAAACACACATTATCTTTATTAATGTTTGTTTAATTGATTTTTTTTCCTGTTTGTATGGACAAGGAAGAATAGACATTACTGCCCCCCGCAGGACATCATGTGGAGCTGCATGGTAATAAATCATTTATAAGACCATTGTGGATACAGTCAGAAAAATCATGTTTACTCAGAAACAGAAGACTAAACAATCCCAGGCATGGCAAACATGGACAGGTGGTTACTGTTGTAATTAAGGTAATTCAGGACTTTTTTCTCAATGTCCTTTTGATATCCGTTTTGTTGAAGAACGCGCTTTAGATATTTTTGCGGGGTTTCTGCAAGGTTCAGTTCATCTTCTGTGGCTTTCTGGGCTAGCTGTTTCATCGATAGCTGGTCATGGACCTAGACAATTGAACAGTATTCATTAGAAAGGTCAGAATAGTGCCTGGCCCAATAATTCTTTCACTGTCAGCCCAATTTTTCCATATGTCACAATTTTTCCATATGTCACATACAGTTCATACTAGAAAAGTGCATTATATGGCTTGAAAATGTATGAAAAAACACCAAAACATGATATGCTTTATTAAATCAGAAGATTTTAAAAAAAACAAAATAGACAGTTGACTTTTTATGTTGAATGATATTTGAACAAATGTATACTTTCTGAAAAAATAAATTACATAAAATTTTATTGTTCACAATCATAATGTATTCTACAGTTTTTGTAAATTAGATTAAAGATAAAGTAAAGATTAGACTGTGTTGAGTAAATACATTTTAAATGAATCATTTCCAACTCTTTTTCTCTTTGATTGTCACAACATATAGGACATGTTCTTGCCCGTTAAAGAGTTAAAGGACCAAAGGATCTCTGAGAACCGAGCGGTCGGCAGTGTTAGATCGCTCGGTTCTCAGCCTTAGAGCCGGTGGGGGACAGATGCAGTATCGGACCGATTCTACTTCCACCTAGGTAAGTATGATTCTAAAATTTAAAAAAAAAATCCCATACCTCTCTTTTAAGCCTTACACGGATCGATCTTCTCTAAAGTCAATTGATTCCCCCGTTCAACATAATAGTGTGGATGCAGAAATCTCTATTTCTGCCACTTTTATTTATGTGCTGCCAAACAGTGACTGCATCTGATAGGCTGAGTTGTTGTTATTTTGGTGGTGTAACTTTTGATTTATTATTTATGTTTGGGTATTAATATAAATAATCTGATATCCTTGCCACACAAACTATTTCTCACTAGACATATACAGCCTCCATGTTAAAGGGAACCTGTCACTTAAAGCAGACCTTCAGTCATTTTTTCATCTTTCCATCTATTGAATCTTCTGCCCTTGCTGTTTTAACTTTGGATAGTAAAACATTTTTTTTCTGCCAGTTAATACCTTATACAGCCCACTTCCTGTTTCTTGTCTGGTAAAACGCCTAGACTATGACATCATGCACAGCATTCTCTCACTCTCGTGAGAGTTTGCCAGGAAGGGAAGAAGGATGAGTCATAAGAGGGCCAATGGGACGTGCAGAGCTGGAGGTGTGCCTCTGTGTGACTGTGTAAATCCAGGAAGTGAACAGGCAACAGATTCAGCTGCCCACAGTTAAAATGGCCACAGCCAGACTCAGTGGAGGGAGATTTCTGCAGCATATTTGGCAAGTACAGAATCACAGTATATAAAAATAATATGCAAAGTGGTTGGAGGGAAGCTTCAGAATGGCAAAGGTGTTTTTATTACAAATTATGTGAGCAGACTGCAGTTCCTCTTTAGCCATGAAGCCTCATTCACAAAAGCTTTAATTTGTCCCACTTTATACATTGACCAGTCGACCCCATATTTCTGGGGTGTCAGATTTTTCGGAGCCATTGGCACAGTACACACTAGCACTAGGGGACACATTTGCTGTATACGCTCGCTCCTCAATGACTTTCATTTAAAAGTGGGGCAGAACACTGCCCGAGGCCTGCACTTACCCATAGCACTTAGCCCATGTGACCTCAATTTAGACAAAGCCACATACTTTCACTGATCTGGTTGTGTAATGTTACAATGTTACAATGCAGACGTTAATTGTATTTGGGAACAACTGTGTAAAATAAAACACTAGAAAAAAACCTGCTTTAGAGAAGCTCGATTCTATGCAGACGTCATACTACTGATGCTAGAAGTCTGGTTAGTAAAATGGAAGAACTAGAACTTCTGCTACATGAGGAGGATTTTCACTTTGTGGAAATCTGAGAAACTTGGTTTGACAGCTCACATGATTGGCTTGCGGGGGTACTCCCTGTATCAGAGGGGCAGGGTAGGTAGAAGAGGGGGAGGGGCATGCCTGTAAGTCAGAAGTGATTTTGCTAGTGAATATATGGGATGGAATTGCTAACAGGGCTAGTGAGAAGGTAAAAACATTGCGGCTGGAGGTTCTAAGGGACAAAACAAATAGAATTGTGGGTGTATGCTATAGGCCCCCAAACTTTAAAGTGGTAGTAAACTCTTGATAAAAATGTTTAAAAAGTTTCTTCCAGCAAGGCAATATCATAATGTGCTAGTAGGCACCGCATATTATGAGTGACTTACCTTAAAACGAAGCCCTCCAACAGCGAGCCGTCAACGCTGCAGAGGCTTCTATCTTCACCCGGTCTTCCTTCCGGATCCTCAGATTGAATACCTGAGCCATGATGACGTCGATGACGCATACACGGGAATCTCAGCCATGACATACAGCTCTGAAAGAACGGCACAGGTATGCCATTCCTTTAGAGCGCACACGCCGGTGACGTCACTGGCTGCTGCTCGCTAGAATATCTCCTAAACGTGCTTTATTATAATATTGTAAGCTTGCCTGTAGGTAAAAATAATGAGCGAGAGTTTACTACCACTTTAATCACTTGCCTTCTGGAAGATTTACCCCCCTTCAGGACCAGACCATTTTTTACTATACGGCACTGCGTTACTTTAACTAACAATTGCGCGGTCATGCGACGCTGTACCAAAATAAAATCAATGTCTTTTTTTCTCACAAGTAGAGCTTTCTTTTGGTGGTATTTGATCACCTCTGCAGTTTTTATTGTTTTGCGCTATAAACAAAAAAGACCGACAATTTTGAAAAAAAAAAAAAAAAACAATATTTTTTAATTTTCTGCTATAAAACACATCCAAAAAAAAAAAATGAAAAAGAAATCAAATTTCTTCATCAATTTAGGCAAATATGTATTCTGCTACATATTTTTGGTATATGTAAAAAAAACCAAAAAAAAACAATAGGCATATATTTGTTGGTTTGCGCGGAAGTTATAGCGTCTACAACCTATGGGATATTTTTATTTACCGTTTTTACATTTTTTTACTAGTAATGGTGGCAATCAGCGACTGCGATATTGCGGCGGACAAATCAGACACTGACACCTTTTTGGGGACCAGTGCCATTAATATAGTGATCAGTGATAATATTATACACTGTCACTGTACTAATGACACTGGCTGGGAAGGGGTTAACATCAGGAGCGATCAGAGGGTTAACTGTGTGCCTAGCTGATGTTTTCTTACTGTGGGGGAAGTGCTTGTACTAGGGGAAGGCATGGATCCGTGTCCCTGGTTTGCAGGAACACAGGATCCATGCCCCCTGTAGTGACAGAACGGTGATCTGCCTTGTTTACATAGGCAGACCACCGTTCTCCCTCTGTACCGAAGGATCGGCGGGTGCTGGCAGACATCGAGTCCATGGTACCCAACGATCAGCTCCTGCTGTGTACAATCACAGAAGGTACAGGCCGCCGGCAGCACGCATGCACGCCCCAGACTCAGAAGTGTTGTATCAGGTACTAGGTACGTGATCCAGCGCAGACATGCAATGTTACCACTGTATATCTAAGTTTATACAGTCGCCAAGTGGTTAAGGAGGAGGAAGAGACCAATCCACTTTCAGTTAGATATGGCGAGGAAGCAGGCCAATGTTATATTCATGGGGGAATTCAACTACACTGGTATTGACTAGGCAGACAGAACTACGCACTCAACTAAGGCTTGTCATTTCATGAAAATGATGACGCATGACAATTTCAGGAGTCAAAAGGTGGATGACCCAATAATGCTCTGCTCACCCTATTAATTACAAACAACAAAGAGCTGATTGTGGATGTGAAAGTAAGGGATAACTTAGGAAACAGTGATCACAGAGTAATTACATTTGACATGAATTATAGGAAAAGGAGACATGAGAGTAGGACAAGTAAACTAAATTGCAGCCCTTCATACTACATGACACTAAAGGGGATTGAAATCTTGCAACAAGGAACACTGAAGAAAAGAGGGGGTGCTTTAAAGACATGACATTCAGCAGGGCATTCCAATGGGCAATAAATTCAAAAGAACAAAATTTAAACCTGAGTGGCTAAACATTTGCGTAAAAAAAGGCATATCAAAAGACATATAAGGCTGAAAGGTAACCATTGTCATTTCAAAACTACAAAGAATGCAATAAGAAGTGCCAGAGCATACTCAAGGCAGTAAAAATAGATTACAAGAGACACACTGTGAGGAAAAAAGAAATCCCAAAACGTTTTTCAAATATACTGTATTAATAGTAAAAAGGGGAGGTCAGAACATATTGGCCCCATAAGAGATGATCAGAGGAAGTTGCTCACAGATGACAGGGAGAAGAGAACTGTATTAAATACATTCTTCTCTTCAGTTTATACGAATTAAAAGAAGGGGTATAATAAACAATGTATGGAATGTACTCTTGTGTCTGAAAAAGACAAGTGTTCAATAAAGACTAGAAAAACGTAAATTGAACAAATCACCAGGACCGAATGGTTTACACCCAGGAGTTCTCAAAGAACTAAAGCCTGGTACACACGGACCAAAAATCTGCCAGTTCAGCAAGAACCGGACAACTTTTAGTTCGTGTTTACAGCTGTCTGTTCAACAGATGCTGGTCTAAGGACTGATTTGATGGTGATGTGGAACTTCCTTTCACAATTGGTGGTGTCAGAGGGGAGTGTAGATGCATTCAAAGAAGTTTTAGATGTGTTTCTTAGTGGACACAGTGTACAGGGATATTGGAAATTGTAGAGACACATGCATACACACTCACACTCAGGTTAAACTGGATGGACTGCTATCTTTATTCAACCTTACCTAAAATCAACAGTTTTCTACTGCGGATTCTTTGGCTAAGGCAGCATGCGTTTGATAAGATAACAAAAAATTCTGCAGTATGCTCTATGACACATTCATCTGCCTCATATGTGACAAACTCTAGGCAGATATAAATAACATAATTAATGCAACTATGTAAACTTTATTACATCATTAACACAGACAACACAATAAGTCTCCAAAAACGTAGCTGTGCTCCTGAGCATCTGTGGCGAAAGACTAGGTCTCAGGAAGAATTCAACCACCAAAAATCTGTCCTCCAAGAATACACTTCCAGCCTCCACATTACCAAACAGACCTATTTTATCACTCTCATTAACACCTTCTCTTTTCTACCTTTAACTCTCTACTTTGCCCTCCCCTGCCAAGGAAATCTTTAATCACTTCGAAAATAAGATTGATTCAATTAATGATGAGATCTCCACTGTACAGATATCTCCCCACTTAACATTCCATGTTCACGGGTACACTGAGAACTTCCCTCATTTAACCCTGCTACTATAGACAAGGTTGCTAAACATTTTCTAATGCTCACCTAACCACTTGCCCCCTGGACACTGTTCCCTTGCAAATACTATGTCACCCTCTGGCTCTATCCTACACTCTCTAACTCACATCTTCCATCTCTCCTTCTCTTCTGGTATCTTCCCCAACATTCTAAAACATGCACTGGTCACTCCCATACTTAAAAAGGCCTCATTGGATCCCATCAATCTTTACAATCTACGACCCATCTTCCTGCTCCCCTTTACCTCCAAACCACTTGAACGTCTGGCCTACAACTACTTGAGTGACCACCTCACTGATCATAACCTTCTTGATCCCCATCAATCTGGATTTTG
Organism: Lithobates clamitans; assembly: GCA_037952925.1. Lineage (NCBI taxonomy): Eukaryota > Metazoa > Chordata > Amphibia > Anura > Ranidae > Lithobates > Lithobates clamitans. Next base: position 4,005,990 of record JBBGZY010000049.1, read on the forward strand.
CCTGCAACACTCCATAGAAACTGCTCTTCTAAAACTCACAAACGATTTACCAACAGCTAAAACCAATGGGATCTCTTCTGTACTCTTACTCTAGGTCTTCTCTGCTGTCTTTGATACAGTTGACCACCCCCCTCCTCCTCAGAAAAACGTCACTCCTTTGGTCTCTGTGATTGTACACTTCACTGGTTCTCATACTACCTATCCCACTGCACCTCCAGTGTAAATTACAATTCTACTTCCTTCTCTTCTCTTCTTTTTTCTGTCAGGGTCCCCCAAGATACTGTTTTTGGACTTCTCTTATTCTTGATGTATACCTCTTCGCTGGGTTAGCCTCCCATGGCCTTTCATCTCATTTCTATACTGGTGACACCCAAATCTATCCCTGAGTTCATTCCATCAGTCTCCTCACGCATCACTAATTTACTAAAAAACATATCAATCTGGATGTCACACCACTTCCTCAAACTCATTCTCTCCAAAACCAAGTTCATAATATTTCCTCCCCCACATGCCCTTTCCCCTGACTTCTCTGTCCATCCTATCAGTCCATCCCCGCATGCCAGTGTTCTAGGTGTTATCATAGACTCTGCACTCTTCTTTCAAACCGAAAAAACAACTATCACTGTCCAAATCTTTCTGCCTCAACCTCCTGAACATTTCTAAAATACACCCCTTCTTAACCAAGGACACCACAAAGCTTCTAATTCACTCCCAGGTTATCTCTCACCTCGACTACTGCAATTCTCTCCTCATTGAATTACCTTTACATAGACTATCCTCCCTTCAGTCCATCATTAATGCTGCTGCCAGATTCATCCACTGTTCCAACCGTTCAGTGTCTTCTACCCCTCTCTGTCGATCCCCCCATTGGCTTCCACTCACTCAACAAATACAACACTAACAACAACTTGCAAAGCCATCGACAACTCTGCCCTCAGCTATATCACTAACCCTGTCTCAAAATACCAACCACATTGTTCTCTTTGTTCCTCCCAAGACCTCCTGTGCTCTAGTTCCCTTGTCACCTCCTCCTATGCTCACCACTAGAGTCTCTCCCATTTTCTGGAACTCCCTGCCCCAATCTGTCCAACTAGCTCCTACTCTGTTCACTATTAGGCGATCCTTGAAGACCCTTCTCTATTCTACCTCCATCTGGCAACTGTACTTTTATTTTCTCCATCAGCCCATCACCCACATTTATTACCTTTTGTATCACTTGACCCTCCCACCTAGATTGTAAACTGTAACGAGAAGGCCCTCTGATTCCTCCTGTACTGAATTTTACTATATCTGTATTATACCTGTATATATATATAAAATAAATTACCGTATATACTCGAGTATAAGTCGAATTTTTCAGCACCTTTTTTTGTGCTGAAAGTGCCCCCCTCGACTTATACTCGAGTCAAGCACTTTTCTGCAGCAAAAAAATTCATTTTCCGAACCGACTTTGGGGCCCCGTATCTCAGGGCCACTTGATGCTAGAAACCCCAAATTTGGTGTGTAAACCCAGAGGACCTAGTTCCACAACATATCCAAAGCTGGAGTTCCTAGCACTAAGTGACCCTGAGATACGGGGCCCCAAAATCGGTTCGGAAAATGTCATTCTCTGCTGCAGAAAAGTGCTTGACATTTTCTGAACCGACTTTGGAGCCCTGTATCTCAGGGTCACTTAGAGCTAGGAACCCCAAATTTAGTGTGCAAACCCAGTGAACCGATTTTTGTGGTCCTGTATCTCGGGGCCACTTGATTCTAGAAATCCCAGCTTTGGATATTTTATTGTACTAGTTCCACTGGTTTTGCACACCAAATTTGGGGTTCCTAGCACTAAGTGGCCCCGAGATACGGGGCCCCAAATTCGGTCAACTGTGTCCATCTGTAGCTATGTCATTTCGGGACACTTTGGGTTCAGAGACCCCAAATTTTGGCTGCAGCTAGGGGGCATCTAGGAACCCTTAACTACCAAGTGTGAAGTTCGGGGAACCTATGGCTGCAAATGGGCACAGTGAGGCATGCAAATGGGCACAGTGAGGCTGCAAATGGGCATTGTTGACCCTCTTTTCCACTTACAGTAGCTGTGCATTTCTCACCCTCGTCTTATACTCGGGTCAATAAGTTTTTCCCATTTTTTTGTGTTAAATTAGGGCCTTGACTTATACTCGGAACGACTTATACTCGAGTATATACGGTAGATTTTGTCTTAGCCTCTTGCAGTCTATGTATGCCAGAGCTGGAGTGTGAGAGGAACAAGCAGCCAATTAGTTTGTGTGCTGATAAGATGCATGCTTACAGGAGAAGAATGACAGAGTGATGAGCTGATCACAGCACTGCTTCTCCTTTCACTATCCAGTCACACACTGGGGTGATCAGAGAAAGTGGGTTGAATGAGGTTGGCCATCAGATTGAAGACTTCTGGTGCAATAAAAAGCACTGCAGGGGAAGTCTCTGGATTAGAGCTGAATTTTGCAGCAAAATCGTTTTTTGTTTTTTTATCTTTTATTGTTTTTTTTTTTTATCTAGTTATATTTGACTGGAGCTCTGCTTAAAACATCACCAATTACACCTTTTAATGAAAGAATTTGATGAATAGGAATAAATAGACAACACTGACACATTTCATTAACACAAGTTGCTAAATAAGGCTTATTGAGGCCTTAATGTTAATAATTTTAATATTTAAAGTGGAACTCCGACCCAACATTAACTATGCTAACGTGTGTTAGGTTAGTCAGTAAGCGGTGGCTGCAAGGGAGAGGAGGGAGCGCTCAACAAAGGCTCACATAGGCTCCCATGTCCCAGCAGTTGTTGGCACTCCCTCCTCTCCCCTGCAGCAGCCACTGACTGACACTGGAGGGCCAGATCCCAAGATGGGACTGGAGTGGGCTAAAAATAGGTAAGTATACACATTTTTTATTACAAAGGTTACGTAGCATAGGTAGCAGGAAGAGGGATTGGACAGCTTTAAGACTAGTTAGTGCTAGGTAGGAATTCTACTTTAAATAATTATTATTCCTAATTATTATTATTAATAATAATTAAAATTATTTGTTTAATTTCTATACTTATTCATTATAAAAAATGTATTATCATTATAAAATATTTACTTATTATTCATTTATTTATTATTAACCCAAAGTATTATTACTGATATTAATAATAAATATAATAATAACAATATTTATGCAACTTCCTATATTTATTATACAATATGTTTTATCATTATAAAATATTTACTACTTATTCAATCATTTATTAATATGATTATGATTATTGAAAGTAACAACAACAATAATAATAGCGATGTATTTCATTTTCTTTATGATTTTAAAATATGTATTATCATGATAAAATATTTACATATTTATTATTAACCAAATGTATTATTATTATTCCGATTATTCTGAATAATAATAATAATAATAATAATAATAATAGCAACAATAATAATGCATTTTCTTAATTTTCTATATTTATTTATTATAAAATATGTCTTATCATTCTAAAATATTTATTTATTATCATTATCATAAGTATATAATGATTAGCTCAATGTAATAATACTAATAGTAACAATAATAATTAATTAATAAATAATTAATCATTATTGAATCTTATTGTTAATAGAATCTGAAAGCAAATATGCTTTTGTTTCATGAATCTAATTTGCCTTCAGAAAAGGATGCATCTGATTGGCTACTGTGTTGCAGTCAGACATGGATAAATAAGGCCTACCCTTCTTGTAGGAAAATCACACCTCCCTGTGGGGACGGGACCTAGGATACCAATACTGTCCACATTTATCAAATATATTTTGATAGGCTGGTGTGAAAATTCCTTATTATAGATGAGGAAACCTATCCAGAGACAAGTGTAGATCATACGGGGCTGAGAGACTTCATCAGTAAGCAGGATGTGCTGCTAATTGAAATCACACTACAGATCAGTGCTGTGTTTGCACCCCAGGGCTATGTTTAACATATCTGTAATAAAACATAAAGGAAAATCTAATCCGCCCAGTTTAGGAAAATGAGGGATACTTCCACAGAAACAACATCAATGTCCAAATCCATTAATGCCCCTGACATCATTCACAAGGAAAGGACTTGTTTCTAGAAAGGAGTCATACGCTATAATCAAAAACTGAAAATGTACAGTATAGGATGTGTGATGGGGTGTTTTATGAGAGTTTCTGTATATACTTTATTTTATTTATTTTGTTCATTTTTGAGGAGTTTTTTATTTTATTTTAAGGTAATTGTGAAATAATTCACCAATGCCGAGTACTGAGGCAGGCAGCTGTGATGTTTTCAGGAAGATATCTACACCAACTTGCCTTGACCCACCAGTTGTGATCTAACTGCACTGCTTATGCCGCGTACACACGAACGGAATTTCCGTCGGAAAAATCTTGGATGTTTTTTTCCAACGGAATTCCGCTCAAGCTTGGCTTGCATACACACGGTCACACAAAAAGTTTGCTGAACTTTCGACTGTCAAGAACGCGGTGACGTACAACACTACGACGAGCCGAGAAAATGAAGTTCATTGCTTCCGAGCATGCGTTGAATTGTTTCCGAGCATGCGTAGGAATTTTGCGCGTCGGAATTGGTACAGACGATCGGAATTTCAGATCGGAACTTTTTCTGACCGAAAAATTGAAAACATGCTCTCAATCTTTTGCTGGCTGGAATTCCGCCAGCAAAAGTCCGATGGAGTATACACACGGTCACATTTTCCGACCAAAAGCTCTCATCGGACTTTTGCTGGCGGAATTTCCGCTCGTGTGTACGCGGCATTAGAGGAGCAAAGGAACATCACTGAGTGTAAAATAAGGTATGTAATGAGGAGGCAAAGGTTGTATTTCAAAATATCATTAGCATGTTGATCAGGCAAAATGGAGGAATCAGGAAAGCAAAATATAAGCAGATTAAACCTCAACTTTATGTTTATGGACCGGCATACACACTATATTACCAAAAGTATTGGGACACCTGCTATTACACGCACACAAACTTTAATGGCATAGGGCTCAATATTGAGTTGGCCCACCCTTTGCGGCTATAACAGCTTCAACCCTTCTGGAAAGGCTGTCCACAAGGTTTAGGAGTGTGTCTATGGGAATGTTTGACCATTCTTCCAGAAGCACATTTGTGAGGTCAGGCACTGATGTGGACGAAAAGGCCTGGCTCACAGTCTCCACTTGAATTCATCCCAAAGGTGTTCTATAGGGTTGAGGTCAGGGCTCTGTGCAGGCCAGTTAAGTTCCTTGACCTCATCCATGTCTTTATGGACCTTGCTTTGTGCACTGGTGCGCAGTCATGTTGGAACAGGAAGGGGCCATCCCCAAACTGTTTCCACAAAATTGGGAGCATGAAATTGTCCAAAATGTCTTGGTATTCTGACGCCTTAAGAGTTCCCTTCACTGGAGCTAAGGGGCCAAGCCCAACCCCTGAAAAACAACCCCACACCATAATAACCCCCCTCCACCAAATGATTTGGACCAGTGCACAAAGCAAGGTCCATAAAGACATGGATGAGTGAGTTTGGGGAAGAGGAACTTGACTGGCCTGCACAGAGTCCTGACCTCAACCTGATAGAACGCTTTTGGGATGAATTACAGTGGAGACTGTGAGCTAGGCCTTCTCGTCCAACATCAGTATAAATAATAATAAAAATACCCGTGCTATAAAGACGATTACTAAAATAAACTGACATTTCATTTCTTTTTTCCAACATCAGTGCCTGACCTCACAAATGCGCTTCTGGAAGAATGGTCAAACATTCCCATAGACACGCTCCTAAACCTTGTGGACAGCCTTCCCAGAAGAGTTGAAGCTGTTATAGCTGCAAAGGGTGGGCCAACTCAATATGGAAACCTACGGACTAAGACTGGGATGCCATTAAAGTTCATGTGCGTGTAAAGGCAGGTGTCCCAATACTTTTGGTAATATAGTGTACCTTATGCAGTCCATGAACACCATTACACAACGCTAAACTAATCTGATTTTAAAAATATGAATTTTGCTCTTTCCATACCAGTAGGCCATTTGTGAATGTGAAGCCTGCCCGGAACACTTCTAATAATTTTCACAGCTTTGTCCTACCCTTATCTCTAGGACAGAGCAGCCATTAGAATGAGTGTCTCTTACTGGTACAAGAGTGAACACTGTCCTTCCTTTGTCGCCGCTGAGTTCATCTGCTTAGTGGAGAGCATAATGCGTGTGTGCAGCCTTGGAAAAAGGAGGACAGTCACTCCTAAACTGCTAGGGGGCGATCGTCCTAACAGCTGGTCCATCCTACGAGAGGACAGGACTGAGCTTTTCAAAACATTAAGAAGCATTGGGGACAGGTTTCACTAACAAGTTCACAAAGGGCCTACATGTATGGGAAGAGCATAAATACATATTTGTAAAATTGGATTCATTTAGATTCATGGAATGGATATGTATTTTCTCGACTTGGACAAGAGCCATTCCATAAATGTACACTAAACTGCACATGCTTGGCTTAGTGTACACAAACTCAGACATGCAGGGAGAAGGATTTATGGCAGAAGAGACCAATAGGGTCTCTTCTGTCACAAAAAGCTTACCTGTCAATGTTTCTTTTTTTTCTTTAATTTCGCTTTAGGTTACTCACTGGTTGTTTCCATGCAAGCAGGTAATGCTATTTTTCATATTAGAAAACCCAGAATGCTTTGCAATGGGGTGTCATGGACGCCCCCTCTATAAAAATGTATTTTAAGAAAAAAAAAAAAAGCAAATCATTAAAAATGTATTGAATACCAGTTTGTTACTTGTAAACATCCCAATAAAAATAAAAATGACCATTATGCTTTACCATTAAAAAGGCAATATAGCATTGTAACTTTTTCTTAGATAGAACTTAATGTTAGTAGTCCAATGAATATGTATTAACTTTGTTTTTTATCTATTCAGTAGATATTTATATAGGGGGGGTCATTTTGATCTTTAAGTATTACTGCAGATTGAACACAGGATTAATAAGCCTGTAGAGGAACAAAATAGCATTCAACACAATGAGACATTCAGTAAAACCTCGGATTGCGAGTAACGTGATTTACGAGTGTTTCGCAATAAGAGCTGTTTTTTTTTTTTTTTTTAATTCTGACTTGATTTGCAAGTGTTGTCTCGCAAGATGAGCCTCTGGGGTGTGCAGTACCGCATGTGGCCAGAGTTGAGGGGGGCCCGCAGACACTTGGAGACCACTTGGAGACGCTCAGAGACCACTCGGTTCCCGAGCGTCTCAGAGTGCCTCCGAGCTTCTCCGAGTGGTCTCCGAGTGTCTCCGGCACCTCCCCACCTCTGGCCACATGCAGTACTGCATACACTAGCAGGGAAACTGGAACAAATTATCTGAGTTTCCATTAATTCCTAGGGGGAAACTCGTGTTGATATACGAGTGCTTTGGATTACAAGCATGCTTCTGACACGAATTATGCTCGTAATCCGAGGTACTACTGTATACTCTTGTATGGTTTCCTTTGCAGCTTGAGGAGGGAGGGAGGGTGGCTGGGAGGTGTCTGTGTTGCCTTGACAGGGCCTGCAGCTTACGCATGTATTTGCAAATGTGTGCAAAGGAAACCCCAGTTTTTAACGCATACAGTTAGAACGGACAATTCGGTTGGTTAGTAGGCTGGTTGGTAAGATTAGCTGGGAAATTCTTTGGTTTTGTTTTGCATGCGTTGCCCTTCCAAGTGCTCCTTGCTGCAAAGGCCAGTTGTAGATGGGGGCAGTGGCCATTTGTTTGTACTAGGGTGATATTGGTGAGGGGACGCACTGGACACCTTTGCTGCCATTGTGCTATATGCTGGGTGCCCAGTGTACCCCTGTGCCTTTAAGGAGGGGTGGGCTCCATCCAGGCTCACCTGCCCTCTGCCTATCCATTATAATGCATGTGCTTCTACTATGGGGCCTCTCAAAATTTTGAGTTAGGACTACAGATACCAGGGTGCCTTGATGGGCCTCTGTAGCTTACGCATGTACTTGCAAATGTGTGCAGACTAAACCCCTGTTTTTAACTGTAATGCCTCGTACACACGATCGGACTTTCCGCCAACAAAACCGTGGAATTTTGTCCGAAGGGCGTTGGTTCAAACTTGTCTTGCATACCCACGGTCACACAAATGTTGGCCAACAATTACGAACGTAGTGACGCAATAGATGTACTACGTGATTTTTCACCTCTTTAGCGCCACCCTTTGGGATGCTTCTGCTAATTTCGTGTTAGTAGAAGTTTGGTGAGTGTTTATTCACGCTTTTCTTTTCGCCTTTTTCATTCATCACTTTTCAGTTGGCGCTTTTCATTTTATGCTTTATAGTTAGTTTCTGAACGGCCGTTCGTCAACCAGACATGTTGCGGAATTGGAGGAGATAACGTGTTATTTATTATTGGCCTTGGAGTTATTGCATTGACATAATTTTTTTGGTTAAATAATAATGATTTGATTTTGTATATTTTCTATATTTTCGGATGCATAGAACGCAATTTTTGGTTAAGTTCGATTGGCAGATAGCGTGTCTAATTTTTTTTTTTTTAATGCACAATAAAAAAATTGTGTAGAATAATACTTGGCTATGTGTTTTACTTCAAATGACAGTTTGGGAGTAGGCAGTTACATTTAAAAAAAATACAATGTAAAATTGACAAGGGACACCAACATAGTTGTATCTTTGATCTTATAAACTACAGGATAATGGTGCTGTGGTAAAAAAAAACAAAAAAAAAAAAAAAACATAATAATATTATTCTTGATATTACTAGACAAAAAAAAAACCTTTGAAAATTTGTTTGCAATAACTCCATCAGTATCACCAGCAAAGCAGCTTCATTATTATCCCATTAAAGATGAAGAGAATTGGAGATTTCATAATTTGCCACGTCACGAATGTCAATTCTCCATTACAAACGCTAGTTTACAAGACCGACCGCTTCTGCTTCCGAGCATGCGCGTTTGTACTTTGGACTTTTGTCCAACGGACTTGTGTACACACGATCAGAAAATCCAACAACACACATTTGTTGTCGGAAAATTTGAAAACCTGCTAGCCAACATTTGTTGGCGGAAAGTCCGACAACAATTGTCCGATGGAGCGTACACACGGCCTGATTTTCCGCCAACAGCCTGTCATCGAACATTTCCCGTCAGAAAGTCCGATCGTGTGTACGAGGCTTTAGACAGGACAATTCGGTTGGTTAGCAGGCTGGTCAGTAAGTTGAGCCAGGAATTTCTTTTTTTTTTATGAGGTGGTGACACAGGAAGTTACAGAGCTGCAGCAGTGAATTGTGGTGTCACCATCTTATCTATGCAGTATGACAAGCGTGTGTCCATCCCAATGGGATGGCTGAATAGAATTAGAAATGTCTCAGCAAGCGAAACCTTTGACTTGATTCACGGGCTGTAATTATTTTTGCCAGCTTTGTCCTTCGGCTGCAATCTCTACTAAAACGAGGTAAACACGTCGAATGTATAGGAGATATGGACACGTTGACACAAGCCCATTTCATGGAATTTCCGCCGATATTTTCCCTCAATTACTTCAGAACTTTACCGCTGTTGACGCACAATAAAACCAACTAAATCTAATTAAATCAGCAGACAGCCTTAAATGAATCATGTAAAAAATCTGCAGGAAAAAAAATTGCATTAGCACACATTGGAGCCATTGCTGGCCTGACTAAAACCGGCCTGCCATTAAAAGTGACTGGATTAGTGTGGTAAGCAGAGGCAGGATTGCTGCTTTATTGTAAAGGCAATCATTTTCTGCTGAAAAATAAATGGGATGATGCAGCCATTTCTGAGGGGGAGAGAAACAAATGTAATTCATCTTTGTCCTCAGGATAGCAAATGCTCAGCGCTGCATTACAAATGTAGAGATTTGGGATCACGGTCCGTCTAATAAAGGACGCTTGGCTGCTCTGTAAAAATGACTGGGTCCCTGGGGAGGCGGCAGGCTGAACATCAGCATGTACTACCCAGAGGATTCTTCTTGGCTGGCATCAGACGTGGAGGCAGCTGGCCCACCAGGCTCACAGCGGGAGTTAAATGTGTTTGGTGGTTGTGGCTATCTGAGAGGATTAGCTGAGGCTCTTGTGTCTGCACATGGGCACCTTCGCTGCTGTATAACCGAGTGCTAGAAACAGCATTCCTGCCCCCTAATCACATAAGAAATGCACCTTTCTGTCACCTCATAAACAACGGACTAATATACATTTGCTATGGCTTGTCAGAATGAATTAAGCATAAGTCTTCTTCAATTATTAGTCATGGGCAATGAATTGTAATAGATTGGTATGGTATTGTCATGGCTGCTAAAGGCAGTACACAGGATCGTTGAAGTTCTTGTGTTAGCTTATTCCTACACAGCCCACAATCAATTCCCGCCATCCATCCTGACAGCACACATTCTGGAACCTACACTGATGGCCGTTGTATTCAAGGAGCCCCGGCACCCGCAGCTGCCTGAATACAATGACTCAGGATCTGATAGGACACTGAGGTATGCAAACTTATGGGCACAACTGTATTTTCTGAAAGCAAGGGACCGTGGAGAATAAAATAGTGGTCGTTTTATGTCACACAATATCATAGCTCCCAACTGTCCCTGATTTCGAGGGACTGTCCCTGATTTGGAGCAATGTCCCTCTGTCCCTCATTCCTCCTCATTTGCCCCTCATTTTGGTCTGATCTATATAGTTGTATATAAAATGCACTTTTTATCTATCAAAAAGTGTTTTCCGTCGCTAAACCTTTCATCTGATTTCTAAATTGCTGCATTTGTAAATTCCAAAAGCCAATATAAAGGAATAGTAGTGGTAAAAAAAGCACTTGTGGGTTTAACCAATCTTGTTTTTTTGTACAATTCTCCTTTAAGGGGGCGTGGCAAGGGGTGTGTTCTATGCTTGCATACTTTTGCTGATAGGTGTCCCTCATTCCCATCTTAAAAAGTTTGGAGGTATGTAAACTTATGAGCACAACTATATTTTCTGAAAGCAAGGGACCGTGGAGAATAAAATAGTGGTCGTTTTATGTCACACAATATCATAGCTCCCAACTGTGCCTGATTTCGAGGGAATGTCCCTGATTTGGAGCAATGTCCCTCTGTCCCTCCTTACTTCTCATTTGTCCCTCATTTTGGTCTGATCTATATACTTGTATATAAAATGCACTATTTATCTTTCAAAAGGTGTTTCCCAGCACTAAACCTTTCATCCAAATTCTAAATTGCTGCTTTTGTAAATTTTAAAAGCCAATATAAAAGGTATAGAAGTGGTAAAAAAAATCCCTTGTGGATTTAATTAACCTTTTTTTTGGGTAATTCTCCTTGAAGGGGGTGTGTCAGGAGGCGTGTCCTATGCCTACATACATTTGCTAGTAGGTGTCCCATCTCAAAATGTTGGGAGGTATGCAATATTGCAACGGTTTACCAAGCACAAAATTCCAGTACAAAATGCATTAAAGGTGTTTTATGCCACAAAAGCTCAATGAGGTTTATTTACTAAAAGGCAAGTATACCGTGCACTGCAAGTGCAGTTGTGCTAGATCTGAGGGGAAGCTCTGAAATGAGGGGAAGCACTGCTGATTTTTTATCATCCAATCATATGTAGGCAAAAATGCTGTTTTTTTTTTATTTTCCTTGCATGTCCCCCTCAGAACTAAGAATATTTTAATGTTTTAGTAATATATAAAATATGAGCTGAATTGCACTAAGTAAATAGATACCCAACATGTCAAGCTTTAAATCTGCATACACCTACAAAGCAACAACAAACAACACTGGTACCTTTCACTTCAGCATGTGCGGCAATATGTAAGGCTTCATGTACATGGGACGTTGTTCAACCTCTCCTGAACGATTTAACTTGACAGCTATGAAAACTGACATCTAAAACTGGCCGTTTAACCGCATTTACATGCCGCGTTTAACCGCGTTTGTGTCTAGAAGCGTTTGAAAAAATGTTTTTTGTTTTTTTTTCAAAATAGCCAAAAATGAAAAACGCCTGTAAACAAAACACGGCTAAACGTGAGTTACCTTGTTTAGCCACGTTTGAAATGCCTCTATACACAGCTTCTGAACGCATTTTTTTGGGTTCCAAAAAAAGGCTCTAAACGCAACTGCCTAGAAACTACAATAAACGACCCTGTGTACATGTACTGATAAGATAACAGAGGAGAGTTCAGGAGCAGTTCAAAAAAATGCCCAACTGCTCCTAAACGTCCGTTTACCAGACGCATGAGGGCTAATATGCGTATGGCAAGTTTGTACATAGAGGCTCCCAACTGGTGCAGTTAGGTTCATGTGTGTGTGCACATGGGGGCAGGGTGGGCTCCTAAATTTTTGGGGGGAGTTTCAGTGCTTGCAAGTAACTTTATTTTTTACTTTTTATTTTAACTTTTACTGTAAAACTTTATTTATATCTGATATGTGATATAATATTTTAAAGGTTCTCTTTAATGCGACATCAGGAGTTTTTAGACCCCTGATATCTCACCTGCCTTCCATTGAAGTGAATGGAGCACAGATTGAGCTTCATTCGTTTCTTTCCTGTCCTCAAGGGAAAACTGCAATTGTCACCCCCCCCCTTCACGCAGTGGCACCCTAAATGCAGGTTCTGGGCCTGTAGATGGTACAGCGATGGCCAGAAAGCATGGCGGGGGTAGGGGGCGCCAGGGGGACACACTCCAGGGGTCACAGAAAGTAATTCAGCAGCTGTACAACCACCGGATCGCTTTCATTAGAAAGCCGACAGCCAGCTTGTGGAGTGTGTGTTGAACCCCCTTGCTGCCACTGCAATATGGTGGGGGCAGTAAAAGGGTTAAACGCTAAAATAACAAAACCAGCTTTTGCAATATTCACCTTTTATCGATTTCCCAGGCAATACTTCTTTCTGCCACTACATGTCCTCGGTCTGATGGCCAGCATCATTCAACCCACTTCATTTGAGCCCAAGTCATCCTGAAACAGACCCAGCTGGTGACTGGACAGAGAAGTAGTGTGAGCTCAACTCAACTCTATGTCACTGCTTTCTTTTCCCATCAACATGCTTCTTCAGCATATGAACTGATTGTCTCCTTGTGTTGCTTCTTCCTCCTATACCCCTTTCTCTCACAGAAATATTGAAGTCACACAGTCAGGCAACTAGGAATTTGAAGAATTCTGCAGTGGTGGGCCACATATTGCAGATTAGATTAGTCACTATTTTTTTTTTTGTGTGAATATATTAGCATCCAGAAATTTCTGATGTATTGATCCTATTATAACCAGACAGGTTTTGCAGAGGAACCAAAAATCTGCTCACAAATCCAGTGTGAAAGACAATTCCTTCCTAAACAGAAGTTATCTGCATCACAAACCATAAAAATAAAACATTTCTTCGTCATGTTAGGATACTTGTCACAGCCATACCAATAATTCCATTATGCTTCTTGGTCAGATTTACATCCAGAACTGCTGGTGTACAGCATAGATACAATCTAATATCACAGAACTATTTATTCCAAGCTGTTTTGGACTAGTTGGCCAACATTAGTGCAGTGTATAAAAACCATGGCTACACTAAAGTATCACCAGGAAGGTTATACTGACGTCATATTCTTTTTGTGCTAAAATAATATTTTCAGTTAAAAAAGGATCAAAACTGAACTATTTTAGAGAACTTTCAAAATAGCAATTAAAAAAGGCATGTAAGGGTTCTAAAGTGGAAATAGTTCTAAAGTAAACATTGCAGCATAGTTCCAAAGAGGACATACAGTGCCTTGAAAAAGTATTCACACCGCTTGAAATTTTCGACATTTTGTCATGTTACAACCAAGAATGTAATTATTTTTTTTTTTGGGGGGGGGGGGGAGATTTTATGTGATAGACCAACATAAAGTGGCACATAATTGTATAATTGTGAAGTGGAAGGCAAATGATAAATGAGTTTCATATTTCTTTACAAATAAATATGTGAAAAGTGTGGCGTGCATTTCTATTTATCCCCCTTTACTCTGATACCCCTAACTAAAATCTAGTGGAACCAATTGCCTTCAGAAGTCACCTAATTAGTAAACAGAGTCCACCTGTGTGTAATTTAATCTCAGTATAAATACAGCTGTTCTGTGAAGCCCCTCAGAGGTTTGTTAGAGAACCTTTGAACAAACAGCATCATGAAGGCCAAGGAAAACACCAGACAGGTCAGAAATAAAGTTGTGAAGAAGTTTAAAGCAGGGTTAGGTTATAAAAAAATATCCCAAGCTTTGAACATCTCATGGAGCACTGTTCAATTCATCGTCCGAAAATAGAAAGAGTATGGCACAACTGCAAACCTACCAAGACATGGCCATCCACCTCAACTGTCAGGCCGGGCAAGCAGAGCATTAACCACTTGCCGACCGCCTCACGCCTATATACGTGAGCAGAGCGGCACGGGCAGGCAAAATCACGTACCTAGTACGTGATTGCCTTCCCGCGGGTGGGGGGTCCGATCGGACCCCCCCCCCCGGTGCCAGCTGCGGTCGGCATTTGGTTGGGAGCGATGACAGACGAGGGGGAGGCCATCCGATCGTGGCCCCCCCCTCGCGATCGCTCCCAGCCAATGAGAAACATCCCCTGCCTCTGTATAGTACACAGAGGCAGAGGATGTGATGTCATCTCTCCTCGGTCTGGCAGTTTCCGTTCCAGCGCCGAGGAGAGATGACATGTAAGTGCACCAAACACACACATACACAGAGTAGAACATGCCAGGCATACCTTACACCCCCGATCCCCCCCCGATCGCCCCCCGATCCCCCCCCAATCACCCCCCCCCCCTGTCACAAACTGACACCAAGCAGGTTTTTTTTTTTTTTTTTTCCTGATTACTGCATAGTCTCAGTTTGTGACAGTTAGCAGTGGTGGGACAGTTAGTATTAGCCCCCTGTAGGTCTAAGGTACCCCCCTTACCCCCCCTAATAAAGTTTTAACCCCTTGATCACCCCCCCTCGCCAGTGTCGCTAAGCGATCATTTTTCTGATCGCTGTATTAGTATCGCTGGTGACGCTAGTTAGGGACGTAAATATTTAGGTTCGCCGTCAGTGTTTTATAGCGACAGGGACCCCCATATACTATCTAATAAATGTTTTAACCCCTTGATGGCCCCTAGTTAACCCTTTCACCACTGATCACCGTATAACCGTTACGGGTGACGCTGGTTAGTTCGTTTATTTTTTATAGTGTCAGGGCACCCGCCGTTTATTACCGAATAAAGGTTTAGCCCCCTGATCGCCCGGCGGTGATATGCGTCGCCCTAGGCAGCGTCAGATTAGCGCCAGTACCGCGAACACCCACGCACGCACCGTACATGCACCGTACACCTCCCTTAGTGGTATAGTATCTGAACGCATCAATATCTGATCCGATCAGATCTATACTAGCGTCCCCAGCAGTTTAGGGTTCCCAAAAACGCAGTGTTAGCGGGATCAGCCCAGATACCTGCTAGCACCTGCGTTTTGCCCCTCCGCCCGGCCCAGCCCAGTCCAGCCCACCAAAGTGCAGTATCGATCGATCACTGACACTTTTTTTTGTAGCGTTTTGGGGAACTGGCAAGCACCAGCGGCCTAGTACACCCCGGTCGAAGTCAAACCAGCACTGCAGTAACACTTGGTGACGTGGCGAGTCCCATAAGTGCAGTTCAAGCTGGTGAGGTGGCAAGCACAAGTAGTGTCCCGCTGCCACCAAAAAGACAAACACAGGCCCGTCGTGCCCATAGTGCCCTTCCTGCTGCATTCGCCAATCTTAATTGGGAACCCACCACTTCTGCAGCGCCCGTACTTCCCCCATTCACATCCCCAACCAAATGCAGTCGGCTGCATGAGAGGCATTTATATATCCTCCCGAGTACCCCTACCCAACGAACCCCCCCAAAAAAGATGTCGTGTCTGCAGCAAGTGCAGATATAGACGTGACACCCGCTATTATTGTCCCTCCTGTCCTGATAATCCTGGTCTTTGCATTGGTGAATGTTTTGAACGCTACCATGCACTAGTTGAGTATTAGCGTAGGGTACAGCATTGCACAGACTAGGCACACTTTCACAGGGTCTCCCAAGATGCCAGCGCATTTTGAGAGACTCGAACCTGGAACCGGTTACAGTTATAAAAGTTACAGTTACAAAAAAAAAAGTGTAAAAAAAAAAAAAACACAAACAAAAATAAAAAAAAATAGTTGTCGTTTTATTGTTCTCTCTCTATTCTCTCTCTCTATTGTTCTGCTCTTTTTTACTGTATTCTATTCTGCAATGTTTTATTGTTATTATGTTTTATCATGTTTGCTTTTCAGGTATGCAATTTTTTATACTTTACCGTTTACTGTGCTTTATTGTTAACCATTTTTTTGTCTTCAGGTACGCCATTCACGACTTTGAGTGGTTATACCAGAATGATGCCTGCAGGTTTAGGTATCATCTTGGTATCATTCTTTTTAGCCAGCGGTCGGCTTTCATGTAAAAGCAATCCTAGCGGCTAATTAGCCTCTAGACTGCTTTTACAAGCAGTGGGAGGGAATGCCCCCCCCCCACCGTCTTCCGTGTTTTTCTCTGGCTCTCCTGTCTCAACAGGGAACCTGAGAATGCAGCCGGTGATTCAGCCAGCTGACCATAGAGCTGATCAGAGACCAGAGTGGCTCCAAACATCTCTATGGCCTAAGAAACCGGAAGCTACGAGCATTTTATGACTTAGATTTCGCCGGATGTAAATAGCGCCATTGGGAAATTGGGGAAGCATTTTATCACACCGATCTTGGTGTGGTCAGATGCTTTGAGGGCAGAGGAGAGATCTAGGGTCTAATAGACCCCAATTTTTTCAAAAAAGAGTACCTGTCACTACCTATTGCTATCATAGGGGATATTTACATTCCCTGAGATAACAATAAAAATGATTTAAAAAAAAAAAAAAATGAAAGGAACAGTTTAAAAATAAGATAAAAAAGCAAAAAAAAATAAAGAAAAAAATAAAATAAATAAAAAGCACCCCTGTCCCCCCTGCTCTCGCGCTAAGGCGAACGCAAGCGGCGGTCTGGCGTCAAACGTAAACAACAATTGCACCATGCATGTGAGGTATCACCACGAAGGTCAGATCGAGGGCAGTAATTTTAGCAGTAGACCTCCTCTGTAAATCTAAAGTGGTAACCTGTAAAGGCTTTTAAAGGCTATTAAAAATGTATTAATTTTGTTGCCACTGCACGTTTGTGCGCAATTTTAAAGCATGTCATGTTTGGTATCCATGTACTCGGCCTAAGATCATCTTTTTTATTTCATCAAACATTTGGGCAATATAGTGTGTTTTAGTGCATTAAAATTTAAAAAAGTGTGTTTTTTCCCCAAAAAATGCTTTTGAAAATCGCTGCGCAAATACTGTGTGAAAAAAAAAAAATGAAACACCCACCATTTTAATCTGTAGGGCATTTGCTTTAAAATAATATATAATGTTTGGGGGTTCAAAGTAATTTTCTTGCAAAAAAAAATAATTTTTTCATGTAATCAAAAAGTGTCAGAAAGGGCTTTGTATTCAAGTGGTTAGAAGAGTGGGTGATGTGTGACATAAGCTTCTAAATGTTGTGCATAAAATGCCAGGACAGTTCAAACCCCCCCAAATGACCCCATTTTGGAAAGTAGACACCCCAAGCTATTTGCTGAGAGGCATGTCGAGTCCATGAAATATTTTATATTGTGACACAAGTTGCGGGAAAGAGACAAATTTTTTTTTTTTTTTTTGCACAAAGTTGTCACTAAATGTTATATTGCTCAAACATGCCATGGGAATATGTGAAATTACACCCCAAAATAAATTCTGTTGCTTCTCCTGAGTACGGGGATACCACATGTGTGGGACTTTTTGGGAGCCTAGCCGCGCACGGGACCCCGAAAACCAAGCACCGCCTTCAGGCTTTCTAAGGCCGTAAATTTTTGATTTCACTCCTCACTACCTATCACAGTTTCGGAGGCCATGGAATGCCCAGGTGGCACAAACCCCCCCCAAATTACCCCATTTTGGAAAGTAGACACCCCAAGCTATTTGCTGAGTGGTATAGTGAGTATTTTGCAGACCTCACTTTTTGTCACAAAGTTTTGAAATTTGAAAAAAGAAAAAAAAAAAATTTTTTTCTGGTCTTTCTTCATTTTCAAAAACAAATGAGAGCTGCAAAATACTCACCATGCCTCTCAGCAAATAGTTTGGGGTGTCTACTTTCCAAAATGGGGTCATTTGGGGGGGGGGTTTGTGCCATCTTGGCTTTTTTTGGCCTTCAAAACTGTGATAGGTAGTGAGGAGTAAAATCAAAAATGTATGCCCTTAGAAATCCTGAAGGTGGTGCTGGGTTTTCGGGGCCCCGTACGCGGCTAGGCTCCCAAAAAGTGCCACACATGTGGTATCCCCGTACTCAGGAGAAGCAGCTGAATGCATTTTGGGGTGCAATTCCACATATGCCCATGGCCTGTGTGAGCAATATATCATTTAGTGACAACTTTTTGTAATTTTTTTTTTTTTCTTTTTTTTGTCATTATTCAATCACTTGGGACAAAAAAAATAAATATTCAATGGGCTCAACATGCCTCTCAGCAATTTCCTTGGGGTGTCTACTTTCCAAAATGGGGTCATTTGGGGGGGTTTTGTACTGCCCTGCCATTTTAGCACCTCAAGAAATGACATAGGCAGTCAGAAACTAAAAGCTGTGTAAATTCCAGAAAATGTACCCTAGTTTGTAGACGCTATAACTTTTGCGCAAACCAATAAATATACGCTTATTGACATTTTTTTTACCAAAGACATGTGGCCGAATACATTTTGGCCTAAATGTATGACTAAAATTTAGATTTTTTTTATAACAAAAAGTAGAAAATATCATTTTTTTTCAAAATTTTCAGTCTTTTTCCGTTTATAGCGCAAAAAATAAAAACAGCAGAGGTGATCAAATACCATAAAAAGAAAGCTCTATTTGTGGGAAGAAAAGGACGCAAATTTCGTTTGGGTAGAGCATTGCATGACCGCGCAATTAGCAGTTAAAGCGACGCAGTGCCGAATTGTAAAAAGTGCTCTGGTCAGGAAGGGGGTAAATCCTTCCGGGGCTGAAGTGGTTAATTAGAGAAGCAGCCAAGAGGCTCATGGTATTTCTGGAGGAGCTGCAGAGATCCTCAGCTCGGGTGGGAGAATCTGTACACAAGACAACTATTAGTCGTGCACTCCACAAATCTGGCCTTTATAGAAGAGTAGCAAGGAGAAAGCCATTATTGAAAGAAAGCCATAAGAAGTTTGTGAGAAGCCATGTGGGGGACACAACATACATGTGGAAGAAGGTGCTCTGGTCAGATGAGACCAAAATTTAACTTTTGGGCCTGAAAGCAAAAGCAAAATTAGAAAACTAATACTGCACGCACATCACCCTGAACACACCATCCTCACCGTGAAACATGGTGGTGGCAGCATCATGTTATCGGGATGCTTTTCTTCAGCAGGGACAGAAAAGTTGGTCAGAGTTGATGGGAACATGGATGGAGCCAAATACAGGGCAAACTTAGAAGAAAACCTGTTAGAGTCTGAAAAAGAGTTGTGACCGGGGCGGAGGTTCACCTTCCAGCAGGGCAACAAATCTGACTGAGCTTGAGCTATATTGCAAAGAAGATGGGCAAAATTGTCACTCTCTCTAGATGTACAAAGCTAGTAGAGCTATACCCAAAAAGACTTGCAGCTGTAATTGCAGTGAAAGACTCAAGGGGGCTGAATACAAAAGCACGCCACACTTTTCACATATTTATTTGTAAACAATTTTGAAAACCGTTTTCCTTCCACTTCACAATTATGTGCCACTTGCTCTATCACATAAAATCCCAATAAAATACATTTACATTTTTGGTTGTAACATGACAAAACGTGGAAAATTTCAAGGGGTATGAATAGTCTTTCAAGGCACTGTAACTCTAAGGTAAACATTGATCTATAGTTCTAAAGTGGACATAATCATAAATGAAACATTGCGGTGTAGATCTTGAGTAAACATTATGCATAGTTCTAAAGTGGACATAGTCCTAAAGTATACATTGCAGCATAGTTCTAAAATGAATATAGCTCTAAATTAAACATTGCAGCATAGTCCTAAAGTAAACACTGCGGCATAGTTCTAAAGCAAACTTTGTGGCATAGATCCAAATTGGAAATAGTTAAAAAGTAAACACTGCGGCATAGTTCTAAAGTAGATATTGTTGCATGGTTCTAAAGAGGACATAGTTTTAAAGTAAACATTGCTGCATGGTTCTAAAGAGGACATAGTTTTAAAGTAAACATTGTTGCATGGTTCTAAAGAGGATATAGTTTTAAAGTAAACATTGCTGCATGGTTCTAAAGAGGATATAGTTTTAAAGTAAACATTGTTGCATGGTTCTAAAGAGGACATAGTTCAAAAGTAAACATTGTGGCATAGTTCTAAAGTAAACTTTGTGGCATAAATCCAAATTGGAAATAGTTCTAAAGTAGACATTGTTGCATAGTTCTAAAGAGGACATAGTTCTAAAGTAAACAATGTGGCAGCATAGTTCTAAAGTGGACATAGTTCTAAGGGCCAGTTCACACCATAGAAACGCAGTCCGGATGCGTTCCAGGTCCTTTTCTGCATGCACGTTTTTGATGCGTTCCAGTGCATTTTTGATGCATTTTTGGTGCGTTTTTGATGCAGTCCAGTGCTTTCCCCCCCCCCTCTTTTTTCTTAACCTTAAATAAGGACAAGTGTGTTGCAGTGCGTTTTTGGTGCATTTAGGTGCGTTCCAGTGCGTTTTTGATGCGTTTTACTGCATTCCAGTACAGTCTGGTGCAGAAAAAATGCAGCATGTTCTACTTTTTTTCTGGAACTAGAACGCACTGGAACTGACTGCACTGGTGTGAACTATGCCATTGAAAACCATATAACCTACTTTCCATGCGTTTTTGATGCAGAAAAGAAACGCACTGGACTGCATGTGGTGTGAACTGGCCCTAAAAAAAGACTGCAGCATAGTTCTAAAATGGACATGGTTCTAAAATAGATATTGAGGCATAGTTATAAAGTGGCAAATGATTGGGCAAATGTTTTCACACTTTATGACAGCTGAATGCTTTGTTGGAAGACTCTCTTTACAGTCATATGTTGAATGTCTACCTATTTCATATTTTATAAATCCATTTGCCCAGATCTGTTATTTTTGCCCTTCGTGAGAAAATGTTGATTGTGCTTAAAGAGGTAGTAAAGGTTGAAAAAAAACAAAAAACAAACTCTCCCTGCAAGGTAAGGGCAAAATGTGCTAGTATGCATTGCATACTAGCACATTATGAAAGACTTACCTTGAAACAAAGCCCTCCAATGGCGCGCCATCATCGCTGCAGAGGCTTCCATATTTACCAGTACTTCCTTCTGGGTCCGCGGACTGCAGCTGTTTAAATGGCCAAGCCGTGATGACATCACTCTCGTACACACATGCGGGAGTCATGACCGTAGCACGGGTATGCCGTTCCTTCAGAGCACATGCGCTGGTGATGTCACCGGCTGCTGCTCACTAGAATATCTCCTAAACATTTAGGAGATAATAATTTCTTACTACCACTTTAAATTGACACAGATAAGTGTCAGGTAGATCAGCCACGTGACCATGCTGATCAAAGAGAAGCACATCTGAGGCTTCATTTTCTGGCAAGGTGTCCCAGAAGAAAGAAGCACTTTACATTGGTTCATGCAGTCATGTGGTCGAACTTGACATTGCAAGCATTATGTTGGGTTTCTACAAAAACCTGCCACGCTGAATTCCTCTTGTTTGTCAATGGACACATTTTTATTTTATTTATTTATTTTTTTCAGGTACTTATATAGCGCCATCAATTTATGCAGCGCTTTACATATATATTGTACATTCACATCAGTCCCTGCCCTCAAGGAGCTTACAATCTAAGGAGCATAAAATCCTCATTTACATATGCCAATGCTGATCTTCTGCACACCTCTCGTGAACATTATAAATGTTGCAAAAAAAATTATTTAAAAAGCAATAACTGAGATTTAATATTTTTGGATCTGAAATGTTAAAACGAACATGCTCAGGACAAAGCTATCACCAGACCTGTTCACGTATAAAGCTTGTTGCAGCATCAGGACCATCCAGCACCACCCAGGGCCTCTGATGCTTCTTCACATCCTGGTAGCGAAAATTAGACACCTCCAGCACCCATCCCACATACAATGCGTAGTGCCAGAGTAACCCATCAGCAGGCATAAGCAAGGTGGTGCGACTATTAATGTGCAAATAGTGATTCAGAGAAAGTTGCTAAATCATCAGCCTGGAGATAGCACTAAACTCTACTTTAGCTAATGCTGTCAGCTGCTCCTGCTGATGTTAGTTGGTTATTTGACTGATCCACAGGTTCAGATTTAATCCTTGTTCACAGCCCACTACAGAGAGCAAGTTATTCTACATACCTAACCAGTCTCATGGTTTGCTGCTGTTGCATTTTGCAGTGAGCTTTTAATACTCATCAAGCATTAACTAATAATTTTCTAGTGACCGCATGTAAATGAATATTCATTACAAAAGATGCAAACAGCCACATGTGAGCTATTGCTTTCTAGCAACTTTACTGTGTTTTTATTAAGCTACTATGGGTATCTGCCAAAAACTAAAGGTCAACAGTGTTAAGCTGGTCATACACGTGGGGATAACCAGGAGAAATCACTTGATTTCCCCATCCATGTTAAATGGCGTGGGAAGACAAATCTGCAGTGCCAACTATTGTATTCTGACAGCTGGCACCCGCAGCTGTCAAAATACCAGAACAGCGCCTTCACCTGAGTAACTGCAGGTGCTGTTCATCTGAGAATTTTGCACCCAGCTTCTTTGAAAAAAAGTTGGTTAAAAAATCTAATTTATTCAAGCCAGGGGGGTACCGACAAACTGTCCAAAATTTGAATATTTTGTTAAAACAAATCTTACCAACAGAAGGTGAGTATTAATTATCTGATCCTGGGCAATGTCTAGTCACAAGGTACTTGGGAAGCTTCGTTCTTCAATGATGCATACTGAGAGATTGCTATCATCAAGCATTTTCTTCCTAATAATACATCCAGCCCTCTTTTTTATAGGGGACAATCTTTCCTAAAACTCCTGCATCTCTGTCTCCCTCCAGTCTAGTTTTTTTCCTGATTTTCGCATGGCTGCGATCCAGAAGAATATAGGTAATTTTCTCATAAGTTCCAAAACATCAGAAATGTATAATCTCAAACAATTAGTTGTATGTGTGTAAAAAAAAGAATTGTTTTTCGATTGTCCCAGAATTCAAGCCAAAGTAACAAAAAAAAAAAAAAGAAGTGCAATGCACAGTGCCAGATAGCTAGGTCAGTGCTACTGTATGTAGGTAGTGGTCAACTTTTACTATATTAGTAGGTGAACCTGTTTATTGCAATAAAGTTAACATAAAGCTCTTGTTATTTTACCACTATAACAACAATATATGTTAATCCTGTCCCTTCTGGTCTGGGATTCTATAGTGAGTTTTAGCGTAGGGCTTTATAACCAGAATAGGCTAGAGCAGGCTAGGCATCTGACAGACACTTGTTAGAGGTCCAATTGAATGACAAAATATTAACTTCCAGGGACTAAGACACAAAGTAAATAGGCTGACTCTGAGTTCCAGTGCCACACTACAGTTTCGACTGGTGAGAATCTGCATTCCAGGCTGGTGGGACAATGGTTGGAGGATCTCACGTTACCGCTGATCTTGTCTTCAGGTCTCCGACACAGACAAATACTCCACCCCAATAATCATCAGAGACACCTGCAAGTGAACTATGCTGCAGTATTCATCTAGAAGCATCCTTTTTAATAACTACATATACCCGGGTATGTGTGCACAATTCCACCAGAACTCTTCTTGGGAACTTTGCTGATAATACCCGTTTGTACATTGGATGTATGTACTGCATTAATCTCCTCTTATACACTGAGCAAATTATAAACGCAACACTTTTGTGTTTGCCCCAATTTATCATGAGCTGAACTCAAAGATCTATGACTTTTTCTATGTACACAAAAAGACTATTTCTCAAATATTGTTCACAAATCTAAATCTGTGTTAGTGAGCACTTCTCCTTTGCCGAGATTTTTTTTGACCAATAAAAACATGATAGTGGTTCTAGCCCTTCCGTACTCTTTACAAAACAAAAAATAAGTTTTGACTATGCATCGACTTTGAAGAAGTGGCAACAAGGGCGATGTAGGTCAGCAAATGCTGTTCCTCCTGTTAGAGAGATACAGACACGCATTTTACCTATCAGCAATAATAAACACAAGTCATCTGTCTATAACAGTTTATCTCTGCACGTTTTTGAATCCCACAGCAGCAACCATGTATAATTATGTAGGGCTCACACTAATACATTTTGCTTCGGGCTGGCAAAATTCACAGCAAAGTGGCCAGCCGCAACAAACTGAGAAGTGCCAGACCTTGTTAAGAAAAGAAGGAATTAGTGATTTTCTTACTTTCTTCGAAGCCAGGATTTCACGCACCTCTTGCTGGAAATCGATAAAGCGATCATGGTAGATGGCCATGCACCACGCTTCCATGAAGTAGCTGTTGTTAGAGGAAGAAAAAATTGAGTTATCCAGTGAACCTCTCATTAACAGCTAATAAAGTATTTACCTGTTTTTTTTTCCCCCTTGTTTAGTGTTCGTAATTTATAGCTCAGGGCCCATCAGGATCGTTTGTTCAAAAAAATGCCTCCCCATAACAGCATGGTCAATCAATTTTTTTAATGGATGTTCCTGATGTACAGCCAGCTCTGGTAATTACATTTAAAGTGGCTTAATTCAGAGCTGTGGCAAGGCCCAGTGAAGAATCCTGATTTTATCAGAATTTAAAAGCCTGCAGACCTGTGAGGGACCATGACTCCATTATCCGGCCTCATTTGAGAAAAGCAGATTGTAGGATTAACTGAACTGGTGCATAAACAAATTAAATTTGTGTAGACAATGACACAAATGTTGTTCAGCATTAAAGTCTAAGGATTAATACATGACAGGAAAACAGGCCATCGCAGTGTTGCAGTGCGGTGACTAGATCACTACTCTAATGCCCAAAGTTCTTGTTTTGTCCTAGCAAGCCTCTTTATAAGCATTATAATTCATGTACAAACATGTGTGCCTTTCACTTCATAACTATAAGTTTTGTCTGAGGGTCATACATTCTGTTCAACTCTGACAGTGGAATATTAATCAAACGCTGGTGTGCAATCATGAAGCATGCACCCTCTGCTTTTAATGACTGCAATTTTGTATTGTTTCTCTGTTGACGGAAAAATGTTATATCAGGATTCAGTACAGTGCTCACAAACAGTTTTATTACTTTATAAAACATCCCCTGTGTTATTGTTCCCTGTAATCTATATTCTGTATTTACATCAAAACATGCTGTTTACACTGTCTGACAACTGTCAAACTGCCACATTAGGCCACACCCACTGCTACATCTGGCCACAGCAAGCTCACCCTTTTCCAGACAAAACTCTATTCATTTTTGGGCAGTTTTCCCCAATGTGGGAGGTGCTTGTAAAGGTGGGAGTGCGTTATTTTTACTACAGGCGGAGTCTAATTTTTTATTGAATTCATCTTAGGCACATCTGTTCATCATTATGTTTTAGGGCCAGTTTCCACCAGAACGCGGTGCGGGAAACCCACGTTCTGTGCGCATTTCCTACACCGAGGTCAAAAAGCACTGCAGTGCAGTGGGTGTCAATGTTAGCTTAAAGTGGAGTTCCACCCACTTTTACAACTCTTCAGCATCCCTCACTAAACTGTGCACTGTAAACGAATTGGATATTTTTTTATTATTTTTTTTCTCAGCACTTACTGTATATCTGCTGTATTCATTTTTCACTTCCTCCTCCCTGGCCGCGGCCCATCGCATCATTTCCTGTTTGCAATGCCTTCTGAGAAGGGGCGACAACTTCCTCTGACACTGCCCTTGCTATGGAAACCTGACCTGAAACCTATTACACTGCTTGTACTGCACTGAGCATGTGCGAGATCTGCAAGGATGAGATCCAGGAAGAAATACAGTCTGGCTTCAGATGCCCACACTTATGATGGCCACGGCCTGCTGTAAGTTTATAAAATAACAAACTACTGCTATAAACTAACAAAACAGACCTTGTTTTACAGACTAACTTTACTAGAATACATTAAGCTTATTATAGGGGTATTTTTATTTAAAGTCTAATTTCGGCTGGAACACCACTTTAAAAGAGAAGTATGGTTTTTTTTGTTTTGTTTTTATTATCATTTAACATTCATACTTACCTACAGTAGGTGTATTGGTCATCAGTATTGGTATCAGGCATCAGTCTGATGTTGCACCTGTCCCCCAATGCCTCTAAGACTGAGAACGGAGCGATCTAACACCGCTGATCTCTTGGTTCTCAGAGCTCCCTGAGCAGAGAGCTGGTGACTGTCAGTCACCGCTTTCTGCTCTGCCGCCCCATGCTCACTGGAGCCCTGGGCTAGGGAGGGGGTAGGAGCGGCCGTCTCAGGTTCTCAGCGGCTCACTGAGAGGCTGAGCCGGGTGCCTGTCCAGGCATGTGAGTGGATCCCGACTTTATTGTTGCAATCTTGCCTGAGCCTGGAACAAACTGTGCTTCTGTAAACTACAGGATAAGTACAGCCAAACTAGCTTTAATGACATCTCAAACGCAGTGTGTTTGTTTGCACGAGATCACATGGTACAGTAGTACAATATCGTCCAGTTGCTGTGTGTTTTTTAAAGTAGTGTATGCGCTACTTTTTGTGCAGTCCGGCGTGATTTCAGTCTATTAAAATGAATGAAAACTCCTCCCACCGTCACTAGCATTATCAAGCAGAGGAGGAATGGAGAGGGATTAGAGACCACAATTGCATCTAAATGAACCTTCAGTGTTACCAACCTCATCACTACAAGTCAGTTGTCCTGAACAGCACCTGCTACACTAGTCTCTTGCTGTTCCACCTACATCTGCAGCGTTTCACCACAAGTACCAGCCAGCCTGCTCTGTTTACAGTCCTGCTCAAGCGTTTTTCTTATTTGGGATCCACTCGTTTGGGTGCTGAGAGAGAGGAGCCTTTTGAACACTCCGTTATCGCTCCTAAGATAGTTCCCTCTTCCATCCCATGTTGGTGACTTATGCTGGGGATTAGTACATCAAGCCTGTTTGACCCTCTGTAATAAAGGGTCCAGGTTCTTTGGTAAGAGTCCATCTTGTTCTGTTGTGGGGGTATTTTCACTTCGTGGAGGAATTTGGATATTTTTTACATCATTGTATGGGGTCAGACATCTGACTATTTAATCCATCTGAATTGATAACTTTGGACTTCTTATATTCAACATTATTTATTTATTTTCTTATGTTATTAGCGCAACACATTTATTGTTATTCAGTTATTGTGAAAATATCTCACATACGTGGTGCTGCTTTTTTGTTTCACTTTTTTTTTTGTAAGCACATTCATTTTTTTTTTTACAAGCGCAGTATTATTTTGGATTTTTGTCATTAAAGTGAATGAGCTGAAATCACACTGCGCCCGAATCGCATATGATTTGCACAGGAACACACAGCGCATTCCTGTGCAATTCATGGTGTGAATTGACCTTCTGTTTGGTTTCACATAATTTACAGCAAGAAATATATTATCCAATATATAAGACTTGTAAGTCAACAAGAGCTATTCTTTCTGTAAGCAACAATGTATACGAACAATTACTACATGTCCCCGATTTCAGGCAACAGGGTGATTGAATTATGGAAATAAACAGAGTGGTTTCACAAATTTTCACAACTCCTCTCATGTTCTTGGATAATCAGCATCTGCGTTACTACATTCCATGGTGATTGTAGTAAAGAAGAAGTATCAACACTGCCTCAAAATTCTTCTTGAATCCTCTAGGGCAGGGGGGTCTCCAATACTCAGACAGGAGGTGATATTCCTTTCTGAACCGTGGTCCCTGATCACCTCCTGCTGGTACCGGTCCATTGCTTGGCGGTTGGAGACCCCCCTGCCCTAGAGGATTCAAGAAGGATTTTGAGGCAGTGTTGATACTTCTTCTTTAATCACTCAACTCCTACTGTGGGTTCATGCCACTTAGCCTGTGTGTTCTCTCCCGGATCTCCTGCTACATCAACAATGTCATCCTATAAGCAGAGCAGGGGGCGGGAGGGGCTGCAGATTTGGACAGAGAGCGGGTAATCACCTTCTTGTAATTGTAAGTTGGGCAGCTCCTGCCCTCTGTTCGGATCTACAGCTTCTTGCAGTCATAGCTCCCCTTTCCTCTCTTACATCACAGTGCCCCCTTTCATTCTCTGCCTCCCCTACACAGTCCTACCTTTGGCAGGGAAGAGGCAGTTATCAGCCTGTGCGTTCTCTCCCGGGTCGCCACGTTGTCATCCTATCAGCAGGGCAAGGGGCAGGAGACCCAGGAGAGAACACACAGACTGTGCAGGGGAGGCAGAGATTGAAAGGGGGCACTGTGATGTAAGAGAGTAATAGGAAGCCATGACTGCAAGGGACACTGTAATGGGGGATCTGTGATTGCAAGGGGCACTATAATGTAAAAAGGGAAAGTAATATAAAGGGGACTGTAATAATTACAACACCCCTTTACAGTGCAGTCGCCTTTATGTCACAGTGCCCTTTTACAGTGTAGTCCCCTTTACATAAATGTAAAGGGGACTGCACTGTAAAGGGGCACTGTGATGTAAAGGGGGGCTGTGATGTGAAGGGGAGCTGAGGACACTGTGGGACTGCTTTAAAGGGGGAACTGTGATATGGGGGGGCCTGTGCTGTAAAAAGGGGGGTTGTGATGTGAAGTGGGCTGAAGACCGACTCCAAGTCCTTGTAAAAAGGGACTGCTGCCCCATATATAATATATATACATCAAGCAACATTTTCTACATTTGCTCTTTTCACTCTCTAGCGCTGCCCCCAAATTTCTCCTCAATCCAGTGCTGGCGGCTCTCTTTGGGCAGAATGACACTTCAGCCATCCTGCCAACTTCATGTAAACATAGTTAGTAGTTTACCTGCCCCCCCCCCCCCCCCCCCACCGGGTTGTGGGCCCCCAGGCTGGGCCCACAGTACTCTAGGACTGAGAGACACTTACACACCATTATGTGAGTACAATGCCTACGCCACCAAAAGAAGAAGAGGAAGCTGCTGTGATGTCACTGGACCAGGTAGAAGACTGCATAAAAAGACTGCAGCATGTGGGTAGGTAAAGTTTTTTGGGGGGGTTGAAATGCCCACAGCTTCCCTTAAAAATGAGGATAAAATATGAGGTATTGCATGGGAATACTTCATATTTACCTTTACCTTTACAGCAGGTACAGTTTAAGGCATCTTTTCACCCTCTTTACAGTGGTTGCTGGACGGGAGGTGGGGGAAAAACCTCTAAATGAAGACATGTCTCGCAGATTGCTGACATTCCTTCTTACTACCTGTTGTGATGCAGTGAGAAACTAAAGACAAAGCTCCCAAAATGCTGTTAAAAATAGCAGGGGTGTGTGTGTGTATGGGGGGGGTTCTGTAGTCCTGTCCTAGGGTGACAATTCTTCTCCACCATAGATACAGTGCTGTAAGTAAGCATTGTCACACTACAGGACAGGACAGGAAGTGTGTTGCTGGCAGGATCATCAGGTGAAAATAAAGGAAAAAAATCCTGAAAAAAGGAAACAAATGCAGCCACCACATCTAAGGAACAATAAGCTGCAACATTTTGTTCTTTAAATCAGTGAAGTTTGTACACTTGTTCCAAAAATGTTGAATGCAGAGGATGAGCATGATAGATTTCAGAAGGAGGTTAACAAGTGCAGCCTACATAGTCCTCCCACAATTTTTCTCCTGGGCTGTCTGATTTTATTTTTAATTTTTAAAGAATCAATACAGTCATAATACGATGAATTACAACAAGACAAATGCTGGCCAGAGATGGATCAAAATTTATCCGGTTCAGCAGGGACTTGCCAAATTTTAGATTAATCTATGAGCAGGTTGGTTATACAGTCAATCTCTCGCCTGTTTTTTTTTTTCACCAGATCAGCGCCACCGGGTATAGTGGGCAACACCTATCATTGTATTCTGCTATGGGGAAGGCTCCCGCCGGCATAACAAGATAGAGCTGCAGGAGTGATTCCCCCATCAACATTAAATGTGTGGATGGGGTAATCGGCACATTTTTTGGGGTTCAACCAGCATGTATGGCCTGCCTAAGAGCCTTCTACTGCAAAAGAGTTTTCAATCAAAGACATACTGAACAGAAATTTTGTCTCTGCAATATTATATTCTGTAGAGCAATAAATATTTCCTTTAGTATATAAGAGGATAAATTAATTCTGATTAGCTAAATTAAATTATTCTGAATTGGCCCAGACCCTCAATTTGTAGAGGAGACATGTTTAATAAGGTTTTCTGTTTCCAGACCTGGAGCTGATTTTTTTTCTTTGGCATCTTTAGAAGGTAATTCGAACAAAACCTCTACTCAAACAGATCTGTCTATTTAACACTGAACATCACACAAATCACTAAATACAACATTAAAAGGCATATACTGTACTTATCAGCAAAGACTTTCCAATTCTGTTTAACCTGCCATGTGATCCAAAGAGCATAGTTGAGCAATACAGCCTGATCTAGGACCCGGCCTAGCCTGGGATCACAAGGAAGGAGCAGCAGTAAATTAATGAGGTGATCATTCTGCTCTCTCCCACTCTCATCAAAACATACATATTCAGAGGTGTTCTACATAAAGCTAAGCTTCAGGCAAACTACGTGTTAAAAACATAGATAAAATACATCTAGGGAGCTGTTTTACCAGCCAAAGTATCATGTCTGTCCATTGAATTCTGAGATGTCCTGTCCCACTGGGGAGGAGACCTTATATTTCGTTCCTGCAGTTCAGAGGGCTCCTCCCCACGCCTTACCTTGTGACTGAACAGTGAAAGGAGAAGCAGCACACTGATGAGCTTTTCTCTGTGTTTGCTCTTTACTTCTATCTGCCTGCTCCTTGGACTAAAAGTTATAACTAAAGGCAAATCTTTTTTTTTGTTTTGGACAGAGTGGAGATGGATTAGAACTTCTGTCAGTTTTTATTGCTGTCTGTGCCCCTGTTAGGGAGATTCACCCACTCTGTTTGTCCTGTTTACCATTATCATTGAAAGTGAAAGTAAAAGAAAATCCCAAAGAAGAGTAATAGAGGGGAAATCTTCCGATGGGCACACTAGTTCTGAAGATCTGGGGGTCCCCAAGGTATTCCCATAGTTTTCAGGGATTTCCTCTCACTTCCTGTTTGGCTATGGGACAGGAAGTGAATGTATATCTCCACAATGGGGCACAGACTGCAACAAAAATCTGACAGGGGTTAGAACCCTCCTGTACTCTATCCAAAATGAAAAAAACATTTTTGCCTATAGTTCTACGTTAAGCACACCCACTTTGCTTCTTGTGTTGCTTTTCATCCCCCCCAGTCTAAGTTTTTCTGCACAGGGAATGCAAGATGCTGATACCAAATCAAATTTAAACCCTTAACTCTTGCTCAGACTCTCACAAGCCTGACAGAAAAACCCCACTTTGGGCCTTCACCCTAAGCACCACAGGAATGAGAGAATGAATGCATGCAGGCATTTGAAACCCCTGCATGCGCAGTGCCCTCTCTCTCTTCCTGTGTTGCAGCAGCGGCTAAGCTCAGCATTGTGTGACAGAGTAGGAGAGCGCACTGTGCATGAGCAGGTTTGGAAGCCAATGAAGCACTCTTTCCAGCAACCAATGTTACTTCCAAAATTGACATCTAGGAAGGACAAGGAGAGTTTTTACACTAGGAGTTTTACTGACAGGCTTGGGAGAAGCCATGCATGGTCGACAGGTATGAATTCTTACCACCTGCCAGTAGCCCTTGTATCTAAATTTGCTAACACATTTAACGCTACCCTCCCCCCCAACTGACAATGCTGCTGTCCAAAGGTGCCCCTGTGCAACTTCATCCACGGTGGGCACTCTAATACAGGAGGTGTGTACCTGGCCAGATCACCAGGTGAAAAGCCAAAAGAAAAGAAAAACGAATGCAGCCATCACATCTAATGATTGGGAAGCTGTGATATATTACATTTTTTGTTTTGGGTTTAACCCCTTCACGCCGTCAGTACACAAATATGTGGCCTCTCTGGACTGAGCTTTTTTCCGTGGGGCCAAATATTTGCAAATCCCCCTTTGTGCTGGAAGCGTGCCGCATGGCGCACTCCCAGCACAGAGACTGGGGTCTCACCATGAGCCCTGGGCCACGTTCTAATGATCAGAATCCGGAAAGTCTGCTTCCGGGTCACCTGATCACTGTGATAGCCTCTGATTGGCTATCCCAGTGATCATTGACCGTGAAACCCACCCCCATGTTTTCTGTCTCTGTGAATGGACGAGACAGATACTGGCCTTGCAGAGATAGAAAAAAAAGTGTGTGTAGAAAAAAAAAATAATAATAATAAAAAATCATAAAAAAAACAAAAAACAACCTAGATCATGGTTTGACCCAGGTCAGCCCCAGGATTCGTTTTTCTTCTTTTTCCTCCGCTCTTTAAGGTTGCTATGTGGAATAGAATCTCTTTCTTTTTTTGTGTTTCCATTTTTTGTTTTTAAGCAATTTTCTGAACAGGAGATTTTATTGGTTTGAAGTTGCAACAGCTGAGTCTGATTTTAATGAGATGCTGATGTGATTTATGTGTTATAAATGTGCTTGTAGTTTTTGCAACTTCTGTGGTTTTGACATAGAACTTCTATAGTGTGAAACGCGTCAACCTACCTGCATTTCCCCTGCCTGTGCCCATCCAGTGCTTTTAATATTTATGCTTCAATAAAGACTTTATACTTTACTTTCTGTGTGGGTGTGCTGCCGATCCAAAGATTCTCTGTTCCAGCCCCAGGGTTAGTGTTTGGGTCAAGGTCAGGGTCAAAAGTCAGGGTCGTTATTTTTTGGACAGGATTTTCTTTTTTTTAAAATTAGTATCAGTTTCAGTGTGTTTTAGGTAGGATAACAAAAAGGAAAATGTGCACTATTGTTTCTGGGCTGTACTACGGGTACAAACAACAACTAACATACAATTTATTTTGGGTTGTTCTTTGGTGGTAGGTTACGGTAGTAGCAAGAAATATACAGTTACATTTTTTTACTATCTTGGGCCAGTTTTCCTTAGGCCCCTTTCACACTGAGGCGGTTTGCAGGCGCTATTGCGCTAAAAGTAGCACCTGCAAACCGACCCGAAACAGCCGCTACTGTCTCTCCGAGGGCTTTCACACTGGAGCGGTGCACTAGCAGGACGGGGAAAAAAGTCCTGCTAGCAGCATCTTCAGAGTGGTGAAGGAGCTGTGTATTCACCGCTCCTGCCCATTGAAATCAGTGGGACAGCGCGGCTATACCGCCGGCAAAGCGCCTCTGCAGCGTCGCTTTGCGGTGGATTTTAACCCTTTCTCGGCCGCTAGCGGGGGGGGGTAAAACTGCCCCGCTAGCGGCCAAATACTGACGGTAAAGCGCCGCTAACAATAGCAGCGCTTTACCGCCGACGCCGCCCCCGCCCCAGTGTGTGAGAGGCACCTTAGATATTAAAAAAATCAGGAGATATCCATTACGATTTACCACCAAATGAAATCCCAATTTGTCCTGAAAAAAAAAAAACAAGGTATAATTTACCTGGATGCACAAAGCAGTTTTGATGATATGTACAGATTTACTAACACATGTCAAAGTTGCAAAATTGGGCTTAGACATTAACCGCTTGCCGACCAGCGCACAATGATGTACGTCGCCACAATGGCACAGCTGCGCAAATGGGTGTACTTGCATGCCCCCTTTAAGATGCGGCATTGTGTGCACGTGCGCCCGCCGCGTACTCCGTGACCATGCCCGCGGCTCCCGCTGACTCGATGTCCGCCGGTGTCTTGTGATCGCGTCACAGAGTGGCAGAACGGGGAGATGCCTATGTAAACAAGGCATTTCCCTGTTTTGCCTAGCAACATGGGAGCAGTGATCTCTGTCATGTTGTAGTGAGCCCACCCCCCCTACAGTTAGAATCACTCCCTAGGACACACGTAACCCCTTGTCAAAGGACCACACAATTGTCAGTTAAAGCGTCGCAGTGCCGAATTGCAAAAAGTTCTCTGGTCAGGAAGGGAGTAAATTCTTCCGGGGCTGAAGTGGTTAAGATTTGTTTTACCCTTAGGCGCAAAGGGGTTAATACTGCTTTAAGTGATCGGGTTTATATGTACTTTACCAGTTTTTCCATCACATTAATAAATCAGGTAAACACTGCATTTAGTTTTATTTAGTGAGGGCAGCACCTTATTCTTAAAAAGAAAAAAAAACTAGAACGTGCTTCTAAGTTGAGCAGAGTTTTTAGAAAACAAATTTGCATTCAGTACGGATGAGATATAACAAGGGTAAAATATCTATACGAAATTTCCAGGGATGAATATCATAGCGTTAGAGAGTTATCAGCTCATCTCTTTACTCACCTCTTACTACATCACGGCCTTTTTCCATTATACCTTTCAGGTTTTAAATAGCCCTTACCCTATTGATAGATAACACTTCTCTGCATTCAAAGCTCCAACACAGACAGGTGTTCTGGAAGGGCAGGTGTGCTGAAAATGAACCTGTACTTTAGCTTCAATTACATCTGTAAATCGGACCTCGGTGGTGTACACAACATTCACAGAAGAAAGCAAACACGCTGGAACCTGGGTCCAGTTACCTTGTCTTTTATACTCCTCAATCTCTAAATTCATGTATATAATCCGCAAGTCTAGTTTGCAGGCATACATCACATATTCTAAAACTAATTTAGTTAAAGGGGCCTTACAAGGCTGAAAATCAGAGGGATTATTACAACGCTGTGCAAATTAATTGTTGAATGGTAATGTTTTATATCACAAATGCTAACGGTATATCATGCCGAATCCAGATTATTATAGGAGTGTTTCTGTTGGAGAAACATAAATTATAGTTATCTTTTTTGCGTACAAAGGGTCCATTATAGTGGATTCCGGCCCCTAGGGAAAGGTTATTCTAGGCATCTATTTTTTGCCTATAAAGTTACATTTAATTTGATGAATATCATATGAGACGTATAAATTCACTCTGTTATTGTTGTTTATGTCTATTGCAGGATTGCGCACAGCAACACACATTACGTGCACTGCTATGCCATTCATTTAATACTGGAACCTCAATGTTAAAGCGGAGTTCCACCCAAAAATTGAACTTTCGCTTTTCCGGTACCTCCCCCCCTTTGGTGTCACATTTGGCACCTTTCAGGGGGGAGGGAGGAGCAGATACCTGTCTAATACATGCCCGAGCCACCCACAGGTATCTACGCCACTTCCCATCCCGCCCCCCCCGCTGTCTTCTGGGAGACACACGGGTCCCAAAAAACAGAAGGGACCAGTGGGATAACGCAGCGTGAGTTGCGCATTTTTCCTTACCGAGGATGGCGGCGGCAGCACCCGACAGCCGAGGGGTATATCAGCTTCGGGTGAGGACATCGCGGGCGCCCTGGACAGGTAAGTGTCCTTATTTTAAAAGTCAGCAGCTGCAGTATTTGTAGCTGCTGACTTAAAAAAAAAATTAGGCGTAACTCCGCTTTAAGGTTATGAACATGTGTTGCTGTGTGTTAGAGTAAACATTTTGTGTCACATCCCATTTTTTGGGATATTTTGGTGTGTTGGAAGCCTATTGGTTTCAATCAGCTGCCTTAAAGCGTTTGTCACCCCAACACTTCATATTCCTGATATGCACCTGCTGTACTATGTACTTGTATTAAATAGTATACTGTTCTTTTTGTATTGCTTCCTTTATGTGAAATCCCTGGTGTTCCTGCCAGTCCCTCTGCTTTCCTATTAAAAACTGATCACGCCAAGCAGGAGAGCATAACCTGGTCAGTTCTCTAGCTTTGCTGGGAACTCCAATGATTAGACTTGTCCTGACACACCCTTGCTGTACAGCCATTCACTGTTAAACTCAGTGTCCTGCTGCTTCTCCTCCCCCCAGCTATTATGCAGCTGAGAACAGAGGGAATGTGATCATTTATGAAAAAAGAAAAAAAGGTATTTATAATGTTTTTATATATCTATACAAAAATGTTTTGCCTTTCATTTCTATTTTAAATTGAATGGGCTGTTTTACAAGGTGATCGTTTACAATCACTTTAAAGCGGAAGTAACCTCTAAAGTTCAACTTTATTATACAGGTAGGTTTATAATGAAGCTTACCTGTCAGTCCCTTTAAAATGGCCTAAATTTACACCGTTTAGTAGATATTCACATTGGTTCCAGCCAATGACAGCAGTACGCTCTGCTTTCAGGGTGACTCCCATGTACATGCACAGGAGTGGCATCCTCGTGGCCTGACCATTCAAACAGCCCAGAGAGCACAAACCCAGAAGGAAGACTGGACAAAGATGGAAGCAACGGCAGTGGTGACAGCTCACTACTGGGGGGCTCTGTTTGAAAGCTACACCTGTCAAAATGTGCTAGTATGCTGTACATACTAGCACAATGTAGCACAAACTTGCAGGGGTCCATTAAAAAAAAATGTTTGTTAAGTTTACTACCGCTTTAAAACAGCACATGGTAACGCGCAACAATATGCGTGTTAATGCACTACACAAATGTAATTGGGCCCTCAATCATTTGATTGTCTAGAAAATGGTCTAAAAATGATCGTGCCATTATTATTTTTAAAAAATGGGGAAGTTTAATCATTTTGGGGGAAGATAGGGAACAAAGCATAATTCATTTACATGCATGATATAATACCTTAAATATTTAAACTCCATTTATGGTGTCACCAATTATTACATTAAATGAACACAGGACATAAAGAACGCAAGCTTCTTGTTGAGTTAGCCATATGATGCCAATGTATATCCAACTGTCAGCTGGAGCCATCCAAGGGTGCTGGGCCTCATCTCAAATACACTATATTGTCAAAGGTATTGGGACACCTGCCTTTACACATAACATGATTCATGTCTTTATGGACCTTGCTTTGTGCACTGGTCCAAATCATTTGGTAGAGGGGGGATTATGATGTGGGGTTATTTTGCAGGGATTGGGCTTGGCCCCTTAGTTCCAGGGAAGGGCACGCTTTAAGGCGTCAGAATACCAAGACATTTTGCCACCACATACAGTGTGCCACTTGCCACCAGCAGCCTACCAGCAGCCTGCCACTAGATACAGTGTACCACTTGCCACCAGCAGCCTGCCACCAGATATTGTACCACTTGCCACCAGTAGCCTGCCACCAGATACAGTGTGACACTTGCCACCAGAAGCCTGCCACCAGATACAGTGTGGCAGTTGCCACCAGCAGCCTGCCACCAGATACAGTGTGCCACTTGCCACCAGATACAGTGTGCCACTTGCCACCAGCAGCCTGCCACCAGATACAGTGTGCCACTTGCCACCAGCAGCCTGCCACCAGATACAATGTGCCACTTGACACCCACAGCCTGCCACCAGATACAGTGTGCCACTTGCCACCAGCAGCCTTTCACCAGATATAGTGTGCCACTTGCCACCAGCAGCCTGTCACCAGATACAATGTGCCACTTGCCACCAGATATAGTGTGCCACTTGCCACCCACAGCCTGCCACCAGATTTAGTGTGCCATTTGCCACCAGTAGCCTGCCACCAGATACAGTGTACCACTTGTCACCAGCAGCCTGCCACCAGATACAGTGTGCCACTTGCCACCAGCAGCCTGCCACCATAAAGTGTGCCACTTGCCACCAGCAGCTGGTACACACGATGAGATTATCGGACGAATGATCGTCCGTCTCTTTTTGCATCATAATCTCAGATCGAATCTGATGAGTTTACTAAAGTCACGAAAATTCTTATACAACAGAATAAAAATTCGGAAGTGATGTCATGTGTAGTAATTCCTTTGTATTGCATTTTCGAATGACAGCTGAACTAATTATATGCAAATTGTACGATCTGGCATTGTCCGAAATTTTTTCATGCATGTCCAATCAAATAATTTTGGATGAACTGTAATGATCGGCTCTCGAAAGCTCTGTACTAACGATCAGATTATCGTACGATCGCTCCGAAATCGGCATTTTTCTTACGATTTTCTGACCGTGTGTATCGGGCATTAGGGATTCAGCTATAAAGCCTTTCTGCAACCATACCACTGCTTTAAAAAAAAAAAAATAGGAGGAAGCGAGACCTGTCATATTTATGTGACCAAATTACTTTCACCTATGGAGTGTTTTAAGCAGCAGCTTGCATAAAATAGAGAGCACAGAAAAAAATGGGTATAGTGTGAAAGAAATCAACCAAACTATGTCATTTCTAGAAACCAGAAGAATATTTTTTTTTGAATTTGCACCAGGTAAATAAAACTGCTGTCTGCAGAGGCCCAAGGGCTACACAAGAGTTGCAAAAGGGCCACAGATTGGGCGCAGGGGCTGTGTGTAGATATATCTTTTTTTCTCTGGATTGTAGTCACTGTTACACAGTTAATGTTATTTTATCAGTTGTTAAAATAGTATAAAACCCAAAACTAAAAACTATATTGCAGCTTACCAATCATTAGACGCAGTGGCTGTATTAGTTTTCTTTTTTCAGCCGTTTTCCCCTCTTTTACACCTGGTGATCTGGCCAGTAACACACCTCCTGTATTAGAGGACCCCCACTCTGGATGAGGGGGGCAGATATGGGCAGTAGCATTGTCAGTCTGGGGGGAGGGGAGTGTTAGAACTACTATTAGACTTAACAGCTAAGTTCACCTTTCATTAAAGAATAATAAATGCGCATCTTTTTTGCAGGTAAAAAAATATGCATTTATTATTTTTTTCAAACAGGGGCCTGCAAAAATTGGGGGTGCAATGATATGCTTCTGAACACACTGCTTGCGGCTCTGTGCCTGTACTTCTCTATGGGCTTTCATTTTCACAGCTGTAGACAGTGTGAATGAGCTACAGGTCCGCAGTTCATTTAAATTACAAGCATGTCTGCCGTGGTGGCAGACAGGACTTTTTGTCTTTTTAATTCCCAGATTCCTGTGAATGAATGATGCAGCTGTGTGCAAAATCTGACAGCGGGTATGGGGAGAAGAACCCTCACTCACTGTCACACTATGTGGGGTGGAGTAAGGGGAAGAGGAGCAGAAGAAGAACATGTCATACTTTATGTAAGGGTGTAACATGTAACATGTTCTAGTGCCTGATTCACACTTGTGCAGGTTGCAGTTTGCATATTGCAGGTGCATTTTGCGTTTTTCAATAAACATCCTTAAACCATTGAAGTCTATGGAACCAAAAACCAGAAAAAAATCCCTGGCCCTTTCCACAAAATGCACAGATGTGAACTACATCCAAAGGAAACCATGTTAAATGGACTGTAGTGTGTTTCTGCAAAACTGAAAATGCACAAAAAAATGCTTAGGTGTGAACCAGGCCTCAAAAGGTGAACTTATCCTTTAGGTCAGGGGTAGGCAACCTCGGCCCTTCTGCTGTTTTGAAACTACAAGTCCCATCAGACATTGCAAGACCCTGACAATTACAGTCATGACTCCTAGAGGCATGATGGGATTTGTAGTTTCACCACAGATGAGATGCAGAGGTTGCCCACCCCTGCTTTACGTAATCGATGGACAGCTACTGCAGTGATATAATTGCAGTGCACAGTGCACAGATCCATTGCAATATGTGAGTCCCTCTACCATGGTACAAGATGGGACTTGCAGTCACCACTGTCTGCTCAGAGCTGATTGGGAACTGAGTGATCAGTGTTCATGTGATTGCTCAGTTTCCAGACTTATGCCCCGTACACATGGTCATATTTTTCGATGGAAAATGTTCGATGGGAGCTTGTCGGAAATTCCGACCGTATGTGGGCTCTAAGGATGAGCTCCAGCGTGTTCGCATGCTGCACTTGCAGAGCCTGCCAGGAAGACGGCACTGCGGTGCGCTAATCACAGGCAGTGAGACATTTCCCGATCTCTGCAGCCGCACATCAGGAAATGTCTCACTTCTTGTGATTAACCCTGCGCCGTGACGACTTCCTGGCGGGCTCTGCACGTGCAGCATGCAAACACGCTGGAGCTCATCCTTAGTAGGCTCCATCGGACATTTTCCATTGGAATTTCCGTCACACAAAATTTGAGATCTGGATCTCAAATTTTCCGACAACAAAATCCGTTGTCGTAAATTCCGATCGTGTGTACACAATTCCGATGCACAAAGTTCCACGCATGCTCGGAATCAAGCAGATAAGCGACACTGGCTATTAAACTTCCTTTTTCTCGGCTCATTGTACGTCACCGCGTTCTTGACGTTCGGAATTTCCGACAAGATTTGTGTTACCGTGTGTATGCAAGACAAGTTTGAGCCAACATCCGTCGGAAAAAATCCATAGATTCATATTCAGATCCATAGGGGACAGCTGCAGCATCAGTCTGATGCATGGAGGTGAGTATATATATATATTTTTTTTTATATACCCCAAACTTTTCCTTTAACCACTTGGTGACCGCCCGCCCGCAGTACGTACTGTGGCCGCTGTAGGCACAGTGACGTACCCGTACGTGGCTGTCAACTTTGGGGTTTGAGGTGCACGCATTCACGCCCCCTGCCCAGCACCCACTGTGATTGTACATAGTGGGAGCCTGTCAGCAAGTTCTGAACATTGATTTACAGCCGGGACTTGCAGATCGGCTGTGCTCAATCACAGCCCAGGGTTCTGTGTTGGTAAAATAGAGCTCTGTACAGAGGGAGTGAGCTGTCAGCTTCTCATCCCTGCAAAGCAAATGAGAAATGGATCTTTAGTAAAAAGCAGCACACTTACACACATTATACATAGTTAGGCACACAGTTAACCCCTTGATTGCCCTAGATGTCAACCCCTTCCCAGCCAGTGTCATTAGTACAGTGACAGTGTATAATATTATCACTGATCAATGTATTAATGTCTCTGGTGATGTCAGTGGCAGTTAGGGCCCTTTCACACTGGGGCGGGGGTGGCGTCGGCGGTATTATTTTATTTATTTATTATTATACTATTTTAAGCGGCGCTTTACCGTGAGTATTCGGCTGCTAGCGAGGTGGTTTTACCCCCCGCTAGCGGCCGAGAAAGGGTTAAAAACCACCGCAAATCGCCTCTACAGAGGTGTTTTGCCGGCGGTATAGCCGCGCTGTCCCATTGATTTCAATGGGCAGGAGCGGTATATACTCCGCTCCTTCACCGCTCCAAAGATGCTGCTAGCAGGACTTTTTTTCCTGCCCTGCTAGCGCACCGCTCCAGTGTGAAAGCCCTCGGGGCTTTCACACTGTAGACAAAGCAGCGGCACATTCGGGTCGCTATTATTAGCGCAATAGCGCCTGCAAACGGCCCCAGTGTGAAAGTGCCCTTAGTCAGTTCCCCCCAGCGTTAGTAAGTGTCAGATTGTCCACAGTCCCATTATAAATCGATAATCGCTGTTATTATAGTATATAAAAAAATGAAAATTCCAGTACGCAGCGTGTGAAATAAGTATTGAACACATGACCAGTTTTCTAGTTACGGTAAATATATTTCTAAAGGTGCTATTTACAAGAAATTTTCACCACATGTCGGTAACAACCCATGCAATCCATACAAAGAAACCAAAACAATTAAGTTCAAAAATGAAGTTACGTGTAATAAAATGGAATGACACAGTGAAAAAGCATTGAACACACTAACTGAAATGTATTTAAAACGTCGTAATAGCAAGTATGGAGAAACTAATCTCATGCATTGCTCAGGTGTGATTTTGGCCTATTTTTCCACACAGTCTTCAAATCTTGAAGGGCCTTTTCTATTAACTCTGATCAAGAGCAAGATTTTCTACTGGATTCAAGTCAGGTGATTGGCTGGGCCATTCTAGCAGCTTTTTTTTACTTTGAAACCAATTGAGAGTTTCCTTGTGTTTGGGATCAATGGGGTTGATTTACTAAAGGCAAATCCACTTTGCACTACTAGTGCACTGCAAATGCACTTGGAAGAGCAGTCACTGTAGATCTGAGGGAAAGATCTGAAATGAGTGGAAGCTCTGCTGATTTCTACCATCCAATCATGTACAAGCAAAAATGCTGTTTTTTATTTTCTTAGCATGTCCCCCTCGGATCTACAGTGACTGCTCTTCCAAGTGCACTGGTAGTGCAAAGTGGAGTTGCCTTTAGTAAATAAACCCCATTGTCTTGCTGGAATGTCCACCCTTGTTTCATCTTTATCATCCTGGTAGATGGCAGCAGATTTTTATCAAGAATGTCTTGGTACATTTTTCCATTCATCCTCCCTTCAATGATATGAAGTTTATCAGCACTGTATGCTGCAAAACAGCCCCACACTATGATGTTCCCACCTCCAAACTTCACTGTTGGTATGGGAGTGTTTTTGGGGTGTTGTGCAGTGCCATTTGACCTCCAAACATGATGTGTATTATGGCATCCAAAGAGTTCAATTTTGGTCTCATCTGACCAGACTATATTCTCCTAGTATTTCACAGGCTTTTCTAAATGTTGTGCAGCAAACTTTAAATGAGCTTCGACATGCTTTTTCTTCAGCAATGGAGTCTTGCGTGGTGAGCGTGCATACAGGCCATGGCGGTTGAGTACGTTACTTATTTCTGAGTCTCTCTATAAGTGATCCTTGGCTCTTGGACAACTCTTCTGATAATTCTTTTCACTCCTCTGTCAGAAATCTCGCAAGGAGCATCTGGTCGTGGACGGTTTATGGTGAAATTATGTTCTTTCCACTACCAGATTATGCTCTTAACAGTGCTCACTGGAACATTCAGAAGTTTATAAATCCTTCTGTAACCAATGCCATCAGTATGTTTTGCAACAATAAGGTTGTGAAGGTCTTGAGAGAGCTCTTTACTTTTACCCATCATGAAATGTTTCTTGTGTGACACCTTGTTACAGGCAATCATGTGAGACTGAACCAACTGATATTAATTTGCACTGACAAGGGGCAGGATTGCTTTCTAATTATTGATAGATTTCAGCTGGTGTCTTGGCCTTCCATGTCTTTTTTCACCTCCCGTTCTTCATGTGTTCAATACTTTTTTCCTGTGTTATTACATTTTATTACACATAATTAATAATTACACTTAATTTCTCCAGTGGGTCCAGTGGTGGGACAAAAAAGCAGGGGGTTACAGTGGTGGGACAGATGAGCAGGGGGGTTCAGTGTTGGGGCAGATGAGAAGGGAGTTACAGTGGTGGGAAAGTTGAGCAAGGGGGGGTTCAGTGTTGGGGCAGATGAGAAGGGGGTTCAGCGGTGGGGCAGAAGAGCAGGGGAGGGTACAGTGGTGGGGCAGATGTGAAAGGCGGTGCATTGATGGGACAGATGAGCAGGGGGTTACAGTGGTTGGGCAGAAGAGCAGGGGGTACAGAGGGAACAGTTTTGGTACAGAGGAGCAGGGGGAACAGAGGTGAGACAGATGTGCAGGAGGTACATTGGTGGGGCAGATGA
This sequence comes from Lithobates clamitans, assembly GCA_037952925.1. Classification (NCBI taxonomy): domain Eukaryota; kingdom Metazoa; phylum Chordata; class Amphibia; order Anura; family Ranidae; genus Lithobates; species Lithobates clamitans. Next base: position 4,049,541 of record JBBGZY010000049.1, read on the forward strand.
GAAAGGGGGTTACAGTGATAGGGCAGATGAGCAGATAAGTTCAGTGTTAGGACAGATCAGAAGATAGTTCAGTGGTGAGACAGAAGAGCATGGGGGTATGGCGGTGGAGCAGATGTGCAGGGAGGCACAGTGGTGGGGCAGATGAGAAAGGGAGAACATTGGTGGGGCAGATGAGCAGGGGGTTACAGTGGTAGGACAGAAGAGCAGGGGGTACAGAGGTGGGGCAGATGTGAAGAGGGTTGCAGTGGTGGGGCAGATGTGCAGGGGGTTACAGTGGTGGGGCAGATGAGCAGGGGGTTACAGTGATGGGACAGAAGAGCAGGGGGTATAGAGGTGAGGCAGATGTGCAGGGGGTTACAGTGATGGGACAGAAGAGCAGGGGGTATAGAGGTGAGGCAGATGAGCAGGGGGTTACAGTGATGGGACAGAAGAGCAGGGGGTATAGAGGTGAGGCAGATGAGCAGGGGGTTACAGTGATGGGACAGAAGAGCAGGGGGTATAGAGGTGAGGCAGATGTGCAGGGGGTTACAGTGGTGGGGCAGATGTGCAGGGGGGTACAGTGGTGGGGCAGATGTGCAGGGGGGTACAGTGGTGGGGTGGATGAGCAGGGACAGTGATCTGAGGTGTGAAGGTTCATGAATTGGGGCTGATCTGAAGTGTGAAGTTGCAGGAATTGGGGCTGATCTGAGGCATGAGAGTGCAGGAGGTTAATTTCTCACTACTACGCAAGTAGTTTACAGCATTTACTTTATAAAAAATACTTTTTGTGATTGAGAGTGTAAAGTTGACATTTTTTTGTTAAAAAATCGGCACTCTCAGTTTCTTTGAAAATATTTTTCGGCTCAAAAGGTTGCCTACCCCTGCTCTAACGTGTGGGAGCCCTGACAATGGGACATACATAGTAAAAGTAACATTGAGAGCAGGTTCACCAGAAGGCTAATCCTTTCCACCAAATGATATAGTAACGAATGCAAGATCCACTGAAAGAAGGCAGAGCAAGACCTCTCCTGTGTATGCACTAAAGAAAGCTAAAAGATAAGCCGCTCAATCGATTTATAACTAGCAAGGGAGATGCACAAAGGAGGGACCTATTCATTAAGTCCAAAATCTCACTGGCAAATGCTGACTGTTATGTTAATGGTACGGTTGTTGGCACAAAACACATTTATACAGTGCTTTACATATTGTACATTCACATCATTCCCTGCCCTAAAGGAGCTCATAATCTAAGGTTCCTATTGTACATTCAGATCAGTCCCTGCCCTCAAGGAGCTTACAATGAAAGACCCCTATCTCACATGCATACATACACATACTAGGGTCAACTTAAAGCCTAGTACACACAGGCCGAATATTGAGTGGCATCGGCCGGATAATACAAACCAGCCATCATTCGGTGTGTACTGCAGCCGGTCTGACAGAAGTCGGCTATCCAGCTGGCTTCTGTCGAAGGAGCATGACCGAAAAAGGTCCACCGATCGGCTCCCAGTTAGTTGGAGTATTCTGGCTGGAGGGCCGCCCCCCTGTAAAAACACAATAGCACAGCAAGAGAGAAAAAAACCTGACATCTCAGAAGGAGCTGCTGTACTAACTATCCGGCGTTAGTACACCGGCTCCTTCTAAGATGTCAGTTTTTTTATTTTATTTAACCCAGCGGTAACAAAAAAAACTGGTATTGTGTACTAGGCTTAGACAGAATCAATGCTGTTGGAATATGGACGGAAATCCATGCAAGCACAGGAGGAACATGCAAACTCCAGATAGTGTCCTGGTTGGAATTCAAACCGAGGTCCCCAGTGTTACAAGGCAAAAATGCAAAACACTAAGCCACCCTCCTGCCTTAGCTTATTGCTAAGCCATAGACCCACATTGCTTTATATGTTATTCTACATACACTATATTACTAAAGTATTGGGACGCCTGCCTTTACACACACATGAACTTTAATGGCATCCCACTCTTAGTCCGTAAGGTTCAGTATTGAGTTGGCCCACCCTTTGCAGCTATAACAGCTTCAACTCTTCTGGGAAGGCTGTCCACAAGGTTTAGGAGTGTGACCATTCTTCTAGAAGCCCATTTGTGAGGTCAGGCACTGATGTGGAGGAGAAGGCCTGGCTCGCAGTTTCCGCTCTAATTTATCCCAAATGTGTTCTATCGGGTTGAGGTCAGGACTCTGTGCAGGCCAGTCAAGTTCCTCCACTCCAAACTCACTCATCTATGTCTTTATGGACCTTGTTTGTGCACCGGTGCGCAGTCATGTTGGAACTGAAAGGGGCCATCCCCAAACTGTTCCCACAAAGTTGGAAGCATGAAAACAGTAGATTCAATGCATGCCGTGATTAATAACTATCACAGTTGCATGTGCTCTCAACTAAATTGTCAAGCCATCAAATAGCTGGGGTCATAACTGATCACATATGATGCACCTTGGCAACAAACAGAGGCTTAGATGGCAGCTTTCATAGCTGTAAAGGATAGGAGCGTCTATTCCACTTTAAAGTCCATCTAAAGGACCCCTGAGAGGCAACAAGAAAAGGTTAATATAAAAAGAATCCACTAAAAATCTTATTAGTTGCTATGGAATACCACACTTTATAATTTATTGGTGCCCCTTGTGCCTCCGTTACTGCCTTGGTCACGTGGGTAAAAAGAATACACTGATGCGGGTCACTTTATAGCTCACTGTGTATGATACATGAGAGATCAGGAGATAGCAGGGGGCATGGAGTGGGCCTCACCCGTGATTGTTTTACTTTACTTTACTTTACTTTGCATGAGTATTTGCCCCCCTTGGACTTTTATACATTTTGTGGTCTTTCAACATAAAATTACCAAATATTTTTTATCAGGTCACAATGGTGAAGAGCCAGTTCCCGCTTACCTGTTACCCTGCAGTAAGACCCCGTTCACACCTGTGCATATTGGAATCATAAGCAGAATTTCGTGATTCTGCCTGCAGTTCCAGAATCACAGTGCAATTATTTCTTAATGGCAACCCAAATGCATTTCAATTTTGCTGAGATTGGTGTGCAACAAAACGTACAAAAATCAGGGCAAAACGCGCAATGCCAAACACACCTGGCTCAGAGTCCAAATTTGGTACATTTTGGGAGTGGAGGGAGGCCCATTTAACATAAATGGTGGCGCTTCAAAAATGAGCCACAAAAACACGCCAAAAATTTAAAGATTACATATACTTGCAGTGCTGCCCCTTTAATTTCATTACAGTGTGCATTGGAGAGCAAGCGGACTCCTGAGCCTTAGCACCTGGCTGATATACACTGGCTGGAGAAGGATACGGGTTGCTTTATGAGCAGTGATATGGGTTAGGATTTTTGTATAGATTATTGTTGCTTCAACTGATTTTTTTTTACTACTTACTTCTACTCAAAGGAAAAAGCTTTTTGAATCAATATGCCAGTCTTGATAACCTTCTAAAGCTGATGGTGATGTCATCACATCTTGCGTTTCCCCCTGCAGGTTCAGAGTCTTGTAGCATTTCCCTAAACACTCATTCAATCAATGCCACAACTGCCATGCAACCACATGAAATACACATGGTGGTGGGGCGGTGGTGCTTGTTTGGGGTTAATACAGGCGGTGAAGGAGACTACTTATTGCCTCCTCGCTGCCTGTCTAACACCCTCTGAAATGCAGTCCGACCTTGGATCACTCTCCAGAAGGCGCCTCTAATGTAAACGAGCCTCTAGTGCAGTTACACTTGTTTCTGGGACCCCCCCCCCGTCTTATATTTATTAGTTTTTAATGCAGCGACATCCCAACTATGAAGCCCCCTCAACACCACACAATTTATTGTCACAAGATTCTCCACTGGGCCTGCACATGTGCGCTGTTATCCCATAGCATACAGATTATGGACTCTCCATAGGGTGAGGTGAGTATAGGACAGGTGAGTATAGGACTAGGATTGGCATGTGGGGGGGGGGTCTCAAAAATAAGTGTACCAGTACTAAAAATTTACTTTAAGGCGGGCATATAGAAATGAGTGGGTGATAGAGGTTTAATGGACTATTTAAAGCAGAACTCCACTGTGTATTTATTTTTTTATTTTGACTGATCTTTGCTGCAGTAGGAAGCTCCACTTCTTTTTTATCTTTGTGTGTCTCCTCCAGCACTAGCTGTGTGAGAACTTCCGGCTGTGCAGCACTGAGCTTCAGCAGCTGGTTCCTGGTATAGAGTTGTTGTTTTAATGCCCCCCCCCCCCCCGTGGTTCTCGGTACTACGGACATGGCAGGTGTGACATAATGATGGAGCCACTGCAGCCAGTAGTTTTTACTATTGGCCCAAACAGTGTAACGCCCATGCCTGCAGCAGCCCAAGCTCTATAGACTACTAGGACATGTAGACCCTACATCTTACCCACCGCCATACCACAGAAAGGAGAAGAATGGGACTGGAGCAGTCCACCATATTCAGATAGAAATGTAAGATAAATAAAGGGTGTACATTGTCCAGGGGTAGGGGAGGGTACTGGGGGAAACAATTACTCTGATGCTTGGAGCCTTGCTTTAATGGGAGATTTGCTTTAAAGTACAAATCCAGATTACGTTTTTATTTGAAAGTGTTCAACATAATTGGACAACAAACCTACATACGGCATTGAGCTAAGTTAATTGTACAAATGACTGGAGGAACAGATGAAAGAAGAATGCTTTTTAAAGACCAGACAAACACAACAAGGCCTTTCACTCCAGGTCACTTCAAGACGCCCAGACAAAATGAAAGGTGACACCTTGTGCTTTGCCAGACTCCTTATGAAAGGGTAAAATGAGCCGCCGATAAGGAGAGCACAGTAACCATGACTTCAGCATGGAGCCCATTTATGTAATGGACAATAAATGACACTTCTGTAAACCTCTCAAATAAAACGTAATGCCGCTTAGCTTGGAAATCAAACAAGAATTCCAAAGGGCAGCAAACTATGACCCAATTAAAGAAGCAGGCTAGAATAACATTACTGATTAGAATAAACATAGAAGGCAGAGGCTGCTAACACACTAAATAAAAGGATGCTGCCAGGACAGGTGTCTCTGGGGAAACAACGTGAAGTCAGATGACACAGGCGAGATACAGAGCTAGATGAAAAGGAAAAAATAGCAGCATGTTTGGGAATGGAAATTACCCATAAACACTACTTTCCAATTTCTTTCAGCCTAGAAGCAAATACATTATTGCTTTGAAGAAAAGATGCTGAATAATACAAATGTATTATAAAATTGAACAATACATTCTGAGTTGTTGGATGCATAAACAGCAGGTACCAGTTCAAGTCCAATGATAGTGCTATATGCAAATGTATATAAATGTCTGCACTGCAATAAATATGCACAAACCAGTAGGTACAAATATAAATACCATTAACAACACAATGCAAACACAAATATATATACCAACAAAAATATATACCAAAGTATCCTACTGCCATTAGGATACCTCTCCCTTACATATTTATATATTTTTGTTGGGCATAAGTGCAAACAGGTAACTAATTTACAAGGTTTTCCCTACACAAGCTTAGCAATTAAGCTTTCCAGGTAGCGCCGTATACCCATAATTTTGTTAGTTTATGATTATAAAGCAGGGCACTCATCCTAAGTGCTTTGCGTATAGGGAGGCAGCAACCTGTCTAGTTGCCATATAGGCCGATCCTGAAGCGCAGTTGTATACACGCGATAATGCTTTAAATATACCGTACCCCTCACAATCCTTACATTTCTAACACAATCTTATAGTAAGTCCAAAATAGAGAAATAATGACAGCCTACATGTTCAATGAGAACCCAATTCTTGTATGCTCAAGGTCATAAACCCAGAATAAAGTAATAATTCCAGCCAAGATTCTCAATGAGAACCAAATTCATGTATGAACAAGGGCATAAACCCAGAATAAAGTAATAATGCCAGCCTAGATTCTCAATGAGGACCAATTATTGTATGAGCCAGGCCATAAGCCCAAAATAGAGGAAAATTGCCAGTCTAGATTTTTTATGAGAACACAATTCTGGTATGAGCCAGGTCATAAGTTCAAAATAGAGGAATAATGTCCTGCCTAGATTGTCAATGACAACCCAGTTCTGGTTGAAGCCAGGTCATAAGCCCAAAATAGGGCAATAATGCCAGCCTAGATTCTCAGTAAGAACCCAATTCTGGAATGAGCCAGGTCAAAAGCCCAAAATCGAGAAATAATGCCAGCCTAAATGCACCCAAGATAGTAAATACTGTTTAACCAATACAAGTATATGTAAATATACTAAGCCAAGGGGACTTAAGGCTGGATTCACACCTATGCAGTTTTAGTGCATTTTGGCATTTTGCAGATTTGCACTGCAGTCCATTCACCATGGTTTCCTATGGAACACGTTCTGTAGTGCAAATCTGCAAAATGCAAAAAGCACTAAAAATGCATAGGTGTGAATCCAGCATAATACAAGGTACTACACAATAAATACTGTATAGGCATAAACAGTGTAGCACCCTATATTCATTGTATAGCACCTTATACTAGATCACCTTTCCTTCCTTGTATTTATATAACTTTGTATTGGTTGTATAGTACATACTCTCTCGATTTGTTTTTTTTTTTTTTTAACTACTTATGACCTGTTAAACACACAGAATGCATAAGACACTGTGTGCTATATGCCCTCATCCTTATAAGGCAGTAAACACATAGAGAACCCATACATAGCGATAGACTTTTTAAAGGAACATATAGAGAAAAGCAAAATTTGTGTTGTTTAACAACATTAAAATCAAGAAAAAGACTCTACAAAAGTCCTTAAAAATATGTCTGCCTTTAGGTTCACATAGTTGTAATGATTCCAAAGAAAAATCCACATGTAAACTCGATGTGTTTCAAATGATCTTCCTCTGGAGTACATGTGAAAAGAATCAATACAATGGAACCCAGTTGCTATTTGGAATTACAGAGTACAATATCAGCTGGAATAAATAACAAGCAAGGTATCTTCATTCCCTCTGCAGAAGCATGAACACCAAACAGGTAGAAGGCTGACGTTTTCAAAACTGTGCATTATTCAAACTTGGCGAGTATAACAAAAGCATGTCTCAAATACAATGCCCTAAAAAAATGGCAGAAATTGGCAGCGTGCAGGTAAATGTTCATCACAAACAGAAAGGGAAAACTATGTGTGGGTATCCCTGGTCAGCAACAGAAGGTCTCTTAGTTAGACATGTGCACAGCCAAAAAATCCGTTCATTTTCATTTCTTTAGTTTATTTTTTTTTGTTTTTCAGGTCATTCGTTATGATCGCAATGCGTAAATTCGTACATTCGTAAATTCGTAAATTCGTGAATTCGTACATTCGTACATTTGTAAATGCAAAATTTGAAAATCCAAAAACCCAAAAATGTGAAAATCTCAAATAGTAACTATTAAATTATAGGTATTGTAATTTCCTTTCAAATTTGGCTGTTAGTGAACGTAACAAATACGAATTTATCCGAAGTTACGCATTATCCGAAATAACAAATGCTGCATCTAAACAAATGGAACGGAACAAATTAATAATAAATAATAATAATCAAAAGTTTTTATTATTATTATTGTTACTTATTATTAATTCATTACGTTCCATTCGTTTGGATACGGCATTCGTTATTTCGGATCATTCGTAACCTTCAGATAAATTTGTATGTGTTACGTTCACTAACAGCCAAATTTGAAAGGAAACTACAATACCTATAATTTAATAGTTACTAGTAATAGTAGTTAAGTTATTATTCGTTAATTATTATGTCAGATTTCCGAATTGACAAATTTACGAACTTACGAATTCACTAATTTACTAATGTACGAATGTATGCATTTACGAATTTATACATTTTTCGAATTTACGAATATTCGGAAAAATTTGTTAAACGGGTTTTCGTTAATTCGGATATTTCCGAATTAACGAATTTGTCGAAATTCGTTAAAAAACAAATTCGGGACAAAACAAATTGCTCATGCCTACTCTTAGTTATCCATCATAAGTGAATCAAGGTACAAGTTGTAAACCATATTGCCACATCATAATCAAACAATAAAAAATTGCTTTTATATCAGTGTTTTTCCATTTTTCTTAATGTCCCTCAAAAAGTCTATGGCTACGTATCAGTCCTCTATGTGTATACTACTTATGACCTGGTTATACCAGAATTGGGTTCTCATTGGGAATCTGGGCTTGCATTATTCCTCTATTTTGGGCATACTAGATTTTTTATTAAATATCATGAGAGGGGGTTTGGTATTAGTGCATTGTGCTTTTATTATTAAAGTGTTACTAAACCCACAACAGTAAAATCAGTCTGTATATGCAGTAAAGCATGCTGGTTATACTCACTGTGGAACGTAAGGGGTTAATCCTCTGCATTGTCTAAAAATGCTGTTTGATCCTGTACACACAGGTTCTCCCCTTCTTACATTGTACCCAAAACATCTCCAGATTTGGTGTGTATTGCTAGAGAGTTTTTTTTTTGGGAGATTGCATGTAAACAGCACAGGACCAATCAGCACTGTCCAGACAGAGGGTCAGGGATCCTGCATCCTCATAGGACAGCCAGTGCAGAATGAAAACTCCTCCTACAAGTTTTAATCAGGCACTGATAGAAGTCAAAAGAACGCTATACAGTGTCTTGAAAAAGTATTCATACCCCTTGAAATTTTCCACATTTTGTCATGTTACAACCAAAAACGTAAATGTATTTTAGTGGGATTTTATGTGATAGACCAACACAAAGTGGCATATAATTGTGAAGTGGAAGGAAAATGATAAATGGTTTTCAAAAGTTTTTTACATATAAATATGTGAAAAGTGTGGCGTTCATTTGTATTCAGCCCCTCTGAGTCAATACTTTGTAGAACCACCTTTTGCTGCAATTACAGCTGCAAGTCTTTTGGGGGATGAACCTACCACCTTTGCACATCTAGAGAGTGACATTTGTGCCCATTCTTCTTTGCAATAGCTCTGTCAGATTGGATGGAGAGTGTCTATGAACAGCAATTTTCAAGTCTTGCCACAGATTCTAAACTGGATTTAGGTCTGGACTTTGACTGGGCCATTCTAACACATGAATGTGCTTTGATCTAAACCATTCCATTGTAGTTCTGGCTGTATGTTTAGGGTCGTTGTCCTGCTGGAAGGTGAACCTCCAACCCTCCACCCCATGTCTTTTGCAGACTCTAACAGGTTTTCTTCTAAGATTGCCCTGTATTTGGCCCCATCCATCTTCCCATTAACTCTAACCAGCTTCCCTGTTCCTGCTGAAAAGCTGAGCTGTGGATCTCTGCAGCTCCTCCAGAGCTACCATGGGCCTCTTCCCTGCTTCTCTGATTAATGCTCTCCTTGCCCGGCCTGACAGTTTAGGTGGACGGCCATGTCTTGGTAGGTTAGCAGTTGTGCCATAATCTTTCCATTTTTGGATGATGGATTGAACAGTGCTCCGTGAGATGTTCAAAGCTTGGAGTATTTTTTTTATAACCTAATGCTGCTTTAAACTTCACCACAACTTTATCCCTGACCTGTCTGGTGTTTTCCTTGGTCTTCATGATGCTGTTTGTTCACTAAATGTCTCTAACAAACCTCTGAGGGCTTCACAGAACAGCTGTATATATTGAGATTAAATTACGCACAGGTAGACTCATTAGGTGACTTCTGAAGGCAATTGGTTCCACTAGATTTTAGTTAGGGGTATCAGAGTAAAGAGTTGAATAGAAATGCACGCCGCACTTTTCAGATAATTATTTGTAAAAAAAAATTGAAAACCATTTATCATTTTCCTTCCACTTCACAATTATGTGCCACTTTGTGTTGGTCTATCACATAAAATCCCGAATACATACATTTACGTTTTTGGTTGTAACATGACAAAATGTGAAAAATGTCAAGGGGTATGAATACTTTTTCAAGGCACTATATACTGCTGATGAGAAAAGGCATTTAGCAGTTTACATTTACCAAAACTATTGCATTTCCATGTCTGTACTGTGGAAGACCAGATATAGTGAATGCAAGGTCTTGGGTTTAGGACCACTTTAAGTTGAGGTAATAATGTGTTTTTTTATGCGCGGGATAGTTTGTATCTTGAGACTTTTCTTAATGCTATTTATTATAATATATATATATAAAATGTATTTGTATGTGGAAACCATTGCAATCCACTGGTCACATACAGTGCCTTGCAAAAGTATTCACCCCCTTTGGCGCTTTTCGTGTTTTGTTGCTTCACAACCTGGAATTAACATGGATTGTTTGAGGATTTGCATCATTTAATTTACAGAACATGCCCACAACTTTGAAGATGTTTTTTTTTTTTTATTGTGAAGCAAACAACAAATAGGACAAAATAACAGAAAATGTCAATGTGCATAACTATTCACCCCCCTAAAGTCCATACTTTGTAGAGCCACCTTTTGCGGCTATCGCAGCCCCAAGTCGCTTTGGATAAGTCTCTATGGGCTTGCCAAGTCTTACCACTGGGATTTTTGCCCATCCTCCTTGCAAAACTGCTCCAGCTCCTTCAAGTTGGATGGTTTGTGCTTGTGAACAGCAATCTTTAAGTCTGACCACAGATTTTCTATTGGATTGAGGTCTGGGCTTTGACTAGGCCATTCCAACACATTTACATGTTTCCCCTTAAACTACTCAAGTGTTGCTTTAGCAATATGTTTGGGGTCATTGTCCTACTGGAGGGTGAACCCCTCCGTTCTAGCCTAAAATCACACACAGAGTGGTACAGGTTTTGCTCAAGAATATGGAGCGTACGGCTTATTGTCGTCCTATGTACAGATACTCCAGTCTCTGCTGTGGAACTCTGCAGCTTCTCCAGGGTTACCTTAGGTCTCTGGGCTGCCTCTCTGATTAATGCCCTCCTTGCCCGTCCCGTGAGTTTTGGTGTGCGGCCATCTCTTGGCAGGTTTGCTGTTGTGCCATGTTCTTTCCATGTGGTTATGATAGTTTTGATGGTGCTCCTAGAGATTATCAAAGATTTGGATATTTTTTTATAACCTAACCCTGACTTGTACTTCTCAACAACATTGTCCCTTACTTGTTTGGAGAGTTCCTTGGTCTTCATGGCAGTGTTTGGTTAGTGGTGCCTCTTGCTTAGGTATTGCAGCCTCTGGGGCCTTTCAAAAAGGTGTGTATATGTAATGAGAGATCATGTGACACTTAGATTGCACACAGGTGGACATCATTTCACTAATTATGTGACTTCTGAAGGTAATTGGCTGCACCAGAGCTTTTTATGGGCTTCATAACAAAAGGGGTGAATATATACGCACATGTCAATTATCAGTTTTTTTTTTTCTGAAAAATAGTTTAATGTATATATTTTTCTAATTTTACTTCACCAACTTTGACTATTGTGTTCTGAACCATCACAAATAATTCAGATTAAAAAAAACATTGAACTAAAGGCTGTAATGTAACAAAATATGTAAAAAGCAAAGGGGGTGAATACTTTTGCAAGGCACTGTAATCAGGTCCCATCTTCCAAATGATAAAAGCAAAAAAGAAATGCATATCTCACTGTTGGCCAGCAGAGGGCTGTGTGAGGTGGAGGTACCACCATGTGCTACAAAAAAGAGCCGCAACCAGTGTTTTTTCTTTCTTTTTCTTTTTATATAATTCATTTGCCTATACTGACTTGATAGGCCAGGATATTAAGTGTACATTTTATACTAACATATGGGGTATGTACTTATATAAAAAAAAAAATCACAGAGCTATCTGTCTTGTGAAACTGCATGTATATACAGCATGTAAAATAAGTTTTGAACACGTCACCATTTTTCTAGGTAAATATATTTCTAAGGGTGCAAAACAAATAAGATCAGAAATTAATTTTTTTGTGTAATAAAATGGAATGACACAGGGAAAAAAGTATTAAACACATGAAGAAAGGGAGGTGAAAAAAGGCATGGAAAGCCAAGACACTAGCTGAAATCTATCAGTAATTAGAAAGCAATCCTTCCCCTTGTCAATGCAATTTAGTATCAGCTGGTGGCTCAACTGTGTCTCATTACCAAGGTGTCACACAAGAAACATCTCATGATGGGTAAAAGCAAAGAGCTCTCTCAAGACCTTCACAACAATATTGTTGCAAAACATACTGATAGTTACAGAAGGATTTCTAAACTTTTGAATATTCCAGTGAGCACTGCTGGGGCCATAACCTGGAAGTGGAAAGAACAAAATTTCACCATAAACCAGCCACGACCAGGTGCTCCTTGCAAGATTTCGGACAGAGGAGTGAAAAGAATTACCAGAAGAGTTGTCCAAGTGCCAAGAACCACCGGAGGGCTTCAGAAAGACCTGGAATTAGCAGATACAATTCTTTCAAAGAAAACAATAAGTAATGCACTCAACCGCCATGGCCTGTATACACACTCACCATGCAAGACACCATTGCTGAAGTAAAAGCATGTTGAAGCCTGTTTGAAGTTTGCTACACAACATTTAGACAAGCCTGTGAAATACTGGGAGAATATAGTCTGGTCATATGAGACCAAAATTGAACTCTTTGGATACCATAAAACATGTTTGGAGGTGAAATGGCACTGCACATCACCCCAAAAACACTCCCATACCAACAGTGAAGTTTGGAGGTGGGAATATCATGGTGTGGGGCTGTTTTGCAGCATACAGTGCTGGTAACCTTCATATCATTGAAAAAAAGATGAATGGAAAAATGTACCAAGATATTCTTGATAAAAATCTGCTGCCATCTACCAGGATGATGAAGATGAAACGAGGGTGGACATTCCAGCAAGACAATGATCCCAAACACAAAGCCAAGGAAACTCTCAATTGGTTTCAAGACAAAAAATAAAGCTGCTAGAATGGCCCAGCCAATCACCTGACTTGAATCCAATAGAAAATCTATGGAAAGAACTAAAGATCCGAGTTCATAGAAGAGGCCTACGGAACCTTTAAGGTTTGAAGACTGTTTGTATGGAAGAATGGGCCAAAAATCACATCTGAGCAATGCATGCGACTAGTTTCTCCATACAGGAGGTGTCCTAAAGCTGTCATTATCAACAAAGGATTTTGTAAGAAGCATTAAATAAATTTCAGTTAGCATGTTCAATACTTGTTCTCTGTGCCATTCTATTTTATTACACATAACTTCATTTCTGAGCTTATTTGTTTTGGTTTCTTTGTTAGTATAGATTGCATGGGTTGTTACTGACATGTGATGAACATTTCATGTCAATTGCACCTTTAGAAATATATTTACCTAGAAAAATAACGACGTGTTGAATGCTTATTTTACCCGCTGTATGTGCAAATAGCGGCAAATTCAAAAATGTTCAGGTTATTTTCTATTAAGGTCAAATGTCATTCATTTATAAAAAAAATAAAGCGGTTCAGGAAAAAAAACACATGATGGTCACTACATGGAGCTGATGATCATAGGAAATAAGTGTTTATATCCTATGATCATCAGCTCCATCTAATGGCCATAATGAAGTTTTTTCTGATTCACTTTATGAAACAGGAAATAAACTTTTCAATCTCAGGGAGTGTAATAGGACACGGGGCCACACAATGAGATTGGAGGAGAAGCTGTTTAATCTTAAACTGTGTAGGGGTTTTTTCACTCTCAGGGCTATAAGGATGTGGAACTCTTCTCCACAATCGGTGGTGTCAGGAGAGAGTATGGATATTTTTAAAAGACTCCTGGACATGCATCTTATGCCACGTACACACAAACGGACTTCACGGCAGGCTTGGTGTGGCGGACTTTTCGACGGACTTTCCGAATGAACAGACTTCCCTCCTCTACATGATCAACCAAAGTCCGACGGATTCATACGTGATGATGTGCGACTGGACTAAAACAAGGAAGTTGATAGCCAGTAGCCAATAGCTGCCCTAGCGTTGGTTTTTGTCCGTCGGACTAGCATACAGACGAGCGGACTTTTCGACCGGACTCGACTCTGTCGGAAAGATTTGAAACATGTTTCATTTCTAGGTCCTTCGAACTTTTGGGAAAAAAAAGTCAGCTGGAGCCCACACACGATCGAATTATCAGACGGACTCCGGTCCGCCGGACCAAGTCTGCCGTACAGTCCGCTCGTGTGTACACGGCATTAGTGAACACAACATACAGGGATATGGGAAATGATTACCGACATTGACACACGTGCACCTTCACAGGTTGAACTGGATGGACTATGGTCTTTATTCAAACTCACCTACTATGAAACTATTCTGTATAAATGAAAAACATTCGAAATTAAGAAAATATTCAATTTCACCTCCATTCACACAGAACAAACATGCAGTTCACAGGACAAAAAGCTCCACAAGCATTTATAGCTACATCCAGTATTGAATCCTGCGTTCTGGTTTAGCCCTTGGCATTGCCAGCTACAGTTCAGAAACTATATACAACAGAAACCAGCAGCAAAATTGATATAAAGACCTATTTTTAATAGAAATATGATAGGTACGTCTGTATACGTGTTCATTTTATCCTATACGTATTCCAAAGCTCTTTTGCTGCCTGGAGAAATCAATCAACTCTGTGCTGGGCTCCATATTCTGCCATGATTCCGTGTTCTGCCATGGCAAGGTCTACACCTTTGATTTACTTTACTGGAAGCAGACACTCAAGCACATTCAATTAGTATTAACATTAGACCCGTGTGCCTTTCTATGTCATATTCTTCTACCATGGCCTCCTCCATACTCCCGGATTAGAGCTGGATGTGAAAATGTGCACATCATTCTGACTTATTTGATTAAACTGTATGAAGAACAATACTAATATGCAAAGTGAAGGAATGATAACCAGACATTTATGTAAAGTGAAATCAGATAAATTGCTGTGGGTTACTGCTCATAGCACTGTCCATATTATAAACCCATTGATATAATTTATTGAAGGAAGCAGTATGAAACACACTGATAAAATCTAGCACAGCTATAGCTGGATTTATTGTTCATTCACTATAAAAGAAAATCAAGTTAATTTGTTTAACAGAGTCACCCAGCAGTAAATCCATGCGTCATCTAACTCAAATGGTCCGCAAATTATAATGGCATTAACCGCTCTAAATAGGACAAAGAAAGATGTGATCGCTCCTAGATATGAGTGAGCATCCATATTACTGTAGAATGTAATAAGATTCTTATTCTTTGTATTACCACTCGTGGCCAACTTCACAATGTGTGATTACTTTGGCATGGAAAGCCATGGGTCACCCCCTCGTGATTTCTACTGCTACACTTTTCATGTATGTTCAGTTATATTTAAAGTGATATTAGAGCTGTCCTGCAGATCGAGAGATTGGCCCAGGGGACGGATCTCTACCGTTTATCTTCTTTTAACAGATCTTAACTGTAAGCTCTCCTACATGACACTGTGGGGATTTGCAGATTTCCTGGGACTCATCTGATTGGTAGGACATCGCAAATGGCTTGTCTAAGATTTTAATCAATACTATCTTGATAGAACCTAGTTATATAACCCTTTTATGTTGTTATTTAGTGCCAACTAGGAAAACTAAGATCCACCTGTCTGCCTCTCCAAATTGTTTTCGTCAATGCGAATAGCTGGGAACAATGTTTCATGCGTGGTGGAAATGCCCCAAGGTGTTCCAGTTTTGGATGAGAATTTTTAACCTCATACGCTCGGTCACAGAAGTCAATCTTTCTAGGGCCCCAGAAACAGCCTTGTTTCAGAAATTAGGCTCTGATATCCCAAAATGGCCTTATTTAGTTCCAAAAAAAGCCACAAACATCATGTACAAATAGGCAAAACCTGCCAAGTGGCAAACTAGGTTAAACATTTGAGATAAGGCACAACTCCAGGCAAATAAAACAAGATAACAATGAACCGCCAATTAAAAGGTAAAATGACAAAAACAGCTTTTTTGCCATACTCCCCTTTAATCCAGAGATTTCCCTGCAGTACTTTTTTTCTGCCACTAGATGTCCTCAGTCTGATAGCCAGCATTATTTAACCTACTTCTTTGGAGCCCAGATAGTCCTGGACCTGCTGCAGGCTGTGTCTGGACAATAAAAGAAGAAGCACAGTAATGAGTATGAGTTTTCATGCCAGTGCATGAATTGATTGGCTGGTTTTTAGTCCCACACTCTGCCCAGCCCTGCTAGGTCAAATTCAGGTACTTACAGTGCCTTAAAAAAGTATTCATACACCTTGAAATTTTCCACATTTTGTCATGTTACAACCAAAAATGTAAATGTTTTTTATTGGGATTTTATGTGACGACCAACAAAAGTGGTACATACCGTATTTATCGGCGTATAACAAGCACTTTTTTCCCCTTAAAATCAGGGGAAAATCGTGGGTGCGTGTTAAACGCCGATCCCCGCCGATTTCCGCTGATTGTGAGCGAAGCGGAGAGTTCGCCGCCGAGATACACATAGCCGAGTGTATTCGGCTCTTCTCTGCTCCGCTCACAGTCACGCCCAGTCCCACCATTGGACCTGTGTTATGTCCATCATAGGGCGGGACTCGGCTCCGCCCAGTCCCTGCGATCTCGGCGGCACTCGCTCCGTGCCGCTGAGTGCCTGCGATCTCGGCGGCGCCATATTTAAATCTGTCCAAGGCTGTAATGAGATAGCTGCAATGGACACTGGGGGCAAGGCTGCACTGGGGCAAGGCTGTAATGACAAGGCTGCAATGGACACTGGGGGCAAGGCTGCACTGACAAGGCTGCAATGGACACTGGGGCAAGGCTGCACTCACAAGGCTGCACTGACAAGGCTGCAATGACAAGGCTGCAATGGACACTGGGGCAAGGCTGCACTGGGGCAAGGCTGCACTCACAAGGCTGCACTCACAAGGCTGCACTCACAAGGCTGCACTGACAAGGCTGCAATGACAAGGCTGCAATGGACACTGGGGCAAGGCTGCACTGGGGCAAGGCTGCACTCACAAGGCTGCACTCACAAGGCTGCACTCACAAGGCTGCACTCACAAGGCTGCACTCACAAGGCTGCACTGACAAGGCTGCAATGACACTGACAAGGCTGCAGATGGACACTGATAAGGCTGCATTGATGGGCATTTAAATGTAAGTTTATTTTCCTTAAACATCCCTCCTAAAAGTTTTTTTCCTTAAAATTCCCTCCTAAACTTGGGGTGCATGTTATACGCCGATAAATACGGTAATTGAAGAATAAATATGTGAAAAGTGTGGCATGCATTTGTATTCAGCCCCCCTGAGTCAATACTTTGTAGAACCAACTTTGGCTGCAATTACAGCTGCAAGTATTTTTGGGGATGTCTCTACCAGCTTTGCACATTTAGAGAATGACATTTTTGACCATTCTTCTTTGCAAAATAGCTTAAGCTCTGTCAGATTGGATAGAGAGCGACTGTGAACACCAATTATTTAAGTCTTGCCACAGATTCTCAATTGTATTTAGATCTGGACTTTGACTGGTCCATTCTAACACATGAATATGCTTTGATCTAAACCAGGGGTCTCAAACTGGCGGCCCTCCAGCTGTTGCGAAACTACAAGTCCCATCATGCCTCTGCCTGTGGGAGTCATGCTTGTAACTGTCAGCCTTGCAATGCCTCATTGGACTTGTAGTTTTGCAACAGCTGGAGGGCCGCCAGTTTCTGATCTAAACCATTCCATTGTAGCTCTAGCTGTATGTTTAGGGTAGTTGTCCTGCTGGAAGGTAAACCTCCGCCCCAGTCTCAAGTCTTTTGCAAACGAACAGGTTTTCTTCTAAGATTGCCCTATATTTGGCTCCATCCCATCAACTCTGACCAGCTTTCCTGTCCCTGCTGAAGAAAAGCAATCCCACAACATGATGCTGCCACCACCATGTTTCACAGTGGGGATGGTTTGTTCAGGGTGATGTGCAGTGTTTTGTGCCACTTTGTGTTGGTAGATCACATAAAATCCCAATAAAATTCATTTATGTTATTGGTTGTAACATGACACAATGTGGAAAATTTTAAGGGGTACGAATACATTTTCAAGGCACTGTACATTGTTTGCGTTTAAAGTGTACATTAGTTTCTGTATTTTACATTTGCATATAGTACAGTTTTAAGTCAAATCATATCATTTTAAACTCATATAAGACATATATTATATATACTGTACATTAGTTAGGAAATTTGTATTACACATACAGTATCTCACATAAGTTAGTACACCCCTCACATTTTTGTAAATATTTTATTACATCTTTTCATGTGGCAACACTGAAGAAATTAAACTTTGCTACAATGTAAAGTAGTGAGTGTACAGCTTGTATAACAGTGTAAATTTGCTGTCCCCTCAAAATAACTCAACACACAGCCATTAATGTCTAAACCGCTGGCAACAAACGTGAGTACACCCCTAAGTGAAAATGTCCACATTGGGCCCAAAGTGTCTTTTTTGTGTGGTCATCATTATTTTTCATCGCTGCCTTAACCCTCTTGGGCATGGAGTTCACCAGAACTTCAAAGATTGCCACTGGAGTCCTCTTCCACTCCTCCATGACAAAATCACAAAGCTGGTGGATGTTAGAGACCTTGTGCTCGTCCACCTCACATTTGAGGATGCCCCACAGATGCTCAATTGAGTTTAGGTCTGGAGACATGCTTGGCCAGTCCCTCACCTTTACCCTCAGCTTATTTAGCAAGGCAGTGGTTGCCTTGGAGGTGTGTTTGGGGTCGTTATCATGTTGGAATACTGCCCTGCGGCCCAGTCTCCGAAGTAAGGGGATCATGCTTTAGTATGTCACAGTACATGTTGGTATTCATGGTTCCCTCAATGAACTGTAGCTCCCCAGTGCTGGCAGCACTCATACAGCCCCAGATCATGACACTCCCACCAGCATGCTTGACTGTAGGCAAGACACACTTGTCTTTGTAGTCCTCATCTGGTTGCCGCCACACACTTGACACCATCTGAATCAAATACGTTTATCTTGGTCTCATCAAAACACAGGACATGGTTCCAGTAATCCATGTCCTTAGTCTGCTTGTCTTCAGCAAACTGTTTGCAGGCTTTCTTGTGCATCATCTTTAGAAGAGGCTTCCTTCTGGGATGACAGCCATGCAGACCAATTTGATGCAGTGTGTGGTGCATGGTCTGAGCACTGACAGGCTGACCCCCCACCCCTTCAACCTCTGCAGCAATGCTGGCAGCACTCATACAACTATTTCCCAAAAGACAACCTCTGGATATGACGCTAAGCATGTGCACTCAACTTCTTTGGTCAACCATGGGGAGGCCTGTTCTGAGTGGAACCTGTCCTGTTAAAACGCTGTATGGTCTTGGCCACCGTGCTGCAGCTAAGTTTCAGGGTCTTGGCAATCTTCTTGTTGCCTAGGCCATCTTCATGTAAAGCAACAATTTTTTTTTCAGATCCTCAGAGAGTTCTTTGCCATGAGGTGCCATGTTGTACTTCCAGTGACCAGCATGAGAGAGTGAGCGCGATAATATAAAATTTAACACACCTGTTCCCCATTCACACCTGAGCCCTTGTAACACTAAGGAGTCACATGACCCCAGGGAGGGAAAATGGCTAATTGGGCCCAATTTGGACAATTTCACTTAGAGGTGTACTCACTTTTGTTGCCAGCGGTTTAGACATTATTGGCTGTGTGTTGATTTATTTTGAGGGGACAGCAAATTTACACTGTTATACAAGCTGTACACTCACTACTTTACATTGTAGCAAAGTGTCATTTCTTCAGTGTTGTCACATGAAAAATATAATAAAGTATTTACAAAAATGTGAGGGGTGTACTCACTTTTGAGAGATACTGTAAATATCTCTATAAGTAAACAAAAATAATGATATAACACGTATATGTATATGTTTTTCTTATTTGGGTGACTGGTCTTTAAAGCATTGTGGCTAAGAGGCATAAAACTTTCTTATGAGGACAAGACCTTTTAAAAAATAGGTCACGCCTTTATGTGACTGCCTGTTGTTACTACCATTATGTATATTCCATATGAAATGTCCTTTATTACTCTTGTCTTCTATCAATCTTCATACAAGAAGATACAAGAAGATTCAGAACATTATTTTATACCGGGTAGTTCTGTAATGTCCTCCTCTTTGATTAGAGTCATTTTGATTACATTATGTTATCTTGAAAATGCCTGCAATTTGTTACCTCCCAAGTTGCTATCTGTGTTCTCCTCTGGTGTTTAGGATGATGGACCTTAATACTATCTGGAGCAGCCTTTGGATACTTTTTAGTTCAGCATCCCCTCATAAGAGATCATTTATGTGCAGCCCATAGTGAAGAGATTTTTGCCTCTTGTAATCTTAGCACTAGAGATGTTTAGGACATTTATTTTAAGATAGCATTTCCACATAGACTAATGTGCAGTGATGTGCCAATTACAGTTTTTGACCTTTGCAGAGATTTCATAAAACATTAATGATGCCACGGCTCTTTTCTCTATACAGATAACCCAAATGTTCAAAGATTTGGCTTGGAAAAAAAGGCAATCTTGTGGTGCACATAAACCCAAACTCCAAAGGTGATTGAGTCTCCAGGTCTCCTTTTTTACTATGTGTGTGTGTGCATACATGTATTTGTAGTCTATTTCCTAGCAGAGAATATAATGTTTTGTAACACTGGCTTTAATATTGTTTAGACAATTTTCCTTACAGGTACAGATACAGAAATTATATTTTTTCACAAAACCTTAATGTGAGTTAAAACTTTCTTTGTAACTCAACAGGAAATTTACCCTGTAACCTTGCAATTATGTTATCCACATGTTTCCAGAAATAGTATAATTATTTTAAAGAAGTATTAAAAGTACAAAAAATTACAGGAACTTTAGCCACCCCATCATAAGATCAACTCACTCCATCAGTCTCCTCATGCATAACTAATTTACTAATGGACTTATCAGCCTGGATGTCACATCACTTCCTCAAGCTCAATCTATACAAAAGCAAGCTCATATTATTTCCTCCTCCACATGCCTCTTCCCAGCTTCAACTATCAACCCGTCCTCACATTCCAGGGTGCTAAGTGTTATCCTGGACTCTGAGCTTTCCTTTCGGCCCCATATCCAATCACTGTCCAAAGATTGCCACCTAAACCTACGCAACATCTCCAAAATACGTCTCTTCCAAACCAATGACACCACAAAGCTTCTAATTCACTCCCTGGTAATCTCTCGCCTTGACTACTGCAACTCCCTCCTCATTGGATTACCTCTACATAGGCTACCCCCCTTCAGTCATTAATGAATGCTGCTGCCAGACTCATCCACCTTACCAACCGATCAGTGTCTGCTACACCTCTGTCAATCCCTTCACTGGCTTCCGTTCACCCAACAAATTAAATTCAAAATATTAAAAAAAACTTAGAAAGCCATTCACAACTTGGCCCCCAGGTACATCACTATGCTAGTCTCAACATAACAACCAGATCGTTCCCTTCATTCCTCTCGCGACTTCCTGCTTTCCAGCTCCCTTGTCACCTCCTCCCATGCCTGCCTCCAGGACTTCACCTGAGCCTTTTCCTTACTATGAAACTCCCTACCCCAATCTGTCCATCCGACTGGCGCCTATTCTGTCCACTTTTAGGCAATCCCATACATAAAGTGAGGACCTATGTTTCTTTCCTCTGTTGATGGGGGAATCGAGCAGTTTTCTTTTCTTCAACCCGTGGTTAAAGGAAAGAAAATTACATAATGTATGGCCTGCTTAAGCCTTGCTCCACTGACCAAGAACAAGCATATCGAATGTATCAACTGATGATATTTGGGATAAATTAAAACTGGGAGCCAGGTCTTTTTGTTCACCATCACAAAATGACCACATAAATAATTTTTAGCTGAATGGGCAAAACATCCCATGGGCTCATTCCAAAATCTTGTTCAAAGCCTTCCCAGAAGTTTGGTATAGCCAGAAAACAGTAAGGACAGTTCTAATTATTGCTCATTGTTTTAGAATGGGTTGTCCACCAAGGTTTGGGTACCCACAAACTATTGGTCCTACTGTATATGTGGTTACTGGTGGTCAGCAGTAAGCAATATGTTCTGTGTAGGACTTGCCTTATTAAAAAAAAAAACATAAAAAAAACCCCCGAAAGGTTCCAAAGAAAAACTGTAGGAATACTGAAACTACTGCTAGCATATAAATATACTGCTGTCAGTCACTTCCTACATTATTGTATCCAGAAAACACCTTGGTGCAGTGTGGCTAGTGACATTGACTAATACTGTACCTTAGCCAGTGTAGAGCAAATAATTTCTTTTTAGTGCTATCATAATATACTCCGGTTATTAAATGATGTGACTTTTATTGCCATTTACAAATCCCAGAGCCAAAAGTCGTTTAAATCCTGTGGCTAATGGTGTCATCATAAACCCTTGATCTTGTGATTAATACTTGCTCTTTAATTTATATTCCATAGATCAGAGCAGGATAATTCAGTTTACTTCAGTAATTATCTAAAGACCATTAGGGCTTGCACTGTATTAACTGCTCATTCTCTCGACAATGTCTTGGTATCACGTTGGTAATTTTCCACTCCTTGCGGACTATTTTCCTTTGCACATTCAAAATGTTTCTTAACAGGCTAACGCAGTGTAGATTTATAAAAAAAAAAAATAAATAAATACTGTTATGAGAGAGACTTATTTAAGATTTAGGGATAACATCAGGGGCTTGTAAAGTCTCAGACAATGCTTTTAAAAGACCACCAGCAGTGAGGAGATAGAAGCAGCAAACACACTGCCATATGTCACACTTTGTCCTGGGCTGCAATAAAATTTATTGGGATGGACTGAGTAGATAACACAGGAAAAAAGGTTAAAGGTGGTTACTGTTGGTAGTAAAATTCTTTCTATAATTTAACTTAAAGAGATTGCAGTTTTAGGCATACCACTGTGCTATGCTCTTTTCCATTCAGTTCAGGATGCCACAAACGACAACAAATCCATTCTATTTTACACTTAGCATGCACCATAAAAGTGCAAATAAAAATTGTCAAAGAGCAGGACTTTGTTTAATACCATGGGGCAAAAAAAGGGGCAATATGATTTCAGTTTTTACGGTTCAGTGTATTCTCAACAAAGAAAGGTTACCGTTACTGCCCACTTATACAGTAGTAGATCTAAATCCTAACTGAATACCAGTTATGGACTTTTTTTTAAAAATATTGTTTTCACCTATTTTACATAGTTTTTGCATCTCATTGCGGATCATTTTCTCCAGCCTCCTTGTAGCCACTTTCTGTCTGTCAATCTTGTGGTAGTGGCATGTCATTGCTTAGAGCTGGCTTCCCAAAGGGACAACACTGGAACATGTCTGCACATTGGACATCGGCACAGTCAGTTATGTTCTCTATTGAAAGCACATGCGGCAGGGTGACAATGTAGGAAAGCAACTGCAGGACAGGGACAGAGTGTTGTCATTCCATTTTATTACACATAACATGCATTTCTGAATGCATTTATTTTGGTTTCTTTGTATGTATGGATTGCATGGGTTGTTACCGACATGTGGTTAAAATCTCATGTCAATAACACCTTTAGAAAGTTATATACCTGGAAAAAAGGTGACGTGTTCAATTATTATTTTACTTACTGTATATATATATATATATATATATATATATATATATATATATATATGCATTTAAGACAAAGGAGGGACAAAGTAATATAAGTCAATGTGAAAAATGAGAGTGTAGGTCTTCTTTAAATACATTTGTGCTCATGAGATTACATACCCTGGCAGAATTTAAGATTTCTTGGCTATTCTTCAGAGAATATGAATGATAATACAAAAACTTTTCTTTCACTCGTGGTTAGTGTTTGGCTGAAGCCATTTATTATCAATCAAGTGTGTTTACTCTTTTTAAGTTATAATCACAACAGAAACTACCCAAATGACCCTGATCAAAAGTTTACATACCCCAGTGCTTAATACCGTGTATTGCCCCCTTTAACATCAGTGACAGCTTAAAGTCCTTTGTGGTATTTGTGGATGAGGCTCTTTATCTTCTCAGATGGTAAAGCTGCCCATTCCCCTTGGCAAAAAGCCTCCAGTTCCTGTAAATTCTTGGGCTGTCTTGCATGAACTGCACGTTTGAGATCTCCCCAGAGGGGCTCAATGATATTGAGGTCAGTAGACTGAGATGGCCACTCCAGAACCTTCACTTTATTCTGCTGTAGCCAACGACAGGTCGACTTGGCTTTGTGTTTTGGATCATTGTCATGTTGTAATGTACAAGTACATCCCATGCACAGCTTCTTGGCTGATGAATGCAAATGTTCCTCCAGTGTTTTTTGATAACATACATTCATCTTGCCATCAATTTTGACCAAATTTGTCTGTGCCTTTGTAGCTCACACATCCCCAAAACATCAGCAATCCACCTCCGTGTTTCACAGTAGGAATGGTATACCTTTCATCACAGGCCTTGTTGACTCCTCTCCAAATGTAGCGTTTATGGTTGTGGCCAAAAAGCTAAATTTTGGTCTCATCACTCCAAATGACTTTGTGCCAGAAGGTTTGAGGCTTGTCTCCGTGCTGTTTGGCATATTGTAAGCAGGATACTTTGTGGCATTTGCATAGTAATGGCTTTCTTCTGGTGACTCGACCATGCAGCCCATCTTTCTTCAAGTGCCTCCTCATTGTGCATCTTGAAACAACCACACCACATGTTTTCAGAGTCCTGTATTTCACCTGCAGTTATTTGTGGGTTTTTCTTTGCATCCCAAACAATTTTCCTGGCAGTTGTGACTGAAATTTTAGTTGATCTACCTGACCGTGGTTTGGTTTCATCAGAACCCCTCATTTTCCACTTCTTGATTAGAGTTTGAAGACTGCTGATTGGCATTCTCAATTCCTTGGATATTTTTTTTACATCCCTTTCCTGTTTATACAGTTCAACTACCTTTTCCCTCAGATCCTTTGACAATTCTTTTGCTTTCCCCATGACTCAAAATCCAGAAACGTCAGTACAGCACTGCATGAAAGATGCAAGGGTCTGTCAGGAGTCCAGAAACTCATTGACCTTTTATACACACACACTAATTACAAGCAAACAGATCACAGATGAGGATGGTTACCTTTAATAGCCATTCAACCCCCTTTGTGTCAACTTGTGTGCATGTTATCAGGCCAAAATCACCAGGGTATGTAAACTTTCAATCAGGGTAATGTGGGTAGTTTCTGTTGTGATTATGATTTAAAAAGAGTAAACACAGTTGAGTAATAATAAATGGCTTCAGCCAAACACTAACCACGAGTGAAATAAATGTTTTTGTATTATTATTGTAATTCCCTGAAAAATGGCCAAGAAATCATAAATTCTGCCAGGGTATGTAAACTTATGAGCACAACTGTAATTACTGCAGTAGTGAACAGACACAAAAAAGATGCACTCAGCATCTTTTTAAAGTATCTGTTCTGCTTTATTTGTCGCAATTGAAGTTTTTTATACACATTATTTCCTATGTATTATATTAATATTACAATAGTACTTTTATGGTAACAAGCGACATAACATAGGCTGGATAATTCTAATCAGGACTTGAAAGAATGCAAACATGTAATGCAAACATTATTAGTGCCATGTTCACAGTGAGTGCAGTGTGCAATACATGATGCAATTATATACAGAATTTACAAATTTCCTTTACAATTAAAAACCAATCTCTTTCATTAATTGTGACCTTAAAATAACTACAAAAATACTAGTGTTATGACATAACTCGTTTTTGAAACATCATATCATATCTATTAAGACCAATCAGGATTGATCAGATTTCTACAAACGTCAGACCAAATACGCAGATGACTGAATGTTATTTTGTCAGTCCACTCACAATGAGACTCACTAACCATGAGTGAAAGTAAAGTTTTTGTATTATCATTCATATTCTCTTAAAAAATAGCCAAGAACTCATAAATTCTGCCAATCAATATAAGCATAAGAGTTGCCTATCTATAAAGTTTCCAGAACAGTAATTCAATACTTCTCCAAAATTTTATTGTGATTTAGAAATCACACTAATGAATGCCCTGTTTTCTTCCTTCAGAGCATGTGCACCATCTCTCAAATGGTTAAAATATAAGGCTAGATGGGGCGTCAATAGGTCTGCAAATTTCTTATAATAACCGTTAGGAAGTCCATCAGGTCCCAGGGATTTATTCGATTTCAGTGTTTTGATAACCCTGGAAATTTTGTTGCACATAAGAGGTTTATCCATGCGTTCTGCATGTTGTGTAGAAAGAGCTGGGAGTTTTTTTAATTTCTCCAAGAATCTCTGCTGTAATATAACTGAAGTTCTTGGAGAATGCGGTGCGTATTCTGAGAAAGTGTCCTGTTGCTAAGTTTAAGTTTGGGTAAAGCATGAGTTTGAGTTCACGGGTTGAGCTTGTTCGCCAAGAGGGAACCTGCTTGTCCCTCCATGATGTTGTGTCCATCTCTCCATCTTTTCCGCCCCAGTAGTTGACAGAGATTTAAGTCCATATGGGCATATTCTATTTGGGGGAGAAGATTCAAGCTATGCGTTAGTATATGTTGGGTAATTAAGTCATTATGTTTCTTCTTTTTAGAGACAATGTGCTTGTTATGGGCTTTTTTCAGTCTGGAGAACAACAGAATAGGGTTTTTATGAGCCGCCCAATTTTGAAGTGACTTTTGCGTTATTGAAGTCAAAGTACGTCTTTAGATGTAAAGCAGTATCAAAACAGTAGGATTCATTCCCTAGTAAAGATTCATTCAACCTCTGGCCAAATCCCTTTTGATACTAAACACACACTGTTTAATTTACATTGTCCCTTCTCTTTTTGTATGTAAATGATGGCACTGTAATTATTGTAATAAAAAAGAAAACATCTAAGCACCTTTTTCCTAATCAACACACAGCTGTTACGTGACCCAGCTCTTTCCCAGCCTGTCTGCAAGGAAACAAAAGCAGGAGGAGCTTCTAGCTCCTCCTAAAAAAAAAAAACGCATTTGGAATACAGAGTAAAAATAATTAATTCATATCAAAAAACTGTTTTAAATTGTCATACAAATATATATTTGAAATCAAATCTTTATTATTTTTTGGCAATAACATGGTGTGGGTGGATTTCTGCCAGTCACAGGCTGTGTCACTCCCCTCCAACCTATGTCTTATAGGGCGTACACACGGTCGGACTTTGTTCGGACATTCCGACAACAAAATCCTAGTATTTTTTCCGACGGATGTTGGCTCAAACTTGTCTTGCATACACACGGTCACACAAAGTTGACGGAAAATCTGATCATTCTGAACGCGGTGACGTAAAACACGTACGTCGGGACTATAAATGGGGCAGTGGCCAATAGCTTTCATCTCTTTATTTATTCTGAGCATGCGTGGCACTTTGTCCGTCGGATTTGTGTACACACGATCGTAATTTCCGACAACGGATTTTGTTGTCGGAAAATTTTATCTCCTGCTCTCCAAGTTTGTGTGTCGGAAAATCCGATGGAAAATGTCCGATGGAGCCCACACACGGTCGGAATTTCCGACAACACGCTCTGATCGGACATTTTCCATCGGAAAATCCGACCATGTGTACGGGGCATTAGAATAAGAGGGAAGTGAAGCCTCCGTCAATCTACATGTAATATCCTGCCCCCATTGTGTTTAGCTAGTTAGTGGGCATGGAGGAGGTGGGAGCGAGTGAGTTGTCATTTACTGTTGTGTATACGCCCACATGTGTGACTCTATATTCACATGGGCTGCTCTGATGTGATAGAGAGAAAACGCTCAGCATAGAAACTTACTGAAAAATGAGTGTGTGCAGAGCTGCCAACACTGCTCTGCAAAATCCCTAGCTGAATTGTAGACTTGGACAGAAGGGGGAGATAGAGAACAGCAGGGTCTAGCTAGAGGAGAGGATGTGTCAAGTGTGGTGCTTTGATTGGTAGGGCTTTAGGAGATGAGCCCAAATTCAGCCTCAGGTAATGTTGAGAAAGAATGAATCTTGCCTTTATAGGTAAAGAAGAGCCTAAATGGATTTGCCCAGTGGTATCGTATGTTGTGGGAGGCTAAAGGTAGCATAAGTGGTTTTAGGGCCCTTCTCCTCTGGATTGTTATGGGTGCAATATTCACAAAAACTTGGATCTTATGTCCATCAGGACCAGGAACTGAACCCACGACCTCTGTTGTATCCAGCAGTGGCTCTTCTTGCTGGGCCACCTAAGATGCTGGTGCCTGATTCCTTGGATAATCTTGTACTTTGTTTCTGGTGAACCTTGAACTCCTTGCTCCTCCCATGAACCTCCTATTAGGCCATAGCTTTGCACTTCCTGTTTGCCAGATTATTGTGCTCTTTCCAGTCGATATCTTGCTCCTTTGCGTACCTGGGGGCCACTACCTGGTAATTACTTGCAGCAAAACCCATCTCCATCATTAGGAGCTCTAGTAAATACCAGTTAAAGCTTAGACCCCACAGCTTGGGTGAGCCCATGTTGTCCACCAGGGTGACCTGCTTATATATTTATCCAGCTGGTTGGTGGAAGACTCTCTACTGCTATAGCTCTCCCAGCCTGACCTCTGACCGTGACAATGTCCCGGAATGTCCTGCTCAGTTTTCTCCTGCCTTATTTTTTTTTGCCTCTGTGCCTTTGGGGACACATCTTTTTACTTTCTGACAATGGTCACCAGGAAAAAAAGAGAGGGAATCTCCTCAGTAGGGACATATACTGCAACAGATACCCAACAATGGTTTCAACACTTTCCTACTCTTTCCAAAATGTTTAAAAGTTAATTTTCGAAAATAGCCACATAAGACAATGTTGTTATAATAATAATAATAATAATAATAATAATAATAATAATATGATAATGTTTCACAATGCCCCCACAAACCCCATGCCTCTTAACCACTTCAGCCCCGGAAGATTTTACCCCCTTCCTGACCAAAGCGTTTTTTGCGATTCGGCACTGCGTCGTTTTAAATGACAATTGTGTGGTCGTGCGACGTGGCTCCCAAATAAAATTGACGTCCTTTTTTTCCCACAAATAGAGCTTTCTTTTGGTGGTATTTGAACGCCTCTGCGATTTTTATTTTTTGCGCTATAAACAAAATAAGAGCGTCAATTTTGAAAAAACCGCATTATTTTTTACATTTTGCTATAATAAATATCCCCCAAAAATATATAAAAAAAACATTTTTTTTCCTCAGTTTAGGCCGATCATATTCTTCTACATATTTTTGGTAAAAAATAATTGCAATAAGCGTTAATTGATTGGTTTGCGCAAAAGTTATAGCGTTTACTAAAGAGGGGATAGTTTTATGGCATTTTTATTAATTTTTTTTACTAGTAATGGTGGCGATCAGCGATTTTTATTGTGACTGCAACGTTATGGCGGACATGTCGGACATTTTTTACACATTTTTGGGACCTTTGTCATTTATACAACGATCAGTGCGATTAAAAATGCACTGATTACTGTGTAAATGAGACTGGCAGTGAAGGGGTTAACCACTAGGAGGCGGGGAGGGGTTAAGTGTGTCCTAGGGGAGTGATTCTAACTGTCAGGGGGATGGGCTGTGTGTGTCACTACTCTGATCACAGCTCCCGATGACAGGGAGCTGTGATCAGTGACACTTGTCACTAGGCAGAACGGGGAGATGCTGTTTACATCAGCATCTCCCCGTTCGTCCTCTCCGTGAGGCGATCGCGGGTATCCCCGCGGCGATCGAGTCCGACTCACGGAGCTCCAGGGCGGCACACACGCAATGACACGGCGGGGAATTCAAATGGACGTACAGGTACGCCCATTTGCCCAGCCATGGTGTGCGCCGGTCGGGAACCGGTTAAAGTGGACACAATGTAGATTTTATTAACTCTTAATTTTGGTTAGTCCTATTGCATCTTGGTAGTCCTGAACTAGAAAAAAAACTCAGCTTCTCTGATGCAACAGAAAATTTGATGCACTTGTGTCAGTCGTATATCCTTAAGCCCCAAACACACTATCAGATTTTCTGCTGATTTTTTTACTTCAGATTTACCAAAACCCATATAATATGAGGTCAAACTTTAGGAGTTTCAGTTTGTATGCAATCAGGCAGGCCCTTGCACTACATGGTTTGGGTAAATCTGAAGACAAAAATCAGCAGAAAATCTGATAGTGTGTATGGGGCTTTAGACTCATAAAATGCACAGAAGTGGACACCTCATAGGGACCCTTATATAAGGGGGGACTCTGATGAGGTTCCTGATGTCGGAGGAGGGCTCCGATGAGGACCCTAATGTAAGGAGTGCTCTGAAGATCCTGATGAAAGGGGGGACTTTAATGGAGTTCCTGAAGTGGGGGGGAACTCTGATGAGGACCTGATGTAGGGAGGGCTCTGATGGAGACCCTAATGTAAGGGGGACTCTGATTAGAGCCTGATGTAAGGGGGACTCTGAAGGAGACTCTGATGTAGGGTGGGGGTCTCTGTTGGAGAACTAGATGTAGGGGAAAACTCTGATTGTGACCCTAATGTAAGTGGTCTTTGTGATGTAAGGGGGGGGGGGCTTCTGATGTCAAAGGGAAACTCTAATGTGAAGGGGGACTTCAGATGTGACAAGGAAAAAAGGATGGTTCGGGATCCATTAAATTACTTTTTCGTAAACTGGAAAAATGCATGGTTAAAGAAGTCAAAGCATATTGGGAAAAAAGTACATTGCAAGAATATTTGTCAGTGGAACGTATACCCAGGGGTCTTCGCATTAAGAAATTTTCCACGTTTGAGCTATCCAGTGATTAACTTAAAAAACAATGGACTGATATTCTTTCAACCTGTTCCTTTGATTTAATGAAATTGATCATCAATTCCAAGACTAAAGAACTGGAGAAATTACGGGAAGAGATGACCTCTTTACAACAAGAGATTTTACACTTGCAAAATGTTACCCAGTTCGCTGAGTTGGATCAACAATTAAATGAGAAAGTTAACAAGATTTATATGGACACCATTACTTCTTTGTGACAAACTGGAGTATGAACTTAATAACGTCTATGTTTGGAAGAAAAGACGCCAATGGGGTCGTTATGTTAATTTTCAAAGGAATCGGGTTAGCTTTTCAGACACAGAGCTGGAGATTATGTACAATACTTTGGCGGTGACAGCGTCTAATGATTCTTTTGATCAACCTGGAGTCTCCAGCCAAAACAATTAAGCAAGTAGACCCATGTCCTCAAAGAACGGACAGTACAAATTCAAGAGCAAAAAGTTTCATCACAAAAAACCCACAAAAAACAAGAAGGGGGGGACAGAGGCGATTCCACTCAGGCTTCCTATGCACTGATAGCCCACGATCAAGGGAGGAAGTACCGTATATACTCGAGTATAAGTCGTTCCGAGTATAAGTCGAGGCCCTAATTTACCACAAAAAAATGGGAAAAACTTATTGACCCGAGTATAAGACGAGGGTGAGAAATGCACAGCTACTGTAAGTGGAAAAGAGGGTCAACAATGCCCATTTGCAGCCTCACTGTGCCCATTTGCAGCCTCACTGTGCCCATTTGCAGCCATAGGTCCCCTGAACTTCAAACTTGGTAGTTAAGGGTTCCTAGATGCCCCCTAGCTGCAGCCAAAATTTGGGGTCTCTGAACCCAAAGGGTCCCGAAATGACATTGCAGCAGATGGACACAGTTGACCGAATTTGGAGCCCTGTATCTTAGGGCCACTTAGTGCTAAGAACCCTAAATTTGGTGTGCAAACCAAGTGGAACTAGCACCATAAAATTTCCAAAGCTGGGGTTTCTAGCACCAAGTGGCCCCGAGATACAGGGCCCCAAAAATCAGTTCAGAAAATGTCAAGCACTTTTCTACAGCAGAGAATGACATTTTCCGAACCGGTTTGGGGGCCCTGTATCTCAGGGCCACTTAGTGCTAGGAACTTCAGCTTTGGATATGTTATGGAACCAGGTCCACTGGGTTTGCACACCAAATTTGGGGTTCCTAGCACCAAGTGGCCCTGAGATACGGGGCCCCAAAGTCGGTTCGGAAAATGAAATTTTTTGCTGCAGAAAAACTCGAGTATAAGTCGAGGGGGGCACTTTCAGCACTAAATAATGTGCTGAAAAATTCGACTTATACTCGAGTATATACGGTAAGTACTTTCAACAATGTAATAAATGTGTCACATAGAGCTTTGTCTGATGAAGAAACTTCCCTTCTATCTAAGGGTTTGAATTTTTGCCCTCATGCACACTTTGATCCATTTAACATCATTTTGGACTTTAACAAAATTATACGTAATTTGACCGTTCGTAGACATTACTACAATGAAGATAATAGTATGCAGAGGAGTGACATTGATACTAATGAAATGCTCTGTTGATTTAAATGTTTTGACTTTTAGGGAAAACTGTGCAGTCATCAATATGGAGGACTTGGAGCTTGAAAAATCATCCTTATCTGGCCACAGGACTGATGGTGGTGGAACCCGGAGAGTTCCTTTCTGCGTGCCATCAGATTTTTATCCTATACAGTCCCGCAGTCCAGATATGGATAGATTTCAGAGGTTGGTAGAGAGAGATTCATTTGATTTAGCTACCCATACTTCGTTTCAGTCATGTATTGAGGGAGATAATCTCTCCTGCTTCGAAAGATCTGCCTTAAATAAACTTTTGGATGACAAATCCATTATGATTCATAATGTGGATAAAGGAGGGTCGGTGGTTGATCTGGACACTGATGCATATAGGGATGAGGCCCTTAGACAGTTGGGGGATACAAACACCTATGTTTCACTTAAAAGTGACGCCACAAATAAATATAGAGCCATTTTGATAGACTTAATTATTAAAAAGTGGCAAGTTTAGGGATATTTACTCCCAAAGAAGTACAAGTGCTGGTTCAAGAATTTCAAATAGTGCCCATCTTTCACCCCCTCCCCAAAGTTCATAAAGGTTTTGACCAACTATGTAGTAGATCCACAGTTTTGGGTATTGGGTCTCTTAGTGAGCGATTGGGACAGTGGGTGGATGGACAGCTCCAGCCATTAGTACAAACTTTACCCAGTTATTTGAGAGACACTTATTTATTGTCAGCAATAGATAAATTCACTTGGTGTGAGAACTATATCTGGATTACGTGTGACGTTTCCAGTCTATACTCCTCCATACCACATACATTGGCACATACTGCTATATCGTTTTTTCTTCAAAATTGTGCTGATTTGTCATCTGAACTTTGTACCTTTATTTTGGAGACTCTAGATTATTTATTGACTCACAATTACTTTGTTTTTGATGTGGTTCACTATCTCCAGAGGTGTGGGGCCGCGATGGGGCGAAATGTTTGCCCTTACTGGCTAACCTTTTCATGGGTTGGTGGGAGTGGTCCCACATTTTTGGAGATGGGAGCCCCTTTAGGAGTCTCATTGTTTTATATTTTTGGTATATAGACAATCTTATTTTTGTTTGTAAAAAGGATATTGATTTTGTATCTTTTTTTGTCGTATCTGAGTGACAATCAGGGCAGTTTGTGTTTTACAGGTACCAGTGATCCCAAAGAAATTTCTGTTTTGGATGTACTATTATGTGGCAACATGCATAGAATCTCTACTCAGCTATATCGAAATCCATTAGCAGCCTTCTATTGGCTGAATCTAGCCATTCACATCACACTATAAAGGGTATCCCAGTGGGACAGTTTCTTAGACTACGCAGAATTTGTAGTACCCAGTTGGATTTTGAAAAATAATCTTCTTTAATGTATGAGAGATTTTTGTTAAGTGGGTATTCAAGATGGTCCCTGGATAGGGCTTATTCAATTGCTCTTCACAAGAATAGGCATGATATATAACATAACAAAAATATACAGAAAAAAGCTAACAGGGTAAGTGGTAATAAAAATCCATCATTGGTGCTTTCATACAGTTTGGCGTTTACCTGGTTACATTTTAAAAGGAACTTTAAATGTGGCACTTCTGAGTGTCTTTGATATTCCCATGTGCTGCAGGGTAAGGACTTACACTCTAGTGATGGCAGAATTTTCAAAATTGATCAATTCTTTAAGTGAAATACATCTTATATATGTCATCACGTGTGGTGCTTGCTCCAAGCAGTACGTGGGAAGAACTATCCATAGACTCAGAGATAAGTTTAGGGAACATTTAAGTGACATAAGGGGTAATAAATCCACCAATGTTGCCTGTCATTTTAACAACATGCACAATGGAGATCTGTCCCTGGAGGTCCAAATCATATAAAAAAAAACAACACCTTGGGGCAGGGGGTGTGGGGTAGGGCGTGGATGTTTTCCGTCTCTTCTGTAAGAGAGAGGTATTTTGGATCTTTAAACTTCAAAGTAGGATACCGAATGGGTTGAATTTCGAATGGGATGTGACACACTACTATGAGTAGTTGTGGTCACTTTCATTCATCCCATTCGTAAGACATAATCTAATATTACTGACTGTCACATTATTATCACATTACATATGCGGCTTTAATAGACTATATGTACATGCACTAAATATTTGAAAATTATATAATAAGCATTTTTTTCTGCAGTAATGTACATGCGTATTTATAAATATCAAAACCCTTTTCTATTTTTCTTATGAATTTTTTCCATATGCATCTTTTACATATGTGTTTTCTATGCGATTTTTCTACTATACCCCTTCTCCCTGGGTTTTATAGAGTATCTATAGGTGTGCAGGTGTTCTCCTATGTTATAGGTTATTAATTATTCATTTCCCTGCACATTTATATTAGATCCCTATATATTTAAAATAGAACAGGGAAGCTGTGTATGTTTTTTAAGACAAATATAATAGTTATTTATATGTAGTCCCCTTTTCTTCCCTTTCATTTTTTTTTTCACTAATGGTTTTAGTTTTGGGTCTTTCTGAAATGTTTGTCTGGAGCAAGCCAATTAAGCACTTTAAAATCATTCAGCGGTATTGTGGCTTTTTAGCAAACTTGGTTGCTAGTGCTTATGGGTTATGACTAAGCGAAGAAATTCGTGAAACGTATCAACCATGCTCCCCTCTGTGCGTGCCATGATGCTGTTGTGAACTATTTTTGATGCTGGATGTTTTTAAACAATACACAATCGTGCCGTGTTGCTGACGCGGCTCTTTAATCATGTGATCGGCTGTGTCCAATCACAGCCAGTCACATGTAAACAAGGAAGTGCCGGTAATCTCTCTGACTGTCAGAGTGTGTGGCGAGAAGAGCTGATCATTGGCATTTCCACGCAGGGGACAGTGAGAGATGTAATCAGGGCACTGATTGTCAGTACCCTGATTACATTAGAGCGCCACCAGTGCCAGCTACCCATGCTAACCAGTGCCAGAAACCAGTGCCAACCAGTGTCCGCAACCAGTGCCAACAATTAGTGCCCACCACAGCCAGAAATCAGTGCCCATTAGTGATGCCAGTCAGTGCTGGCTTTCAGTGCCACCTATCAATAATGCCCATCAGTAAAGCCCATTAGTGCCCATTAGTGGCGCCCATCAGTGCAGCTTATCCCTGCCACCTATCAGGGCTATCAGGGCCCTCAGTGCCACCTATCAGTGCCCACCAGTGCCACTCATCAGTGCCGGCTATCAGTGCTCATCAGTGCCACCTATCAGTGCCCATAAGTGCAGAATATTAGTGCCACCTCATCAGTGCCACTTAATCAGTGCAGCCTATTAGTGGCCATCAGTGCCATCTCATCAGCGCACATTAGTGAAGGAGAAAAATTACTTATTTACAAAATTTACTGACAGAAACTAAGAAAAACTTTTTTTTTCAACATTTTCGTTGGTTTTTTTTTAAGAAAAAAAAATCGCAGCAGTGATTAAATATCACCAAAGGAAAGCTCTATTTGTGTGAAGAAAATGATAAAAATTTCACATGGTTACAGTGTTGTATGACCGCGCAATTGTCGTTCAAAGTGAGACAGCGCTGAAAGCTGAAAAATGGCCTGGGCAGGAAGGTGGTGAAAGTGCCAGGTAGATAAGTGGTTAATTCATCTAAATTTTATTTATTCATTTATAAAACTGATTTTAGATTTTTTTGGGCTCACAAATAATTTTAAATTATATAATGTGGCCCTCGTACCAAAAAATTTGGAGACCCCTGATTTAGGGTTTTTCACATTAGACACTAGAGTCTTTTTTCCAAGGTACCTCAGTAAAGGTGTTAGCTGTGTTTGCTGATACTAACAGCTCCTTATCTTTTAATATAATAACCAGCTTTTTAGCTTAACTGAAATTTCCAGTAATGGTCTGTTAAAAAAGCTATATTAATATCCAAGTCATGCAATCTTGATAGCAAATGATTTTTGCTTCGACATACCACAATTATTTTATCCTCCCGTAAGCTCCCACATTTTTATTTTATATAAATGCTCTCTATTTTTTTTTTATCCTTATGAAGAACAATCTATTCCTATCACAATTCAAGCTTCCCTCTGCGAATTTATTCCAGCTACTAAATTAGCCGTCTAGTCTACACGCAGGAACAGTAAAATGACAGAGGAAATTAAATAAATAACACGAAATATCTGAAATCATCTTAAGTTGTCAAGCGATTTTTATTGATTTAGTTCCACGAGATAGAATTAGTAGTTTGAAGCCTGGCTGCTATTTAATTCCAGTACAAAAGAAACATGCTCGATCTCTTGCTTGCCTTCATATATTCCTCCTCTGCTATTCTGTTGCTGGCTTCATAAAAAGCACACCTATTTACCTCTAATTAGACTGCAAAGTGTACTGAGTTGCATTAGTCCCACTCAGCTTCTCAGTCAATACCATAGTCATTCCCATTTTCCAATGTTTGGCTGAAAAAAAAAAAAAAAAAAACCTCTCCCACTATTTGAAGGGGCGAACAAGAAGAACAAGATGATACATCTTTTATGTAATTGTAGATCTATTTATCCTGGGTACATTCCAAAGGCAGGTAGATTTTTTTTTTTTTTAAACAAATGTGCTTTTCTTAATGTGCACATAACATATGCATCTCACATCTAAGCATTATCTGATTAGTAATTATTATTGTGTAAAATCTTTTGTCAAACATATTCATTTCTTTTTCCCCAATTTTGTTAAAAAAGGCACTACTCATATTATACAGGATCTGTAGCTATTCTTCTGCCCTAATGTCTCTATTACCCATTATTGGTTTAGCATTTATTATAATTATCTCATTACACATGCAATTTTATCTTGGCATCTCATTAAAATTGCCATAATTATTTAATCACTTTTAGCCTGATGCAAACAATGGCCCATATAAATTGGGTCTAAGTGAAAAGGCCAGAGGGGTCAAAACATTAGCTGTGCCGTTACTTGGCTGTAAATATCATCTTCGGAGCGTTGCCTGCCTGGGTGAGTGCCGCTACAAGATTATAAGCGGTTAATGTGAATACAAGAGGCAAGAACTAAAAACTACAGATGGGTCCATTTCATGTCTGAATCTACCTCAATTACTTCTCCTAAATGCAAGTCCCATTCTTGTGCTAGGCAATGTTCTCTCCAGTACAAATGGCATGTTATTTTCATGACACAATTATCTATTTCGCTATAGGAATTACAAACAAGACTAATGAATATCCCATAGTATAGTAATAATGGTTGAATAATTGGCTGAAGGCATGTTGAATATAAGTGATCTCATTTTAGCTGTCTGAAGACATGAGTTTATGAGCAATAAAGGCTAGGCTTAAAAAGATAATAAAAATAATATTACAATCTAATATTCAGATTGTTATCTTTATTGTAGCATGAGACTAGTGCTTATTTTGAAGAAGCTCCCATAACGAATTTAAAAGCATCTACAGATTTTTTGGAAAGCTGCTGCAGATATGACACTTACCAGTCAAGATTATGCTGGACACATGACTGAGCACTTCTTGATTTGATTGGACAACAACAGAGACGGGAAATGACATCATAACAATGTAGCTCCACAAGGGAGAACAATATATGATACAAGGACATCTGCCACCTGGTTGCCGAAACACTAATTACAGTATAATATATGTGAGAATG
Source organism: Lithobates clamitans (assembly GCA_037952925.1). Taxonomy (NCBI): domain Eukaryota; kingdom Metazoa; phylum Chordata; class Amphibia; order Anura; family Ranidae; genus Lithobates; species Lithobates clamitans. The sequence goes on from JBBGZY010000049.1 coordinate 4,087,514, forward strand.
GTTGTAGCACCTATGTCTGTACAAACAGCATGTAAAAAACAAAAGTGCAGCGCCTAAGTGATCAAGAATCAATATAACAATCTTATAAACAACAAAAACAAAGTGAAAAAACAAAATGTAAACAATAGTACTCGTAACAAAAACAACCAACAAAAACATGACTTTGAGAAGTGCATAAAGAGTCTCACAAACATGTGACTCTTCTTAGTGGTAATATCACAAATCAAGAGAAATGGGATTTTGAAGGTGCTGACAGCACAACCGAACAAAAGATATATAAAAATATCAATTTTTTTTTTAAGAAAAACATCTTAAAATTCAACATATTGATGTCGAAGCAAGGCCATACAATACATAGACAAGTGCAATCGATTGCGTCTCTACATGTTTCGCCATAACTCCAACAGTTATCTGTGTATAGTGTTCATCCAACAGTCCGAATCTATCGCCACGTGTTGCTCCAAACCACCACCTTTTCACACTCACCAGCTATTAAGCTGCATCAGAAAGGCAGAAGACCGCGTTTTAGCACAGACAAAGCATCACAGTATGGGAATCCATCCGCATTGCAATCCTCCACTCGCACAGGGGGCCGCCAGCACCACCAATATATCAAGCCTAAGAGGAACGCTCACCACACCGGAGCCACAGAAAAGGGTATATAGTGTATTTGTTTAGTCATAAATTCAGCTTCTATCCATCCATTAATCCATACATCAAAGTTTACAAGTATAACAGAGTGTAAAGCGGCGGCGAAGTGTCAGCACGTAGGGAGGAGTTACGTGCTGATATTACTCCGCCACTTCCATTTCTAGGACTGGCGGCCATCTTAGTAAGTGAATGTCCCCACATGGTAGATTTAAACTCTGCTATACTTGTAAACTTTAGTGTATGGATTTAATGGATGGATACATCATATACCTTTTTCTGTGGCTCCAGTGTTCTGAGCATTCCCCCTAGGCTTGAAATATCGGTGACGCTTGCGGCCCACTGTGGCAGACGAGTGTAAACGGACAGGTGGTCCGTTTACATCCGACCGCCTATAGAGGAAAGCAGGTTGTGTCTGTGTCCGCTCTGCATAAGCAGAGCAGACACAGACCAGCCACCCACCTGCTCAGTGAGTGGGGATCAGCAGACAGATTCCCTGCTGAGCAGGCAGACACCGACAGAGTCCGCCCCATGTGCACTTTGGTTTTTACATCTTATTTTGGGGTTTGTATTAGGGTTGCACTGATACCGGTTTTGATGCCAATTGTAAGCATTTGCACAAGTATCGGTACTTGTGCAAATGCTTCGATACCTGAAACTAATATTTTCAGGCTCGGTTCTTTCAGCAGACAGTGGGATTTCCCCACTGACAGCTGAAATGTAAAAAAAAAAGCTGGTAATTATTCGGCATTAAGGAGCGAGGCCACCGTGTCATTAACAACCGATGATTTATTCAGCTGTCAGTGGGGTTCCCCTGTTGACAGCTGAAGTGTAAACGAAGTCCTGGCAATTGGAGCTATCAAAAAAAAAAAAAAGCAGCCGGGCAATGTTTATCAACAACATTGCTCAGCAGAAAGATAAAAAGAAACATGGTTTCTTTACGTAGCTTACTGTTTTTATCTACAGGTCAAAGGGATGAACTTCGATCCGCAGATGAATTCAGTTTAAAGCAACCTAATGCGCCTCTATTTAACCTCTTACTAGCCCTTAATTTACTCTAATCAGCCCTAATTATTTCCTTATTCTCCTTCATTTAATTATTATTTTCCTGCTGATTTTTTTCGTTCACTTCTATTTTATAAACTATTAATAGTTAAAAGTTTTTTTTTTTTTTGATTGTTAATATTTTTACACCTTTAAGATATATTTACACATTTCACATTGAAAAAAAGCGCAAAATTTAAAAAAAAATACATTTATTTCATTTGTAAATAACTTTTCAATGCTTTGTACCATTGCTGACAGCTAAAGTATAAACAAAACAGTTGCAGTAGGTATCAGCAATTGGTATTGGTGAGTACTAAAAAAAAAAAGTATTGGCACTCGTACACGTAAAAAAATGGTATCGGTGCAACCATAGTTTATATACCTACCTTCAGTGGCGTCGCTAGGGGGTGGCTTTTGGGGCTATAGCCCCGAATCTGGGGCCCATAGCCCCAAGTCTCTGCAGGGGTCCCCAAGGGGAGGGGAGGCTCTCTGGGGACCCTGATGTAAGTGGGGGCTTTCTGGGGACCCTGATGTAAGTGGAGGATTTCTGAGGACCCTGATGTAAGTGGGGGGCTCTCTGGGGATATACACACGTATATTACTGTATATACATGTGTATGCCCACCCAAGCGTATGACTTTCTTTACTACGCTGCTATGGGCTCTAGCCCCAAATCTTTTGTAGACCTAGCAACGCCCCTGCCTACCTTACTTGCTAGCTGATGAAAAATTGCACTTGTCAGATTTTGAAATCTACGCAGGGTCAGGTCTGGTCAGTACTTAAATGGGAGACCGCCCTACCTTACTTGCTAGATGCATAAATATTATTTTTTTCCCTAGCACTAACTATTTCTTTTGGGTGTACAAACAGCATGCTAATACAGACATTAGATGATTAGCAGCCAATCCTGCAGTTTTCGATAATTCATGTCATCATATGCACCACAGACCCCAATAAATACTTTAAATACAGGATCCCATAGCAAAATCTCTTGGGTTGTGTTAGGCTGGCCATACATGGTCGAATTTCGAAAGAATTTTCTTTTGAAAATCAGAAATTTTGTGATCTGATGATGCCACTATTGATTTCGAAATTCGTGGCTGGGAATCTTTTCTTTCCGGGAATTTTCTTTTCTTGCACATGCACATTTCTTTTTCGATTACACTTCTCACATGATTCTCCCATCATTGATTAGAAAATTGTTTGTTTTTCAAAATATTTCCAACATACCCAATTACTCAGATTCGATGGCAGCACGAAAATCGGCTGTTGCTGCAGCCCACTAATGGTGCGTAATTGGAATGAAAATTCTTAGATAAGATTTTCGAAAGAAAATTTTATCGAAATTCGACCCATGTATGGCCTGCCTAAGTTTCTTTTTATCTATAGCAGTGGCCGCCCGTTCATTAGGGGCGTCTGGGCGCCGCCCCCTCTATTCACGCCACCCTTCATATTAATAATGGATAGATTCATGCATAGCATCAATCTGTCCTTGGCCGCCGCAGCTACCCCCTATTCATGCATCCGGCCCCTTTCAGGATCCAGGGCGCCTAAATAACAGTGGCGGGGGTGTTTTTTTGAAGCACCTGATTAGAGCCATAGGCTTTAAAAGGCTTCAAAATAGGGTGGGCTCGGAGCACAGATCATTGCTCCATGAGCCCAACCAGGTGTTACAACAGCGAATGCATATTCGCTGTACTAACACTAATCCTCAATCAGGCCAATCAGAAGCAGGTCTGAGAAGCATTTTCCTATTGGCCGAAAAGAGAAGAATCCCGATTGACCGCCGAAGAGGGAGGAAACAGAAGCCGCCGATGCCCGTGGAGAGCAGAGGAAGGGAAAGCTGTCACCACCGTCAAACAAGGGAAGCTACCTGTGTAGCGCTTCATAGATGGGGTAGGTGCACCAGACCCGCCCACCGACCGACGGGGGGGTTGGCTTGGGGGTGGTACTGTTTGCCGCCCCCCCCAAAAAATTACCATCGGCCACCACTGATCTTCAGCCTATTGGGCTCTTATGAGAAGGGAGGTCCTGGTAGAGTCCATCATATACATAGATATGCAAGACTAGGTAGATGTTATTATGATTTTTTTTTAATAGTTTACCTTTAAAGAAATACTATTAGAGGTTGATCTTGACTTTCATATAAACACCACAGAAATGGCCATGTATGAAGGCTAACAGAGTCTGATGGCTAGTGTACCAGGCATAACTAAGCAATTATATTTATATATTTGCTTTATCGAATCTTCATAATCAGTACTAAATCCTCAGCATTATTTGGGTTTAGGATCCCCATACATAACTAAATATATCTCATTGATTTAGTCCTACACGTGTGATAATTGGATAATAGATTAACAGTTGAACAATAAGGAGCACACCTAAGGCTGGGTTCACACTATGTGCAGAGCGGCTCGCAATAGGTGGTCCGGTGCATCCTCGTTCACCATTTCAGGGGCAAATCAGGTCCAAATTTTTGCCTGAATTCAGACCTGAAACTGAGCCAAAGACACACAGGAACCTTCTGCAGTGTGCTCCGCAGCGGCCCCAGAGCTGTGTGAATTGCTTCCATTGAGAGCCGGTCACACTCTCCTGTCATGCGAATTGGATGCTGAGAAATCCACATCCAATTTGCATAAGTTTGATCCCGGCCTAAGTGTCAAACATGTACTCTGGAAAATACCTATGCCTTATGAATGATCACCATAACAGCAAACTCTACACTGCATATGCTTATGATTGAAGAAGGAAAGTTATGTTTTAGCTGCCCTGCATTTGTGTTAAAGAATGGTTGACATAGTTGCCTAAAGTTGCAAGTGAAAAATGTGCTCAGCTATAGCCCTAACGATATTAAATGGCATGACCCAAATTTACCCCAAAACGTTCCTCTCCCCTTCTACATTACATTTTCCTTTTTAATTTGTGCCTCTGTTGAGAACTGCTTTAAATACTCCGTATGACATTGTCTCTGACCTAAAAAAATGTTTGCAGAAGCAGCTGCTGGGAGGAGGGAACGGCAGGGTGCCCTAGGCCAGTTTCTATTGGCGTAGCCATGCTCCAAAACTACAATTCCCAAAAGCTTTTCCTCTAGTGTGGGCACTTGTATTGTGCATCAAGAAAGCAGCAATGCTTTGTTGGACTAGAATTCAATGTATGCATGTGGAGAGAGATGGAGGTAGGCAGAGTTCTGTAGTGCAGCAGGCAGAGCTGACAATGTAGGAGCTCACTTTATTTCTGACAGGATCACCAGGTATTTTTCTGTACTTGAAGAGTTTTTAAAGGAATAAAACATGGAGAAATGTGAATATATTGTAGAGATGTACTGGATATGGCTTTTTTGATTCTGTCACTCTGTAGCAGAAACATATTTCATTTGTAGAGATATTTTTTTACTTTTTCCGCGTTCTACTTTTTTTGTGCAATCATTCAAACCAAAGTGTAATAATAAACTATGCAACAAATGTTATAGCTCATTTATACAGGCACAGAGGCCCGTACAGCCAGTGTTTTTGCATTTTTTTTTGCACCAGGGAGTGACAAATGTTCCATGCATCAACAAGAGGATTTGCTGTATTGATCTTCCTGCACATTGAGGCGTTTACATCTGTACAGGGTTTAATGCATGGCCCTGGATACAGTCTGTCTGCTGCTGCCTGTGACTGCACAGAACATTTGCCACCGTCGGGAACATGAAAGCACACAAAAAAAAAATTGTACAGGCCTCTACACTGGAGTAAATGAGCCCTAAGAAGATTTCTCCATGACGGCTTAGAAGAAAAATCAATCAACCTCCAAACCACCTTTTTTGCTTAACACAATGTACACATCTTGACATGAGTCAAGTACTTCAGTTTATGCAGGCTTAGGAATCCATATACCTTCGCTTGCTCTGTCCAGTATATTTTTGCGGGGTTGTATATACAAACATCTTAAGAATGCAGTTTTTTATATGCCGAGGCCTGAGCAGAAAATCAATAGGTCAAACAAAGGTAAACTGGCCTGATATATAATAAATAAAATAAATGGTGCTGCACTGTTATCTAACGCACAAAATAAATGTTTGATAAATGTGCTATTAAATGTGCAAAGGAACGCAATACACAATGATGATGAGCACTGTCAGAGCCCTACAAAATTACCTCCAGCAGGCCAGTGGTGTGAATGTCTCAGACCAAACAATCAGAAACAGACTTCATGAGGGTAGCCTGAGGGCCCGACTCAGTGTTGCCAACCGTCAGTATTTTTACTGGCAGCCAGTACAAAAGGGCACTTTTCTCCTGCCAGTAAATGCCAGTGACAGGAAAACGTTGCCAGTAAAAAAATAAGGCTGTGACGTTTGGCCCGGCCAAGACCATTTGAATGCCTTCTACAGTGTGTTCGGGCAGTGCTGGCGGGGGGGGGGGGGGGGGGGGCGGGTCTGGTGGAAGGAGTGCCTGAGCATTTCATGTGATGTCATAGTGCAAGGGAGCCAAGCAGAGCGACCGGAACCTTGTGTGAGCAAGCTGGGAGCGGCGCTGTCAGTGCTATTTGGACAGATGTGGACTGAAGGGACCATCTGGCAAGGACATGTCTTGTTGTGTCGGTGTCATCATCATCTGTGCTGCTGCACACTGCTGTCAGTGTCACCGGGAGATTTCATGTGTGTGTGCACCTACCCGTTTTCACTTCTTGTCCTCCTGAGTCCTGTCCCTGAGCTACTTACTGTACTTACTAGTAAATCTATCGTAAATAAAATAAGAATTTTTTTTTTTTTGCCTTAATATTTACCTTAAATCACATTGCTAATTGCATATTGTGCTCGCTTGTAGCCTAAATACTAAAATGCGCGCTTAAAACTGTAATTTTGTAACTTTTGGAAATGCCAGTAAAAACGTGGCTGTGCCAGTAAATTTTGGGTGTTGTGTCAGTAAATTTTAACCTGGTAGGTTGGCAACACTGGCCCGACTTCTTCTAGTCGGCCCAGTGCTCACTGATCGGCACCATGGAGCTCGTTTGGCATTTGCCATTGAACACCAGAATTGGCAGGTCTGTCACTGGCGCCCAGTGTTTTTCACAGATGAGAGCAGGTTCAGCCTGAGCACATGTAACAGACGTGAAAGGGTCTGGAGAAGCCGCGGAGAATGTTATGCTGCCTGTAACATTGTTCAGTATGACCGTTTGGTGGTGGGTCGGTGATGGTCTGGTGAGGCATATCTATGGAGGAACACACAGACCTCTACAGGCTAGACAATGGCACCTTGACTGCCATTAGGTATTGGGATGAAACCCTTGGACCCATTGTCAGACCCTACGCTGGTGCAGTGGGTCCTGGGTTCCTCCTGGTGCACGACAATGCCCGGCCTCATGTGGTGAGAGTATGCAGCCAGTTCCTGGAGGATGAAGGAATTGATATCATTGAATAGCCCCCTTGCTTGCATTACCTAAATCCAATAGAACACCTCTGGGACATTATGTTTCAGTCCATCCGATAAAGCCAGGTTGCACCTCAGTCTGTTTAGAAGCTCAGTGATGCCCTGGTCCAGATCTGGGAAGAAATACCCCAGGACACCATCCCTTGTCTCATTAAGAGCATGCCCCGATGTTGTCAGGCATACACACAAGCATGCCTGGACCATACAAACTACTGAGTACAATTTTGAGTTGCTGCAATGAAATTTGAGCAAAATGGACTAGCCTGCTGCATAATTTTTTCAGTTTGATTTCGGGGTGTCCTGAGTGAACTTGGGAAATTATTTCAGATGAATGGAGTAAAGTTGAGACGAAAAACTCACTAATTTCCAAGATAGCGAAAATGTATTCATTCAAAGGTGAGGAGGTAAAGCATCTGCAATTGGATCCCCTCATTGATGCGGCTTTAATGAGGTTAGTGAAACATGTCACACTTCCTCTGGAAGACACCGTTTCTTTTAAAGATGGTTTAGAGAGGAAAATCGACACTGACCTCAAGCTCATTTATATTACGGCAGGCATGGCTTGTAAACCAGCCCTGGCCCGTAAACCAGCCCTGGCCCTTGCAGCTTTGTCTAAAGCTATGGAAGCATGGATGGATGATATGGATGCAGTGTTGGGAAAGATCTCTGAGGAATTGCTCAAAAACTCACCAGTACACGAGCTGAAGCTGGCATCAGCCTTTCTGGGTGAAGCATCCCTATATACTATAAAATATAAATAAACGTGCCTGCGCTGAAAAAAACATATATATCCCAATAGTTGGGAGGTGCATATATAGTGTAAAACTATACTACAAAATATAAGATCAAAGTGCAAAATCAAGTGTCCACATTTAAAAAGTTCTATTCATTGATATCAACACATAAAGTGCAAGTAAGTAGTGTCCACAAAAACAGTGTTCCTCATGCTCCTCCTTAATGGTATTCACAATCCAGCATGCTTCAGTGCTCTCCTGTGACCCCCCACTTGTGCTTGCGCTCACCTCTGAGCGTGTGACACGGTAATTAAACGGTGTCTAAACACGCATTGGAGCCACCCCTTGGGCTCATACAGGGTATGCTGGTATAAACTCTACCACTCTCAGATGTCATCAGTCTCACATACAAGAAAGAAAAAGCTCCATAGTGTGATACAGTAGGGATTTATTTAAAATATATTAAAACCTCCCTCTAGAAGGGTACTCACAATATGTAGGTGCGTGAGTGCACCAATCATTCCAGAGAGTGTTTGTATAAAACAAGCGTTTGTATGGCGTGCGGTGTGTCGTTCCTCATCTACCTCTGTTGCTGACAGCTCCGTCCAACCCCTCCCCGACGTGTATTCGGCACAGGGATCACGTGCCTTCCTCTGGGATATAATTTATATATTACTAGCATTTTTTTTTTTTTATTGAAATTTTGTAGTATAGTTTTACACTATATGTGCACCTCCCAACTATTGGGATATATATGTTTTTTTACCGCAGGCACATTTATTTATATTCTTTGGTTTATGCACGCAATGAAACGTGGTTAGTGTTTGCAGCTTATCTATATTTGTTTCACCTCACAGAGGCATCAGTCCATCTTTGGCTTACAAGACCCCCACATAATTAATCCCTTGATACTATTCGCCTTGTGGCACGTGTCATGCTTTCTTCAGTCACTGCGAAGCACGCCTTGTGGTTGCGCCCGTGGGTTGCAGATCCTGCCTCTAAACAGGCATGGTGTAAAATTTCCTTTTGAGGGCTCTTCCCTCTTTGGGAATAAACTTGACTTGCCGTCTTTTGGGTCAAAGAAGAACTCAACCCAGACCAGATCCGGAGCGCACTAGAAATTCACGTCGCTATAGGCCTGTCCGCGATTTCAGAAGGAATTAGAAGAGAAATCAGCCTTCGGGTCAGAAGTCCTCAAAGACAGCCTCTTCTGGGGGACGAGAAGCTTCAAAATCCTTTTGATGTAGAGCCTGTCCAGACGGAGCGAGTGAGGGCTCGTTTGCTCTGTTTCCAACACGTCTGGGCAGCCTTGATTCGAGATTACTGGACCGTCAAAACGGTCTCTTCAGGTCATACTTGGGTATTCAACGTTCCATCCACACACCGGTTTGTCCCACAGTCCTACCACACTTAGAAGAGAAGAAACAAGTTCTTCTGTCATATACAGACTCACTGATAGCCCAAGGTGCCGCCATTCAAGTACCAACAGAAGAAAGATTTCAGGGGGTGTATTCCCCCCTTTTCATGGTCCTCAAAAAGAATGGCTCCTGGAGGCCAGTCATCGATTTGACACACCTGAACTCCTTCATCAAGAAGGAAAAATTCAAGATGGAAACACTGCTAACAATTCGTCAAACAATACAACCAGGCAATTGGCTTGTCTCTATAGACCTGAGAGACGCCTACTTTCATGTGCCGATTGCAAAGGAATTCCAGAAGTTTCTCTGATTTGGGACAGAGGCACCTCCAATTTACATGTCTCCCATTCGGGCTTACAACATCGCCTCGAGTATTTTTGAAGCTCTTATTGGCTGTGGTGTCATTAATCAGGGTCAGAGGTATCCGGTTACACCATTATCTGGACGACCTACTCCTACATTCACAAGACAGGGAGCAGCTGTTGTCACATCGGGATCAAGTCATCTCTACCCTGACAGAGTTCGGTTGGCTGTTGAACAGGGAGAAAAGTCATCTAGACCCGACACAGTCTCTAATATTCCTCGGAGCCCAATTCAACACGGTGAAGAGCACCATCTCTCTGCTTCTGGAGAAAATCCCGGTGATCCGGGAAAGAATTCATCACGCAATGTCATAATCTCTTCTCAGAGCCTCGCATTGTCTCAAAATAATCGGCACCATGGTAGCCACAGCTCCTATGGTAAAATGGGCACAATGGAAGATGTGGCCCTTTCAGAAGGGTTTTCTCCAACAGTGGGATCCAGGGTTTCGAGACCATCTTATCTGGATAACCCCTTCCATGCGGGAGAGCTTCCCCTGGTGGCTGCAACGGAAGAATCTCCTCAATTGCCATTCCATAGCACCTGTCTCCTGGATCACGGTGACAACGGATGCCAGCAACAGAGGTTGGGGTGCTCTCTGACTGACGGAGGTGGCCCAAGGTAAATGGGACTTCCCGTCCTGAGGGGTAGTCTCAAATGTTCTGGAGCTTCGAGCTGCCTTCCGGGCTCTTCAAGCCTTTCTCCATTTGACATCAGGGGCCTCAGTCCTCCTGAGGCTAGACAATACGACCGCAGTGTCATATATCAAGAGACAGGGGGGCACCCGCAGTCTCTCCTTACTGAAAGAAGTAAGTCCGATCATGTCCTGGGCCCAGGCGAACTTGACAAATCTAACGGCTGTTTATCTCCCCGGGATTCAGAATGTTCAGGCAGACTTCCTTTCAAGGGTCACCCTGGACAACAACAATGGTCTCTCCACACCGAGGTTTTCAACTGGGTCCTGTCTCTCGGTTTGATGCCGGAAGTAGATCTGTTTGCATTCCCTTGCAACTTCAAACTGGAGAAGTATTACACCAGATGTCGTTGTCCCCAGGCCCTGACGGACCGGTGGAGATTTCACAGGGCTTATGCCTTTCCCCCGGTTCCAGTCATTCTTCGATTTTTATCGAGGCTCAGGTGGGAAGAAGTCGATGTAGTGGCAATTGTTCCATTTTGGCCCAACAGGCCATGGTTTCCTCTCCTGATTTAGCTCAGTTACCGGGATCCGGTCCCTCTCCAGTCCACACCAGATCTCCTGTTGCAGGGAACGTCTCTTCACCCTTGTCCATCTCAGCTCCATCTGATGGCTTGGTGGTTGAGAGGGGAAGGCTGGAAGCATAAGGATGTCCAAGTACAGCCATTGCAACTTTACTGAATGCCAGAAGACCAGGTACTAACAAAGTTTACCAAAGAATTTGGTCAAAGTTTGCGGATTATGTTTCCACAACTGGCGATTCCTGTATTGACCCAAAGATTAAGGATATTCTGGGTTTCTTACAAACTGGCCTAGATCTGTCCTAATCAGTAAGTTCTTTACGGGTCCAGGTCTCTGCAATCTCTGCCTTCACAGGTATATCTTGGGCCAGACACCCCCTTACTAGGCAGTTTTTCAGAGGAGCAATAAGGCTCAGGCCTCAAAGAAAACCAAGGTTTTCCAAGTGGGATCTTCCTTTTGTCCTGGATTTCTTTTCGGAAAAAGAATCACAACATATGGACCAGGTAGCTATCAAAGATCTTTCTCTCAAAACGGTCTTCCTAGTGGCCAAAACATCGGCCAAGAGGGTCTCCGAGATCAGTTCTCTAGGATGCAAAGAACCATTTCTGACATTCTTCCCTGATCGTGTGGTCTTGATTCCTATGTTAGGTTCAAATCCCAAAGTAACAACTGTCTTCCATGAAAATCAGGAGATTGTTCTTCCTATGTTCAGGTCTACTGAGGACTCTAATATTCATCCTCTAGATGCTGGAGAGCTTCTAAAACAATATTTAGAAGCCACAGCTTCTTTTCACCAGTCTGATCACCTGTTTGTTCTCTTCCATGGTAAAAGCAAGGGATTGCGTGCTTCCTCTAGAACCATCGCAGCATGGATTGTTCAGGCCATTCAGTGGGCTTATAAGTCTAAGGGTTTGGCTCCTCCGGAGGCAGTGACCGCTCATTCTACCAGGAGCGTTTCTACTACGTGGGCAGCATCCCGGCATGTTTCTCCGGAAGTAAACTGTAAAGCGGCCTCATGGTCATCAATTAACACTTTTATGACGCACTATTGTGTAGAACCGGCGTCTTTGTCTTCGGTTAATTTTGGTTTGCATGTCTTATCTGTTGACAGTGCCAATTAAACCTTTTTTTCTTTAACCAGCAATTGCCCACCTGGGTGTGTATGGCTAGTCATTTCCCATGCGTAGGCTGCCATGGAGTCTGTCAGAAAAACGGAAAATTTATGACAAATACTTACCGTAATTTTCCTTTCCTGATGGACTCCATGGCAGCAGGAGTTCCCTCCCATTTGCTGGAGTAGGCTAAGTTAGGAACACGGTCTCTGTCTAGGTGCAAAGATTTATGGGAGTGGGGTCCTATGAGGTATGAGAGGCGGGATTAACCCATACGTAGGCTGCCATGGAGTCCATCCAGAAAGGAAAATTACGGTATTTGATATAAATTTTCCATCAAACGTTGTGGCATCCTTTTGTTCCTAACACAACACCCAGTCCATATCAGTATAGATATCCAGCATAAAATTTTTCCCCATCGAGATCTGATGTGTTTTCAAAGTGTTCTTTTAACTTTTTTTAAAGTTTTTTGCATAGCGATCACATGATCCCTCAGCTGCTCAAAGCGCCTGGGTACCGTTAAGACAAATCACAGCAGAGTTGCGCCAGGTACAGAATGATCTCGAACATTTAAAGAAGAAACTAGGGAACTCCAATCAGCAGAATGGGGCCATGGTGGACATCCAGACTCTGGAGACGGCAATACAGAGGATGGAGCATGGAACAAAGTGACACCGATAACTACAGATGGAGCAGCCCTCAATGCCTTTTATTTCTTTGGTGATACAGCTTCTACAGCCCTGGATAGTCTATAAGGTTTTTGGGAGACCCAATTCCCTGGGCTCAGTGAGACCAACATATTGGTCTTTTTAGCTGGTAAGGAGAAATCTTATTCACTTCGGGTGTTACGTCTCATTGGATAAGGGACTCTTCTTCTCACCAAGTGTTGATCGTATATATTCACTGGCCAATCTTTCTCTTTTGCAAGCCTATTGGGACTTATTCTAACATTTATCACACATGTTATCATATTTTCATTTATCAGACTCACATCATCTGTTATTTTGAATACTGTAATTTTGGAATTCATTGATCCACGTCAGAGGATCAATATTGTCACTTTGTTTATGTGTATATCAATAACCTATATTTGATGAATTTATAATTTGAATATTATATTACTAGGTATCTAGTTTTCACAACATTTAGCTTATCCTTTTCTTGGTAAACTCATTCACATTAGTTTTCTGTTTTTAGTTTTATTTCACCAATTCATTATGTCTAGGTTTCTTGTTTAATGATTTTAGCGCTGCACTGATTTATATCTTAGTTCTTTTAACTTTGCTTGAGCAGTGTATATATATATATATATATATATATATATATATATATATATATATATATATATATATATATATATATTTATGGTCGGACCCCTATGTCCGGTATGGACATAGATAACACTTATAATAAAGATAAGACTTACCATCGGAAATAGACCTGGAAGTGTGGACTTACCATATGAAATGGACCTGAAAGTGTGCCTTGGTCTAATGGCCGGTATGCCAAAATAAGGGGGCATACCCTGGTTTTAAGAAATGATTATTCTGTAGAGAGAAATGAGATGAAATGAATGAAATGAAATGAATGCCTTGAAATGGGGATGGGAGGGTGGGTATCGCGCACAGGAAACCGACAAGCACCACAGGTGAGCGGGCTGCTTAAGTACCCACCGGGCTCCTCCCATAAATTCAGGCCACCATACTGGCCTTCCTACTTATGGTCGGACCCCTATGTCCGGTATGGACATAGATAACACTTATAATAAAGATAAGACTTACCATCGGAAATAGACCTGGAAGTGTGGACTTACCATATGAAATGGACCTGAAAGTGTGCCTTGGTCTAATGGCCGGTATGCCAAAATAAGGGGGCAAAAACATTCAGGTAGGGGTATAATATATATTGGTTTTCAAGTATCCATTGAGCCAATTTGGAGAATGCCTGTGCCATCTCCACTCGAGGACTGGGTATATACCGGGCGACGCAGGCCGACTTCCATCCGCCTAGCCCCCCAATGACGCGGTCCGGAACCCCCCGGCGGGTTGCCGCGGAGGCTGCTCCGATGCGGAAGGAGTGTCCGGAGTACTGACTGGGTTTAAGGTGAAGATTTGCGGAGAAGTATCCTTATGTGTTTTGCAAAGTGACATGCGTTTAAGGGTTTAACTGGGAATGGTAGAAGAGGACTGGTGTCCGATTGTTCAGGCAGGAGTGAGAGGAGACGGTTAAATATGGTGACTGGACACCAGCTGTTATTAGTTCTGTAGAGGTGAATGTCCACTCCAGAGCCTGTTTCCTGGGTCTAAGAAACCTCGAGGTGAAGGATGAAATGGTCTTGGTGGCGAAGCAAGTGCCGTCTGCGTAATACTTGGTCTGAGGGGTGGTTATAGGTGAACCCGTAGTAAGCCAACTATATGGCTGCTTGTAGGACCGTGCTGGGCAGCAGACCGAATGGCGAAGTAGCCAGAATAGTCGACATATCCCTGAAGATGGGCCCCGTAATGGGTAAGCGCTTAGTACTGATCACTGGTTGTTGTTTCTGGATGCCCCTTAGGATGGCTCGTATAGCGTGTGATGAGAACAGTGAAGATTTTGTGGGGTCTTTCAGGGTCACGAAATGTTATATGCCGGCTAGGTGTAGCCGAATGGTATTGTAAGATAAAGCCAGCTGAGTGTGGCAGTATGAAATGAAGGTCAGTACCTGTTTGACATCTATTGGTCCTTTACGGCAGGATGTGAGAAATTTATTGAACGCCTTTCAAGCTGTCTGGTAGGCTTTGAGTGTGTTATGAGAGAGTGAGCGATTGATGAGCTGCGTTGCTCCTTGTAAATGTTAAACTAGTCCAAGGTCAGTTGTGACCAGGCAGGGATAGGGGCCGACACTGGATCGGCTCCGGGAACCTGTTTGAAAAGGAGGTGTAGTTAGAACGTGGCAGTGCGTTAGCAGCTAACTTGTCTGCCTGGAATAATGCACAGTGTATGTTAAACTGATGCTGTAAGAACAATTGTACCAAACTGCGCAGGAAGGACATGACTGCTGGGGAATTGGACCTGTCTTTGTTGATGTCTGCCGTGGCCTGATTGTCGGTGGTGAAGACTACGGTTTGCCCTGTCCAATGGTGATCCCAGAGTTTTGCAGCTGCCACCATGGGATAGAGTTCGAGGAGGGAAGATGTTTTGAATAAAGCCGGGTATCAACAGTATCTGTTGAGGCCAGGGTCCTGAAAACCAATGATGGCCAAAAATTGCAGCGAAACCTGTGGTGGCTGCAGCGTCTGTCACCACCTGGGGTGACAGGGCTGAAACCATGGGTATAATTAGGGAAATGCCATTCCGGGAGGACGGAATTCGTCCCACATAGATAGGTCCGCTATTGCTGCGGAGTCTAGATTTAAGATCTGATCGGGGTCTTGTGTTTCTGGCAGGAATCTCCGCAGGCGTGACCCGAAGGTGCGGCCTTGTGGAATAATTCGTATGGCGAAATTCAGCATTGCCAGGAGAGATTGCAACTGCTTCTTGGTACACCCCTTGATGTGGGTGAATTTGTGAAGGACCGCCTTAATGCGGGTTAGTTTGTCGAGGGGGAGACTGGCTTGCATAGCGCAGGTGTCTAAGTTGGCCCCGAGAAGGTGATGTTATGTGCTGGGCCTTCTACTTTGTGCTCGGTGATGGGAGGATTGGGTTTTCCGAATATCGCTCTGAGTTTGTCGAGGTCTCCTGGGGGCTTGCTGGGAGGTTCTATTAGTGGAAGTCGTCCAGGTAATGGATGACTTTTGTCACTGAGCCTTGTGTAACAGTATCCAAGCAAGAGACTGAGCGAATGTGTCGAAGAGCCAAGGGCTGCTCTTCGAACCGAACGTCAGTTCTGTGGCCAAACAATATGCCTCCTTCCACTTGACGCCATGCCAGCACCAAAGGGATGGACGGATAGGCAGGAGCCTAAAGGCATCCGAGATGTCGGCTCTGGAAAGCCAGGCACCTGTACCTGCTTTGATGACTGCTTGTATCGGCATGTCTACGGAGGACTATTTTAGGGAGAATTCTTCGGAGGGAATCAGGGAATTGAGACTGGGGATGTGGGAAGAATGAGGCGCAGACAGGTGGTACCCCAAACGTAATTTATCTGTGAATTTGCTCTTGACAAGCCCCCAAATAGGGCTGACTCTCAAAGTGCTGAAAGGGGGCTGAGTGAAAGGCCTATAACGTACTCTTGGTCTAGTTCTGTTTGTAAGAGCCGATCTATGGTTTGTTTGTCGATGGCTGCTGAATGAATATTCCCACTTCGTACGTACTGTGAGGTAGTGAAATGAGGCCTGTGTGAAAGCCGACGGAGGGGCCGTGAAGTCTTCGCTGCCGGCCTGTGACATGATTTGATCTGATGAGAATATCCTGTTTTTGAGCTCGTATATTTTTTTTTTTTTTTTTTTTGTGAGAACGAAATGATTCGAAAATGTTTGCCTTGATGTTTGAAATGACTGAACTGCATGACAAAAAGGTCCGGCCTGGTCGTGTCGTGACTGACGCGACCGTGAACCGGGCTCTGGAGCATGTACTGAAATGAGGCAACAGAAGAAACATTGGTGCACACCGGGACGAATCGGTGCTTGTTCGATGCATCTGGATTCGAATCGGAGCGCAGCATGAAATGAAATGAGAGAATTGTTTACCTTGACCGAGGCTTGAATTGGTTGTGCCGTGTTTTGCGACTGGCAACCGACCGAGCTTTGGTATAGGTATGGATTTTTTTTTTTTTTTTTTTTGAGGAAAAATGAAAAGGTGACAATTCGTGAAGGGATTGCTAAGTAACTTGAAGCAATGATTTGTATGATGCTTGCAATCTTGTGACAATGAAATGATTCGAAATGTTTGCTTTGATTGTGAAATGAATGAACTGCATGACAGAGGTGCGGCCTGGTCGTGTCACGATTTGTTCGACCGTGAACCGAGCTCTGGAGCATGTATTGAAATGGGGCAACTGAAAATATTGGTGCTCCTGGGACGAATCGGTGCTTGTTTGATACATCTGGATTCGAATAGGAGTACAGTATTGAATAAAATGAGAGAAATGATTGTTTTGACCGCGGCTCGAATTGGTTGTGCCGTGTTAGCGACTGGCAACTAACCGAGCTCTGGTAAAGGTATGAAATGCGATCGGAACCAGTGAAGCATGCCGTGACAAATCGGTGCACCTCAGATGCGACTGGTTTCGAAATGGTGATGCGTTGTGGGAGTGAAATGGTAGAAATTGCATGACAGAGATACGGGTCAATCCCTGGTGTCTGCGATTCAGCTATGATCCGGATTTCTGGAGCATGTATCAGAAATGTGGCCAATCCTGGGCACGCCGAGACGAATCGGTGCATTTTCCTTGCGACTAAATTCCTGTCGGAACGTGATACATGAAAATGAAATGATAACCATGACAGAGATACAATTGACTGATAAACGTAACTCTGGAGCATGTATAGAAATGAGGCCAATCCTGGGGCACGCCGAGACGAATTGGTGCATTTTCCATGCGACTAAATTCATGTCGGAACGTGATACATGAAAATGAAATGATAACCATGACAGAGATACAATTGACTGATAAACGTAACTCTGGAGCATGTATAGAAATGAGGCCAGTCCTGGGGCACGCCGAGACGAATCGGTGCATTGCCATGCAACTGGATTCATGTCGGAACGTGATAGGTGGAAATGAAATGATAACCATGACAGAGGTATGAATGACTGAAAACGTAACTCTGGAGCATGTATAGAAATGAGGCCAGTCCTGGGGCACGCCGAGACGAATCGGTGCATTGCCATGCGACTGGATTCATGCCGGAACGTGATAGGTGGAAATGAAATGATAACCATGACAGAGGTATGAATGACTGAAACGTAACTCTGGAGCATGTATAGAAATGAGGCCAGTCCTGGGGCACGCCGAGACGAATCGGTGCATTGCCATGCAACTGGATTCATGTCGGAACGTGATAGGTGGAAATGAAATGATAACCATGACAGAGGTATGAATGACTGAAAACGTAACTCTGGAGCATGTATAGAAATGAGGCCAGTCCTGGGGCACGCCGAGACGAATCGGTGCATTGCCATGCGACTGGATTCATGCCGGAACGTGATAGGTGGAAATGAAATGATAACCATGACAGAGGTATGAATGACTGACAAACGAACCTCTGGAGCATGTATAGAAATGAGGCCAGTCCTGGGGCACGCCGAGACGAATCGGTGCATTTAGCATGCGACTGGATTCATGTCGGAACGTGATAGGTGAAAATGAAATGATAAGCATGACAGAGGTACTAATGACAGACAATAACGTAACTCTGGAGCATGTATAGAAATGAGGCCAAATAACTGGGGCACACCGGAACGAATCGGTGCATCTTTTTGATGCGACAGGATTCGAATCGGAGCGCAGTAGGTGACTGAAATGAAATGTTTGAAATGATTTGAAATGTCAGAAATGAGTTCTAGAATGTTTCAGAAATGAGAAATGATTGGTATCGAACTGACTTGGCCCGATAACTTGCAAATTGCGACTTGCTATGGCTGTTTACTGATGCATATATTTTTTTTTTTTTTTATAACACCGACATGCTAGAAATGAAGCGACGTCTGCGTCGCGCTGCTGTCGAAATGGTAACATATCGAAAGTACAGCGATATACATTGCAATAGTGAAGTGCGAGTAACGAATTTGAAAGTACGGTTTAGTGACATGACATGAAACGAAAAATGCGATATACATTGCAGTTAATGAGAAAGCGAGTGAAACGAAAATTGAAATTACGATTTAGTGACCCGATATGAAAACGAAAAGTCCGACGGGACCTTACCTGCGACAGCCAAGCCAGCCGCGTGGTACAAACTACGAACGAAAAACGCGGACTTCGAAAGTTTTGAGAACGATATCGAATACGGAGTTTTTGCGAGGCAAGGACTTGCGGACGCTGGTGTATCGAATAGTCGGCCTAGTGACGTGTATCGCGCACAGGAAACCGACAAGCACCACAGGTGAGCGGGCTGCTTAAGTACCCACCGGGCTCCTCCCATAAATTCAGGCCACCATACTGGCCTTCCTACATATATACATATACACACACACACACACACACACATACAGTGCCTTGAAAAATTATTCACACCCTTTGAAATGTTCTGCATTTTGTCATGTTACAACCAAAAATGTAAATGTATTTTATTGGGATTTTATGTGATAGACCAACACAAAGTAGCACATAATTGTGAAGTGGAATGAAAATGATAAATGGTTTCCAAATTTTTTTTACAAATAAATATATGAAAAATGAGGTGTGCATTTGTATTCAGGCAAGTGGGTGTGGTGCTGCGCTAATCCAAGTCAGTAAATAAATTAGTGCAAAGCGTACTAAAATGCTGAACATCTAAATGTGTAAAGGGCTAGCCCAAAGCATGGACGTGAAGTGTACTCTTAGTGAGTGCAATAATAATGTGAGATCACAGTTAGTAGAAAATATAACTAATCTCAGAGAAGAGTACATATAAATATCCAAACTTATATAAAATTGCAATTAAATCAACGTAAACATTAAAAAGCATGCAGTGAAACTCATCAAGTGATGCATGAGATATGGGTGACAGAAAGAAAAAGAAATTGATACACCCAATTTGCAAAACAGTGAAATAGAAAACAAAAAAATACAATGTTACACTGTGTGTCCGGAGAGATCTCCAGGTGTATTAAATAATTTAAAGTGTCCAGTGCAAGTAATCAGTGCTCAAATACGGCATAAAAACATATAAACAGTCCAAAAAACGAGGCTTGTGCAACAAAGCAATCTTCAATGACTCATCAGTCCTAAGGTGCCAAACAGTGCAATAGTGCAAAACAGCAAAATGTCCTTCGTAGACCAGTCACTTGAATAAATGGGGGTTGTGGAGTGTATAGATCAGAGAGGGATATTCAGTCCTCTTCATGCAGCGATCCCACACTAGTGGGTAATGGCCCCTTACCTCATTATACTGAGGTTACAGCATAAATCAACACCGCTCACAGCCGCTCCTATGGGGGTTGGTCCTGGGTCCCGGACTGGATCTCTGTATACTTTAGATCCTCAGGGGGCGAGTAGGAGGCCGTCCATGTCAAAGATGATGTGAGTGACGGGCTGAGGGCTGCAGGCCATGCTGGATCTTCACTCTTCTACCATTTCCTGGTAGAAGAGTGAAGATCCAGCATGGCCTGCAGCCCTCAGCCCGTCACTCACATCATCTTTGACATGGACGGCCTCCTACTCGATGAAATCAATGGGACAGCGCGGCTATACCGCGGCAATACCGCGGCTATAGCCGCGCTGTACGAGGGATTTTAACCCTTTTTCAGCCGCCAGCGGGGGTTAAAACCGCACCGCTAGCGGCCAAATACCGCTGCAAGAACGACGGTACAGCAGCACTAAAAATAGCGCTGTTGTACCGCCGACGCCCCCACCGCCCCAGTGTGAAAGGGGCCTAAGAGTACACTTCACGCCCATGCTTTGGGCTAGCCGTTTACACATTTAGATGTTCAGCACTCTAGTACGCTTTGCACTAATTTATTTACTGACTTGGATTAGCGCAGCACCACACCCACTTGCCAGTTTACTATACCAATAGGGGCCAGTTAGGACCCTATCCGGTGCAAGCAGCTTTTCCCCTTGCTATTTTACTTCCTACATGGTAGCACGGGAATAAAATATTTTATATTGTGCATTTGTATTCAGCCCCCCCGAGTCAATACTTTGTAGAACCACCTTTCGCTGCAATTACAGCTACAAGTCTTTTGCACATCTAGAGAGTGACATTTTTGCCCATTCTTTGCAAAATAGCTCAAGCTCTGTCAGATTGGATGGAGAGATTCTGTGAACAGCAATTTTCAAGTCTTGCCACAGATTTTTAAATTGGATTTAGGTCTGGACTTTGACTGGGCCATTCTAATAAATGGAATATGCTTTGATCTAAACCATTCCATTGTAGCTCTGGCTGTATGTTTAGGGTCATTGTCCTGCTGGAAGGTGAACCTCCGCCCCAATCTTAAGTCTTTTGCAGACTCCATCCATCTTATCCATCTTCCCATCAACTTTTATCAGCTTCCCTGTCCCCGCTGAAGAAAAGTATCCCCACAGCATGATGCTGCCACCACCATATTTCACAGTGGGGATCGTGTGTTCAGGGTGATGTGCAGTGTTAGTTTTCCGCCACACATAGCGTTTTGCTTTTAGTCCAAAAAGTTAAATTTTGGTCTCATCTGACCAGACCACCTTCTTCCACATGTTTGCTGTGTCCCCCACATGGCTTCTCACAAACTGTAAACGGGACTTCTTATGGCTTTCTTTCAAGAATGGCTTTTTTTCTTGCCACTCTTCCATAAAGACCAGATTTCTGGAGCGCACGACTAATAGTTGTCCTGTGGACAGATTCTCCCACCTGAGCTGTGGATCTCTGCAGCTCCTCCAGAGTTGTCATGGGCCTCTTGTCTGCTTCTCTGAGTAATGCTCTCCTTGCCCAGGCCTGTCAGTTTAGGTGGATGGCCATGTCTTGGTACGTTTGCAGTTGTGCCATAAACTTTCCATTTTTGGGGGATGGATTGAACAGTGCTCTGTGAGATGTTCAAAGCTTGGGATATTTTTTTTTACAACCTAACCCTGATTTAAACTTCTCCACAACTTTATCCCTGGTGTGTTCCTTGGCCTTCATGATTCTGTTTGTTCACTAAGGTTCTCTAACAAACCTCTGAGGGATTCACAGAACAGCTGTATTTATACTGAAATTAAATTATACACAGGTGGACTCTATTTACTAATTAGGTGACTTTTGAAGGCAATTGGTTCAACTAGATTTTAGTTAGGGGTATCAGAGTAAAGGGGACTGAATACAAATGCATGCCACACTTTTCACATATTTATTTGTAAAAAAATTTGAAAACCATTTATCAATGTCCTTCCACTTCACAATTATGTGCCACTTTATGTTTGTCTATCACATTAAATTCCAATAAAAGAAAATTTAAGTTTTTGGTTGTAAAATGACAAAATGTGGAAAATGTCAAAGGGTATGAATAATTTTTCAAGGTACTGTATATACATACACTGGCTACTTTATTAGGTACACCTGTTCAATTGCTTGGTAACACAAATTGCTAATCAACCAATCACATGGCAGCAGCTCAATGCATTTAGGCATCTAGAAGTGGTGAAGACGACTTGTTGAAGTTCAAACCTAACATCAGAATGGGGAAGACAGGGAATATAAGTGACTTTGAACGTGGCATGGTTGTTGGTACCAGACGGGCTGGTCTGAGTATTTCAAAAACTGCTGATCTACTGGGATTTTCACACACAACTATCTCTAGGGTTTACAGAAAATGGTCTGAAAAAGAGAACATATCTAGTAAGCGGCAGTTGTGTGGACCAAAATGCCTTGTTGATGTCAGAGATCAGAGGAGAATGGGAAGACTGGTTAGTAATGATAGAAAGGCAACAATAACTCAAATAACCGCTCGTTACAACCAAGGTTTGCAGAATACCATCTCTGAACGCACAACACATAGATGACACCCTCCTCCCATTGGGCCATAAACAGGTTCGCCATTCTAGGGGCAAACTTGGCCCCCATAGCGACACCCCTCTTTTGTAAGTAAAATTGCTTCTGAAACCAAAAATAGTTGTGTTGGGTGGCGAACTTGAGAAGTTCCATGATAATCTGTTGAATCAAAGGAAGAGTGGTATTTTTAAATAGATAATGTTCAACGGCAGAAAAAAACATTTCATGAGGGATACATGTATATAGGGCAGCAACGTCTGCTGTCACTAAAATCATGTCTTCCCAATAGATTTGAGTAGTCTGATTGTGTCTCGAGTGTCTTTGAGATACGAGGGAATCAGTCGAACCACTGGTTGGAGATAAAAATCAACGTACCTTCCAATTCTAGATGTGACAGAGTCAATACTCCTGACAATGGGACGTCCAGGGAGATTGACTGGGTCTTTATGTACCTTTGGAAGGTAATATATTGTAGGAATACAGGGAGCCAAAGGTACAAGAAAGCTTTTCTCTTTCTTGTCTAAAATGCCTAATGAAAAACCTTCATTGACAAGATCCACAAGGGCATTTTTATAACTAGATGTTGGATCAATAGGAATACGACTATACGTACTATGATCATCGAGGATCTTAGTCATCTCTTTTACATAGTCAGTTTAACAAGTATTACGATCCCCCGCCTTTATCTGCGGGGTGGATGATCAAGTTTTTTCGTTCACAGAGTTGTTTCAAGTCTGGGAGGTTGGGTGAGGAAATGTCTCTGGATAATAAGTTTGTAGGTGAATTTCTGAACATCTATAAATGTATAGAATTTATTAAATTGTTTACGGGAAACATATTTCAGTCCTTTGTCTAACATTGATTTCTCTACATCCGTTAAAGATACCGAACTCAGATTGAAAATGCCTGCACCCGTTATGTTCTTTTTCTTTTTGCCTTGGATCCTCTGCCCCCCCCCCCCCCTTGGGTGCCTCTTTTCTTTCTGGACTTCTTGGATATTCCTGCATGGATCTTGGAAAACCTGCGTGGTATGAGGTGCCGGGATGGCCCTGATTATAGCCGTAAGGAGACCTCGTACCCAAATCTTCCTCTCTATTATCATTTGAATATGAATCATGATAAACGTCCTGTGGTCCATTTTTTTGAAGCGGTAAAAAACGATTATGTGTACGGATAGGTGTCCTCGTACTACAATCATTCCCTTGGCTGTAATCATCATAATTACGCCAACCTTTGGGCCCCCTTTGATTGGTATTTGTATTTTAGATGTATTTTAGAAATATGTGCAATGTGGGGGAGCTGATTTATGCCCCAATTTAAGTCCATTGGGATGAAACGCGTCGGTATTGGCTTTCTGCTTCCCACATTGCTTTTATCCTGTGATCACATTTTAAATCCTATTGATGTATGTTGTTTTTTTCCAATAAAACCCACTCTTTTTGGCCTACACCATATGGAGGCATTTTTCTTTCTTATATTCCTTCGGATGACAGTTTCTGGATTTCCAGTTTGGCGGTCTAACATCTGAGTTCCAACCTTACCATCATCGGTACGATTTCCTGGATCCATCCTTGGCGTTCCCATGGATTTCTAGGCTTGTTTTGGCCATCTGTCGATTCAGCTATCCTTGCCTTGTTGACTCGTTGTCGATGACATTCAAGTCCACCTGTTCAAGTAAGAGTATACATCCCTTACCTTGGGTGGCGGTCGCGTCACTTCCGGGTTGACCTCGAGGGTGTAGTTACGCACCCGTGACATCAATTTTTGACGCGGCAGGATTTAATCTGCTCTAGGCATTGGTTTCCATACTGAGGTTTAGAGCTCATGCCGGCATGTGACCGGATTTACACCCCTTCAAAGTCGATGCCGCATATCAGGCCCCCTTTGATTGGTATTTGTATTTTAGATGTATTTTAGAAATATGTGCAATGTGGGGGAGCTGATTTATGCCCCAATTTAAGTCCATTGGGACGAAACGCGTTGGTATTGGCTTTCTGATTCCCACATTGCTTTTATCCTGTGATCACATTTTTTATCTTATTGATGTATGTTGTTTTTTTCGAATAAAACCCACTCTTTTTGACCTACACCATATGGAGGCATTTTTCTTTTTTAGATTCCTTCGGATGAGAGTTTCTGGCTTTCTGGCTTTCCAGTTTGGCGGTCTAACATCTGTGTTCCAACCTTACCATCATCGGTACGATTTAATGGATCCATCCTTGGTGTTCCCCTGGATTTTCTGGATCATTTTGGCCATCTGTCGATTCAGCTATCCTTGCCTTGTTGACTCGTCATGGACATTCGAGTCCACCTGTTCTGGTAGGAGTATACATCTCTTACCTTGGGTGGAGGACACACTATCCCTGAAGTTTTACATGCTTGCTGAGGCCTCTGTATCCCACTTCTGAACAACCATTTTCTGCGGGGGGGACTTTTTTTTAAGTTTTCCAAGTTTTAAGTTTTTTTTACCTTTGGGACTTCCTTATTTGTGTTTTCACCCATTTTTCATATGCTTTGTTGTACTTATTTTTGGGACTGATATTCACTATTTAGTTCTGATCACTTTTATACATTATTTGGTCACATTATTTAATGTCTATGGTTTAGCGCTACATTTATACCATCCTTTGCTTTTCAATTTTTGTCATATTTCCATGTAGCAGCTGTTCATCTTTCATCACTAAATTGAGTTATTCTGACAACAAAAACACCACTGCAGCAAAAAACAGCAGTGTGCAAACAAGGAGGTGGGACTTTATATGAAGCTCATGATGACAAAATGAATAGAGTGGTGGAAAAAATAAATGGTTTAATGATACATAAAAACATGTTTACATACATTGAATTCCATGTACAAAGAAATGCACCCATAACATGGTGCCAATTTCTAGCCTAGCAGTCATTAGTAATAACATGTTTAAAAACATTTATATTCATGCTAAAATAAAGGGGTCCACCGTATTCATAGTTGGATATATATGTTAAAATAACAGTCCACTTTTTAAATACATTTTTACCATTTTTTATGCACATAGCTTTAATATTGTTTTATTTCACTGTTCTTATCACATTTCACCATTCCCCAGATTCACACTAGGGGCCCGGATCCGCCTGGACGGTTGTCTGTGATGAGTGCCGCCTTTGTACGTGCCCTCTCGGCTCCCAACACTGATGCCCTTGGATGGCCTACGGTCCTTGACACCATGTGTAAGTTATCTTGTCTTATATGGTTTTTGGGAGGTTTTATCCATTCTCCCATACCCTGACATAGTAAACTTACGTAGTTAATTCGTTCCCCCATTGCAGATATCTCACATGTCTGCTCCTGAAGAGCAGTTTAAAGCCGCAAAACGCATCGAGCTACTAGATATCGTGTGCGAGCCACACACCCACCAAGATATGTGTCCATATTATTTCTATCTTGATAGGGATCAAAAGACTATTGACTGTGCAGATGCTATTATTTTAACATATATATCCAATTATGAATACGGTGGACCCCTTTATTTTACCATGAATATAAATGTTTGTAAACATGTTATTACTAATGACTGCCAGGCTAGAAATTGGCATTATGTTATGGGTGCACTTCTTTGTACGTGGAATTCAATGTACGTAAACATGTTTTTATGTATCATTAAACCATTTATTTTTTCCACCACTCTATTCATTTTGTCATCATGAGCTTCATATAAAGTCCCACCTCCTTGTTTGCAATAAATGCTGTTTTTTTCTGCAGTGGTGTAGTTGTTAGAATGACAGGGATGGAGGCATATGACTCTACCCAATCATGGCTTCGTTTAAAGTCACAATTTCCCCAATCTTTCTCTTTTTACTATATTGAATTAGCGCAGTAACATCAATTTATACACACCAGAAAGGCAACAGGGGCTTTGAGTGGTGTCAGGACCTGAGTCTGAATGTGCAACCTCTGCTGTGTCTGGCAGCATCTCTTTTTGCTAAGTCACCTTAGATGCTGGACAGCTCCCATGACAATTCCTTATGCCCCGTACACACGGGCGGAAATTCTGCCAACAAAAGTCCGATGAGAGCTTTTGGTCCGAAAATGCGACCGTGTATGCTCCATCAGACTTTTGCTGATGGACTCCAGCCAGCAAAAGATTGAGAACAAGTTCCAATCTGAAATTACGATCGTCTGTACCAATTCCGATGCACAAAATTC
This sequence comes from Lithobates clamitans, assembly GCA_037952925.1. Lineage (NCBI taxonomy): Eukaryota > Metazoa > Chordata > Amphibia > Anura > Ranidae > Lithobates > Lithobates clamitans. Next base: position 4,114,211 of record JBBGZY010000049.1, read on the forward strand.
CTATGCATGCTCAGAAACAATTTGACGCATGCTCAGAAGCATTGAACGTCATTTTTTCGGCTCGTCGTAGTGTTGTACATCACTGCATTCTTGACGGTCGAAAATTCTGCAAACTTTTGTGTGACCGTGTGTATGCAAGCCAAGCCTGAGCGGAATTCAATCGGAAAAACCATCCAAGATTTTTTCAACGGAAATTCTGCTCGTGTGTACGTGGCATTAGACCAGTGGTTCTCAACTCCTTTCCGCAGGACCCACTAACAGGCCACATTTTAAGTATTACCTTGAGGAGATGCAGACTAGAATACTGAAATCACTGAGCAGCAAATTATATCACCTGTGATGTATTTCAGTTATCTTGCAAACCTGGCCTGTTAGTGGGTCCTGAGGACAGGAGTTGAGAACCACTGCATAGACAATCTTGCCTTGTACCTTTTTAATGCGAACCTTGAACTCTTTGCTCCTCCCATCAACTTCCTATTTAAGCCATGCCTTTACACTTCCTGCTTGCCAGTATATTGTGCTCTCTCCAGCCAGTATCTTGCTTTTGTAACTCCTTCTGCCCTTTGCTACCACTCATTACTACCACTCATGACTTTCTGCTTGTTCCTCAAACACGCTTCCGCTTGACAGTAACCTGAAAACATTTGTTACCAACCTTTGACTTGATTATGCTTCTGTTTAATTGATATTCTGCAACCACTTATTACTGACCTTTGGCTTGTTTACTGAATACGCTTCTGTTTGATCCCGACCTGCTATATCTGCTACTGGAGCCTGGTTTGCTTACATCCTGGTGGGGTGATCCTAAGGACCGTGACCTGGTACTAACACACAGCAAAACCCATCTCCACCATCAGGACCTTAGGTGAATACCGGTTAGTGCTTAGATCCTGTACCTCGGGTGAGCCCGCGTTATCCTCCAAGATGACCTGCTTGAATACCTATCCTACTGGCCAGTGGGAGCCTCTCTATTGCTATAGCTGCTGGTCTCCTAGCCTGACCCCTGACCATGACAAGAGGCAAACAAGTGGCTGAGGAATTGGTATAGGAAGGAAGGCTTTAGGTCAGAGGTCTCAAACTGGCGGCCCTCCAGCTGTTGCAAAACTACAAGTCCCATGAGGCATTGCAAGGCTGAACCGTTACAAGTATGACTCCCTCAGGCAGAGGCATGATGGGATTTGTAGTTCCGCAACAGCTGGAGGGCCACCAGTTTGAGACCCCTGCGTTAGGTTCATGGAGAACTGGCCTGAGTTTGTGGTCAGCTATTGGCTCTAAAGCAGGGATGGACTGCACCTAAAGGGTGAGGGTGCTGTTGGTGATGAAGATGGCCGGAAGGTTAGAGCAACTTTTAAACTAGGATGTAGGGTGGAGGGACCTGAGCAAACCAGATGATAGAGAAACAAAAGTTTCCATGGGCAGCAGAAATGAAAAGGTGTGCAAGGATATAATGTGTTAGTGTACAAAATAAAAGGCATGAACACAAATGCTAGAAGTCTGGTTAATAAAATGGAAGAACTAGAACTTCTGATACATGAGAAAGATTTTGACTTAATGAGAAGATCAGAAACTGGCCTGACAGATCACATGACTGGTTTGCGACTGTCCAGGGGTATTCCCTGTATTGGAGGGACTAGGTGTGTAGAAGAGGGGGAGGGGTGTGATTTTATAGTAAATATGTCGGATGACATTGCTTAAGGGGCTGGTGAGGTGGTGGAGTCTTTGTAGTTGGTGTACACTATAGGCCTCCTAACATTGAGGCAGGTGAGGAGACCCACCTACAGTTTACAGTTTGAGATGGCAGGGAGCTAGGGCAATGTTATAGTCATAGAGGACATCCACTATCCTGATACTGATTGGGCAAACAGAAATACTCACACAACTAAGGGATGACATTTATTAAATGTAATGCAGCACAATTTCTTGAATCAAATGTCAGAAGCCCCAACTAGAGATAATGCTCTGCTGGACCTACTAGTTACAAATAACGCAGAGCTGAATGCAGATGTGGAAGTTAAGGATAATTTAGGTCAGTGTGATCATGAGTAATTACATTTGCCATAAATTGATGTATGAGGGTAGGAGAAGAACACTACATTTTAAAAGAACCAACACTAATAAGCTGCGATCCATACTACATGACACAAAATGGGATCAATTTCTTGCAACAAAGAACACTGAAGAGAAGTGGCAGTGCTTTAAGGGCCTATTAAACAATGGTATGCATCAGTGCATTCCACTGGGAAACAAATATAAAAGAGCAAAAGTTAAACCTGGGTGGCTAAACACTAACATAAAAAGGCATATCGCTGGGAAAAAAACAGTTCTTTAATAACTATAAGAGCAAAGGGTCACTTCCAAAACTAAAAGGAGTGAAATAAGAAATGCAAGAATGCGATCAGGGCAGCTAAAATTGATTACAAAAGAAACATTCCTGAGGAGAGTAAAAAAAATCCCCATTTTTTTTTTCAAATATATTAATAGTAAGATGGCTAGTTCAGAACATATTTGCCCCAAAAAAGATGATCAGGGGAAGTTGGTCACAAGTGACAGAGGGAAGGCAACTGTTTTAAATACATTCTTCTCCTCAGTTTTTACGAATGAAAAGGAGGGTTATAATAAAAAAGACAGTAATATTAATAATATTATATTGAATGTACCCTTGTGGCTTACAGAGACCATAGTTAAAAAACTAGACAAACCTTTTGTGAATACTCACCAGGACCATGTGGCTTACACCTGAGAGTCCTCAAAGAACTCGTAATCAGACCGTGATTCCTAATTTTTAAGGACAGCTTACTGACTGGAATGGTACCACCCAAATGGTGAAAAGCAAACAGAGTACCAATATTCAAAAAAGGGCTGTGATGTATGCCTGCTATTACCAGACCAGTCAGCCTAATATCAATAGTACGTAAGCTATTGGAAGGAATAATACAGGACCAGATCAAAGAATTTGCTGATGAAAATAGTACCATCAGTAATAACCAACATGGATTTATGAAGAACCATTCTTGCCACACCAACTTTTAACAGTCTATGAGAAGGTGAGCTGTAATTTGCATACAGGAAGGCCTGTGGACGTAGTGTATCTAGATTTCACTAAGGCATTTGATAACCCATAAATGAATAATCTACAAATTAAGGTCTTTTGGCATTGATGGCACAGTATGTACCTTTATAGGAAACTGGTTGTAGGAGCATGTCCAGAGGGTAGTGCTTAATGGCATGTTTTCTGAATGGTCTGGAGTTGTGAACGGGTGCCCCAGGGCTCTGTCCTGGGACCAATTCTGTTTAACTTGTTCATAAACGATATAAAAGGTTGGAATAAACAGTTTATTCTTAGTGTTTGCAGATTATGCAAAGCTAAGTAGGACAATAACTTCACAACAGGATATAGCAACTTTACAAGAAATCCTAGTTAAAATAGAGAGGTGGACAGCTACATATATGGTATGAGGTTCAATGTAAGAAAATGTAAAGTAATACACTAGGGAGATTAAAAAAAAAGGCATGCCAGTTATAAGCTAGAGTGGGAATCTAAGATGGAAAATTATGTGTGGGTCCTAGAAGATCAGCAAGCAAGGCTAGCATGCTATTAGTGTGCATTAAAAGGATATTTACTCAAGAGATAAAACTATAATTCTACCATTTTACAAAACTCTGGTTCTGCCGCATCTTGAATAAAGCATCCAGTTCTGGTCACCCATCTTCATGAAGCATGTGCTTGAACTGGAGAGAGTCCAGAGAAGGGCAACAAAGCTAATAAGGGGGCTGTAGGACCTCAGTTATGAGAAACGACCACAAACATTAAACTTATTCTCCATGTAGAAGAGATGCTTAAGAGGGGATATGATAGCGATATACAAATCCTTGAATGGTGACTCTAGCATTGAGGGGAAACATTTTAATTTTAGGTTGCTAGAGAAGACTAATGCCCCATACACACGGTCGGACATTGATCGGACATTCCGACAACAAAATCCTAGGATTTTTTCCGACGGATGTTGGCTCAAACTTGTCTTGCATACACACGGTCACACAAAGTTGTTGGAAAATCTGATCATTCTGAACGTGGTGACGTAAAACACGTACGTCGGGACTATAAACGGGGCAGTAGCCAATAGCTTGCATCTCTTTATTTATTCTGAGTATGTGTGGCAATTTGTGTACACACAATCGGAAATTCCGACAACGGATTTCGTTGTCGGAAAATTTTATAGCAAGCTCTCAAACTTTGTGTGTCGGAAAATCCGATGGAAAAATTCCGATGGAGCCCACGCACGGTTGGAATTTCCGACAACACGCTCCGATCGCACATTTTCCGTCTGAAAATCCGACCGTGTGTACGGGGCATAACAATGAAGATGGACAAGAAACCGTTCATCCTTAAACTGAGCAAGTTAGAGTAGTGAGGATATGGAACTTTTTTTTTCTTGTTCAAGTGTTTTATGGAAGACAAAAAAGAATACAGAGAGGATGTGGAACTTTTTTTCACAGTTGGTGGTGTCAGTGCAGAGTGTAGGTAAGTTAAATCAACTTTTAGATGTGTTTCTTTGCAAACACAATGTACAGATGTACAGAGATATGGAAAACAGTAGTCACACACACGCATTCTCAGGTCGAACTGGATGGACCGGTGTCTTTATTCAAACTTACCAATTATAAATATAGTTATGATGGAAATGTTAAGTGCAAAGGCAAAGAATATAGTTTGAGAGTCAATGGTATAAAATAATTTGTGATTTACTGACACTTTAAGATGAAGCTATAATACCAACAATGGCTTGTGCAAAAATAATCACACTGGCACATGCTTTACAAGCGATCCAATGGGTCACAAAATGTTGTGTCTAACTCCTTGTTGACCTCTGCTGTGCCTTAGACAGGAATGGAGAAGATGCCCTAACATACACTGAATAGTGGAAGTGCATATCAGATATTCCTATGTTTGTTACCAATTTCAGATTATTCAAAAGTAAAGATGCAAGCAGCTGTAAAACCAATTATAAAGAACTTTTGTTATTTTCACTAAGACCCCTTTCACACTGAGGCATTTTTCAGGCACTTTTGGGCTAAAAATAGCGCCTGTAAAGCCCCTGAAAAACGGCTCCCCTGCAGTCTCAGTGTGAAAGCCTGAGTGCTTTCACACTGAGGCGATACGCTGGCAGGATGTTAAAAAACTCCTGCAAGCAGCATCTTTGGAGCAGTCAAGGAGCGGTGTATAAACCGCTCCTAATGCTCCCCTGCCTACTGAAATTAATGGGCAGCGTCGCTGAATGCCAGCAAAGCACCGCTGCCATGGCGCTTTGCTGGTCGTTTTACCCCTTTTTCGACCACTAGCAGGGGTTAAAAGCTCCCCGCTAGCAGCTGGAAACATCCACAAAAACGACGATGAAGCGCCGCTTTACCACTGCCAACACCCCAGTGTGAAAGCAGCCTAATATGAGCACAATCCTCTCATAATTTTACATAGTGGCATTCTAAACGCAGATGGCATTTCTGCACTGAACATAACATGTCTCCGCCTCTCCTAATTCAGATGCTAGCTTTGAACAGGCATTTTCATCATTCTCTGTTCTACATACCATATCGGCTTTTCAGTTTTGTAAGGGCTTCTCTAACCATTCACAGTCATTTCTAATCTTATAATAGCTAATGCTTGCTGAAACCTATATCACAAAGCATTCACTCCATATAGAAAAGCACTACAGAGTAGCATAACAGTAGAACAATGTCACCTATTTATTAATATTTCAAATGAACATCTCTGTGGTTCCTTTTATCTTTCTTTTGCCGCTCATGACAGTGTTTGTTTCAAGATGCTTTGAAGCATTACTGCTTTCCACAAGGTCAGCGTGCTTGACTGCCAGGAGAGACAAGCACATGAGTAGCTGGGTAATGCATGTTATCACGTCTATCTATTGACTTGTAAGTAGCACTTACAATCCTTGTCCTAGGGAGGTTCAGGCTGATGACACTGGTGACCACAAAAGCGAGACTTAGACACAAAAAGTCCTCTTTCTTTTTCAGCTCTTTGTTAAAGATTTCTTAGAAACATAAAATGATTTCAAAGTGTTTTCTCCTGCCTTATGCCACTTAGCTCCAGACTCTGTTTTAGTTTCTAATGTTTTTTTAGAGCCAACATGGCTTGCTATAATATCTGTAGTACTTTAAAGAGACAGTTCTTTTTTCAGCATTAATAGGCTTTATTCATGAACTTTTCAATATGACATACATGAACCCACTCTGTCCTCCTGTTTGTAGACTGAATATAATTCTGCAAACTGATCTTATTTCTTCTGTTTATTATAAAAAAATGACTGAAAATGCACGCAACATGTTTTCTGTAGACAACAAAAGGTCAACATCTAAAGGCCTGCTGAATTTGAGCAGCGTACCATGAGAATTACACTGAGTTTAGAGTAGTGCTGTGATCAGTCAAACAGTGGGGCTGGCAGGGCCATCTTAATAACATCATGGGCCCCTGGGCAAAGTAATGCACTAGGGAGATAGTGACCTGTGGAGCGCTATGGAGGTGGTGGCAAGGAGTGGGTGTGGATAAATGATGCTACATATTGGGCGTGGCTTTTGAATCGAATTAGTAACAAAAAATACACACAACCAGGAAATTATACCTTGCCCCCCTGTCATAAATGCCTCTCTCCTCAGTGGCCCGTATTTATGTATGACTGTATACAGTACGGGGGGCAGGAGGGCACAGTAAAGGGGAAGTCAGCAGGGTACAGTATAGGATGTAGTAATGTATAGTGTCAGGTTTGGGTAGTATAGGGTGGTATAGTGGCAGGTTTGGGTAGTATAGGTGGTATAGTTGCAGGTTTTGGTAGTATATGTGGTATAGTTGAAGATTTGGGTAGTGTAGGTGGTATAGTGGCAGGTTTGGGTAGTATAGGGGGTATAGTGGAAGGTTTGAGTAGTATAGCTGGTATAGTGGCAGATGTGAGTAGTACAGGGTGGTGTAGTGACAGATGTGGGTAGTATAGGGTGGTATAGTGGCAGATGTGGGTAGTATAGGTGGTATAGGTGGTATAGTGGTAGATGTGGGTAGTATAGGGAGGTATAGTGGTAGATGTGGGTAGTATAGGGCAGTATAGTGGTAGATATGGGTAGTATAGGGAGGTATAGTGATAGATGTGAGTAGTATATGGCAGTATAGTGGTAGATGTGGGTAGTATGGGGCAATATAGTGGTAGATGTTAGTAGTATAGGGAGGTATATTGGTAGATGTGGGTAGTATAGGACAGTATAGTGGCAGATGTGGGTAGTATAGGGTAGTATAGTGGTAGATGTGGGTAGTATAGGGCAGTATAGTGGTAGATGTGGGTAGTATAGGGCAGTATAGTGGTAGATGTGGGTAGTATAGGGAGATATAGTGGTAGATGTGGGTAGTATAGGACAGTACAGTGGTGCATGTGGGTATAGGGCAGTAGTACATGTGGGTAGTACAGAGAGGTATAGTGGCAAATTTGGGTAGTATAGGTAGGTATAGTGGTAGATGTGGGTAGTATAGGGCAGTATAGTGGTAAATGTGAGTAGTATAGGGCAGTATAGTGGTAAATGTGAGTAGTACAGGGAGGTACAGTGGCAGATGTGGGCAGTATAAGGAGGTATAGTGGCAGATCTGGGTACTATAGGTCAGTATAGTGGTAGATGTGGGTAATATAGGGCAGTATAGTGGTAGATGTGGGTAGTATAGGGAAGTATATTGGCAGATGTGGGTAGTATAGGGCAGTATAGTGGTACATGTGGGTAGTATAGGGAGGTGTAGTGGAAGATGTGGGTAGTATAGGGCAGTATAGTGGTAGATGTGGGTAGTACAGGGAGGTATAGTGGCAGATGTGGGTAGTATAGGGAGGTATAGTGGCAGATGTGGGTAGTATAGGGCAGTATAGTGGTAGATGTGGGTAGTATAATTGAATGGAAGATTCCTCAAAAGGTTTTTTAGCAGCTAAGTAGGTATTCAAATCGAAATGACAATGACAGGGTTAAAAATTAAATTCTTTATTTATATTATGGTATCAAAAGAAAGGGGTAAAGGGCAGTTGGGAGTTGTAAAAAGCAATTCAGATCCTTACATATAAAAACATCTCGTCAGTATGGGAAACCCACATATAAAAACTCAGTACATCTTAAAAATGCCATAAACATATGCAGCGTTTCACATGATATCCATACGCGTTTCGACCTGTATGGATAAAGGTCTTCTTCAGGGGTATTTACTCTATGCGAAAAAGAAAACAGTATAGTGGTAGATGTGGGTAGTATAGGGCACTATAGTGGTAGATGTGGGTAGTAGAGGGCAGTATAGTGGTAGATGTGGGTAGTATAGGGAGGCATAGTGGTAGATGTGGGTAGTATATGGCAGTACAGTGGTAGATGTGGGTAGTATAGGGTGGTATAGTGGTAAATGTGGGTAGTATAGGGTGGTATAGTGGTAGATGTGGGTAGTATAGTGGCAGAAGTGGGTAGTATAGGAAGGTATAGTGTCAAATGTGGGTAGTATAGAGGGGTATAGTGGAAGATGTGGGTAGTATAGGTGGTATAGTGGTAGATGTGGGTAGTATAGGGAGGTATAGTGGTAGATGTGGGTAGTATAGTGGCAGAAGTGAGTAGTATAGGGAGGTATACTTGCAGATGTGGGTAGTATCGAGAGGTATAGTGGAAAATTTGGGTAGTAAAGGGAGGTATAGTGGTAGATGTGGGTAGTATAGGGCAGTATAGTGGTAGATGTGGGTAGTAGAGGGAGGTATAGTGGCAGATGTGAGTAGTAGAGGGAGGTATAGTGGCAGATGTGGGTAGTACAAGGCAGTATAGTGGTAGATGTGGGTAGTATAGGGAGGTATAGTGGCAGATGTGGGTAGTATAGGGTAGTATAGTGGTAGATGTGGGTAGTATAGGGAGGTATAGTGGCAGATGTGGGTAGTATAGGGAGGTATAGTGGCAGATGTGGGTAGTATAGGGTAGTATAGTGGTAGATGTGGGTAGTATAGGGAGGTATAGTGGAAAAAATATCCAAAATGACACCAGAGGACACCAGTAGTGGTCAAGGTAGACACGTTTCACACAACAGAAAAGTGCTTAATTATGCACTGATTAAGCACATTCTGTTGTGTGAAACGCGTCTACCTTGACCACTGCTGGTGTCCTTTGGTGTCAATTTGGACATTTTCATATTTCAATAAACTTTACACGGAGCCCACGTGAGGTGCAGCCATTTCTTATTGTGATGAGGATGACAGGGGGTAGGGTGTTAGCAAGGTGGCATTGGGGTGCCAGGTGTGATGAGGATGATAGGGGGTAGGTTGTTAGCAAGGTTGCAATAGGGTGCCAGGTGTGATGAGGGTGACAGGGGGTAGGGTGTTAGCAAGGTTGCAGTGGGGTGCCAGGTATGAGGAGGGTGAGGATGACAGGGGGTGGGGTGTTATCAAAGTTGCAGTGGGATACCAGGTGTGATGAGGATGACAGGGGGTAGGTTGTTAGCAAGGTTGCAGTGGGGTGCCAGGTGGGAGGATGAGGATGACAGGGGGTAAGGTGTTAGCAAGGTTGCAGTGGGGTTCCAGGTGTGATGAACATGAGGATGAGGATGACAGGGGTAGGTAGATAGCAGCAGAGCCTGAAATAGAAAATAGTGGCATCACCTGCCTGGCCATACAGTGTATTGGAAGTGTGTAAATCACAAGACTGACTGCCTCGAGTTCTGATTTAGTTCTGAATGCTTTTTTCTGCCACAAAATGAACTGTATCCTTCTTTACATTTAGTAGAGATGGTGGCTCAGGGTCATTTTTTACTTGTATACTGTACACGCAGAGTAAATTATTATGTAGCTTAATTATATACACAGTTAATGTACTCTTGGGCAGCTTTAGTTCTCAAGTGCTCTGGAATGAACATGTTTTCGAATGCTGAGAGCTGCTCCTGCTCTTCTTTACTGTATTTTAGATGCTTTTAGCCATGATGCATTCAGAGCAGAATAGAAATGAAAATACTTTAAAGCACAACTTTTTTACCCAAAAATAATTTCCACTTTCATTTAGGCACAAACAACAAATCAATGTGTCTAGAAAAATGCTTCATAGTAGCAAAAATTGAGTGTATGGTAGGCAACAAAGTCGATTATTATGGCTAACCACTAGCTCAAATGCAGCATGGAAGGCGCTCAGAATATCTAGGCAGTGGCGACCAGTCCATATGGGGGGCAGGGGCAGTGACCCCCTAATCCAAATTTTTTTTTTTTTTTAGAAGCACGTGATTAGAGCCAGAGGGTCGAATTGGCTTAAAAAAAGAGTGGGCTCTAATTGGCTTCAAAAATGGTCTTGTTTGCCACCCCCCCCCCCCCCCTCAAAAAATATACAGCACCAGCTGCCACTGAGTCTAGGACTACTCCACTCCAGTGTAGCCTTAACTAAACCATATAGACAACACTGGACAAGCTCAATTTCTAGAAATACAGATTCATTTATCCAAAAGTAAAACTGAATTTTAAGCCCTTTTTTTAAGGTGAGCTTTCAGGTTATATCAGCTAAGTACATTCCATCACAGTAGAAAAGCCTATCTCCTGCCAGCATGCTGCAGAGAAGGACCCTTGCTCACTGTGTGGAAGCAGTGGCCTACCTGCTGAGTCAGACTTTAAAGCGGAAGTAAACCCATCCATAAAACAGTTTGATTCATGGCACGTGCCAAAAATGTAACACTCCCATTGGTTGTGCTCTCAACCAAACTGTCAAATCATCCAATGGCTGGTGTCATAACGGATCACATGTGCAGGATCATGGCATCAGGGGCCATTTGTTTGTTACAGTTGTAGAGTAAAAAGAGGCAAAGATGGCAGCTTCCTTAGCTGAAAATGATAGGGGCGTTTACTTTACGCTTAACCACTTAAAGTGATTGTAAGGGTTTTTTTTTTTTTTTTTTTAAATAACAAACATATCATACTTACCTCCACTGTGCAGCTCGTTTTGCATGGTCTTCTGGGGTCCCCCGACGGCTCTCGCAGCTCCTCCCCACATCAGATAACCCCCTAAGAGAAGCGCTCTCCCGAGGGGGTGACCTTGTGGGCGTGCTCCCAAATCCAGCATTCGGCATCCATAGACGCCGAATATATGACTCGGCCCCGCGCCCCTGCTACCCACATCATTGGATTTGATTGACAGCAGCGGGAGCCAATGGCTATCAATCAATCCAATCAACAGCCGAGAACCCCCTGCAGAGAGACAGCGCGTCCCCACCAGTCAAGTTCCAGGGCTCAGGTAAGTAAAACGGGGTGGCTGGGGGGCCGGTCACTGCCAGGTGTTTTTTCACCTAATGCATAGGATGCATTAAGGTGAAAAAACACGAAGGTTTACAACCCTATTAACGACCGAGCCTCTTTCTGAGATTTGGTGTTTACAAGTTAAAAACAGGTTTTTTTTGCTAGAAAACTAGTTAGAACCCCCAAACATTATATATATTTTTTTCTAACACCCTAGAAAATAAAATGGCGGTCATTGCAACACTTTATGTCACACTGTATTTGCGCATAGTTCTTACAAGCGCCCTTTTTTTGGAAAACATACACTTTTTTGAATTAAAAAATAAGATAACAGTAAAGTTAGATCAATTTTTTTTTATATTGTGAAAGATAATGTTACGCTGTGAATTGATACCCATGTCACGCTTCAAAATTGCGCCCGCTTGTGGAATGGCGGCAAACTTTTACCCTTAAAAATCTCCATAGGCGACGTTTAAAAAAAATTCTACAGGTTGCATGTTTTGAGTTACTGAGGAGGTCTAGGGCTAGAATTATTGCTCTCGCTCTAACGATCACGCCAATATCTCACATATGTGGTTTGAACATCGTTTTCATATGCGGGCGCTACTCATGTATGTGTTCACTTCTGCGTGCGAGCTCAGCGGGACAGGGTGCGTTTAAATTTTTTTTCTTATTTATTTTACCTTTCATTTTTTATTTTTACACTGTTCTTAAAAAAAAAAAAAATTGTGTCACTTTTATTCCTATTACAAGGAATGTAAACATCCCTTGTAATAGAAAAAAAGCATGACAGGACCTCTTAAATTTGAGATCTGGGGTCAAAAAGACCTCAGATCTCATATTTACACTAAAATGCAACAAAATAAAAATAAATTAAATGTCCTTTGAAATTCTTTTTTTAAATGTCCCTTTAAGAGCTATGGGCGTAAGTGAAGTTTTGACGTCGCTTCCGCCCTGCAGTGGTACGGAGACGGGTGGGGGCCATCTTCCCCTCACTTGACTCCATGCCCAACAGGAAGAAGGATCCGATCGCCTCTGCCGATATCGACGGCTCCGGTAAGCGGCGGAAGACACCGGAGCGCAGCGGGAGGGGGGCCCACTCCCACCGTCGATAAAAGTGATCTTGCGGCGAATCTGCATCAGAGACCACTTTTATCTGAAAGCGGACCACCCACTGAAGAAGAGGGGACCGGGGTTATGGCAGCTAGCTGCTGCCATAACAATGATATCCCTCTTCAAAGTAGCGACGTAAAACGACGGCAGGTGGTCCGTAAGTGCTGAAGGCTCCATGCACACTAGCATTTTTTATAAGCTCAAAAAACGCTAGAAAAAAATGCTGGATGAAAAATGTCGGCTTGCAGTACAGTTTTAGTAGCTTTCACGAGCATTAGCATTTTATTAGCATTTTTACAGTACATGAAGAAAAAAAAAAACACTCAAATAAAGCTGTCAGGAGTGCTTTAGTAGCGTTTAGTGTTTTTTTTTTTGCTGGAAAAATGTCCCAATAAAAACTCTACGAAAACATTGTTTTTTCTGCTCCTAGATGCTGAAGCTCAAAAAATGCTAATAGCCTAAAGTAGTGTGCATGAGCACATAGGATAACACTATTTAGCTTCTAGGAGCAGGAACAAATGCTAATAACAGCTTCTAGGAGCTAAAAAATGGTAGTGTGCAAGAAGCCTTAGCTCCGCTATCTGAAAAGCTCAATCTCCCTGCTGACTAAAGTAAAACAAAAAATATAGGTATTATCCATCTAGCTCAGCTGTTTGATAAAAGCTTTTTTTTTATCCTTTGAGACACTTGAGGAAAAAAATAGGATTTTTTAAAACAGCTTACCTGTAAAATCCTTTTCTTTCAATGGACATCACAGGACACAGAGCCTCAGTAATTACTGATGGGCTATATAGGTATCACTAGGTGATTGGACACTGGTCACACCCTAATCAGGAAGTTCAACCCCCTATATAATCCCTCCCCTTGCAGGGATACCTCAGTTTTGTAGCCAAGCAATATAGTGTATTAGAAGAGGGGCGGGACCTCTGTGTCCCGTGATGTCCATCGAAAGAAAAGGATTTTACAGGTAAGCTGTTTTAAAAAATCCTATTTTCTTTCTCGAACATCACGGGACACACAACCTCAGTAATTACTGATGGGATGTCCCAGAGCAATGCTACCTGAGGGGAGGGGAACCACAACCAAGTAGGGTGTAATCAGACCTGAGGACCCTGTACCGCTGCCTGCAGCACACTACGCCCAAAGGCGATATCCTCATGCCTTCTCACATCCACCTGATAGAATCTGGTGAATGTATGAACTGAAGACCAGGTTGCGGTCTTGCAGATTTGAGCCATAGAGGCCCGGTGCTGCACTGCCCAAGAAGCACCAATAGCCCTTGTGGAATGTGCCCTGATCTGAAACGGAGTAATCTTCTGTTTCAAACCGTAAGCGTGAATGATCAATTGTCGAATCCATTTAGAAATGGTAGCTTTTGATGCTGCTTATCCTCTACTGGGACCTTCTGGCAGCACAAACAAAACATCCGTTTTGCGAATCTGAGCGGTTGCTTCCAGATAGGTCTTGACTGCTCTTACTACATCCAAAGAATGTAGTGACCCTTCTTCCGTATAACAGGGATCTGGAAAAAAGGAAGGCAGAACAATGTCTTGATTTAGATGAAAATCTGAAACCACCTTCGGTAAAAAACTAGGATGAGGGCGCAGTACCACTCTATCCTTGTGAACAATCAAATAAGGCTCTTTACAGGAAAGAGCTGCTAATTCTGATACTCTTCTAGCAGAAGAGATGGCTACCAGAAAAATTTACTTCCTTGTCAGCAGGACCAAAGGAATCTGACGTATTGGTTCAAAAGGCTATTTCTGTAACACTGACAGAACCAAGTTCAAATCCCTGGGGTTTAGGGACGCCTTAAGCGGAGGATTAAGCCGCGTCACCCCCTGCATAAAGTTTCGGGCCAAAGAATGCGAAGCAAGTGGCCGTTGAAATAATACTGATAAAGCTGAGACCTGGCCCTTGATGGTACTCAAGGCCAGCTTCATCTCTAATCCCAATTGTAGAAAATCACATATTTTCTGGGATGCCAACCCCTGGATTCACACCAGGATATATAAGCTTTCCAGATTCTCTGATAAATCATTCTGGAAGCTGGCTTCCTTGCATTGATCAAGGTAGATACCACAGGACCTGAAAGTCCACGATTCTTCAGAACGTAGGTCTCAATAGCCAAACTATCAAATTTAGCATTTGTAAGGCAGGATGGAACACTGGACCTTGAGATAACAGGTCTGGGCGTACCAGTAGGGTCCACGGGGAACCCACCGTCATCCTTACTATTTCTGCATACCAAGTCCTTCTGGGCCAAGCGGGGGCCACCAGAAGTACCGACTTCCTTTCCAGCCTGATCCTGCGAAGGAGTCGTGGCAGTAGCAGAATAGGTGGGAATGCATAAATCAGTGAGAACCGATGCCACGGAATCACCAACGCATCCGTCCCGCATGCAAGAGGATCCCTCATCCTTGCCACAAATCTGTCTATCCTTTTGTTGCATCGGGATGCAATGAGATCTACATCTGAGACCCCCATCTTTGGCATATGGCCCAAAAGACGTCGGGATGCAGAGACCATTCCCTTGGGAGTAACTGCTGGCGATAGTTCGTCTACCAATTCTCTATCCCTGGAATGAAAAACTGCCGATATGCATGGCACCTGCATCTCTGGCCAGGCTAAGATCTGGATCACCTCCCTTTTGAGCAGCTCGGCTCCGGGTGCCTCCCTGATGATTGACATAAGCCACTGCTGTGGCATCGTCTGACTGGATCCTGACCGGCCAACCCTGTAGCCTGATAATCCAGGCTTTTAGGGCTAGATATACCGCACGGATCTCCAGAATGTTGATGGTTAGGGTCCTCTAGGTCTCAGACCATAGCCCCTGGATCGCAGACTGTTCCAGAACTGCTTCCTAACCTGACAGACTGGCATCTGTTGTTACCACCGTCCAGGTAACCGGTAGAAAGGATTTCCCCTTCTGCAGGTTTTCGGGTATGAGCCACCAATTGAGGCTCTGACGCACCGCATGTGACAGGTGCATCGGAAAGTCTAATGCCTGAACCTTCTTGTTCCAGGCCAACAGAATACTGTGTTGCAGTAGTCATGAATGGAACTGAGCATAGGAAACTGCTTCGAATGAAGACCTAAATACTCCAGTCTTCTTACTGGGTTTAGGAAAAATTTTCCTGGGTTGAGAATCCAACCTAGATGTTCCAGATACTTGACCGTGGTCCTCAAGTTCCCGTTCAAGGAAGCTACCGACCGGTCTATCAAGAGCAGGTCGTCTAGGTATGCTATGACAGTCATACCCTGAGACTTTTAATCTGGCCGGAGGAGGAGCCACGATCCTTGTGAACACTCAAGGTGCAGTGGCTATCCCGAAGGGCAGAGCCACAAACTGGAAATGGTGCCCTCCTACTTCGAAGCGCAGAAACTTCTAATGAGTAGGAAAAATGGGCACCTGTAGATATGCATCTCTGATATTAATCAATGCCAATAATTCTCCTCCCTGCAGGATGGAGACTATTGTCCGAATTGATTCCCTGCGGAAGGACTGAATCCTTAAGAATCGATTCAGATGTCTTAAATCCAGAATGGGTCTGACATCCACATTTGGTTTTTGGACCGGAAAAAGGTTGGAATAGAAACCCAATCCTTGATCCTTTGTGGGAACCACCCTGATGACCTCTTGCGACAAAAGTCGCCTTGACACTAGAAGGAGCAACTGCTTCTTCTCTGAGTCTCTGGGAACACTTGATCTGAGGAAACGAGAAGAGGGAAATTCTTGGAACTCCAGCCTGTACCCTAAGGTTACCGTGGAGATTACCCATCTGTCCTGGAAGTCCTCCTGCCAGAGCTTTGAGAACTGTAGCAGTCTTCCCCTCACTCGAGCGAGCGGGGGCGCCCCTTCATGAAGAGGTCTTAGTGTCTTGTCTAGAAGACTTCTTCCCCCAGGACTTCTTTTGTCCCTGGGGTTGACTCTTGTTTGTAGCCCCAGACGGAGGAGGCCGTCGTGACTGCCTGGAGGCTGATGCCCCTGGCGCTGGGGAGAGAGTCCGTTTGAAAGAGGGACGTTTACTCTTCTTCTTTAACAGGTAAGAAAGTACCTTTCCCACAGGAGATTCTCTTGATATAGTTATCTGAGTCTTCTCCAAACAACCTTTTACCACGAAAAGGAAACCCAGCCAGCAGCTTCTTACATGGTGCTTCGGCTGACCAATTTTTCAACCATAGGATTCTATGTATCTGCACCAACCCCAGTGAAAGATGGGAGGTTTGCCTGATAGAATCTCTGATGGCGTCAACAACCTAACATAAGGCCGCTGGAAGGTTAGCAACCCCCGGGCCTGTTGTTCAGGTAATACTTTGATGACCTGCTTAACATGGTCTCTTAAGTATTGACAGACTCCAATCGCTGCTACTGCAGGTTGGGCCACTGATCCTGCTAAAGAAAAAAACATCCTTTAATAAGGATTCCATCTTTTTATCCACAGGATCCCTGAGCATCTGAGCGTTGTCTACAGGACAAGTCAGACTACTATTTACAGAGGAAATGGCCGCATCAATGGCTGGCATTCCCCACATCTTAATAAATTTTTCTTCCATAGGATAAAGTTTTGAAAACTTTTTCAGCGGAAGAAATCGCTTATCTGGGTGCTTCAACTCAGAATAAAGGAGCTTTTCAAGTAATTTATAGTGGGCTCCGTTTGAAAAAAACGTCAGAGACTGGGGCCCCCTATGAATAGGGGGATCCTGCAGTTCTGGGCCCGTAAAGCACCCAGCCAGAAATTAGGAAGTTTAAAGCCATTTTCTGATCTGCAGGGTCCAGCTCTCTAAAAAGAGAAGTGTTACGGGTAAAACCTCGTTTCTTCGGACACGAGGCCCGGGTACCATCCAATTCGGCCTAGAAAGGACATTTTGAATGGATCCGGTTCGCCTGGCTTGCCCCAGTATAGGATATAAGATATTCCCTTTGGAGCTCAGCACAGGACATCTTTACACGTCCATCACCTAAGACACTGGCATAAAAACTGAGGTATCCCTGCAAGGGGAGGGATTATATAGGGGGTTGAACTTCCTGATTAGGGTGTGACCAGTGTCCAATCACCTAGTGATACCTATATAACCCATCAGTAATTACTGAGGCTCTGTGTCCCGTGATGTTCGAGAAAGAAAAAAAGGATTCATACAAATTTTTCCTTCAAATACCTTCTACTACATTCCACTATTAAGACTCCGCTTGGGGCATTGAAAGTGGAAAAGTCCACGTCTCATTTAGACATTCATATAGTTCAGATCACATCCAACTCACCACAAAGTTCTATGAATGCTTGCAAGCCAACGGATCTGATCCATTTGTTTGAGAACATTCACAAGAAATGGCTCCAGTGTATACCTGATCTTATGGAGGATGGATGGGACAAAGTTACAGGTACCTGACTTTCTGATATCAGTACTGGGAACAAGCTCACATAGTTCAAATTCATTCATCATCTTCATTATACACCATCCAAGTAATTTCATATGGGACTTGGAACTTGTGCTAATTGTCCCAGGTATAGTGCTGCATCAGCAGATGTGTTACACATGTTTTGGACTTGTTCACAAATCGTTGTTCAAGGTACTGGAATCCCATTTGGGCCTTCAGGACCCAAAGACCCCTCAGGTCTGTATCTTCTCAATGACGTTATTCCTTCTATTTATACTCACACTATGTTTAGCCTCATTCTCTTTCAAGCCAAGACTCATTCTTCTCAATTGGAAAAATGCTGCTCCCCCTTATACACAAATTTATCAGTGAATTCAGCACTTCTAAAATATAAAATATTCTATATAAGTAGGACCTGTCCCAAAAAAAATCTAAGATATGGCAACCCTGGGTGTACACCTGTAAAGTCCAGTTGTCTGATTCTTTACCATCATGATTATTATTGTAGTTCTTAAGGGTGCATTAATAAATATATATCTGCCTTTCATTCTAGTACAAAGTTAAAGTGTATATCTTGCTGTTTGCTAAAGGGAAAAAGCAGTGTGGGTGTATGTATGTTGTGCAAGGCTGGGTATATGAATGTTAGTACAATGACTTTACTTTTACCTTCAGGCTCCATGTAGCCTCGACACAACTGTTACTGTGTCTGCAGTTGTATCCATGTAGTCATTACAAAAAATAAAATAAACACGTTAAAACAATTCAAGAAAAGAAGTTTTGTTTGGATTAAAGTAGAACTAAAGGTAAAAACATTTTTTTAGTCTTGGATAGAGTGGGGAGGGATTAGAACCCCTGTCCGTTTTTTTATTGCTGGCTTTGTTTAGAATTATCCTCTCCATTTGCCCTGGTAATGGTTATCACCCAGAGTGAAAGTGAAAAAAATCCCAAATCTTGGATTGTCACCACAACAGGAATGGAGGGAAAATCTCTCCATGAGAGACACTAGTTCTAGTCACTTTAGGAACAACAAGGGATTCCCATTGGAAGAATTACCTAACACAACCTGTTTTGGCTTTAGGACAGAAAGTGAAGGTAAATCTCCCCAATGACATACAGAGGGCCAAAAAAGAAAAAAAAATGGCAGGCATTATAACTCTCACTATCCAAAATTTAAAAAATAATGTTTTGCTTTTATTCTATTCTATTCTATAAAAATTGAATGAACCCTTGAGTCTGACTCTGCTGTCTGGAATATGTAAGGCAAAGGTGCCTGCAATCATATATGCTTCTTACAGTACATACTGTATATTTATATATAACCATTTTAAGGACTCCGTAGATGAGAAAAACAAAGGTGCCTCCAATAACATGTACAGTATTTTGTATAGTAGCTGCGTGGATTCTCTGTATGGTAGATATGTTTACGTATTACCATTTAAACGCCTTACCTGTAGAGGTCTTTGATGAGTCCTTCTTGAAATCTAGAACACAGATTGTTCAGCAGTCGTTCATGCTGTCCATACAAGCATATAATGTTGGATGCAGGAAAAGGTTTCAAAGACAGACACGTTATGGTTTCTACCATATTGTATTGATTGATGTGCAGCCGGAAGTAATCACCATTCGCTGCTTTTCCCGTTACTATTTCTTGTCCCTAAAAAAAGTCATAGCATGCATTGGTAATAAATTATATACGTTTAAACGTTCTATAGTAATATATGTACAGTTTATCTCTACTATCAAAAAGCTGAAGCCATGGTAACATTTTAATTTGAAAAATATAGATTTGAGATGGTAGTCAGATCATATAGACATGCATGTTTGTATCCTATGTGTTCAGCAGATAACCTCAGCTTAGCTCTTATCTCAGGGCGAGGAGAATACCTTCTGAGGAAGTCACGTGTGCGTGATGCAACGTTTTAGGGTGGAGCTAATAACGTCATCATATTGGATCCGAAAGAAAAAGGGCTTTTGCCCAGAGCATGGTTGCTGAGCCTTATTCTTCTCAAGGGGGAAGTGTACATGATTTTATCTGTAGTGAACCAGAGTTGTGCATACCATATTGTGAGTACATTTTTTTAATTGTTTTGACTAAAATTAGTTATATTTTAAGCAGAAAGCACTATAAATTTTGTTTACTTCTGAACACCTGTTGTGGGAAAGGTTACAGAGCAATATATAGGAAAAGTTCTGGTAACTTTGGAAATAACATGAAAGGTCAAAGAAAATTGAGAAATTATGGAAGATAAAGGACCATGCATGATTCCAGCCGAAGAGTGTATTGAGCCTCCCTGTATACATAGGCACCTTAAAGGGGAGGGCACAGTTTGACCTACTGTTTATGGGTCAAACAACAAGGTGAAAGTTTGGTGTGACTGGTGAGTTCACATGGGGGGGGCCACATGTATGATATTGAAATAACTGTGGAGCACAAAGGAATGAACACAAAAGAACTCTGAACAAAGTGGGACTTTTATTTGTTTTGCATACAGTTGATGTAATTCTGGTAATTGCAGCACAATCAGTTATTACAAGAGTGTCTGATGTGGTCTGTAGTATTCCATAAAATTTCTAACCAGTCTAAGGTCTATAAAGTACCATCAGAATTCCCCGCACCATGGCCTCACAGCTCTGTGGACCCTGGAGCTTTACCATGAAGTGCTTTGAAAGCTGATCTAAAACTATTATCGGCAACTTCAGACTGTTCCAAACTGTGCAGGTGTAATTCCACTACAGATTCATTGGTGTCAATTCTAGACCTTGCTGCTTGACCTTTAGATATATATATATATATATATATATATATACATACACAGTATATATAGATATACTGTAAATACAGTCCCTTGGGGTATTTACCCCCTGGCCTCTTATTTAATTCACAGAACTTGCCCACAACTTTGAAGATGATTTTTTTTTTATTATCGTGAAGCAAACAACACATAGGACAAAATAACAGAAAAAGTCAATGTGCATAACAATTCACCCCCCTAAAGTTAATACCTTGTAGAGCCATCTTTTGTGGCTATCACAGCTCCAAGTCACTTTGGATAAGTCTCTATGAGCTTGCCACATCTTACCACTGGGATTTTTGCCCTTTCTTCCTTGCAAAACTGCTCCAGCTCCTTGAAGTTGGATGGTTGGGCTTGTGAACAGCAATCTTTAAGTCTGACCACAGATTTTCTATTAGATTGAGGTCTGGGTTTACCCTTAAACCACTCAAATGTTGCTTTAGCAATGTGTTTGGGGTCATTGTCCTGCTGGAAAGTGAACCTCCATCCTAGCCTCAAATCACACACAGTGGTACAGGTTTTGCTAAAGAATATCCCTGTATTTAGCACCATCCAGCTTTCCCTCAACTCTAACCAGTTTCCCGGTCCCGACTGCTGAAAAACATCCCCAAAGCATGATGCTGCCACCACCATGTTTCAGTGTGGGGATGGTGTTCTTTGGGTGATGTGATGTGTTGGGTTTGCACCAGACATAGCGTTTTCTTTGATGGCCAAAAAGTTCAATTTTAGTCTCATCAGACCAGAGCACCTTCCTCCATACTTTTTGGGAGTCTCCCACGTGCCTTTTCGCAAACTCAAAACGTGCCATTTTCTTTTTTGCTGAAAGTAATGGCTTTCTTCTGGCCACTAAAGCCCAACTCTATGGAGCGTACGGCTTATTGTTGTCCTATGTACAGATACTCCAGTCTCTGCTGTGGAACTCTGCAGCTCCTCCAGGGTTACCTTAGGTCTCTGTGCTGCCTCTCTGATTAATGCCCTCCATGCCTGGTCTGTGATTTTTTGTGTGCGGCTGTCTCTTGGCAGGTTTGCTGCTGTGCCATGTTCTTTCCATTTGGTTATGATAGATTTGATGTTGCTCCTAGGGATCATCAAAGATTTGGATATTTTTTTATAACCTAACCCTGACTTGTACTTCTCAACAACATTGTCCCTTACTTGTTTGGAGAGTTCCTTGGTCTTCATGGCAGAGTTTGGTTAGTAGTGCCTCTTGCTTAGGTGTTGCAGCCTCTGGGGCCTTTCAAAAAGGTGTGTATATGTAATGACAGATCATAGGACACTTAGATTGCACACAGGTGGACATCATTTCACTAATTATGTGACTTCTGAAAGTAATTGGTTGCACCAGAGCTTATTATGGGCTTCATAACAAAGGGGGTGAATACATACGCACATGCCAATTATCAGTTTTTTATTTCTGAAAAATAGTTTTATGTAAATATTTTTCTAATTTTACTTCACCAACTTAAACTATTGTGTTCTGATCCATCCCATATAATTCAGATAAAAAAAAACATTGAACTAAGGGCTGTAATGTAAATAAAAAGGTAAAAAGCCAAGGGGGTGAATATATATACACACACACACACACACACACACACACAGTACACGTGGGGTCTTCAAAAAGTTGGTGCACTTTATATATATATATATATATATATATATATATATATATATATATATATATATATAAATAGACAATGGATATAAAAAGTCTACACACCCCTGTTAAAATGTCTGCCCGAGGGCTTTCACACTGGAGTGGTGCGCTTGCAGGACGGTCGAAAAAGTCCTGCAAGCCGCATCTTTGCAGCGCTATAGGAGCGCTGTATCCATCGCTCCTAAAGAGCCCCTTCCCATTGAAAACAATGGGGCAGCGCCGCAAACCCACCGGTAAAGCGTCGCTTTGCGGGTGTTTTTGACCCTTTAAAATCACCCCGCTAGCGGCCGAACAGCGCAACTAAAACGACGGTAAAGCAGCGCTATTTTTATCTTTACCGCCGGCGCCCGCCCCAGTGTGAAAGTAGCCTTAATGTGACCTATACACTGTACAACCCATTTGAAAAACAAACTGAAATCTTTTGGGGGGGGGGGTAAAGATAAAAAAAACAAAATGTGGTTGCATAAGTGTGCACACCCTCTTATAAGTGGGGATGTAGCTGTGTTTAGAATTAAGCAACCACATTCAAACTCATGTTAAATAGGAGTCAGTACACACCTGCCATCATTTAAAGTGCCTCTGATTAACCCCTAATAAAGACCAGCTGTTCTAGTAGGTCTTTCCTGACATTTTCTTGGTCGCATCCTACAGCAAAAGCCATGGTCCGCAGAGAGCTTCCAAAGGATCAGAGGGATCTCATTGTAAAAAGGTATCAGTCAGGAGAAGGGTATAACATAATTTACAGGGCATTTGATTTACCATGGAACTCAGTGAAGCCAGTCATCATCAAATGGAGAAAATATGGCACAACATTGACATTACCAAGAACTGGACATCCCTCCAAAATTGATAAAAAGACGAGCAGAAAACTGGTCAGGGAGGCTGCCAAATTACCTACAGCAAAATTACAGGAGCTGCAGGAATATCTGGAAAGTACTGGCTGTGTGGTACATGTGACATATGTCTGGGCTATGGGGTAGAGTGGCAAGACAGAAGCCTTTTCTTACCAAGAAAAACATCCAAGCCTGGCTAAATTGTGCAAAAACACATCTGATGTCTCCCAAAAGCATGTGGGAAAATGTGGTATGGTCAGATGAAACGCAGGTTGAACTTTTTGGCCATAATTCCAAAAGATATGTTTGGCGTAAAAACAACACTGCACATCACCAAAAGAACAACATACCCACTATGAAGCATGGTGGTGGCAGCATCATGCTTTGGGGCTGTTTTTCGTTGCTTGAACAGGGGCCTTAGTCAAGGTAAAGGGAATTATGAACAGTTCCAAATACCAGTCAATATTGACACAAAACCTTCAGGCTTCTGCTAGAAAGCTGAACATGAAGAGGAACTTCATCTTTCAGCATGACAACAACCCAAAACATACATCCAAATCAACAAAGAAATGGCTTCACCAGAAGAAGATTAAAGTTTTGGAATGGCCCAGCCAGAGCTCAGACCTGAATCCCACTGAAAATCTGTGGGGTGATCTGAAGAGGGCTGTGCACAGGATATGCCCTCGCAATCTGACAGTATGCAGGGGCGGACTGACCATTGAGCCACTCGGGCACTGCCCGAGGGCCCTGGGCCACTAGGGGGCCCCATCAGGGTTGCCAGCCTCAGTAAAACCAGGGACAGCATGTATAAATCTGTGTTTTTTTTACATCTGTCTGTGTATACTGTGTGTACATGTATGTGTATACTGTGTGATTGTATACTGTCTGTGTGTATACTGTGTGGCCCCATAATCTCTGATTGCCTGGGGGCCCCATAATCTCTGATTGCCCGGGGGCCCCATGAGTTATCAGTCCGCCCCTGACAGTATGGGAGTGTTTTTGCAAAGAAGAGTGGGCAGATATTGCCAAGTCAAGATGTGCCATGCTGATAGACTCATACCCAAAAAGACTGAGTGCTGTAATAAAATCAAAAGGTGCTTCAACAAAGTATTAGTTTAAGGGTGTGCACACTTATGCAACCATATTATTTTATTTTTATTTCCCTCCACCTAAAATATTTCACTTTGTTTTTCAACTTAGTTGTACAGTTTATAGGTCACATTAAAGGTGGAAAAAGTTGTGAAATGATTTATCTTTGTCTCATTTTTTTTACATCACAGAAATCTGACATTTGAACAGGGGTGTGTAGACTTTTTATATCCACTGTATATACAGTATATATAATAGAGTTAAAAAAGTGCAGAAACTTTTTGAAGAACCTATATATATACACTATTTGACAGATCTAACAATTCTAGCAGATGAGGACCAAATTAAATTTATTTGGCCTTTCATTGAACCTGCTGTTAGTATTACAGTTATAATGTGGAAGAACCTCATACTTAGCACGAGTTCTCAGCTTGTGATTGGACAGTGCAATGAGCATGCATAAATCAGGAAAATGATGTCACATGTTGGATTTGTAAACAAAGAGCAGTGCTCATGACATAATTTCTCTGTGTCAAGCACGCTGTGCCCTACAAGTACTGGCTGTAAGTGGAGGATTAGGAGGAAGGAGGGAGAGGAGGAGGAGACAGAGGCCCCGAGAATGAGGGTTTGAGTATACAGGGTGTGTGCAAAGAGAGCTGTTAATCAGTCTGGAGGAACAAGGCAAAAACCTGAGAAGAGATTGCGATAAGATGCCAGGAAGCTTGCTAATGTTTTCTTTCATATTTGAAGCAATGGTGGAAACCCCTGTGCAGGCAACTGTTTGGTTTGAACTTTTCTTTCACTTTAAATAAAAGTGGATCACCAAGCCTCAAAACTATTTTTGGATCGGACTGAACTCACTGGGATGCTCTACACTTGAGCAATACCCCCTACCATATCACAGTGTTCCCATGTGTATGTATGTTCTATATGTGTTGTATGTGTATGCATAGTGTATGTTTTAAAAGTTCCCACATATGACAACTGAATAGGAGAAACAGAGACAGGAACTCTAGCAGGGTGATGTTGTGAAATTTTTTATTAATTTATGTTGTCAGATGTCCCCCAGTGTCAGTTTTGCTGTAATACGCTCATGCGAGCGTATTCACACATACAGACGTTGGTGGAAGACCATTGGCTGCGGAAACCTTCCCGTGGACACGGCAGATCTGTTTGCTCTTTTAAGGATGTTCATGTAAGCATCACCAAGAGGCTGCCCACCTCATGGCGACTGCATTAATGCTCCCAGTAAGCAGATCTGCGTATATGGGAACCATAGCATAACCATACAAAATTATGGTCCACTGAGCCATGATAGAGTACGGCTCGCGTCATTGCTAACAGTGGGAATGTGCACACGGTCGTGTTCAGAGCCATGCAGGTAGTGTTCAAATTGTGAGACACTTTGTGTCTCACAAGACGCTTGCCGCATGGCTCTGCACATGACCATCTGTACACGTCACTAGTGGAATTCTATTTGAATATATACATGTGTGTGATGTAGTTCTTTTGAAAGAATACAAGTGTCTGGCTGATTCTGAAGCCACCACCTTCCTTTGTTATTCATGTTTACCTTATGTTTTTTGTCTCTTTCTGTATAATGACGGGACTTTAATTATAGGTTATATTTTTGTCATTGTAAGTAGGTCTATTAATTGGGGGAGCACTTATTTAAATCCTCTATAGGTCCCATTTAATACAAGTGAATGTTTTGTATGACTGAGTAGGCTGATAAGAAACTGTATGTTGTGTAATAAGTTTGTGATGTATATGAGAAATAGAAACCTATGAATTGTGATTAACTATGTATGGGACCAAGCCGATTGTGTATATTTTTTAACTGATGCAAGACACATGTCCCCATAAATGTAATAATATTTTTCACCTACAAATGGTTTAGTGAACTTTGGTCGTTTAGAAAAGATTTGGTTTGAAGTTGCTTTTGAAAATGGCTGCCACATATTCAAGTGGCCATGTGGCTGAGGGGGGGAGGGCCATGCATTGCTGGGACATCACTTACAATAGGAGCTGTTTCTTGAAAGGGCTACGCCCTGTGGGTGGTCTCAGGTTTCTGGACAATAGCATAGGGGGAGCTCTATTGTTTTGAGATGAAAAGATCATGCATGCAACCATCGCTGTTTGTATTTCTCTTGCTGTCTTGTTCCTGTGGAAGCTGATGCCAGAGTTAAGTATATAAAACAAGAGTATGTTTGAGCCATGATAGCATCACACAGTCCCAAATGTGCTCTATTGCATTGAAATCTGGTGACTGTGGAGGCCATTTGAGTACAGTAAACTCATTGTCATGTTCAAGAACCAGTTTGAGATGATATGAGCTTTGTGACATGCAGCATTATCCTGCTGGAAGTAGCCATCAAAAGATGGGTACCCTGTAGTCATAAAGGGATGGACATGGTCAGCAACAATACTCAGGTAGGCCGTGGCGTTTAAACTATGCTCAATTTGTACTAAGAGACCCAAAGTGTGTCAAGAAAATATCCGTCACACCATTACACCCCCACCACCAGCCTGAACCTTTGATACAAGGCAGGATGGATCCATGCTTTCATGTAGTTTACGCCAAATTCTGACCCTACCATCTGAATGTCACAGCTGAAATCCAGACTCATCAAATCAGGCAACATTTTTCCAATCTTTTATTGTCCAACTTTGGTGAGCCTGTGTGAATTTTAGCCTTTGTTTCCTGTCCTTAGCTGACAGGAGTGGCACCCAGAGTGGTCTTCTGCTTCTGTATCCCATCTGCTTCAAGGATGTGTTGTGCGTTCAGAGATGGTATTCAGCATACCTTGGTTGTGTGATGGAGATATTGAATTCCATATTTATATCAATGAGATTCAAGCGTACCATCGTGAGGACTTTCTAATTAGATTACCAGGCCCCATTTTGTATGATATGTACGTGTATGTATGAATATGTCTATCTATCTGTATGTATATATATATATATATATATATATGTAATATATATTTATGGGTGTATTTTTTATAGGAACATGTGTACTAGAAGGTGGGCCTATTTAACTGATTGGCATCTCAAATACACCTTTTGTGTTGGCCTGCTATCCGCATAGTAACTAAGTTACCCTATTGTTCCTAGAGAGAGCCAGGGCAGACATTGCGTCTCTTGAGTCCTTGTAATGCTAATTTATGGTATATCACAGAGGGCTGACGATTGGAAATCAAGAGATAGTTAAAAAGGTACTCTTCAGGGGTAGCCAATCAGGATTCAATGCCACTTCTGAACCAATGAGGTGACCCTAGTTCTGATTGGTGGGAGTGGGTTCTAACAAGATACAACCAAATACCTGAGGAGGGCTAGGTCTCTTCTCGGGCGGACGGTCTAGATGCAGGATGGTTACGTAAGACTTCTCCATACAATGTATCTCTATGTCTCTTTTCTTTCCTGTAACCTTTTCTATCGTAGGATTTGGCCGTAATACCTTATTAATCTCTTGATAGCATGGGTAGGACCATTATGGCAATATTTATTATCATTGGTAACATTGTTGTTTTAAGGTTATATCATTTATGTTATAGTTGCTAATCTCATATTATCACAAGTTTCTTTTCTGTACAATAGTAAGTTTAAATAAATTAGATTGTTACCCTTTTCGAACAGATATCATTCGTTCTTAATTTCATGGGTTGATTCATATATAGATAAAAGGTTTTAATCACTTATGTATCATTAAATATATAAGTGAGGTAGGTATAAAGGTATCCGCGTCAGATGGTGCCCCTTGTGTGAGGAAGTTTAATTTTGGGGTGAATATGATTCTTGTATGGAAGACAGAGCTGGTTTTGTGTTTACCTGTCTCCCATCTGAATACCCAGACTAAAAAAACTTATTAGAACTTTACCTTTTGTCTGTGCTAATACTTTGATGAGACTGATTTTGAATAATGCATATGAGAAATAGAAATGGAAACTGTATATTGTGTATGATTATAGATGTGGGATTAGTTGCAAACTGCAATGTGTGGGTTTTGTAAGCAACTGCATGTTTGTGGCCATGCACGGGGGAGGAGCAGCCAGGCTCGCTGTTCCAAGGTTGTTACATTAGGATATGTATGTGGAAAGGGCTACTCCCTGTGCACAATAGGAAGAGGGAGGGTTTCTTTTTGTTTTTGAGATGAAAAGACCATGCAAGCATTCACTGTGGGTGGGATGGTCTCAGGATCCCAGAAACGCTGTTTGTATTTCTGAGATGTTTTTTCTGTGAAAGCTGATGCCAGAAGAAGGATTGAACTTTCTTTGAGAAAAGTGGGTACGTTTGAGCTGTGTTATATTGTGGCGTTGTTATTTCATTGTAAAGCATGTGTTGCTAAGTGTGCACTCTCAATTGTGCGTCAAGATTACATACTTTTCAGTGGAACTGTTCCTAAACTGTGTGTCTATGGTTAAGTGTGCATTTACAAATGTGTAGTCAGTCTTTGTGGAGAAAGGAGTCTAGGGAAGTCTGATTTAGCAGGATCAACAATTGCATTTCACGTGTTGGTGTTTTAGTGTGCCCTTTTTCTCATTGGCCATTTTGTGGTCGCCGTGAGACTGTGGCTCGATGTTCATTTGCAACTACCAGTTTATGTTTTATGTAACTTTTGGTTTTTTCGGATGTGTTGTTTGGTTGGAGAGCCTGTATTTGAGGCCTGCCAGGGTCCCTAGTGATATGCAGAATGAAATGTTTGTAAGTGTTCATTTATTATCTCAAATGTGTAATTTTGTAGGGAGAAATTTTAGTTTTAGCTGGAAAATGCGCCATTTTGTTGTGGCCTGGCCTTCCTCTGCCATTTCCTTTTGTTGTTACCATGTGACTGTGCTGTGGTTTTCATCGGCCGTCTTGCTGTAGTCTACCATGTGGTCGTGGCCTGGCTTTCGTTTGTGCTGTTTGGCCTGTGGGTCATCCTATAGGGGAAGGTGCAGCCACCATTCCTTTGTGTGTGAAACCATGTGATATGAGCCACCATTTTGTTTCTAGGCATTATTTCTGTTTTAAGTGAATGTAAGCTTTTGTAGGTGTTCTGTGTTTGTACTTTTTGTCAACTCTTCAGTAGAAGAGTGGCGATTTTTGTATTGGATTTCTGTTTTGTGGGAAAATGCACCATTTTGTTGTGGCCTGGCTTTTGTTGTAGTCACCATGAGGCCATGGTCGGCGGCCATTTTGAGAAGTGCAGTTTAAGAAATTTGTGCTTTTTAGCCTGTAAATCATCCCAGAGGGGAAGCTGCTCCAATTCCTTTGTATGGGTGTAGCCATCCAGTCTACGAATTTAATAGCTTCAACTGAGTTTTTGTACTTTTAGCGGTGCGTGTTTTTAAAATATTTTTGGAGTTCTTCAGAGGGCAATTCATTGTTTTGAGACTTGTATTGTATATCCTGCAAGAGTTTAGGAAGGGGCCAATTTATTCTTAGATATCTCTATGCAGTTATGGTTAGGGAGCAGGATGTTTGGTCAACTCTGGGAGTGGCAGACAGAAGAGATGTACTGTGTGGACTATTAGAGGAGAGATATGCTGTGTGTACTGTGGGGGGTGAGTCCGGCGGATATCATCAGACTCAGAGATCAAACTTTTTTATTTAAACAAAAAAAAAAAACAATTTGGAGATAATAGGGAACTTCTTGCTCAAGGGAATTGTCAGACAGTGTATGTGGTTTTCGTTCAGAAATTACATTGATTTTAAAAACAGAATGTTAAAAACAAGTTAAAATTTCAAACATTTTTTTTCATTCAGCGAAGGTACAAAGATTTTTTGTCTGAATATTCCTGTCTGAAAATTGATCTGTGTGGCCAGCATGAGGCTCGGTGCACGCCTATGCAGTTTGTTTTTTTATCTATTTCTGCAGTGCTTTTTGCTGTGCGTTTTCGATTTTCTTGCACGTGATTTTGCTGCAATTTGCGTTTTTGTTTTTTCTGGCCAGGTTGTTGTAGGTCAGATTGGAGGACACGGGTTGCTGCAGGGGTGCATTGTATGTTTTTCTGCAGCTTCTCCATTGAAGTGTATTGAACAGAAGAGGCGCTGTTTTGCATTAAGGAGGGAGTCCCTGACCCTTTCCAAATATGCTGGGGGGGGGGCATGGATGTGATCGTGTCTCATGGGAGGCCATGTGAATGAACTGTAGTGTGTTTCTGCAAAAGGCACCAGAAAAGCACATAGATGTGAACCAGGTCTAAGACGTTTATTAACATAATGGGGTTGAGAAGGCTAGGGTTGGCCCTTTGGGTTGCAGGGGGGAGCAGATAGTCACTACTGTAAGGGGTTCATTTTTTACTGTAGAACGATGAAAGTTATATTTACATTTGCGATTGTTTGCTCTTTTTGTACTATAGAGGGCTCATTTTGTTTTTGTTTTTTTAACCTCCATTGTGTTACCGGCCGATTGATTGAAGGTAGTAGTCGAATGATTTTGTGGTCGATTGGTTGTAGATTAGTCGATTAGTTGTTTCAGCCCTAGTATGGATCTGTCTCTTTGTAAACTACTAACTGTGGATGGTGAGCTTTGTAATTAGACCTGTATACACTGGCTATATTGTAAACTGATACCAATCATATTGAAATTAGGTGTGCATCAGTTAACTGCTTCCTGTACTACAAGCACCCATAGGGTCCTGATTATCCAAGTTTATGTTAACCATTATGGAGATAACAGAAGTAATAGCCCTTCGTTAAGCATTTCCTTTAGAATACCTCTGAAAAGTCCACGGGGGAGATTGAACTATTATAGTTTGGAAAATCTCCACGCTATTTTTTTTGAAGGACTATAGTCAGAACAGGGAACATTAGGAGTAGTACGCTAGCAGCCCGCTCAGGCCGTGTAAAATAATCGGAATGCGGGGGCCGGTTATCGTGATAAAGGCGCAAACCATAACCGCTCCGAAAGTAAAGCGCGGGGTTCTCTGTACGCAGAGTCCGAAAAAAAAAAAAATTGTTCTGACAAGTAGTGAAAAAAAAAAATCGGCAAGGGTGACAGGGGCGGTACCTGTCAACCCAATTCTTGGTCAGAGAGTAGCTACCTCTGAAGTAAAGGCAACCTGTAAAAAGGTTGGGGAATCAGTTCAAGGTCCGGAGTCCGTAAAGGATGGGTAATCTAATCGCTTCAAAGAGGGGGTTTGAATGGGGCAAACCCTATCAAATGACCCCAAGGGAAGAGATTATAGATAGATATGGACCTTGGGTTGTGAAATATTTGCAAGATTGGGATCGTTGGACTGGGAAGAAGTATTTTAAAAGAGGTAATTTTAAGCCAAAAGCTTGGGAAAATCTGTACCTTGCTCACCACAGAAAGATGACACGCCCATATGAAAAAGACACGTTATTTATATGGATGCTGGAGTCAGCAAATAAAACAGAGGAAGTGAATGTTATTACTATGGGATTTAAGGAGAAATCATTCCAAACTCCTGAGAATGCGTCCATATAGCTTAGAAGGGGCTAATGAAATGGGATGGATCTCTGAAAGAATTTTAACCTTACCAAACAGATGTTATGGGTTTAAGAAGAAGTACAGGGTATTATAGAAAACATGCTGATGTGTGATGTCTAGACGTCATCGTTAACCTAGCCAATTGTGTGAGGGTGTGTGGAGTATGTAATATATGTCGTATTGTGTGACGTTTGTTCTCAGCTGCTGACAGCCCACCCAAATGACCCCCCTTCTTTCTCACCAGGTCTGTGAAAAGGTGCAGCGAACTGTATTGACATGCAAATGACCTGAGCCAAGATAATTATCTGTACTAGTGAATTGAAAGATACATGTACTAAAATGAGTTTGTTTTTCAGGAAAACAGTACTGGAGAGGTTCTTTGTGGTGAGGTATTATGATCTTGTGACAAATGGTACTGCTAAAAGGTTTTTTTACGGATTGCTAATTTTTTTTCAACCATGGTGAATACATTTTTTTGGGAATTATTGGTATACCATAAAACAAAAATCCACGTGGTATTAATGTGTATTAAGTAATACATATTAATGATAAGTTGAGCTCAACAATTTTTTGGTATCTTAAAAAAAGAAAGTGCACTGTTTATGTAATGTAATGTATATTTGTGTTTCATATGCTAATGTCTTGTTACAGGTATATAACCATTGGATTATTTTGTTTCTAGGAGGAAAATTGAATATTCATTACTAAATTTTATTGGTGTTTTATTTCCCAGATTCGATAATCGGGTTTCCTGGCTTTAAAGGGCACATCGGTCGGCTCGTGTACCCACTACTGTTCAGTGATCCCGGCGCCTCAGTGCTGCAAGGGATATTTCTTTGCCCTTTGGCCAGTTGTGTTTGGTAGCAGAAGTTCCTCGAGTTGGATACATATTATGCCATTTTTGTTTTCCAATTTCCTTCAGATCTACCTTCAGATGTGTAGTATGAGGGCCTGCCTGATGGCATACAAATTGAGAGTGTATAGTTTTGGGAGAGCCTGGAGAAGAGTTGTGCAGGAAGATTGTGTATATTGCACTCTGTGTTCTGGATGGAGAGGTCATTGCTGGGAAGGAAGCACCTGGGTATTATTTGGGACATAGACGAGTTTGTTTCTGTGTCCTAAGGAATACCGATGTAACATTAGTCAGGGAACTAGAGGGTTCTTTGAACCTAACCATAGGTAGAGGTGCATTGTATACCCTGGGCATGGTCTCTGAAATCCAGGCACAGGGATGGAGTTGTGTGGGCACGCTGTATTCTCCTCAGTGGATACCCATAGGTGTCCTTCCTGTCCTAGACTCCTTGCGTACCTTAACTAGTGGTCTGTGTCCTGCATGACAGGAAGACCAGTGCCCCATAAGGTGTGCAACCTCTATGAAGAGACAAGTGTACCTGGTGGCAGGTGGTTTTCAATTCGGGTATTCTGACTATTTCCCATCCTTAGGAAAGAGAGGCTTAATTGAGACTGTCTTTGGAGCTGGAGGTGGGGCACTGGGTACCTTAAAACACTATGGAGCTGGAGCTATTCAGGATCACATTGGGGGGTTTTGTGCTACATATCAGGGAAGGGGTTAGGAAAGCCAACTTGCTCTGTCCAGCCTCACTTTGCAGGGACAGACAGGTGGGGGTAGTATCCAGGTTGCCTATGAGTCGTAATAGATTGGTGGATGACTCAGTTCCAGGATCGTCAAAAATCTTACTTGCACTGTTCTCATCCCTAATGGCAGGGATGGAACATTGTGCAGATATCACGGTCAATCTGGGTACTATCCTATCAGACTCTACTGGATTACACCCTGGAGTCCATCTTGTTCTGATGGTTTGAGTCTGGACAGCCTCAGATGACTGGTACTGATGAGTGCTAGAGGAAGGTAAGGGTTGTGCTATGGGAAAAGGCAATAATGCTGGCACGGGGGGGGGGTCATGTCTATTGGATGCCGGGGTAGTGTCCCAACTAGTCCTAAACAAAGTTAAAACTACTTGAGACTGGAGACCAGGGTACTGGTGCTAGTATCACATGTCTAATGATGCACTAATGTTTTCAGCATCAGGTTAAATGGTACTCAGCAGGGTACACTACCTCGGGGAGTCTATAGTACACCTCCTCTGGCCCGTGGCATGGATATAGCAGGAACACCGGGTTGTACCCCGATCACCCCTGAAGAAAGGTTTTATAGCAAACCTGACATCCCCTTACACCTACAGAAACTTCCTCTGGGATTTGGGGCTGAGTTAAAAGCTTGGCTGATGGATTTCGGACAACAGGATGAAATATTAAATGTACTAGGAGATGCTGAAAAACAAGCCACCATACGACTCACCCATGATCAAAATAGACTGATCCAAGTATCCCACGCTTTAGATGCAGACGCTAAGATTTCCTGGTGGGAAAGTTTATTTGGGTATAGTCCGAACGCTACAGCTTTCCTAAACATTTTGCTCCACCCTGTTGTTGTCCTAACCTGTGCAGCCTTATTGCTTTTCCTGATGCAGGTAATAATGTGCGTTACTATCAGGAGAATGAATGCCAAAGCTATGAGAATGTGTACCTCAACAAGGTATCTTCTCTCAAGGAACAGAAAGGCCACTAACTCAGAAACAAATCTCTGAGGAAGACATATCCAATCCAGACCAGTACAAAGAAGTTGCGCATTTAAGAGAGGACCCTAGAACTATATTTTTCTTGTTCCAGGGATAAGCCTCTTCAATTTTTAGTAATAAAGTGCAGTCAGGTTTACCTAAATTCCAAAAGTTTTAATCATTTTTTTTATTTTTTATTTTTTTCCCTCTCCCTTTTGTTGTTAATATCTGTGTACCTGACCTGCAAAAATACTGTTAATGGGAGAGGAGTTTTTTTTAGAAAAACATTTGTTTTGTTTTTTGTTTTTATTTTTATTTTTTTATTATGTTTTTTTTAACCAATGTATTCATTTTTTTTATATACAGATTCAAGGCTCTTTAACAGTCTTGGTTGGAGCAGCGTTCAATCTGTAGTTTTTTCCGTTTTTTTGTTCTTTTTTTCATTATTATTCCCACTATTTTTCCTGTTCATTTTCATTACTCACCTCTCTTCTATTCCTTTTTCTTCTTTAATATTATGCTCTCTAAGTTTTTCCTTTTGGTTTCTATCATTTATCTTCTCAAGATAATGTAACTAAGACATCAGTCATATCATTTTTCTTTAAAAAAAAGACTTTGCCTGCCCGCAAGTACCATATTTTAACTAAAGTATCCCTGGACATCCAGTTTTATGTCTTAATGTAATTTCACCTCCCCTAGTCTACCTACTACTTTAACCTGAGCCCCGTGAGCAGGCGTGGTGAACCCAGGGACCTGGCAATAACAGACAGTATTGTCTATCCCTACCATCAAGGGCCATGGATGATACTGGCTGTTGCTCAGACTCTGTACCCTGTGGGGAACCCACTCTACTCGTCCACATTACACCCTTTATGAGTATTTAGTTTTAATGGCCAACACTCTGTTCCTGTCCAGAATTTCTCCAATATCTGTACACTAATGTTCTTCTCTCTCTTTTTGTATTCATGCACAACTGTCTGGAGGCCCGCCCGACCCCACCTGAAGAAGCAGCGACCACCAAGTTATTTCTTGAGATAAATGTGTCACGAATAAGACTTTCCTGGACTTTCCTTCACCATGCTGAAAAGTGCTGTCTCGCGGTCCGATCCAATCGATGCAACCATTACATGGTCTTACAAAGATACAGGACTAGATATGCCAGGATCCCGCCATCAATGTTGGAGTTCCGCTCCTCCAAGGCAGAGGAGTGATGAAACATTGCAATACAGACACTCATGGTTTGGATGTGAAGTCTCCAAAGGACCAGGATTTCTTTGCTATCTTAAGCCTACTTTGAGGAGTTCCGGCGTGTTCAAGAAAGGAAGAGGAGGCCGCAGTGGTGGTGGGGAAGGGTCGGGGCTTCTGGGCTTTTGTGGGTGGGTGCAAGATCATTGAAGGAGGACATAAGTTCAAGAATGAACTTCAGGGGGAAATGTGATGGAGATATTGAATTCCATATTTATATCAATGAGATTCAAGCGTACCATCGTGAGGACTTTCTAATTAGATTACCAGGCCCCATTTTGTATGATATGTACGTGTATGTATGAATATGTCTATCTATCTGTATGTATATATATATATATATATATATATGTAATATATATTTATGGGTGTATTTTTTATAGGAACATGTGTACTAGAAGGTGGGCCTATTTAACTGATTGGCATCTCAAATACACCTTTTGTGTTGGCCTGCTATCCGCATAGTAACTAAGTTACCCTATTGTTCCTAGAGAGAGCCAGGGCAGACATTGCGTCTCTTGAGTCCTTGTAATGCTAATTTATGGTATATCACAGAGGGCTGACGATTGGAAATCAAGAGATAGTTAAAAAGGTACTCTTCAGGGGTAGCCAATCAGGATTCAATGCCACTTCTGAACCAATGAGGTGACCCTAGTTCTGATTGGTGGGAGTGGGTTCTAACAAGATACAACCAAATACCTGAGGAGGGCTAGGTCTCTTCTCGGGCGGACGGTCTAGATGCAGGATGGTTACGTAAGACTTCTCCATACAATGTATCTCTATGTCTCTTTTCTTTCCTGTAACCTTTTCTATCGTAGGATTTGGCCGTAATACCTTATTAATCTCTTGATAGCATGGGTAGGACCATTATGGCAATATTTATTATCATTGGTAACATTGTTGTTTTAAGGTTATATCATTTATGTTATAGTTGCTAATCTCATATTATCACAAGTTTCTTTTCTGTACAATAGTAAGTTTAAATAAATTAGATTGTTACCCTTTTCGAACAGATATCATTCGTTCTTAATTTCATGGGTTGATTCATATATAGATAAAAGGTTTTAATCACTTATGTATCATTAAATATATAAGTGAGGTAGGTATAAAGGTATCCGCGTCAGTTGTAACGAGTGGTTATTTGAGTTACTGTTGCCTTTCTATCATCTCGAACCAGTCTGCCCATTCTCCTCTGACCACTGACATCAACAAGGCATTTTCATCCACACAACTACCGCTCACTGGATATTTTCTCTTTTTCGGACCATTTTCTGTAAGCCCTAGAGATTATTGTGCGTGAAAATCCCAGTAGGTCAGCAATTTTTTAAATATTCAGGCCAGCCCATCTGTTCACCAACAATTGTGTCATGTAAATCCCCTGTATATCAGCAAATCTTGTGATTTATGGATTACACATTTAAAAAATAAACAGTGTAGCACTAAAGTCCATGCATTTCATACATACTTGTGTTGTACTTAATAATTTTACAGTAGGTAACATTTTTATATATGCAATCCAGCAGATACAGATACTTACATAGTTGGGCTGCAGCATCTGAGCTTGTAATGGACAAGGGAGTGCAGGCTTGCTCACATGTAAATAGTGATAACCTCCAGGTACAATTCCACCTATCAGAGCAGAAATCATTACAACAAATACCGTAACCTTCCTAGACTTAAACAAAATTATAATTCTCATAAAATGTGGGTATAGCAAACACGTAAGAGAAAACCTATCTACAGAAATGTCTGTTATATGACCTTGTTTGCATGCCCAATAAATATAAAGGAATTCTGGCAAGCATTATTTAAATTTACACTATTACCGTATTTATCGGCGTATAACACGCACCGGCGTATAACACGCACCCCAATTTAGGAGGGAATTTTAAGGAAAAAACTTTTAGGAGGGAAGTTGAAGGGAAAAAAAACTTACATTTAAACGCCCATCATTGCAGCCTTCTCAGTGCAGCCATGTCAGTGCAGCCATGTCAGTGCAGCCTTCCCCAGTGCAGCCTTCCCCAGTGCAGCCTTGTCAGTGCAGACTTCCCCAGTGCAGACTTCCCCAGTGCAGACTTCCCCAGTGCAGCTTTCCCCAGTGCAGCCTTCCCCAGTGCAGCCTTCCCCAGTGCAGCCTTCCCCAGTGCAGCCTTGCCCCAGTGATCCCAGCCATTCTGGGCTTCAAAATCGCCGATCGCGATTTGAAAATGGCGCCGAAATACACAGTGCCGGTCCTCGGCTCTTTCCGGGGGCTGTCGTTCATTTTCGGCTCCACTCGTAGTCCCGAACGGAGCTATCCGAACCTACTCGATCGGCGATTTTGAAAATGTGACAGGTCGGGATCGCAGGGGATCGGCGTATAACACGCACCTGCGATTTTCCCCTGGCTTTAAGGGGAAAAAAGTGCGTGTTATACGCTGATAAATACGGTAATTATAACAAATAATGTAAAGCAAAAAAAAAAATAGACATGGTTTTATGTAATAAAAAAAAATAGTTTTTTGTATGTTTTGTGCTTTATACACAACCCCCTCTAATGACAGCTGTATACAGTATACAATAACAGTATATTTTTATTTTATTTATTTCAGGTACTTATATAGCGCCATCAATTTACGCAGCGCTTTACATATACATTGTACATTCACATCAGTCCCTACCCTCAAGGGGCTTACAATCTAAGGTCCCTAACTCACATTCATACATACTAGGGACAATTTAGACAGGATCCAATTAACCTACCAGCATGTCTTTGGAGTGTGGGAGGAAACCGGAGTACCCGGAGGAAACCCACGCAGGCACAGGGAGAACATGCAAACTCCAGGCAGGTAGTGTCGTGGTTGGGATTCGAACCAGCGACCCTTCTTACTGCTAGGTGAGAGTGCTACCACTGCACCACTGTGCCGCCCGTATATACCACTATTACAGTATATACCACTAATACCATCACTATTATGCCACGTAAACAGGGTCAGAATCTCCGACAACAAATGTTCGATGGCAGCTTGTTGTCAGAAATTCCGACCCTGTGTAGGCTCCATTGGACATTTTTTGTCAGAATTTCCGACAAACAAAATTTGAGAGCTGGTTCTCAAATTTTCCGACAACAAAATCCATTGACGTAAATTCCGATCGTGTGTACACAATTCCGACGCACAAAATTCCACGCATGCTCGGAATCAAGCAGAAGAGCCGCACTGACTATTGAACTTAATTTTCCTCGGCTCGTCGTACGTGTTGTACGTCACCGCGTTCTTGACATTTGGAATTTCCGACAACATTTGTGAGACCGTGTGTACGCAAGACAAGCTTGAGCCAACATCCTTCAGGAATAAATCCAGGATTTTGTTGTCGGAATGTCTGATCATCTGTACGCGGCATTACTGTTATTCTATAGTGACACAGACTTATAAAATCCTATTGCCACAGTAGCTAAAACCACTGTGGAAATCTTGTTAAATAGAGTCTGGAAGAGGCTGCCTTTTGAAAATGGGCTAGCTGTTTGCACACTCTGTTGCAGTGTTAATTTTGGTTTAGTTTTAGTCATACTCTTTTGACTAAAATTACTTTTAGTCATCTGAATTGTTTTAGTTTTAGTCGTATTTTAGTCGACTAAAATCTCCAGTACATTTTAGTTGACTAACTTAAATCTAATGGGTTTAGTTAAAGGGATTGTAAATGCAGAAGGTTTTTTTTTATCTTAATTCATTCTTTGCATTAAGATAAAAAGCCTTCTGTGTGCAGCAGCCCCCCCAATACTTACCTGAGCCCCATCTCTATCCAGCGATGTACACAAGTCCTTCGGCCGTCCTGGACTCCACTCCTGATTGGCTGAGACACAGCAGTGGTGCCATTGGCTCTCGCTGCTGTCCAAGTCAGTTAGCCAATCAGGAGAGAGAGGGGGTGAGGCCAAACGGCAGCTGTTTCTGAATGGCTCCACAGAGCTGCAGCTCGGCTCGGGTGCCCCTATAGCAAGCTGCTTGCTGTGGGGGCACTTGACAGGAGGGAGGGGCCAGGAGCAGCGAAGAGGGACCCAAGAAGAGGAGGATCCGGGCTGCTCTGTGCAAAACCATTACACAGAGCAGGTAAGTATGACATGTTTGTTATTTAAAAAAAAAAACAAACTAGACTTTACAATCACTTTAACCACTTAAGGAACGGGCCTATTTTTCAGACTCTGTGTTTAAAAGCTAAAATATTTTTTTTTTTGCTAGAAAATTACTTAGAACCCCCAAACGTTTTATATATATATATATATATATATATATACATATATACATATATATATATATATTTCCAACACCCTAGAGAATAAAATGAGAATAAAATGGCGGTCATTGCAATACTTTTGCAATACTTTATGTCACACTGTATTTGCGCAGCGGTCCTACAAGCTCACTTTTTTGGAAAAAATACACTTTTTTGAATTAAAAAATAAGACAACAGTAAAGTTAGCCCAATTTTTTTTATATTGTGAAAGATAATGTTACGCCAAGCAAAATTGATACCCAACACGTCACGCTTCAAAATTGCGCCCGCTCATGGAATGGCTACAAACTTTTACCCTTAAAAAACTCCAAAGGCGACATTTAAAAATGTCTATAGGTTAACAGTTTTGAATTACAGAGGAGGTCTAGGGCTAGAATTATTGCTCTCACTCTAACGATCGTGGTGATACCTCACATGTGTGGTTTGAACACCGTTTTCATATGTAGGTGCTACTCACGTATGCGTTTGCTTCTGCATGCAAGCTCGGCGGGACGGGGCACTTTACATTTTTTTATTCCTATTACAAGAAATGTAAACATCCCGTGTAATAGAAAAAGGCATGACAGGACCTCTTAAATATGAGATCTGGGGTCAAAAAGACCTCAGATCTCATATTTACACTAAAATGCAATAAAAAAAAAAAAAAAATAAAAAATGTAATTTGAAAAAAAAAATTTCTCCTTTATTGGGCAGAAGTCATGTTTGACGTCCCTTCCGCCAGTCAATGCTATAGAGCTAAATGGGGACCATCTTCCCCTCATCTATCAGCCAGGCCACCAGGGGAGCAGATGCAATCGTCTCCGCCGCTACCGGCGAGTCTGGTAAACGGCAGAGACCCCCGGAGCGCAGCGGGAAACCCCTCTCCAGCCCCCAATAAAAGTGATCTCGCAGCAAATCTGTCGCGGAGACCGCTTTTATCTGAAAGCGGATCGCCCACTGAAGAAGAGGATACCGGGGGTTATGGCGGCTAGCTGCTGCCATAACAACGATATTCCTCTTCAAAGAGCCGACGTACAACTGCGGCGGGCGGTCCGTAAGTAGGTAAATTGTACAGCATTAAAGTAAAAGTTCAGCTATAAACAAACTAATTCTAAATCTACTGGCAGCCATATTCTAAAACTAATCTATATAGCCCTGTAAAGCAAAAATTGCTCTATATAGCTTTTCTGCAGCCAATCCAGTCTGGTCCCACGCTAAGGTGTCAGCGGCGGCTTCTCTGTGTAGGCGCGTGCAGGAGAGGCAGCCAATAACGGAAGCCCCATAGTAACTCTATGGGTGATGTCACTTTCCAGACATTTCTCAGCCATTGTCGGCTGTCCCTTCCACACAGTATCGGCTGCTGGTGACTGGACTGGATCAGCTACAAAAATGGTATGTATAGCAATTTTTGCTTTACAGGGTTAGATAGATTAGTCTTAGAATGTGGTTGCCAGTAGATTTAGAGATTAGTTTTTGGCTGAACTTCCACTTAAAGCACTTCTCTAGAATTTCCAAACTCAACATATACATCTGAAGTAAAAATAATGTAGTGGGTATGGAGACGTAAATGGGAGTGAGGTGTGCACAGAGCAGAGAACTGGTCGGGGGAGGCTGATATTTTGCACAGTGCTAAGCACTGCCACCTTTCTGATAGGGGAAACACTCACCACGTGGTTTGCAGGGCATTGTTCCAGAACTCCCAGCCTGCGTCTCTAAGCCAATACAGCTTGTCAGGGGGCTAAAACTTTAAAAGACAGGCGGAGCTCCGAGGAAAGGCTCAGAGGAAAGTTTAGGTAGGTAAACGTCCCTCAAAATAGATTTTCGTTTTAATTTTTTGTCAATTGACTTTACAGACCTACAATATAAAACGCCAAATTTCCATGCAAAATAATTGTACCGCTTTCAGCACCTAAAATCCGAAATAATCATACCGCCAGGGAGGTTAATGCATTCTATGCATTAAAGTGAAAAGCCTTCTGTGGTGCAGCTGCACCCCCAGAGCCCCCCTTTTACTTACCTGAACCTGATCGTTCCAGCGACGGGGGACGAGCCCAGCAGCTCCAGCCGCTGTCTCGGGTCCTCACTGGACAGATTGATAGCGGCGGAAGCCATCGGCTCCCGCTGCTGTCAATCAAATCCAGTGACACTGGATCCAGGGGGCAGGGCCGAGTCTGCTGTCTGTGTCAATGGACGCAGCAGCAAGACTCGGGAGCGCGCCCACACGAGTGCCCCCATAGAATGCAGATCTCCGTGGGGGCACTCGATGCAGAGGAGGAGTCAGGAGCGCCGCTGGGGGACCCCAGAAAAGGAGGATCAGGGCCACTCTGTGCAAAACCCTTGCACAGAGGAGGTAAGCATAACATGTTTGTTACTTTTTTTAAATAAAAAAGGAACCTTTACAATCACTTTGAAGGGGGATAGCTTGTGGAGTAGCTTACTGTATGCTTCTTCATCTGTGATGCCAATCCCTTACATTATAAAAAACTATACCCATAATTACTCAGCAAACACCTATTTGATATCAAAAACACATTGCAGAGATACCATCCTGCAAAAACGACCCACAAGAGTGCATATGGGGATCACTTTGACTTTGGTTGCTTATGTTTTGTGTGCTTTTTTTTTTCTGTGTTCTCAAAGGGTACCTCCACTTTCGTGGAAAAAAATAGCAAATAAAAAAAAATATATATAGCACATACAATTGCAACACAAATCATACTGTAATCGAATATTATTAAAAATGACTTTTGCTTTTCAATCTGCAGCTCTGTAACTTTCTGTAAAATGCAATACAATATGGCTACCTGAAGGTGTTCTGTACACAAAATGTGTACAAAACGCCCCCCATATACAGTGGGGATGGAAAGTATTCAGACCCCCTTAAATTTTTCACTCTTTGTTATATTGCGGCAATTTGCTAAAATCATTTAAGTTCATTTTTTTCCTCATTAATGTACACACAGCACCCCATATTGACAGAAAAACACAGAATTGTTGAAATTTTTGCAGATTTATTAAAAACGAAAAACTGAAATATCACATGGTCCTAAGTATTCAGACCCTTTGCTGGAGTTTGCTAAAAAAACACCTGAAGTACTCCAAGATGGTGAGAAATAAGATTCTCTGGTCTTATGAGACCAAGATAGAACTTTTTGGCCTTAATTCTAAGCGGTATGTGTGGAGAAAACCAGGCACTGCTCATCACCTGTCCAATACAGTCCCAACAGTGAAGCATGGTGGTGGCAGCATCATTCTGTGGAGGTGTTTTTCAGCTGCAGGGACAGGATGACTGGTTGCAATCGAGGGAAAGATGAATGCGGCCAAGTACAGGGATATCATGAACGAAAACCTTCTGCAGAGTGCTCAGGACCTCAGACTGGGCCAAAGGTTTACCTTCCAACAAGACAATCACCCTAAGCACACAGCTAAAATAACGAAGGAGTGGATTCACAACAACTCCTTGACTGTTCTTGAATGGCCCAGCCCGAGCCCTGACTTAAACCCAATTGAGCATCTCTGGAGAGACCTAAAAATGGCTGTCCACCAACGTTTACCATCCAACCTGACAGAACTGGAGAGGATCTGCAAGGAGGAATGGCAGAGGATCCCCAAATCCAGGTGTGAAAAACTTGTTGCATCTTTCCCAAAAAGACTCATACTGAGCAAAGGGTCTGAATACTTAGGACCATGTGATATTTCAGTTTTTGTTTTTTTTAATAAATCTGCAAAAATGTCAACAATTCTGTGTTTTTCTGTCAATATGGGGTGCTGTGTGTACATTAATGAGGAAAAAAATGAACTTAAATGATTTTAGCACATGGCTACAATATAACAAAGAGTGAAAAATTTAAGGGGGTCTGAATACTTTCCGTCCCCACTGTATGTCAATTCCTGCTTGTGTGATTGGCTCACTGATTTTCTCAGAAGTCTGTACTAAGACACAAGTGAGAATTCAGGCATCCCTTGCAAAAAAAATATCATTTTTGGTGAGATACTCCCAATAGCAAATACCGTGTAAAGGGATACTGACTGCAATTTTCCTCATTAGAGGCCTGCAGGTGCAGCAGCTGGTTGATAATTATGAAACCACTCCCATTAGATTCACATACCACACAGACATAGAGAAATACACATGGATTTCTTCAGAATAACAAAAGGTAGGAATCTGCAATAAAGTTTGTTAAAATCTCTGCAATGTACATAGATCACCCAGAGGGGAATGTTTTTTTTCTCTCAACAAAAGTGGAGTTACTCTACAAGCATGACTATGCTCAATAGGCTTTGTTTTGTATACCTTAACTTTTAAATTCAATAAAAAAAAAAAAAAGAGTGCATATGGGGAGAGAGGAAGGGAAAGGAGAAAAAAAACACAAACGCAAAAAAAAAAAAAAAGAAGGCAACACAGAGCAGAGAAGCATAATAAATTCAGATTCCATAAAATATATTAAATTACATAAACAGTATAGGTTTTTACATTTACATGTAACCCCAAAAAGAATTCCGTGTATGTATTTATGAACATGTAGAAGTCTAACATAGCACAAAATGTTCCTCAGAGAATTC
This sequence comes from Lithobates clamitans, assembly GCA_037952925.1. NCBI lineage: Eukaryota > Metazoa > Chordata > Amphibia > Anura > Ranidae > Lithobates > Lithobates clamitans. The sequence continues at coordinate 4,158,415 of JBBGZY010000049.1, forward strand.
TACCTGAATGTGGTTCTTATTCCATTAGGATTGATAAACATTAACTATGTGATGAATGGCATGGCATTAAAAATAGAGAATATAATCATCTTTGAAATGAGGAATGCTATCGATGTAATGTACTATCCTTGCTCGGAACATTTTTGTAGAGTAACTATTTAGAAAACTATTCAATTGTATTTATTGCCATGATAAGTATGTTTTTCTAGTTAGCTAGAGTGATTTTACTGAATCCGGGGAAGTTCAGGTCATTTATGTTAGAAAGGTAATCTTAAATTCAACCATGGCTTAAATGCAGACATAGGTTTGTTTAGATCTCCGGTCAGCTGCTGGGGTAAGGGACACACAAGCCACGTATTGGGCACCAGGCAGTCTTTACATTTACTGAATTCAGCAAGATATTTAGCTACAGGTTATTTGTTGCAGCTTTAAAGTTTAGAATATGGGCTTCTCTATGGTATGTTATTGAGAGAAAGTTCAGCCAGTTCTGTGCCTTTCTCTTGGGACAGACTGACACAGATCTTGCAGTCAGCCATGACACCTTCTTCTAATAGTGAAGAAGGAAAAGAGGTCCCAGGAGCCGCACATCACACAAAACCCTCATGTAAAGAGTAAAAGCAGCCTCAGCCTAGACTCCATCCAGGTCATGCCCACTGATGCGTTTCACCCTGCCCACGGGGCTTGACCATGGGAATCATCTAATAAAAATCAAAAGGTAATAAATATATATTTTTTAGGCTTCCTGTGTGAATGGGAACACACAGCAATCATATAGTGAGGTTTTCCCAAACCTGACTGCAAAACAGTCCTATACCTTAAAGCTTCTACAAGAATTTGCTGGGGTTAAACCTGGGAATCCTTTGAGATTTGCCGGGGTGGCACATCCAGTGGTGGGGGCTTAGTGAATGGCAAAGCACACAGAGAGGGATAGATAGTTTATTAAAATATTTCATCTTTGTGTGTCATCTGAATGGACAACTGCCTTTTCTCCTATTTATTTAAGCATCTCTGCACAGCTCGATTTGGTAAAGGTTTTTCAGCATCACTAGTTTGGCACATTAAAAATAGGCACCAGAACGTTAATTGCATTACATTTCAGATGAGATAATATGATTGCAAGTAGCATAATCATGGTAATATTTATCACAATGATACTACAGCATTTATCACTGATGCAATAAACTTAAATTGAAATTAGGGCCCCTTTTACACGGGCTTGTCCGTTTGACAGACTCCACTTGTTCAGCGGGGGATCGCTCTGTTGACCTCCACTGAGCAGGCGGATGACAGGTCCATCTTTGCTCACTGTGCCACAGAGTCCCGCTCTCCTCTATGGGGAGATCGAATAAAAACAGGCCGCCTGTCTATTTTTATCCAATCTCATCTGATCCGATCTGCCAGACAGATGGAAAATAAAACCACCATCCATCTGGATTTGGTGGAGAGGATCGGATCGGATAGCAGCAGTCATGTCATCGCTGACATCCGCTGCTCCATAGGGTTGAATTGAGGGTCCGATCATGTCTGCCTGAAAAACTGACGGATGGACCTGATCGGAATGTCCGTGTGAAAGGGCACCTGGTTGTCAGCAGCAAGGTTTAGGAATACGTTTTGGGCTCTTTCACACGGGCTTTCAGTTTTTCAGGCGGACCTGATTGGACACCCCATTCACCCCTATGGGGTAGTGGATGTCAGCGGTGACATGTCCGCTGACATCTGTCGCTATAAGATCCTGTCCGCCAAGTCCACACGGAGGGTGACCCTATTTTCCATTCGTCTGGTGAATGGGATGGGATGAAAATGGACAGGCACTCCGTTTCATTCGATCTCCCCATAGGGGAGAGCAGGGCTCTGACAGGTCCGTCTCTGCACAGTGAGTGGAGATGGAGCTGTCGTCCGCCTGCTCAGTGGAGATCAGCAGATCAATCCCCCGCTGAGCAAGCGGAGTCCGTCAAATAGACAAGCCCTTGTGAAAGGGGCCTTAAAGATTGGGCTTAAGTTAAGAAGGCTAGTTTGAGGTCTAGGTTTATAAACAGCATCTAACTTCTATTCATGGAGCTTGTAGCCACACAATATTTGGCACCCATATCAACAATCTCCTGTTAGGATCAACTCTTTTACACAGAACCTTTTATTGTTCTTGTTACTGCACCAGATTGTGCACTCTCCAGTTTTAGTAAATCAACTCCACAGTGTTGATATTCACTGCTTAGATCATACCTTGAATAACAGGACCTTTGTAAATTGTGATGAGCTTGTCTTGTTCTTGTGGAGGCTCGCTCATTGGTTCCAGTGTTGGGTCAAAGAGAGGCAGCATACAAGCAGCTAGCTGACAGCCAATTTCCTTTGAGCTGAAGTAACTATGAGACCATTCATTTGCATAATACCTATTAGAGTACTTGGTCAATGGTCCTGCTGCTCTTATAGATATGTCGTTAGTGTGAAATGTGGTGTCAATGACCAGCCTCCTGTCATATACTAGACATGCATCATTTATTGCTATGAAGGCCTGATGATCTACTCCCTTCTGGAAAAAGCTAAATACCACCTACAGGAAAAAGATATTAAAATATTAGACCAATAAGTTGCAGCACTAATTTTAAAGTTATATACAATTGCACTTAAACATGTAGCATATACTGTACATAAACAAAAGAACACAACCTACTTGCCCAGAATTTTACTTTAATTTCTTTTCATTCTAGTTTCTGCTATTTAAAATCTTAACCTGGTGTTTTGAGAACATACAATCCAGAGCCAGATTTTGCAGGAAAGATTTATATAATTAGTCTTTCCATAGTTTATTTATGGATATATCTGATAGCATAGTTGCCCACGTTTTAAAAAGAAATTCCAGGGACAACTTTTTTCAAGTCAGTGGGAGAAAATATGCTTTGAAAGTTGGTGCAACAAGGTAATAGACCCCCTTCTCCGACCTCCATTCCAAAATGACTAGCCTCTCTTTTTTTTCCCCTACAGAGGACCCCCAGTGCCTGCATGTGCATGGGTGAGCAGCATATCAGCTTCTCACCAGCTCATTCAATGCCTCCTCTGATCCAAAACTCAAATGTGCCCCCTAAGGAGGCAGGGCCTAAGGTGAGCAGATATCTGCTCTGAAGACACTCAATTTATAATTTAATGTTTGTATTTGGTATGTTCATTTGTGACCCTCTCTGTTTTGTGTTTTAATACAGTTCCCAGTTAAACACTCTCAGTCCCCCCATGCTCCAAGTTATTTTAGTTTTTACCCTTGTTGAGTATATAGGTTGTTTTTCCATCCTTAAATGCTTTTTTGCCTCTAACAAAAACCCATTAAAAAAATCTTTTGTACCTTCCTGTCTTGAAAAAACTAACTTGGATTTTACTTCTAGGTGAGTTGACACTGCCTGCGGATCTTGGTAAAGCGGTAAATCGAAATTGAAAAAGAAAAATGCTGATAGGCAGGGTTTTTATGACACAAGGAACTTAAATGGTCTCCTCTGTCATAAATGCTTCCCCTGCCTGGTAATGTACCCTCTGCCATGCATGTGCAGCTCAGAATACATTTATGGCACCTGCTCTATAGCATGAGGAAGTGACTCCTGTGCGCATGTGCAGCAGTGAGATTATCGAAGCCTGGGCAAACAGAGCAAACCTGGAAGGAAGACCGCACAAGATGGAAGGACTCAGGCACTGACGGCACAATGCTGACGAGACATCCTTTGACCAGTAAGTCTGCCAAAATGTGCATACCAGCACATTGTGGCATAAACCTGCAGGGGACCTGTTATATTTTTTTTGTGACATTTAATGCAACTTTAAGTCAACAAGCTGCCATACTGTCTACAGGAGATATGCCTCTTGCATAAGGAGGCATTTCAAATAGAACACTTAGTAAAATAATGGAACTCGCACGTTATTTAAATTCATCCAACTTCAAGATGCAGAACAAAATATATAAATGTTAGCTTTGTACTTACAGAACACTGTAGCCTCAGTGGCTTTGTGTCAGTAGTAAATGAAGCACAATGTATAGGGTCAGGATCGGCCCCGTCATTCCACTGTGCCAGCTTGCAGTTGTAGTAGGTAGTAACACCAGCTGCCATCAAGGCTTTCTGCACAGTTTCTTCTATCGTGTAGTTGTTAAAGCAAGTGATATTCGATGTTAGTGGAGGTTGTACCAAATGGATGCGAATGCCACTAATTCCGATTGACAAAAGCGTGCCAACTGTTGTGTATGCATCAAGCGTATTCCCATATACAATCACATTACCTGAAAAATACACAAAAATATATAAAAAAAAGCATTAAAAGGCAGAGAATGACCATATTGGTATAACAGAATTTTTATGATACAGGTTTGCTCTCGGTGACCCTATTATTTATCTGATGTTGGAAGCAAACAGTGTTGCCTAGCAACTCCAAACTAGAAAATCTAAAGAAGAATCTGAACAAAACATCCCACAAAAGTAGAGTGTGCTTAGCCTAGATGAATAGCATTTGGTAATTTTCAAAATAAAAGAAATATCCTTTTCAAAAAAGAATACAAATTTTCATGGATTGTACTGAAGAACAGACCAGTTTAATAGATGCATTTGGATCTATAGAACGGGTGCAACTCAACTAGTGTACATTTATTACAATGCTGCATGATTGACACAGCAATGGGCAGTGAGCGCATACTCCCTGCAAAACAATGCAATATGATCATGGTCCTCTCTAGAAGAAAATGACATGTATTATTTTCCCCATATACTTAATCACTTCAATACAGAGCACTTTCCCCCCTTCCTGCCCAGGACAATTTTACAGCTTTCAGCGCTGTCGCACTTTGAAAGACAATTGCGCGGTCACACAACACTGTACCCAAACTAAACTGTTATCATTTTCTTCCCACAAATAGAGCTTTCTTTTGGTGGTATTTGATCACCTCTGCGGTTTTTATTCTTTGCTAAACAAACTAAAAAAGACCAACATTTTTGAAAAAAAAAAAGTTTTTCTTAGTTTCTGGGCACTGATGAGGCTGCACTGATGGGCATTGATAAGGTGGCACTGATGAGAAGGCACTGATATATAGAATTGATGGGCACTGATAGGCAGCACTGATACATTCTGCTACATATTTTTGGTAAAAAAAAAAATAAGCGTGTTTTGATTGGCTTGCGCAAAAGTTAATGCGTCTACAAACTATGGGATTTTTTTTTCTTTTTTACTCACAATGGCGGTAATCAACATCTTATAGGGGGACTGCAATATTGTGGGAGACAAATCAGACACCCAGCTGACACGTTTGACACTTTTTTGGGGACCAGTGACATTATTACAGTGATCAGCGCTAGAAATATGCACTGTCACTGTACTAATGACACTGGCTGGGAAGGGGTTAACATTGGGGGTGATCAAAGGGTTAACTGTGTGCCTAGCTGGTATTTATCTGTAGTGGGGGAGGTGCTTTTACTAGTGGAAGACATGGATCGGTGTTCCCGCTTTACAGAAACACAGGATCCATGCCTTCTGTACTGACTTGTTTACACAGGCAGACTGCCATTCTGTCAGTGTAATAAACGATCAGCGGAACCCGCTTATTAGCTCCTGCTGTGTAAAATCACACCGGGAGCGAGCCGTCGGCGGCACGCACTTGCTCCCGATACCCGGAAATGCATCATATACGTGATCCTGAGCAGCGCGGCCGCCGTGTTGCAGTAAATCTGCTATGGGGTGGTTGACAAGTGGTTAAAAATACGATCCCTGACCTCTGTAGCTGCTTAAGGCCCTTTATAAAAAGGTGTAAGCGGATATGTGTCTGCCTATATCTGCTCACATACAGGTCTGTTCAGTTTCATTAGAACAAATGGAACAAAGTTTGCATCCAGGTCTGCTTTTACTGACCTAAACAAATGTGAACGGATATAGGAGGACACACTTCTGCTTACATTTGGCTACCCACAATAATTACATGGATCCCTTTTTCCTGGATGGAGGAAAAGTCAGAACAGCACCCATATAAAAGGATTCTTAATGTGAAGTTTTTTCTCTTCACTTCAAAAACCCAACAGAGATTCTAGACTTGGGTTTCAGTTTTACATTAGAGTGTCTTGTAGTCTGCCAAGGTTCTGTTCTCACAGAAAAAAATCTAAGGATGTTGTGAAATTGTGAAAAAACTATTTTCCCACAATGCTTATAGATACAGGGATGAATGAGGGCCTATTTTAAAGTGCTATTACTGCTTGTTCAGAACATGTATGTACTTTGCTGTCCATTGTGTCCGCCCATATCTCATCCTAATCAGAATAACATCTGAGGTGGTCTGAGCCAGGCAGGGCTGGAAAAAATTTGGCCCTGGACTTCCTCCAGACCGGCCCATTTTAATTTAGCAAATACACACAAAAACAGTATATAAACTATATGCAATTGCGCAAAAAGAAATAAGGTACCGTGACCAGTGGCAGTAAATTCATTCATCAGTTACCATGACCAGTGGCAGTAAATTATTCATCATTTACCATGACCAGTGGCATTAAATTATTCATCAGTGACCGTGACCAGTGGCATTAAATTATTCATCGGTTACAGTGACCTGTGGCAGTAAATTAATTCATCAGTGACCGTGACCAGTGGCATTAAATTAGTCATCAGTTACCGTGACCAGTGGCAGTAAATTCATTCATCAGTGACCGTGACCAGTGGCATTAAATTATTAATCAGTTACCGTGACCAGTGGCATTAAATTATCCATCATTTACCGTGACCAGTGGCATTAAATTATTCATCAGTTACTGTGACCAGTGGCATTAAATTATTCATCATTTACCATGACCAGTGGCATTAAATTATTCATCAGTTACCATGACCAGTGGCATTAAATTATTCATCAGTTACCATGACCAGTGGCATTAAATTATTCATCAGTTACCATGACCAGTGGCATTAAATTATTAATAAGTTACCAGGGCCAGTGGCATTAAATTATTAATCAGTGACCATGACCAGTGGCATTAAATTGTTCATCAGTTACCGTAACCAGTGGCATTAAATTATTAATCAGTTACCATGACCAGTGGCATTAAATTATTCATCAGTTACCGTAACCAGTGGCATTAAATTATTCATCAGTTACCATGACCAGTGGCATTAAATTATTCATCAGTTACCGTGACCAGTGACATTAAATTATAAGTTCGGTTTTGGATAGATGAGTTTGAGGAAGTGGTGTGACATCCAGACTGATATATCTGATACTAAATTAGTGATACGTGAGGAGACAGAGGTAGTGGGCTGAGGGGTAGAGAAATACATTTAGGTGTAGAGAAATAGATTTGGGTGTCATCAGCGTAGAGGTGGTATTGGAAGCCATGGGAGGCTATCAGTTGACCCAGGGAGGCAGTGTTGATTGAAAATAGGAGAGGTCCAAGAACAGAACCCTGGGGGACCCCAACAGAGAAAGGTGCGGTTGGATAAGTAGGAAGAGAACCAGCAAAATGTACAGTCACGGACACCAAAGGAGTGAAGTTTTTAGAGGAGGATGGGGTGGTCAACCATATCAAAGGCAGCAGAGAGGTCCAGGAGTAGGAGTACAGAATAGTGTTGATTGGTTTTGGCCGTTAGTGGATCGTTTGTTTGTTTTAGGAGAGCAGTTTCTGTGGTGTGTTGGCTATTATCAGCGAGGTGGACGCTCAGTCGGTTGTAGACCAGACGTTCAAGGAGTTTGGATAAGAAGGGGAGCAAGGAGATGGGGCGTAGGTTGTTAAGATTGGATGGGTCCAGTGAGGGCTTTTTAAGTATAGGTCTGACAAGTGCATGTTTTAGAGAGTTGGGGAAGATGCCAGAAGAGAGGGAGAGATTGAAGATGTGGGTTAGAGAGTGTAGCATAGAGCCAGAGGGTGAACGTAGCATTTGTGAGGGAACAGGATCCAGAGGGCAGGTGGTAAGGTGGACATTAGCAAGTAGTTTAAATCACTCTATATAGAGAATTAGCACTCTGAGACAAAAGGGTCCCTATTGATTCGCTAAGAGCTGTCAATCTAACAGAGCAAACATGCTTTTAGGAGGTGACATCTAAGGAATGACCTCACCAGTTGTTGCTGCTCTGTTTTCATTTACTATTACTAAAATATGACAGCTGGAATCAACGTTCCCTTTCCTCCAGTTCTACAGATAAGAAAAAGTCTATTTTCTGCAGTAAGGCCAATAACACTCAAAAATTCCAGAGGGCAACATTTATAATGATGACTTCAGATCATTTAAAGTAAAGTAACATCAGCAACATATTAGGACTCCCTAAGGCTAGTACACACGGGCCGATTATCAGCTGGAATTGGCTGGTTCAACAGAAACCAGCCGACATTAGGCCAGTGTGTACAGCAGCCTGTCTGGCTTCTGTCAAACAGGCATGCTGAAAAACCAGCAGCTAAGCGGTATCCGATCAGCGCTCACAGCCAATGGATGACCAGTGTGTTATGGCTGGGGGGAGGGGGGGGGTCAGAACACAATAGCTCAGTGGGGAGATTGCTGTGCTAACATTGCTAAGTTAGTACAGCGAGCTCCTCCTGAGCTCCTCAAGGGCGGGCCAGGAACATTAAAGTGATTGTAAAGTCTCATTTTTTTTCTCTAAAAATAACAAACAAGGTATACTTACTTGCCCTGTGTAGTTGGTTTTGCACAGAGCAGCCTGGATTCTCCTCTTCTTGGGTCCCTCTTCGGCGCTCCTGACCCCTCCCTCCTGTCGAGTGCCCCCACAGCAAGCAGCTTGCTATGGGGGCAACCAAGCCGAGTCACAGCTCCCTGTGTCCATTCAGACATGGAGCTGCGGTTCAGCTCTGCCTCCTTTCTCTCCTGATTGACTAACTGACTTTGATTGACAGCAGCTGGAGCTAATGGCACCGCTGCTGTGTCTCAGACAATCAGGAGGAGAGTCCTGGATGGCCGAGGAACTCGTGGACATCGCTGGAGAGAGATGAGGCTTAGGTAAGTAATAGGGGGTGCTGGGGTGGCTGCTGCACACAGAAGGCTAATGCATAGAATGCATTAAGATAAAAAACCTTCTGAGTTTACAACCCCTTTAAGGGTGAGGAGAAAAATAAATAATACTGGACCTCCTCCAGCCAGGAAATGAGGCAGGCTCTATCTGACATGCTGCAGATGGAGCCTGCCTCATTTTCCGCACATTGTGAATAGCTTACCGTGTGCACTGAAATTAGTTACCAATTTCAGTACAGGAAAGTAGGCTGTACAACTGTTCAAGATGGAAAGTAAGGATCACTTTTGTTACCAGCGGTTTAGACATTAATTGCTGCGTGTTGAGTTATTTTGAGGGAACAGCAAATTTACACTGTTATACAAGCTGTACACTTACTACTTTACATTGTAGCAAAGTGTATATATATATATATATATATATATATATATATATATATATATATATATATATATTATATATATATATATAGTGGATTCGGAAAGTATTCACAGCACTTCACTTTTTCCACATTTTGTTATGTTACAGCCTTATTCCAAAAGAGATGACATTTTCCTCAAAATTCTACAAACAATACCCCATATTGACAACGTGAAAGAAGTTTGTTTGAATTCTTGGCAAATTTATCAAAAATAAAAAAAATGAAAAAAATTACATGTACATAAGTATTTCCAGCATTTGCCATGACACTCAAAATTGAGCTCAGGTGTGTCCTGTTTCCACTGAGATGTTCCTACAACTTGATTTGAGTCCACCTGTGGTAAATTCAGTTGATTGGACATGATTTGGAAAGGCACATATCTGTCTATATAAGGTCCCACAGTTAATAGTGCATGTCAGAGCACAAACCAAGCCATAAAGTCCAAGGAATAGTCTGTAGACCTCTGAGACAGGATTGTATTGAGGCACAGATCCATCATTCGTAAATGGAGGAAGTTTAAAACCACCAGGACCCTTCCTAGAGTGGGCCGCCCGGCCAAACTGAGCGATCGGGGGAGTGGGGTCGTAGGGAGGTGAACAAGAACCCAATGGCCACTCTGGCAGAGCTCCAGCGTTTCCATGTGGAGAGAGGAGAACCTTCCAGAAGAACAACCATCTTTGCAACACTCCACCAATCAAGCCTGTATGACAAAATGGCCAAACAGAAGCCACTCCTCAGTAAAAGGCACATGACAGCCCACCTGGAGTTTGCCAAAAGGCACCTGAAGGACTCTCAGACCATGAGAAACAAAATTCTCTAGTCTGATGAAACACAGATTGAACACTTTGGCCTGAATGGCAAGCATCATGTCTGGAGGAAACTAGGCACCGCTTATCATCTAGCCAATACCATTCCTAAAGTGAAACATGGTGGTGGCAGCATCATGTTGTGGTAATGTTTTTCAGCGGCAGGAACTGGGAGACTAGTCAGGATCAAGGGAAAGATGAATGCAGCAATGTACACTTAACATCCTTGACGAAAACCTGCTCCAGAGTGCTCTGGACCTCAGACTGGGGCAAAGGTTCATCTTCCAACAGGACTACCCTAAGCACACAGCCAAGATAACAAAGGTCTGACTACGGGACAACTCTGTGAATGTCAATGAGTGGTCCAGCCAGAGCCCAGACTTGAACCCCCGTTTGAATATCTCTGGAGAGATCTGAAAATGGCTGTTAACCGATGCTCCCCATCCAACCTGATGGCGCTTGAGAGGTCCTGCAAAGAAGAATGGGAGAAAGTGCCCAAAACAGGTGTCCCAAGCTTGTAGCATCATGCTCAAAAAAACTTGAGGCTGTAATTGGTGCCAAAGGTGCTTCAACAAAGTATTGAGCAGAGGCCGTACATGTACGGATGTACATGTAATTTCTTTTTGTTTTTTATTTTTAATAAATTTGTAAAGATTTCAAACAAACGTCTTCCACGTTGTCATTATGGAGTATTGTTTGTAAAATTGTGAGGAAAATAATGAATTTGAATGAATCCATTTTGGAATAAGGCTGTAACATAACAAAATGTGGAAAAAGTGAAGCGCTGTGAATACTTTCCGGATGCACTGTGTATCTATCTATCTATCTATCTATCTATCTATCTATCTATCTATCTATCTATCTATCTATCTATCTATCTATCTATCTATCTATCTATATATATATATATATATATATATATATATATATATATATATATATATATATACATACACACACAGTTGTGCTTATAACTTTACATACCATGGCAGAATTTTCTTTTCAAATAATTTTATTGGTAACAATCGATGAACAGTAACAAATAATCAGTTGCGGATATCGAAAGATAATTACAGTTTACAAGGGAGTATTATTAGCGTGATATATAGAACAGCGCGTTTGTTACGGAGATACAAAGTAGAATAGGGTAACACAAACAACTATATTTTAATTGATTCTGGGTAGAAGAAGTCATTTAGAGGCAAAAATCTACTGTAACATTAAGAAAGGGGTGAGAGCATAATTCCGTGGGATGAGAGAGAGGCAACAGATAGATACAATACACAAGTTGATCATGTCACCTTCGGTATAGGTAGGATAATAGAAGAGGGTAGAGTGAAGGGGGGAAAACAGGTTAGTTGGAGAAGTAAGAGAGGAAAGGCAAGAGTTGTCAGGTGGAGGGGACGGAGGTGTCGCATGGGCTTCCGTCAGGTTTGGTTAAGGACCCTGGGGGATAGGGGAGGTTAAGGTTCTAGGAGATGTTTAGCAAAATCTGGGGGCAAAAAGTGTTCGATCCATGGCTGCCATATTTTAAGGTGTTGGGGGACTCGGTCTAAGATTGTGGCTTTGATTTTGTTGTGTATCATAGCTTGGGTGATTCTATTATTGGTTTCTATTAAATTTAGCATTGGGGTTTTCCAAGCCTTAGCTATCGTTTGCTTGGCCGCTGTAGTAAGATGTAGGAGGAGGCGATTTTGGGCTCTAGTACAGTCAATCGTGATGTGGTTCAACAATGCAAGAGCTGGAACAGGATCTAAGGGAACCCGGAGTAGTAGAGGCTATCTGGAAGGCCTTTTTCTCTGCACCCGCGGAAGCATCCTGGGGATATCCAGGCAAGAATTTATTAATCTGTGCAGCGACCAAATACCACCTCATAAGGACTTTGTAGTTTGCTTAGAGTGCTATAACGTTTTGGGCGGAGGCTTTTGTATTGGTCCATATGTTTGTTACCCTAGCAGAATTTATGACTTCTTGGCCATTTTTCAGAGAATATGAATGAGAACACAATAACATTTCTTTCACTCATGGTTATTGTTTGGCTGAAACAATTTATTATCAATCAACTGTGTTTACTCTTTTTAAATCATAATGGCAACAGAAACTACCCAAATTACCCTGATCAAAAGTTTACATACCTTGGTAAATTTGGCCTGATAACATGCACACACGTTGACACAAAGGGGTTTGAATGGCTATTAAAGGTAACCATCCTCATCTCTGATCTGTTTGCTTGTAATTAGTGTGTGTGTATAAAAGGTCAATGAGTTTCTGGACTCCTGACAGACTCTTGCATATTTCATACAGTGCTGCACTGATGTTTATGGATTCTTAGTCATGGGGAAAGCAAAAGAATAGTCGAAGGATCTGCGGGAAAAGGTAGTTGAACTGTATAAAACAGCAGAAGGGATATACAAAGATATCCAGGGAATTGAGAATGCCAGTCAGCAGTGTTCAAACTCTAATCAAGAAGTGGAAAATGAGGGTTTCTGTTGAAACCAAACCATGGTCAGGTAGACCAACTAAAATTTCAGCCACAACTGCCAGGAAAATTGTTCGGGATGCAAAGAAAAATCCACAAATAACTTCAGGTGAAATACAGGACTCTGTGAAAACATGTGGTGTGCTATTTCAAGATGCACAATAAGGAGGCACTTGAAGAAAGATGGGCTGCATGGTCGAGTCGCCAGAAGAAAGCCATTAGTACGCAAGTTCCACAAGGTATCCCGCTTACAATACGCCAAACAGCACAGAGACAAGCCTTAAACCTTCTGGCATAAAGTCATTTGGAGTGATGAGACTAAAATTTAGCTTTTTGGCCACAACCATAAACGCTACATTTAGAGAGGAGTCAACAAGGCCTATGATGAAAGGTAAACCATTCCTACTGTTAAACACGGAAGTGGATCGCTGATGTTTTGGGGATGTGTGAGCTACAAAGGCATAGGAAATTTGGTCAAAATTGATGGCAAGATGAATGCAGTATGTTATCAAAAAATACTGGAGGAACATTTGCATTCATCAGCCAGGAAGCTGCGCATGGGACATACTTGGTCATTCCAACATGACAATCATCCAAAACACAAGGCCAAGTCATGTCATTGGCTACAGCAGAATAAAGTGAAGGTTCTGGAGTGGCCATCTCAGTCTCCTGACCTCCAATATCATTGAGCCACTCTTGGGAGATCTCAAACGTGCAGTTCATGCCAGACAGCCCAAGAATTTACAGGAACTGGAGGCTTTTTGCCAAGAGGAATGGGCAGCTTTACCATCTGAGAAGATAAAGAGCCTCATCCACAAATACCACAAAAGACTTCAAGCTGTCATTGATGTTAAAGTGGGCAATACACGGTATTAAGAACTGGGGTGTGTAAACTTTTGCTCGGGGTCATTTGGGTAGTTCCTGTTGCCATTATGATTTTAAAAGAGCAAACACAGTTGATTGATGATAAATGGCTTCAGCCAAACAGCCAAACACTAACCATGAGTGATAGAAAAGTTTTTGTGTTATCATTCATATTCTCTGAAAAATGGCCAAGAAATCATACAAAACCAAAAAACATTTATTTAAAAAAATACTGACCCAGAATGATTAAAATTTTCCTTTAAACCTCTCAAGCACCTTGTATTTTCATCCATTTTTGATACCACTAAACATCCCTGAATTTCATAAATAAATATAATACCATATTTTCAATAAATTATACTGCTTACATTCTGGGAAATAATGCTTTATTCATTAGTGCTAATTATGACCTGGAGAGTGCAATTGAATTCATGATATAAACTGTGAAATTTAGAAACAAATTAAGGCATTTAGAAAGAAAAGAGATCCAGCCTTTTAAATATCTAAGGTTATTAAATGGCACTACAAATCACATACCAAATTTCACTCTGCATTAGCACAGGTTACTTTCATTAAAAAAAAAAAATGTCAAAAGTATCAGCAAATCTGGAGATATAGATGTATATACACTGAGCAAAATTATAAACGCAACACTTTTGTGTTTGCCCCTATTTATCATGAGCTGAACGCAAAGATCTACGACTTTTTCTATGTACACAAAATGCCTATTTCTCTCAAATATTGGTTACAAATCTAAGTCTAAATCTGTGTTAGTGAGCACTTCTCCTTTGCCGAGATAATCCATCCACCTCACAGGTGTGGCATATCAAGATGTTGATTAGACAGCATTATTATTGCACAGGTGTGCCTTAGGCTGGCCACAATAAAAGGCCACTCTAAAATGTGTATTTTAATAACACAGCACAGTGCCACAGATGTCGCAAGTTTTGAGGGAGCGTGCAATTGGCATACTGACTGCAGGAATGTCCACCAGAGCTGTTGCCCTTGCATTGAATGTTCATTTAATTTGGCAGTACATCCAACCGGCCTCACAACCACAGACCACGTGTAACCACACCAGCCCAGGATCTCCACATCCAGCATCTTCACCTCCAAGATCGTCTGAGACCAGCCACCCGGACAGCTGCTGCAAACGGTTTGCATAACCAAAGAATTTCTGTGAGAAACCGTCTCAGGGAAGCTTATCTGCATGCTCGTCATCCTCATCGGGGTCTCGACCCGCCTGCAGTTCGTTGTCGTAACCGACTTGAGTGGGAAAATGCTCACATTCGATGGCGTCTGGCACTTTGGAGAGGTGTTCTCTTCATGGAATGTCAGGGCTTCCTTCTCTGAGCTGGCCGCTCAGCTGTCAGCTAATTGCCAGCTCCTATCTCTCCACAGTGACTCATCTGTTGATAATATCCTGCTCGTCAGTCCTGCCTACTTAAGCCGTTCAGCCCAGATGATCTCTGCCATCGCCTTGGTCAACATCACAGAGACTATCTCCTGCGTTCCTGTTAAAAACTTGCTTGGCTGACATTCCTTCTGGCTCCAGATTCTGCTTCTGGCTTGTCTATCCGTTCCGGTTACCCAACTTTGGCTATGTTTTGACTACGTTTATTTTATTTACTTTTATTATTAAACAAGTGTGATTTAACTGTACTTCTGTCTCGATCTGATTCATGGTTTCTGACAAAGGATGAATCCCAGTTTTCTCTGTACAGGGCAGATGGCAGACAGAGTGTAAGGAGTCATGTGGGTGAGCGGTATGCTGATGTCAATGTTGTGGATCGTGTGGGCCATGGTGGCGTTGGGGTTATGGTATGGGCAGACGTAGGCTATGGACAATGAACACGTGACGAGATCCTGAGGCACACTGTTGTGCCATTCATCCTCGACCATCATCTCATTTTGCAGCATGATAATGCATGGCCCCATGTTGCAAGGATCTGTACACAATTCCTGGAAGCGAAAAACATCCCAGTTCTTGCATGGCCAGCATTCTCACGAGACATGTCACCAATTGAGCATGTTTGGGATGCTCTGGATCGGCGTATATGACAGAGTGTTCCAGTTCCTGCCAATATCCAGCAACTTCGTACAGCCATTGAAGAGGAACGGACCAACATTCCACAGGCCACAATCAACAGCCTGATCAACTCTATGTGAAGGAGATGTGCTGCACTGCGTGAGGCAAATGGTGGTCACACCAGATACAGAGCTAAAAACAATGATTAGTAGCGCTGTTGCTGGTTATAGATGGATATAGTATACATGCCCACTGGGAGTGAAGTCATGCGTAAAATAACACAGTATCAAATAAAAAGCAAGTGGATCAAAAACCTTTGTATATGGGCTAACATTCCGTACTCCAGGGCAAGCCTTTAGGGAAGTATGAAGCAGGCTCCACGTACATGAAAAAGAATAAGCAGAAAAAAAGCACCTCCAGATCAGGATCAGTTAGATATGTTTAATATACAAATCGCAAATCGAATATGTCCACTTACATATGATAAAAAGCAAGTAGAGCACAAGTATTCCTCAGGTAGTGATGTCCCAGCGTGAACAGCCTGTGTGTCAAAATCCGTCCATAGGAACGAAGGAGCAGTCCCGTCCTGCAGGATGTGTTGACTCTATCCTAGGAATTGGAAACGAGGCTTGACGGTTTTGGTTTTGGACCCTCCCCGACCCCCAATACAGTAAAACTGCACATTTTAGAGCGGCCTTTTATTGTAACCAGCCTAAGGCACACCTGTGCAATAATCGTGCTGACTAATCAGCATCTTGATATGCCACACCTGTGAGGTGGAGGAATTATCTGGGCAAAGGAGAAGTGCTCACAACACAGATTTAGACAGATTTGTGAACAATATTTGAGAGAAATAGACCTTTTGTGTACATAGAAAAAGTCATAGATCTTTGCGTTCAGCTCATGATAAATAGGGGCAAACACAAAAGTGTTGCATTTATAGTTTTGCTCAGTGTAAGTGTCCTGCCTGACCATCTCTATCGGTCAAAGAGGCAATTTTTTTACAATAATGAATGAGAAAGCTTGGGAGTTTTAAAGGGGCAGACCAAACCTACATCTTGCATGAAGTTTTGAGTGGACTATATCTTTGTATCTGCTGATCTTGACCTGCAGTTTTTACTGATGCCTCATTTACAAAGAAATAATGTAAATACTGCACACTCCCCCACTAAAGAATCTTTGGTACTCAAAGGAGGGACTGAGTCCAGCAACAAATATCCATAGACTGTTAGATAACTTGAATTAATAATGGAAGGCAATATTAGGTTAACAGTTAAACAAAACCAAACGATTTGTATACAAATAAGAATTTGGCAAGTGAACCTCCCACCATTTGTCAGAGGGAGAGGGATTGCCTATATTGGTAGAGCCCACCTGGGTGAGCCAGAGTCACCTTCCAATGAGGGTGTAGTGGGAAGGATTGGCATATGTTGAGTCCTTTAGGAGGTGAATATAGTCTCCTCTGAACTCTCGCCCAATGAATGGTAAGTCAATGCTTTTGGAGGGCAACTT
Organism: Lithobates clamitans; assembly: GCA_037952925.1. NCBI lineage: Eukaryota > Metazoa > Chordata > Amphibia > Anura > Ranidae > Lithobates > Lithobates clamitans. Next base: position 4,175,479 of record JBBGZY010000049.1, read on the forward strand.
ACTAATTTTGGTATTTGTTCTTTTGGTTCTGATAGCCCTTATTCTGTAAGCTCCTAATCTAGCTCCAAGGGTGGTTGGAAAGACTCTACTTTCAGTACACAGCAGGATCAAAAGGTCCCCCTGACTTTGTGGTTCATAAGCCTGTGGTATGATTTCCGGGGCCTCAGGCCTGAGGGTCCCTAAATTGGTTTCTGCAGAAAAACTGGGTGGGGTGGCATCCATGGACACAGATGCCCACAACCAGTCCATGTAGACACCTTCCTCCTCACTGTTTTCATTTTCCCCTGCAGCTGGGGGAGAAGACTGTGACCTAGTCACTGGTCATTAATTCAAATAAACATAGGAGGTGGACTTTATTGCTGTGACACCTGAACACCTTTGGCTAGAGGCAAAAGAATAATGTGGTGCCAGACCTTTCAGATGGATCTGATATGCTCCTCCTCCTCCTCCCTCCTTCTTCCTTTACATTTGGCACTTTTTTTTGGGGGAGGGGGGCGCGGCAATCTGAGAGGAAGAACGGCCTTCTGGGACACATCACAGGTTCCAGAAGACTGCAGGACCAATGATTTCCCTTAGTGGAGATACCAGAGCCTGCACCCGAAGCCTTTTGAATAGGCTTAGGTAAGGACAGCGCTGGATCCAGGGGCAGGTAAGTGTACTTATATTAAAAGTCAGCTACAGTATTTGTAACTGCTGACTTTTATTTTTTTGGGGGGGAGACTGGAGCACTTTCTTAAGAAAGGCAAAAAACAAAAAAAAAAGAAAGACTGGGTTTATGCAAGAACCCTAATATTCAGTCTTAAAACAAATTATGCAAGCCCACTTATGTTAAATTTCCTTGTCCATGTATGTCCCTGCTAGCCTAGAGATGAGTTACTTAAAGTGGTTAGGTCAGGTGATACTCAGAGGTGAAACAAATCCTCCTACATAAGTTTCATCTTTTTATCTGCAGTCTTCTCTTTTCTACATCTATGTGGAAAGAAAAAATATATACAGTGCCTACAGATGTTGGTGGGAAAGAAAAATGTTTTTTTTTTTTACACTCAAATAATGGTGTTATACCAATAATCAGTTATTAGAAAGAGAGAGTTGCGGCGTTGGTCTATGATCCTTGTGAGTCCTTGGCAAGGACGCTGACATTGCGCAAGCCTGAATCGCACTCACGGCTCTGTGTTCGCGACCGGAGGTGACAGGCAAATAGATATGCTACAAGTGATATTACCCTAGTGTGGATTGCATTTATTTTAATAAACGTCTAGTTGTTTTAAACTGTTTTATGCTATGGAGGTCTTCCTTCCTTTATAATTTCATGCATGATCGGGATATACCTGAGTGGACCTACATGTGAGGAACCATACTGAGCATTTGGATGATAAAGATTTATCCCTGTGGGCAGGGGCGTTGCTAGGGGGTGGCTTTTGGGGCTATAGCCCCGAATCTGAGGCCAATAGCCCCGAGTCTCTGCAGGCGTCCCCAAGGGGAGGGGAGGCTCTCTGGGGACCCTTATGTAAGTGGGGGGCTCTCTGGGGACCCTGATGTAAGGGAGAGGCTCTCTGGGGACCCTGATTTTAAGGCCTAGGCTCTCTAGGGACCCAGATTTAAGGGGGAGGCTCTCTGGGGACCCTAATGCAAGGGGGCCTCTCTGGGAACCCTGATGTAAGTGGGGGGGGGGGCCTCTGGGTACCCTGATGGAAGGGGGAGGCTCTCTGGGGACCCTGATGTAAGGTGATGTAAGGGGGGGCTCTCTGGGGACCCTGATGTAAGCGGGGGGCTCTCTGGGGATATATATACACCCACACGTATATTACTGTACATACATGTGTATGCCCACCCAAGCCTATGACTTTCTTTACTACGCTGCTATGGGCTCTAGCCCAAGATCTTTTGTAGACCTAGCAACGCCCCTGCCTGTGGGTGTGTTGCAGAGTGCAGTAGCTGGTCTATAACTTGATCAGCCATTACATCTGGTGAGTCAGTTTGGTGTGGCTGGTGAAGGACTCGCACTGGGTGATATATAGAGCCATTCGAATGATTATTTGTTGGAGAAGATTTCTGGTGACTTTCTGGGACTTTTTTTCCTCTGTCTTTGGATCACATATGGACTTTGTTCCTGGATTGGACATTTATTTACATATTTGGGTACGGTGCGTGGTTTCTATATTTTCAGCACTTTACTTTTTGCATATTTTTTGCACATTTTTTTCTTCCGCAGTTTGCACTCCCCAGATGTAATGCATATTTTGTACAGCATTTGCACTTATATTGAAAAAGCAATGTTCATATATTGTCCCTAGGAAGTTATTGTGCATAGGATCTGAGATGCACTTTTGATTTGTTCACACATGATGCTTTGTTATACATGTTTAGGAAATACTAGGTTTATATGTTATTCACATGATTCAATATTAAGATTAGACTCAAAAGGGATCATAGACCAGTGCCACAACTCTCTCTTTCTAATAGTCTTTTCTACATCTGTTCAAACTGCTGAATCGTAAAGTCTGAGAGTGAAGAAAAAAAGGGGACAGGGAGCTAAAATTACTCTGCAGAGCTTACCCCCCCTCAACACAGCACACAGGAGCAGAGTTTTCCTTTTTTTCTCTGGGTGTCAGGAAAACTTGTCAGAAGTTATTCATGCTGATAGCAGAGGAATGGGGCAGCAGACAGAAATGACACTTAGTGCTCTGTATTGAGACAAGTGCACACTATAGAGGGATATGCTTTGTTCATATTTCATGTCTGAGGTTTACAACCACAGTTTGATGTTGCTGCCCTGCTGTCCTGACAAATAGTTGCTATGTGACATGTAACCACATCCTTATGATTTTGCTGACATCACAGAGTGCAAAAATTCTCACCCAATACATTTCAGTAGCCATAGGCGTGCGCAGGGGGTGTGCCTGGTGTGCCTGGGCACACCCTAATTATCCCATGGGGCACAGATTCCCCCTGCTGATATTTCACCAAAGCCCCTCAATGGGGTTCTTAATAAAATTGTAAAAATAATAAAAACATAAAACTGTAATATAATAATTTAAAAATAAATAAAAAACTACTGACACTGTCCACTGCCCTACTAACACCAATCTCTGCCCTACTAACATGTCCACTGCTCTACTGACACCGTCCATGTTTTAATACATTTTACAATATATATATATATATATATATATATATATATATATATATATATATATATATATATACATACATACATATATACACACATACATATACACACGTGTGTTTGAGCTTTGGGGTGCACACCCTAAACCAATAGGCTGCGCACACCTATGTCAGTAGCTGTAAAAGTGGGATCACCAATGTGTCAGGTGAAAGGACTTCCTGTTGGGAGACCTATTGTACATCTATGACAAACTGCTAACTGGTACTTTAGATTATTATTTAACTAGTTAAGTTCTACACAAGGTAAATTGACTATTCCTTCTATTTGCTCATTTCTGATCAAATCAGTGTCTTCTTTAGCATGTGATGATATCCTGTATATATTTCCACTGCGGACATTCCACCAAACATATTCACATCAAAAATTTATTTCAATGAAAATTTAACATTTTACCCTTTTCTCTGATAAGGAAAAAAGGGTTCATTACATCAATGTAAATACCACACTTAGTGGGAAATTACACATAATACACCTCACAGATGAACAAATACTATAATTAATACTCTGTGCACAGTATAATTAGGCAGCTGGAAAAGGAATACTAAATAGGATCTAATATCATAATAATCTAAAAAGCACTATGTATGCAATAAAAGAGCTTTCTTTCTAATATTGACAGCCTTCATGACAGCTGAAGACAATATAATTATTAACATTTCTAATTTTAACATCTAGTTAAAAATTACAGGTGTCACAAAATGCACTGAGTTCATAAAAGACCTTCAGCAGAAGAGCCAGCACAGCATGTACAGGGGCAGCATCAGGAGGGCATTTTCTGGTGTCTAGAACTAGCAAAACATCCCAATTTTCAGTGCTGTGCCATCCGCATTGGTGTCGCTAGAACATGACAGCTGATCTGCTGCTGGTTGTCCCAGGTACCCAACTAAACTATCTGAAGGGCAAAAATCCACAGGACAAGAAAGTGAAGAGAAACTGAGATCATGCAGATGCAGTTGAAAGACTTAAACTATAACTGGAAAGAGTGGTGAGGGGTTAGAACCACTGTAAGGTTTATATTGCTATCTACAGTATGTGATTCACTCTCCTTAAATGCCCTGACCACCTATGTCACCTGAGAATAAGAATAAAGGTATATTCAAAATTCTGGGTTGCCACCCGAACAGCAGTAGAGAGGAAATCCTTCACCACCGACGCCTGTTCTTGTGACAATTGTTTAAGATGAGATTTCCCTTACATTGAAAAGATATCCTCTCACTTTGTGTTGAATCTACAGGACAGCAAGTGAATGGAAATCTCCCCAGAGAAACACAGATGGACAAATTTTTATAACACTTTCAAAAGAATCCTTGTATTTCTGTCAATAAATACAAACCTTCCTCTGATTGGCCAAGGTAGAGATCGCAACATCATCTGTCGACCCCTCAACATTTTCCACTCAGAGGTAACCTTGTACTGATAGAAAAAAAATAAGGCTCCTCCTGAATGGAAGAGAGGCGCTGTACTAAAACAGAACGAGAAAATAGGGATCTGACACCAACATGAAGTGACCACAAAGCATATTTTATTGCAAAAATTGTAATGATACAAAAAGTATAAAGGAAATGTTAACCCGAAAACCTAATCCTGAAACCATTCCAACCCCTTATCCCCCCACATACACTAACTCACCACCCAAGAAAGGACCAACCCCCCCCCAATCCCCTCTCCCCCCAACCCAGCACCGACCCTCCACCACCCCCACAAAAAAAACCTAAACAAACTAGGACTCCCATCTGTTGGAGAACTACAGACGCTTTGACCACTACGAGGGAGATAGAAAGGCGATAAGTAAGTACCAACTAACCACAATGTGGGAATTTTTCTATATTAAGTCACCAAGCAAAGTCAGAGCCACTGGAGCACTCAGTGTGTCCGTGGGATGGGCTAATACACTCTTACAGCAATAAACCTAACATTGGCCCAGTAGTTGACTACAATTGGAAAACTCCAGCTTAATATATTTGAGTAAACATTGATGAAACTGTATGAAGAAAGTCAGTGAATAACAGTAATCACATTAGTAGAAATCTGGGTTGACCCTCAAAATGTGTAAGCCATCATGGATGCTTTGAGGTCTTCCAATGCCACGCACACATTGAGTGCTCCAGCGGCTATGACTTTGCTTGGTGAACTGATATTGGCGAATCCACCCATTGTGGTTAGTTGGTACTTACCTATTGCCTTTCCAGGTTTCCTGTAGCGGTCAGAGCTTCTGTAGTTATCTAGCAGGTGGGAGTCCTAGTTTGTTTTGGAGATTTTAAGTGGGGGGTCCGCTGTTGTGTTGGGGAGAGAGTGGATTGGGGGGGTTGGTCCTTTCCTGAGTGGGGGGGGGGGCTGGGGTGGTTTCGGGATTGGGTTTTCAGGTTGCCATTTCCTTTATACTTTTTTGTATGATTACAATTTTTGCAATAAAATTTGCTTTGCGTAGCTTCAAGTTGGTGTCAGATCCCTATGTTGTTTGTTCTGTTTTGGTAAATTTAGCCTTAGGGGACACCCCCATCATTTATGTAAGGCACCACATTACAAGGAGGTGAATCCCAAAACCATTTTCTCTTTTTGGTTTAAGAGAAGCACTCTACCTGACTCTTTAATTCCGGCAGCAGGCAGGAAGTTGCCTGAAAAAAGTGATGCTTACTATATGTAGCTAAAGCTGCTACCGTGCATTGCAGCACACACACACACAGCGGCTCCGTTATTTAGTAATGGAAATAGTTTGTTTGGACAAGCTTGGCTGAAACAAAGTATTTAAAGTACATTGAAAACTAGTATTCTAATTTAAATAGAAAGAAAATGACGGAGGGGATATTTGTTAAATGAATGGAAACAAAAGCATTGGCAGATGAGATTGCAAAGGGTTACTTTGCACACCTATTGAGGATTAAATATTTGCCATAACCTATGACTGTAGTATATTAAAAAAATATGTAACTAATGTTTTCTAACAACATCAGTATATGTATTAACTAGTTAAAAATCTTTAACTAGCCTGACTATGGCAAAACAACACTGGAAGTGTCAGAGGAGCCTTGAACTAATGCAAATAACATACATTCAATGTTACTGTCATTCTTGCCTGAAATGCGTGTACTACTTCAGAACAAAGAAGGTTTTCAAAGAAAATAAAGGAGCCATAATGCCTATAATTATTAATTATATGGAAAATACAGCGTATGATTCTGCCTTCGACAAAGTTTTATCTGAATACTATGCAGGAGTCCTACACCTCCATCTGAATACTATGCATTTGCTTAAATACCCTCCTCCAAAAAAAAAAAAAGATATATACATACACTACATATACACACTATAAATTCACTATACACTACAACAAACATCTGAATACCTTTTTTTCTAATGACATATTTAAATAAAGCAGACCTGTTTTATGCATTATCAAATCTGCCGTTTATTGATACTTTGACTCCCCTAAATTGTACTTCCAGTTTTGTGTCTGAACTTAGGTAAACACTTATTTTATATTTGTTACATGTTCCTATTAGCATAACTTTAAATATTAAAAATGCCACTTTCCTCTTAAAATGATCTTTTATGAAAACTCCAAGAATAAAAAAATCAACTTATATTTTATTTTTTCTGTAATATTTAGGTCCAATTCACATTTGGTAAAATGTCTGTTACCGCAGGGACACACAGGAAACAATTGTTTCCTGTGTGTCCCATTTACATTGCAATGCAGCCTAGCACTGCACTGCAGCATGCTGTGATACAATACACACATGCTGCATTTTATTGCAGCGCACTAGCCCGAATCCTACTGTAATGTCAGGCAGCGCAGTGTGCTGCCCAGACATTGCATTAAATGAAGTGTACACTTTAGACTCTTCAAATAAAGCTCTTACAAAACAAAACAGTAAAAAGGGACACCACACTGCCCCTAGCACAGCGGGCAGAAAAGTGCTGTTGCAGTGGTAAAGTGCTGCAGCAGCTCTCCATGTAGTGTGAATTAATGGACTGCTTCTTTCTGGAAAAATACCTCCTTCACAGATCACACCCAGAGTGCTCCGAATCCTAAAACAATGTTCATTCTTAGAACCTGATTTAACAAAAGAGTGGAAATACATATCAGATTTCTGTACTGGTAAATGGATTAAGGTCATTATCCAACAAAGAAAAAGGAAATATGACACCCTTAATGTTTCCCATTCCTAAACTTTATCTGTACTGTGCTGGCAGATCGTATTAACAATTGTAAACTAGATTTGAATAGTGTCTTAACAAAAAGGGTTAAAGATCTAGAAGCTGGGATTTTACATTGTATGTCAATAGGGGAAAACTAAATGTGTCCCCAATCTTTGCAGGGATAGGTTCACTGTAAATAAACAGTATATCAGAGTTGCTTTCAAGCTTTCTCAGAGGCAGGTCCAAACTAACACCCAAAAGGTAAGAACATTTTAGGTATTCTCTGTGAATAAGAACACAAAGGCCCCTTTCACACATACTGTCCGTTTGTCCATTTTTCATCCTTCTGTTGAGGGATGAAAAACAGACATCATTGCATCTTTATGGAAAAATGAATGTAAACAAGTGATCATCCATTTACATCAGTTTACATCTGCTTCCATCAAAATTCATTTTTTTTGGGATGGATCAAAGCCTATTTTTCTTCCATTAAAAAATAGATCAGATGAAAAATGGATATAAATGGACAAATGGTCAGCTTTTTGCATGAAAAAATGGCTTCGTGACTCAAGTAAGGACTCTATCTGGAGGATGTAAAAAACTGATGTAAAAACAGATGACAAACTGATGTAAAAATGATGTAAACTTCATCCGTTTTTCTTTGAAAAAATGTAACCGAACTGATGAAATAAACGGTCCGCATGTGTGAAAGGGACCTTACTGTAACAAAGATATAGTGGGATTTTATTGAACTTGACTGCAAAGGAGAATAGCTAGATCAGTGTTTCTCAACTCCAGTCCTCAAGGCTGCCCAACAGGTCATGTTTTCAGGCTCTCCATTATTTTGCACAGGTGATTTGATCAGTTTCACTGTCTTAGTAATTACCACAGCCGTTTCCTCTGAGGGAAATCCTGAAAACATTTCCTGTTGGGGTGCCTTGAGGACTGGAGTTGAGAAACACTGAGCTGGATAGTTAAAGGAACACCACAAAAAAATCTTGCATGTCAATACCAAAATGCCTCTTTTTCAATATTTACAGTGCTGCCTAAAGCAAGATTTTTTTTTCTACCAAATATGAGTTCAACTTATAAACAACTCACCTGTATAAAATCAGTGTGCAAAAAATCTGCTCAGGTCTGTCCCAAGACCCAGTTATTTCCATTTGGGCATTGCTATCTTGCCTCACACACGGGACAAATAAAGTGAAGCTAGGGGTTCAATCCAAGCTCCAACATGGGGTCTTTCGCAGCCTTACATTTATATAGTGGTAGGGGACTATTGAGTAATCTGAGATGGAATTACCACGCTTTACAAAGTATCCCAATATTGTATTTGTCCTTTCTATACATACAGTATACAAATGCATGTAAGTACAAGAGCAACTGCACTTGTAGCACTACCCCCATAAGGGCCACTGGGTTTTGGGTCCTCCCTTTCTCACACAGCCAGATGACAAGAATTTTTATGCAGACTCAAGAATTAGGCCAGTGGATGTTTGTTTTGTTTTTGGTTTATTTAGAGCAGGGGTCTCCAAACTATGGCCCTCCAGTTGTTCAGGAACTGCAATTCCCATCATGCCTAGTCATGTCTGTGAATGCCAGAGTTTTACAATGCCTCATGTGACATGTAGTTCCGCAACAACTGGAGGGCCGTAGTTTGGAGAGCCCTGATGTAGAGTTTTAAAACTTAGATGGGGAGTAGAAACATGGGATGTTGCTAAGCTGTCCTCCCTTAGGATTTATGGTACAGCTAAACTGACAGAAAAAGTGCCATACTGCATAATACAGGTGCCATTCCATACAGGAATGCTAGTACACCTGACTGCTCTTGAATCCCCAGCTAGAGGTTTAGGGTGGCTTCCTAGATGGTGAACTGCCACTAAGCTTTCCCTTAGATATGGACAAGCAAAAGAGTGAACCTTATTGTCCCTCCTCTGTTCAAGCTTGGGGTATGAAGAATGAAGGTTAGTCACTCAGTCCCTCTTGAGTTAATCCTGAAGTCCAGATGGCTGCTGAAAAGGCCCAGCTACTGACTGTTAGCATAGCTCCAGCTCTAATTAAGGCTGGAAAGGCATGTGAGTCTTTAGTTCTCTCCATCAGCTTCCCTTCTGGGCCTAACATTTCCAGGAACTGGAGGAGACTCCACAAACATTAAGTTCTAGAACCATCCAGCAAGTTCCAGAAGCCAGGGAAAGGTAGCAGAGACCCAGCCCTTGGAACTCTGCCAACTAACACTAAACAAATTACCCCGGCTCCTCTGCCTACAAAGGAGCCCAACTAAATGTTCCTACTCTGTACACTGAGGTTGCTACACACTGTTTTAGTTCTCAATGCTCACTCACCCGTCCACCTCAAATGATTAAGCAAAGACCAAAGGAGCATGCTCTGTGTTCGCGTATGTAATAACATATGTGGTCATTCCTTAACTGTCTACTTGCTTACATGAAGAAAAAAATGGTAAAGGTCTTGCATTTGATCGATAATGTTCAATAAAAAGAGGTTTATCTGCAGTATTTGAAGAATAAGAAATGTTTGTTTGTGTTAAGTCCTCAGAGATGTGGCTAGCCATTGTTAAACAATGCAGTTCCTCATTTTAAATGTTACACAAATACACAGTAAAGTATACAGTACTTTAACTAGAGATTACAGCTTTAAGGGATTTAGTCCATTGACAAGGATACAGATCAAAAATATAACAAAAAAATCAAACCTACAAAAATAAACTGTAAAATACAACTGATGTGTTTTCACCACATAAAATGGCAAAAAAAGACATTCAGTAATCATTTGCAAGTAATAATGTGATATTATAAGTAGGTTATTGTGTATAATTCAGTACAAGATGAGTTTTCCCCCTTGTTTTCACCTGCTATGATTAGGGAACTTGGCAACGCATAACCAAAATTTGCAAAGATTTTTACATCCAGATAAAAAAATGTAAGTAGATTTGCATATAGTGAATGCCCTGGATAATACTGTTTTTTTAGCCGTACAGTGTGTCCAAAGTTAGTAACAATTCTGCAGTTAAGTGCCGATCACTACTAATTTGCAAGTGTGACTTAGGCACTGCACCCAATTACAGAACAGCTTTCACGGTCATTACAAGTTTTTATTTCTGTACGCAGAGACCTTCCCACTTGTTGGAAAGTGCTCAAGCAGACAACTATTATCTGTGGAGCAGAAGAAATGGGAGTGTTATGACATGTGCCTTGTAACCAATCTATAACCAAATCAGGGATAGAGATGAACATATCACGTATGCATCTGTACATGGGCCCTGCGATCCTGGAGTTCCTTAAAGATAGGTTCTAACATGCTTTTACGTACTCCACTCTTGGCTTGATCAGGCTTTATATTATGCTTTTTTATGGATCCTTCTGCAACCCAGGCCAGGCTTATCAATTTAAAAACTAAGCCACAGTCTCTGACTGGGTGACAGCACTTACCGACTTCCATACCAGGCCTATTCTGGCACTCCTCTCCTACATGTAAAAATCATCTTTTTTTTTGCCAGAAAATTACTCAGAACCCCCAAACAAGCGGTCGTTGCAACTTTTTATCCCGCACGGTATTTGTGCAACAATTTTTCAAACGTGTGAATTAAAAAAAAAAAAAAACAGTAAATTGTGCCCAATTTTTTTATATAAAGTGAAAGATGATGTTACGCCGAGTAAATAGTTACCCAACATGTCACGCTTTAAAATTGCACACACTCATGGAATGGCGCCAAACTTCGGTACTTAAAAATCTCCATAGGCGATGCTTTAAATTTTTTTACAGGTTACCAGTTTAGAGTTACAGAGGAGGTCCAGTGCTCACATGTCTGGTTTGAGCTGCGTTTACATATGTGGGCGGGACTTATGTGTGCATTAGCTTCTGAGCGCTTGTTACGTTTTACTTTACTTATTTTTTATTTTTTTACACTTTCTTTTACATTTTTTTTTTAAACACTTTTATTCCTATTACAAGGAATGTAAACATGCTTTGCAATAGGAATGGTTAGTGACAGGTCCTCTTTATGGAGAGATGTGGGGTCAATAAGACCCCACATCTCTCCTCCAGGGTGGAAAGCATAAGATCGTGGATTTTTTTTTGATCTTTGTTTACAAGCGCGGCCTGAACGAGACGTCATAACGTTGCGCCCGGGCCTCCGACTATCGTAGATGACCAGAAATCTCTATGGTTGTCATCCGGCGGTAGCCGATTCTTTCTCCGGGTTCCCGATGGTACGGGAGAGAAGCACCGGATGGCGGTGGAAGGGGGGGATGTCCCCTCCCATTGCCTGTAGCAACGATCAAGTGGTGGAACTGCCACTGGGATCATTCTTATGGTGCACAGAATCGCCGGCTGAAAACGAGGATATCTGAATGATGCCTGTAGCTGCAGGCATCATTCAGATATTCCCACTGAAAGTCAAAGATGTCATATGACGTCCTGGGGCTGGAAGTGTTTAAAGTACAAGCCCAGAACCTGGTCCTGCTTTATTGAGGCCACCTAAAAGAAACCAGCTCCACCAGCTGGAACCACTGAGGCAAAAGTGAGCACTTAAATGACTTGCAGCTTATTGTATGCAAAACATGGTGCCTTTATATTAGTATCAAGGAAAATCTGGCAATTGATATACTTTGAGGACAAAATAAATAATATAATGTTACATGTGCAGTTCTGTATAATGCATACATACTGAACTTTGGAAAGTGTGATAAAACATTTAAATTACATAAAAATCATGCAGTTTAATATTTCTGAGCAGTACTGTCTAATTTTACAAAGTATTGATGCCTTAGTAGAGTGTACATCCCAGTGTCTTTTACAGGCAGATTTACTATTTGAATTCATTATTTAGTACTTGCATATTCCACAGTGCTATACAGAGAACACTAACCTATTTACATCAGTCTTTGCTTCACGGGAGCTTACATTCTAATGCCGCGTACACACGACCGGACTTTACGGCATATTTTGCCCGGCGGACTTTTCGACGGACTTTACGACTGACTTTCCGAATGAACGGACTTGCCTACACACGATCAACCAAAGTCCAAGGATTCGTACGTGATGACGTAGGACCAGACTAAAACAAGGAAGTTCATAGCCAGTAGCCAATACCTGTCCTAGCCTCGGTTTTTGTCCGTCGGACTAGCATACAGACGAGCGGACTTTTCGACCAGACTCGAGTCCGCCGGATAGATTTGAAACCTATTTCAAATCTAAAGCCGTCAAACTTTTGATAAAACAAAGTCCGCTGGAGCCCACGACGAAATCCGGTACGCCGGACCAAGTATGCCGTAAAGTCCGATCGTGTGTACGCGGCATAACACTCCTGCTCCTATTCATACAAAGTTCTAATTGCCGGTAGATTCTATGACTCGTTTATTATTGTACGAACATTTATTTACACATACAGTTAAGCCTTTTTTTTCCTAATAATTTTACGTATGCATTGATGTTTTTGCTACAACAAAATCAGAAAAAATCCAAACAAAATGAATACACAAAATAATTTGTAGGAACAGTTTAACAAAATGTTAAAGATTTTACGTAATTTTACGTATGCATTGATGTTTTTGCTACAACAAAATCAGAAAAAATCCAAACAAAATGAATACACAAAATAATTTGTAGGAACAGTTTAACAAAATGTTAAAGAAAAGTCAGCAAATATTTTCTAAGAGGAGATGGGAGTGGAAGGTGATAACTAGAGCTAGGTAAGAAGAACAACAGGTTAAACAAAAAAGTAATGAAGGGCTCATGAATATGAGCGGTTTGGCATTTTTGGGCACAATGGAGGTACAGGTTCAATGTACAGCCCCCTGCCAGCAGCCTGTCAACATCAATGGCAAGCTGAAATATGCAGGAACTGTACACACCTGGACACCGTTCCAAGCAGTGCTTGTGTTTAGGACCCTATGGGGTTTATTTACTAAGGCTAGAGAGGGCAAATAGTCACAATTCTGCAGAGAAACCAATCAGCTTCAAACCTTAGCTTGTTTATTTAAGCTTTAGCAATAAAACCTGGAAGCTAATTGGTTTCTCTGCAGAATTGTGACTAATTCTGCCCTCTCTAGCTTTAGTAAATAAACCCCTATGTGTTTAGGAACGTATGCCTCAAATCCAAAATTCCAACCCCTTACCATTTTTATCTAAAACTAAAGTTTGCCTTCAGATATACTCCAAGGGACATAATTATGAAGCAGTGAATGTGACTTTCATGAAACATTCACTAGTGGTGAACCAATTACTGTCATTTAAAGCATAGGCACCTGAACGTTTGGTGACTACTTCATAAATAAGCCCCTAAGCATACAAGAAATAGAACTATACAGTCTGCACTTTTAACAGCAAATCAGCAATGGCAGTTCCCATAGTTCTATCCTCCTCATTTCCCTTTAAATAGAACAGTTATTTAAAAATTCAGTTGCCCTAAAAGGATGCGAATCATAAGGAAGCAGGTGATTGCGCAAGCCAGAGTAGCTTCAAGGGCAATTTAGATAAACAATGAATCCTAAATGACTCACATTTACTATTTGTCCCTTTATTAGTGTAAATGACTCCCAGCCAAAAAAGACATTATAAAAATGATTTTAAATACTTTGGAAATTATTTTTAAATTACGTATCCTTTCGCTCTGCACAGCTTTTTAGAGTTCATAATGATACATATTTTTTTCACATAATTGCAAAGCGTACTTGTTAATTAACTTATTCTTTAATTAGTTAGCTAATGATTTTAGCCATACATTGCTTTCAGAACTTTCAATTCTTGTTTTATAGTAATTATATATAATTAAACTACATCTGGGCTTTTTTTTTCTTCTGGTACATATGCTGATTATTATTATCCCCCCCCCCCCCTTAAAAAAAAAAAATCAACATGCTTTTAATGAAGTAAGAAAACAAGACATGGCAAATACAACATTTTGCAGTGGTTAATTAGACACTAATTATATGCTGAGGAAGAGAAGAATGGCATTCATCGGAAATGCAGTTTTGCAAGCAAAAATGAGATACTGGAGTGTTTTTCTTACCATCTTGCTTGAGTACATTGTCTTTCAACCAATTTATTGCCTTAAAACAGTCCTCCTCATCTTGTGGAGTAAAAAGGTTTGATGGAATTTTGCCTGTGTACCTTTGTTTGGAGCAATCAGGCACTTCGTGGTTTGTCAATAGCTTGTTTATATCTGCTCCACTGGGACAAGGTATCTAGGAAGAAGGATAGTACAAAATTCTGAGCTGTAATACATTTTTTCCCCAATAAATTTTATATACAGTAAAAAGAACTTGACTTGAGTAGAAAGGTCCCCAGTTGCCAACCAGCCAGCTAGCTGTATGTACAGTGTATGTTGGGAAAAAAATATGCTCACACTATCAAAAAGGCAGCCCCATAAGGATCAAATGCTCGCTTAGTCTGGGGGGAATGTAATATAGGGAATTACCCTTTTCCTCGATCCTGTAGGCTTGCTCCACATTGGTTCCAGTATTGAAAACTGATCCTACAAAACCACTATGCATTTCGAGTCATGTGGCCACCTCCTTACTGACATCATCACGTACAATGCAGGACTAGGAGCCATCACTGTTTCTGCATTGCACATGATGATGTTGAAGACCCACCCATATTCTGGGACTGGAGCGAAGAAGAACACCGTCTGCCGGAGTACCAGATTGATCACGGAATAACATAAGTATTCCTCCCTATTGCATCCCTCTACATGAAATAGGATTTAGATCCTTAATATAAAAGGGCATGGTGGAGAGAGCTACATGTACTTTTTGTAAGCTAACTGGAGTTCAACTTTTAGAGAAATGTACAAAAATTAAGGTTTTTGTTATGTGTTACAGTTACCAGCAATGTGAGATAAAAGTTAAGATGTCAGCAATTGTCAGACCTTAAGTGCCACTTATGCCCCGTACACACGATCGGAAATTCCGCCAGCAAAAGTCGGATGTGAGCTTTTGGTCGGAAATTCCGACCGTGTGTATGCTCCATCAGACTTTTGCTGGCGGAATTTCTGCCAGCAAAAGATTGAGAGCAGGTTCTCTATTTTTCCGATGGAAAAAGTTCCTATCGGAAATTCCGATCGGCTGTAGCAATTCTGACGCGCAAAATTCCTACGCATGCTCGGAAACAATTAGACGCATGCTCGGAAATTTTTTTTTCTGACGGAAATTCTGATCGTGTGTACACGGCATTAGTACAACCTTTCTGTGTTTCTGTGCTGACTTTATGTTTGCTTTTTCAAAGCTTTATCTATTTCTAAATCCTTTCAAATTACAAATATCAGGAGACCTCAAACTCAAAAAGTTACCCAAGGTCCAATGTTCCTGAAATCTGGAAGTGGTGCATTTTTGTTTCAAATGACTGAACAGAATTACAGTGCAATTACAATATGTATTCCCTATCCTCTAATTCACTACACACATTCCATTCCATTTTTCCTTTTAAAGGACTAACACCAAATGTTGGAGGCAAAAATAAAAATGGTGAAAAAAATAGTACCATGAACCTAACTTCTTCCCAACACTCCTACTTAAAGCGGTTCTCCAGGAAAAAAAAAAAAAACATTACAAGTTCTGTAGTTGCTGACTTTTAATAACAGGACACTAACCTGTCCAGGGATCCAGCACCATCCTCACCCAAGCTAGTTCTTAACTAGCCTTCAGGTTCCTGGCGACAGGAATTTTAACTGTGGGCATCCGGCTGTGCTGCTTGTGGCTTCCCAGCCGGCTACCTGCTGCTCATCAGCGAGCTGCGCTGCACTTTGTGAATGGTCCCGCGGTCTTCTGGGACCTGTGACGTGTCACAGAAGACTGCAGGGTGGGATGGAGGGGGAGAGGAGAACTTTCACCTAGGCGATTCGAGCCAAAAGGGGGAGTGGGTACCTGTTTAACCGCTTCAATACCGGGCCAATTCTGACACTTTGCTCCTACATGTAAAAAAATCATCATTTTTTTGCTAGAAAATTACATAGAACCCCCAAACATTATATATGTTTTTTTAGCAAAGACCCTAGAGAATACAATGGCGGTTGTTGCAACTTTTTATCTCACACAGTATTTGCGCAGGAATTTTTCGAACGCCTTTTTTTGGGGAAAAAAACTGTTTAGTGTTTAAAAAAAACCAAAACAGTAAAGTTAGCCCAATGTTTTTGCATTTTGTGAAAGATGAAGTTACGCTAAGTAAATAGATACCTAACATGTCACGCTTCAAAATTGCACACGCTCGTGGAATGGCGCCAATGTTCGGTACTTAAAAATCCCCATAGGCGACGCTTGAAATTTTTTTACTGGTTACATGTTTTTAGTTACAGAGGAGGTCTAGGGCCAAACTTATTGCTCTCGCTCCAATGTTCGCGGCGATACCTCACATGTTTGGTTTGAACACCGTTTTCATATGTGGGCGGGACTTACGTATGCGTTCGCTTCTGCATGCGAGCACACGGGGACAGCGGCGCTTTAAACATTTTTTTTTTTATTGTTAATTATATTTTTTTTTTTTATTTTGACACTTTTTTGAAAAAAAAAAAAATTGATCACTTTTATTGCTATTACAAGGAATGTAAACATCCCTTGTAATAGCAATATGACATGTCAGGTGCTCTTAATAGTGAGATATGGGGTCAATAAGACCCCATATCTCACCACTAGGCTGGGAAGCCTGAAATAAATAAAAAAAATAAAACGATCGCCGCTTCCAAGCCGAAGCGGCGCCGTTTTTTTGAATGGAGAGGCCGGGCGTGACGTCATAACATCGTGCCCGGCCTCCGACGATCATAGAGACTCCGGGGACCGTCTGGTCCGCCGGAAATCTCTATGATCTACATCCGGCGCCGGCGGATCCACTTTCCGCCTCACCGATCGTAACGGTGAGTCGGAGCAGGCACCGGAGGGCGGCGGGAGGGGGGGGACGTCCCCTCTCGCCTCCCATAGGAACGATCAAGTGGTGGAACGGCCGCTATGATCGCTCCTATGGTGTAGGGATTCGCCGGCTGAAACCGGCAATATCTGAATGATGTTTGTAACTACAGGCATCATTCAGATATACCTGCTCAAAGCCAAGGACGTCATATGACGTCCTTGGTATTGAAGTGGTTAAACTAGGAACTCGTACCTCACCCTGAAAAATGTCCTGCCAAATGTAGCAGAAGAGAGGGAAGGAGGAAGTGGAAATTCCCTTTTGGATGAAGCTCTGCTTTAAAGTGGTCCTAAAGACATTTTTTACCAGGTACCCTCTGGAGCATGCTGAACATAGTTACAATCTCTGGATAAATTTATTTTACTTACTGTTGGACCTACAGAATAGGACATGAAGGGAAATCTCCCCAATTAGATAGAGATAGTAAAAAAATATTTGGCTTTAGACATGCTTTAAATTTGCAGATCGGGACACAACACTGTGGCTGTTCTGGGAAATATATAAATCAGTTTGTAACAGTAAAGTACAACAGGATTAATTATTATTGCTAAAAAAAGGCGAAATCAGAGACCAAAGTGCCAACACAGCTAATTCACTTTATGCAGACATACTCTATAATCAAAAGTAAAAAGAAAAATATATTTAGGAAAACAAAATATAAATAAAATGAAATAAAGTGTGAATGATCATAGCTGTGATCAACAGAACAACAACTGTTTATTTCCTCACTCAATCGTGTTTCCTCTACAGATATTTAAAACTTTTTTTTTAAAAAAGCAAACAATGAATACACTATGAGCCCCCAATCCTGCCAAACACCAATTAAAACATTTATTAAAAGACCACAGTGGCTCATTTAGGTCTAATATATATAAGTAGTAAAACCAAATCTAAAAGCCTTGACTTTCAAGTAATAAGTAAATATATATAAAAAATGTGTAATCATATTTGATTTAATCCAGACCTGGGAAGCCTTATGGTCAATGGGCCTCAAATGGGTTTTCTACTTTCTCGAAATACATGAAACCCCTTCTTCACCCCAAAATTCTTGAACAGCTCAGTCCACATAGGCTTTTCTCACATAAGATTGATGCTTTTCTAAATCACGTGCCAGCTTTTAATTTGATCATTCCATGACAGCAACTACAATGTGCCAATAAAAAGAACAACTGTGTTCTGAGTGGTATATCAAACTACTGTAACTACAATTTTGATCAGCCATTACATATATGGAATACATACAACTTCCAATTTGAGTAAACCAGCCCCCTCTAAAAGTGTATAGGTGAGTGTATAAGTACTAAAAGACCTTTTTAAAGTGAACCTGTCAGCCCGTTTACATTTTTTAAAAGACTCACCAAAGAAAAGGAACCAAAAAAAACAAAACGGCCTAGTTTTACATTAGTAAGCCCCTTCACCTTTCTCTATCCAATGAAAGCAACTCAGTGGCAAAAAAAGGGTGCTCTCAATAGATAGGGGGCTGGTTGGTGGACAGGGTCAGTTGAGCCCTTAGAAACAAAGTAAAATCATGACCATAGAGGCAAAAAATGAGGTATTACTATAATTAGCCAGACATATGATGTAGGACTCCCTATAGATGCACTGATTTGTCTCCTGGGGGCATTAGATGCTGAAAAATACACCCTGCCTACTTACATAGCTATTACTCATCTCATTTGGCAAGGAAACTTATTGCACGTTTCTGGCTCTCCCCTTTCTCTCCAAGCCGTACATAATGGATTGAGCAGGTCAATTACATTCTTACTAGGGAAAAGAACCCCTATCAGCATAGAAATTCATCAAATAAATTTTTGTCCATATGTCAGTGTTGGCTTGATGTCCCTGGTTAAGACCCTCCACAGCTCACCCTAGACTGATTATTACAAATGTAGGTTCAATTATTGTGATGTGGTTCAAATAGTTGATTGTGCTTGCTGGCCTAGAACTTCTTTACGGTTGTACTTTTGCCTAACGATTGATATACACTGAAGTCCTGTCTAGTTAAATGATGACATTTTGAGTACACTTATGATCTTATGTCTCCAACAAATTGTTGCCTTACGGTATGTTGTTTGTTACTATCTGTCTCTCCATTTTATTTTAACCTGAGATAAGGGTCTCTGGCTCTGTTGCACAATATTCATTGTATGACGTTTTGATAGGCTTGATGAATATTTGTCACGCTCTATACCTTTAATAAACTTCTACCTTGATTAAAAAAAAAACAGAAGAGGTTTGATTAATTTAAAATTCTGAATATTATAGTTTAATTGTGTACTCCAGTTTATAGTGAAAGCTCTGAAAAATCAGAGCTTGCCAAGCCATCCCTTCTATTACAGATAAATATGAATTACATAGGTACACACTTAAATAGAAGTTTAACATTTATATATTCAGTTTGTTTTGTAATTATGTTGTGTTTTGTTGAGAAAGAAATTAAATTCCGTTCAAGTGAACTGCATACATTTCAAGTTTGCTGTAGATTCCGATTTGCATTTTTAATTGAGATACTGACAAAGGCTTTCCTACGCCCCTAATTAAATATAATACTAGATGTGAGAGTTTCTCTTTTTACAACAATCACCTGATCTAATTTTAGTCACAAAACAAAAAAAATCTGCAATGTTGGAATTCTTTAATGCATGGGAGAGTCTTTGAAAATATTTCACCAACGAGAAGACTCATATTCTAGGGGTTATATGTAATTAGACAAAGAGGTTTGTACAGATATTTGTAAAAAGCAGTGAGCTAATCAAATGAGCAAGGGATGCCATGCCTGGACAGTTCTGTATATAGAGCGCTGTTGTCATGGTTGCAAGGGAGAATTTTTTGTTTTTTTGTGGAGTTTTAGCTGGCTGCAGACTATCAAAATAATATTATATTCATTTTTCATAAAAGTGGAGTTTTTCTTTAACGGAATATGTTATCAATCCTTCATCTGGATTAGTAATACTAAGCATTCCTTGCTGTGTTTTTGGGCAGTTTAGGAGAGGCAGGTGTCCTGACTGTGCGCAGATACTCTAAAGCCTCGTATACACGATTGAGTTTTCTGCAGACAAAACCTCACACTTTTATTCGAAGGGCGTTGGCCAGGAACTTGTCTTGCATACAAACGGCAAGGAATTGTCGGCCAACACGAACGTAGTGACGTACTAGACGTACTACGAGCCGATAAAGAGGAAGTTCAATTATCAGGTGCCACCCTTTGGGCTCCTTCTGCTAATTTCGAGTTAGTAGACGTTTGGTGAGTGTTTATTCGCGCTTTTCAGTTTGTTTGTCAATGGCAGTTGGTCAACCAGCCATGTTGCGGAATCGGAGTAGATAACCTGTTATTTATTATTGGCCTTGGAGTTATTGCTTTGACCCAAGTCCTGTCCAGGAACAGAAGGAGGAGAATTTATTGGACCAAAAATTGGTTGCTTTATTAATTAACCAATTATGTCATATGTCTTTGGTGCGGGAGCTCCAGGAGAATAATCCAGATGATTTTCGGAATTATCTCCAGATGACGGACCCCTGCTTTCACTAACTCTTGGCATTGTTGACCCCCTATATTAAGAAGCAGGACACATGCATGAGGCTTTTATTTTTTGGTTGAATAATGATTTGATTTGGTATATTTTCTATATTTTCGGATGTATAGAATGCACTTTTTTGGTTAAGTTCTATTGGCAGATAGCATGTCTAATTTTCTTTGTTTTCTTTTTTTAATGCACAATAAAAAAATGTGTAGAATAATACTTGGCTATGTGTTTTACTTCAAATGACAGTTTAGGAGTAGGCAGTTACATTTTAAAAAATACAATGTAAAATTAACAAGGGACACCAATAAAGTTTTATCTTTGATATAAAAAACTACGGGATAATGGTGTTGTGGTAACTTGACCAAAAAAATAAAAAAATATTATTGATATCACTAGAAAAAAAAAGCCTTTTTAAATACTTTTGGCAGAACTCTGTCAGTATCACCAGCAAAGCAGCTTCATTATTATCCCATTAAAGAAGAAGAGAATGTGCGCTGCATTTCGAGATTTCATAATTTGCCATTTGCTGCGTCACAAATGTGAACTCTCCATTACGAACGCTAGTTTTACAAGACCGGCCGCTTTCGGCTCATCCTTGCTTCCGAGCATGCGTGTTTGTACTTTGGACTTTTGTCCAACGGATTTGTGTACACATGCTTGGAAAATCCCACAACAGACCGTTTGTCCGCGGAAAATTTATAAACCTTCCATCCAACATTTGTCCACGGAAAATTGTCTGATGGAGCGTACAAACGGTCAGATTTTCCACCAACAGCCTGTCATCACACAATTCCCATCGGAAAATCCGATCGTGTGTATAAGGCTTAAGGCTGGCTATAGACGGTGCAAATTTCTTTCCTGCAGCCACGGGTTGCAGAAAAGAAATACGCACAATTCTCCCTATCAGTACGGACAGCGCTGATAGGGGAATCCCTCCTGCCAAGATATTGTCTTCTACCGGCGGGGTGTTGGGCTGGGGAAGCCGTTTCCGCTGGAAGAAGACAGTGATTATCACTAGAGGCGATAGCAGCCACTTGCGATAATCAGAAGCGAATCTGGCAGGCTGGTTG
Source organism: Lithobates clamitans (assembly GCA_037952925.1). Classification (NCBI taxonomy): domain Eukaryota; kingdom Metazoa; phylum Chordata; class Amphibia; order Anura; family Ranidae; genus Lithobates; species Lithobates clamitans. The sequence continues at coordinate 4,197,315 of JBBGZY010000049.1, forward strand.
TACCAAAGTTGATTGATCGATCAACTTGGTACATTTAGCCTGCCCATTAATGGTTCGAATCTCGGCCGATGTATTGCCAGCCTAAGGCCTAGTTTACACTTGCTGTTGGGGGGCAGTAAAAACAGGCAGTTGAGCCAAGTTTTTACAACAACCCCCCACCCATCCCAGCAAAGGCTAATGCAAATGTAAATTAGCCCTTACACTGCATTCACACTTGAGCTGAGCATCTTTGGTCATTTTCCAGGCTTTATTTTTTGGCATTTGTACAGGAGCTTTTGCACAATTTTCTCTGGTGTCTTAGGCATTTTTAAAGTTATTGTTAGACAATGAAAAGCTAGTTAGTAGGGAGAAAAATGCAAAATGTGCAGTTTTGCATGCTCTTTTGCATGTGTTAGCGTATTTTTCAGGTGCTCTTCTTGAAGGCGTAGCCCCATTGGGGCTAAAATCACTCGAAGCCTTTTTAGAGCTACAACCTTCAAAGCACTATGCTCAGTTGTGAACAGGCACAGTTGAAAACCATGATATTCTGGAGGTGCTTTATTTTGGATCTTCAATTTACAAAATGCTCAAAAGTGAATGGGCAGAGTGTTAGGATGAGACTGAAGGGGTATATCAATTTGTGGAGAGAACTGTGCATTTACATCTGGCACTGCTAAATAAGCGTAGTTGTTACTAAGTAGTAAGACTTTGGTAATGGTTCTTCCAAATAATTTTTGACAGCATTGCGAACATAACCATAAAAGAATATAATATTATTCACCCCAAGGGCGGCTCGGGGGGGGAGGGTAGGGGCAAGAGGGAAATTGCTCCCCCCCTGAAAAAAATAGTGAGCGGAGTGACGGGTGAGCAGAGCACGTAGTCATGCCAGTGAGCAGGCTGATGGGTGAGTGGGAAGGCAGGACAGAGAGCGGGCGGGCATGCAAACTAAGAGATGACATCATCTTTTACCGCCTGCCCTGCATCACAGCAGTTCCGCCCTCACTATGCAGCCGCGGGCAGCAGAGAGATTACTTCATCTGCCTGCCTTTACTCTGGGACACAGCAAGTGACAATCTGCACCTTGTGGCAGGCAGACAATCCGCATCTTGTGGCAGGCAAGTGACATAGCAAGTGACAATCCGCATCTTGTGGCAGGCAAGTGACATGGTAAGTGACAATCCACATCTTGTGGCAGGCAAGTGACATGGCAGGTGACAATCCACAGCTTGTGGCAGGTGACATGGCAAGTGACAATCCGCATCTTGTAGCAGGCAAGTGACATGGCAAATGACAATCCACAACTTGTGGCAGACAAGTTATGTGGCAAGTGACAATCCACAACTTGTAGCAGGCAAGTGACGTGGCAAGTGACAATCCACATCTTGTAGCAGGCAAGTGACGTGGCAAGTGACAATCTGCACATTGAGGCAGGCAAATGACATGGCAAGTGAAAATCCACATCTTGTGGCAGGCAAGTGACATGGCAAGTGACAATCAGCATCTGAAGGCAGGTGACATTGCAAGTGACAATCCGCATCTGGTGGCAAGTAACATGGCAAGTGACACACTGCATCTGGTGACAGGTGATGTGGCAAGTGACACACTCTGGGCTCCCACTGATTCTGCATTATGGCGAGTTGAACTATTTCATTTTATATTACAATGTAATTATAGAAATAGTGCGCTTCAATCATCCTGACACCATATCAACTATGGTGCCGTGATGATTGAAGCGCCAACACCAGCCATTGCCCCGATAAATTGCCCGCAAAAAACCTTATTTCCTGGCAGTGCCCCTCCCGAGACTAGGCTCTGGATACGCCTCTGATTCACCCCTAAGTAGCGCTTCACTATCCAAAAATTAGACTTAATTTTGCAAGAAATAATCACCTAGTGCTAAATGTGTAACAATAAATAACCACTACTCTGAAAATATATTAAACATTTTTAAATAATGTCCCATGCATCCAAAGCAAGCTTCAAGTGTTCCAATTCAAAATCCAGTATTGGTCCTCAGATCACCTTCACCACTGTGCTCCAAGTGATTTCGACTCCCCATAGGACACCGCACTCACCGATTGCAGCCGCCTCTGATTTTACTGATCGACAACAAAAGCTCTCATCAGAATCTTTCAGACTGGCTCCACCTTCAGTACACCTCCATCAGCTCCACACAATCAAAGATGTACTGCCAAAGGAGTCATAGTAGGTTTAAGCCAGTGTTGTCATGTAAGCGTGCCCATCCATCAATGTCTCCATGCTTTATTATGCTAAGAAAGCTCTCTCTAGCATTTCCTGCCACAGCCGTGACAGTACGTCTTTGTATGGAGCTGATGGAGGTGTACTGAAGGTGGAGCCAGTCTGAAGGATTCTGATGAGAGCTTTTGTTGCCGATCAGTAAAATCAGAGGCTGATGCAGTCAGTGAGTGTGGTGTCTTATGGGGAATGGAAATCACTTGGAGCAAAGTGATGAAAGTGATCTAAAGGCCAAGACTGTTTTTTGGATTGGAACACTTGAAGCTTGCTTTGGATTAATGCACGGGACATTATTTATGAGCTCATAATAATTTTCACAGTGGTGGTTATTTATTCTTACCCAATTAGCACTGGTTGATTAGTGCTTAGAAAATTAAGTCAAATTTTTGGATATAGAAGAGCTACCTAGGGGTGAATGTTATTTTACTCTTTTATGGCTATGATTAAGATTTTCTTTTACTGAAATGTATTGAATTTTGCAATAAAAAGAGAAATAGAAGCAGTATATAATCGAAGAAGAAACATAAGCTATTAATACACAGAGTATAGATATTCCTCCCTAAATGTAGGGCTAGAATGGCAATGGCCTAATAACATAGTATAACATGGATAGAGCAAAACTTGTGGAGAATCCATTTATAATGCCCTGTACACACGGGCAGACTTTTCAACATCAAAGGTCCAACTGTCTCTGACGGACTTTCGACGGAGTTATGACGGACTTTCGACGGACTTTCTAACGAACGGACTTGCCTACACACGATCACACCAAAGTCCGACAGATTTGTACGTGATGACGTACGACCGGACTAAAATAAGGAAGTTGATAGCCAGTAGCCAATAGCTGCGCTAGCGTCGGCTTTAGCCCGTCGGACTAGCATACAGACGAGCGGATTTTTCGACCGGACTCGAGTCCGTCAGAAAGATTTGAAACATGTTCCAAATCTAAAGTCCATCTGATTTTCGACCGAAAAAGTCCGCTGCAGGTCCGATGAAGCTCACACACGGTCGGATTGTCCGACAGATTCGTTCCGTCGGACCAGTCCGGTCGAAAAGTCTGCCCGTGTGTACACGGCATTAGAGTTAATTAGTTGTTTGTAATAAAGAGATCGTACATTCACAAGAAATGCCAGAAAGACAACACCAGGGCAATCAAGTCAATTTTATGCTTTCCAATCCACTGGCATCCTAACAATTCTGTAACCCAAATAGAAGATTTGAGCAAGAGGCCTGGCAAAAAAGTGGGAGTAGTCGGCCAAGGACTATGTTGCTCGTCCAGGGCCTACAAAAGCCCAACAAAAAAGGGGGGAGGGGGTGGGCAGAGATATGGATTACATTTCTATGTTATGGTGGCAGCACGCAATTTAGTTTAATTATTAGCGCGGGGGATTGGGTTTGAGCATCGCTAAAACATATTTCCGCTGCCACCTTTGCAGTACAAAAATGAAGCTATTTATGTTGCTGAACTGGGAACAGCAATCTACCATAGAGATACAACTAGAAAAAAAATATGAGAAAAATGTATAAAATACAAACACCTGAAAACAATCTGAAGCTCTAAATACAACAGAATCCTCTGCGCCTATGGAAAACCAATGTGCAATTATGGAATATAATAAGTTGCAGTACACCTCCTATTTATGTTTTTTGGTATTTGTTTAAAGCGCTGCACCAATTTTAGTATTCACTTGTAACCACTCGCATGAGGAAAGCATATGCAAGGATATTTATTTAAATTTTGTTTTTGGCTTCTGTTTAGAGCGCTGGACCAATTTTAGTATTCACAATCTGAAGCTCTGTTTAAAATGAAACCTACATAAAGAATACATGTAGGAACTAAAGGCTATGTTTGTCTCAGGTTCCCGTTAATGAATGTTGTTGTAAAACCAACCATCTACTTCACCGGGAAGTCAACGTCTGGGGCATCTAATGTGTTAGAAGCAGATACAGCGCTTGCATTCATAGTTATGCATTAAGTCAGCTCAGTGGCAGCATAACAAAGGCAGCAGTAAAAAAAAAAATACAAAAAAAACAACCCTAATGCACACAAATAGCTTTGTGGCTGTACATGTTGCTCCACAATTATTTGTGTCATAATATGTGAAAAACATGCTTGCCGTTCCTTTTGCACAAAAGTCCAGATGTCTGGAGGCTGTAAAAGCCTACTGTAAACAAGCATAATGGGTCAATAAGCAAGATACGTGCTATCAAAGACATTGTTTAAGCAACTTTGGTTGCTAGCAAACCATATCTATGTTTATTCAATCTGCACTGTCACACAAGATATATTGGTAATATTTTAGTAATAGAACATACAGCATGTTTAATAATGGTGTTTTTCTCGTCTAAATGTTGTGTCGTATTCCATTACTTAGTCTAAAAACGAAATATCACCTATCCATCCCTCCTTGGCAGAGATCACACAATCAATGCTGCACATCTAGACTTTGAAAGAAAAAAAATGAGAAAAAAATGACTTTTTATTTTTCAAACATATAAAAGAGATCAGCTTGTTGTAAATTTTCTCATCATTAAGTGTTAAGGGGTTTCTGCTCATATTTATTTATGTATTTATGGGCAGCACTATTTGTGTATTGCATACATATTGTAACAATCAGTCTTGAGCCTTTGCAAGCTGCTGGCCTCTTAAATAGGGGAATAGATTGCTTGACATTCCAGCCTATGCTTGATTAACGGGTCCTCTTTGATTCTGTCTACATTACTCAGAATCACTCCCATTATTTGGACTGTAGTGGAGCTCTGTTTTGTATCCATTTTAACCATCTCTGTGTTGTTGTCTGCTGTCTGCTTACACCATTTGCCTGTGAACCTTGCATAGTATTGCTTTAACATATGACCTGCATGTTGGCTCTCTGGCTCTCACACTTTAGTGCTGGAACTACCAGTTTTCAGCATTGTAAACACAACAAGGAAAAGTGTTTCCGCATTGTGTTTACACCAGAGGTAATATTACAGCACTTCTTAGTTCGGAGGCTAAGCCAGAATTTAAGTACCCCTGTTCTGCCCCCCTCCTCAACAACAGATCACAGCTACAGTGGGCTATTGCTGGATGATTGCAGGCAGCAAAAGAACACTATTAGGAGTGATCTGCTACTGCAGTGCTGAATGGGTGGCTGGATCAGGTCTCCACTGATCAGATCTAAATACCCCCACTAATAAAGAACAAAATATAAAATAAATAAGAATATCAATAATATGTAATAAATTAACTAAAACTCTATCTCCATTAATCCTAAGGTCACAACAAACATGTTTGATGTTCTGAATGGCATTTGTATTTACTGCATTTTTAATGATCACTAATATGTGAAAATTTAGCTAACTTGCTAATTTCTTTCTGTCTAAACGTGATTTAATTTTTTTCTAGTGAGCCCAGTTAATAATAACATTAATACACGTGCTACCACAGTGTACTGAGTACAACACGCTGTAATAAGGCAGCCTATTATTTGTAAATGGGCTGAAAGGACACCTTAACACACAAAAAATTGGACATGACATGCTAGCATCTGCAATGGTGTGTTGTCTTGCTAATATACCCTGCAAGTACAGAAAAAATACCCGCTGATCTGTAACAAATACACTCAGCCCCTTATTTCTATTAAAGAATGACAACACATGCCTTTTTGTAGGCTGAAGCTGCCCAGTTATCTATTGTTAAAGTGCCAATAAACTCCAATTTTTTTTTTGTGTCATTATATGTTAAAGTATGGCGTATCCCTGAGGCCAGGGATACACCATACTTTCACATATAATAACACTCTAATAAAGCCAATCATCTGTACCCAGGGGCATATATACTGCGAGGCAAAACAAGGCGTTTGCATTGGGTGGCATTTTTCAGGGGGACTGCGCCGCCCCCAGGCAGAAGGGACACTACCTACGAGGACTGCAGAGAATCTCCTAATATGTGGCATTTGGATGAATAATTTTTTAAGGTCGGATGAAGAAGCAGCAGCTGTTCACTGTGCAGCTTCCTCATCAGTCCACCAGAGACCCGGCATAGCCACCAAAGACCCCACATAGCCACCAGAGCCACCAGAGACCACGCATAGCACTAGAGAACACGCATAGCCACCAGAGAACACGCATAGCCACCAGAGTCCCCACACAGCCACCAGAGGCCCAAAAGCCCAGTTGACCTGAAAGCCTGAAAAATGGCCAAACCGCCGGATGATTTCCAGCAGGGCCAGGAGTGACGACTGGGGGTCCTCCAAGTATATCAGCATGTCATCCGCATATAAGGACACTTTTTCTTCTAGACCCCCAGTCGTCAGTCCCTTAATTTCTCCACTGGATCTCACCAATGCTGCTAGAGGCTCTATTGCTAGTGCGAACAGGAGTAGTGACAATGGACACCCCTGTCTTGTACCCCTCTTTATCTAAAAAGCATTTGATATGGATGCATTTACTCTTAATCTAGCGATAGGTTTGGAGTATAGGAGCCGTACCCACTTTATGAAGGTAGTGCCAAACCCAAATTTGGCTAGGACTTCAAAGAGATACGGCCATTCGACTGAGTCGAAGGCCTTGTGAGCATCTAAGGCCAATACAGTGCGGGTACCAGTTTTGTCGTGGACTGCTTGTAGATTAGTATACAGTCTACGTAAATTGATAGAGGTTGACCATCCAGGCATAAATCCTGTTTGATCCGCCCCTATAATAGTTGTAATTACTGTATCGTTTAGCAAGTACCTTGGCTAAAATTTTAACGTCAGAATTGATATGTGTATGATTCGCATAAGAGATGATCCTTATGAGGCTTGGGGATTAAAACTATCAACGCTTCTGACATGGAGGGCGGTAGATGACCTGTTTTAAGGACAAAATTGTACATCCGTAACAAATGTGGTATTAATAGGTCCCGGAATTGCATGTACCACTCAATAGGGAACCCATCAAGGCAAGGAGTTTTATGTCTGGCAAAAGATTGTATCGCCTCCCCTATTTCTTCTACCGTCAACGGGGCATCAAGTGTGGATGCCTGAAGCTCCGTTAGTTTTGGAAGTGAAATTTCCGAGAGGTAATCATCTAGTTCCACTATTGTATAGTGAGCTCTGGCGGTATATAGCGTGGAGTACAACGCAACAAACGATTTCATAATGTCGTCATTCTGTTCAACCACCATGCCCGTTAGATTTTTAATTCTGGGGATATTACAGGGTTGATAATCTGGCCTGGCTAGGTATGCTAATAGTCGACTATCTTTATCCCCGAATTCGAATATACGTTGATTCTGAAATATTAGTTTTTTCTGTGTATGTTCTAAAATCACCAGATCCAATTCTCTAGCCTTGTGTCGCCAAGTAGCGTGTGTTTCAGAGGTAGGGCCATTAGAATACGCAGTTTCCGCAACCCTAAGTTCACCTTCTGCGTCCACTAATCTGGACTGCGATGCCTTACGGGCCCGCCCAATTGCAGCTGCAAAGGAACCACGAGTAGCGGCCTTAAAGGCATCCCAAACCATCAGAATATCTGCATTATGCTTATTGTTTACCCAGTAAAGCTTCATATCTGCTGAACTTTGGTCTATCACGGCCTGATCCACCAACCAAAGTGGGCTCAGCCTCCACACTCTATACCAGGAAGGTGTGTTCAAGGCCAGGTCCACCATCAAAGGCGAATGGTCAGACAGCGCCCTGGGAAGATATTTGATTCCTGCTATTAAATGAAGTATGTCGGAGGAAACCAAGCAGAGATCAATTCGTGATAGAGTATCATGAGAGTCAGACTGACACGAGTATTCACTCACATTTGCATGCCTCCATCTCCAGGCCTCCACCAGGTCAAATTGAGTTAGGCAAGATCCCAGGGGCGTTGGGGGTAATATAGAGCATCGGAATCTATCCATAGAATTATCTAGAACAGTATTGTAGTCCCTAGCTATTATTAAAGGGCCTTCAGCAATTTCAAGTATCGTTCCCATCACCTTCTCAAAAAAATTTTTGGTGAAAGGTGGTGGGACATAAATGTTTGTCACAGTATACGGTTTCCCTAAGAGTTCCAACACCAGGATGACAAAACAGCCATTAGGATCAAGTTTAATGTGTTTGATTGAGATTGGTGCTGATTTGGCAATAAGAATAGACGTCCCTCGGGCAAAGGAAGAGTAGGTGAAGTGTAGAGCATATGCTATTTTGGCTCTTTTAAGGGCCATAACCCTGGAGCCCTGGAGATGGGTTTCCTGGAGAAGGATTACATGTGGTTTGTGACGTGCTAAGTAATCAAACATTATTGAGCGTTTTACCTTAGAATTAAGCCCCCTAACATTCCATGATATCAGACGTAAAGTATTCATTTCTGGGTGTAAGACATAAGTTTGCACGACCATCTCCTGAGACACCTCAGAGCCAACCAACGTATGGAACTCCGAGCTCCTCGAGAGGTGGGGGTGCAACCCGATAAACATTTATGAAAAAACATTATGCTTGTAAGCATGTATACCTTGATGGCCTGTCTGGCCTGTGAACCTGTAATCAGTTGTCATAGAATAACAATCATGTAACCATAACTTTAACAATACCAATACATAGAAGGTTTTCCAACCCTCCCGAACCACCCTAACCCTCCCGGCTCCCATACCCCAACTCATGAGAGCTTTGTACCCTAAACTGGAACTGCGAAGCAGAGGTTGTCTAGACCAGTCCCGTGGTCAATAAACCTTAGATAACAATATCCAGGGGGGGGCTGCGAACATAAGCTACCACCCGTGATCGCTTCCCAAGCTGAATAAACAGCAGCCCGGCCTTAGAAAAATATTCTTCCGAATGGCCACAGGATAGTTTCAGTTTAAGACAACATGGCGATAACAAGAATAGTCAGCCAAAAGAAGGATAACAGCAGTTCCATCTTCTGTCGAGCAGCATTGGGTTTCTCAACCTTCCTGCAGTTGGATAAGTGGCAATAGGGGAATGTCAAATTCCTTGTGCTGATCTTTAATCTTCTCTGTCAATATCAAAAAAGGCACTGGATCAAGGATGTCAGTGAACGGAAAATTCTGCTGGCATTTGAACAACGAGGAGATGTAGTGGTCAGCGAAGAGGTGATCTCCGTGGCAGGTTTCTTTGCTCCATAGGAACCTAGCGTATCTGCCCATTGAGCCGCTTCTTTCGGATCAGTGAAAAAATGGGCCTTACCCTGGTGAATAGCACGGAGACGCGCCGGGTATAGCATACTATATGGTAGTTGTAGATCACGTAGGCGCCGTTTAACAGCTAGGAAAGTGGCACGTTGTTTCTGCGTAGCTACCGAAAAGTCAGGGAAGATGGTAATGCCATTACCATCGAAAAGTATGTTTCCCTTTTCTCTGGCTGCCCTGATGATGGCTTCTCTGACCCTAAAATGCAGCAGCTTAATAAGCATAGCACGTGGGGGTGCCCCAGGGGGTGAGGGGCGCAACGGAACCCTGTGGGCTCTCTCGATGGCAAACATAGTGGAAAAAACGTTGGCGCCAAACACTGACATCAGCCATTGCTCCATGAACTTTTCTGGGGCTTTGCCTTCTGAACCTTCCAGAAAGCCTAAGAAGCGGAGATTAATGCATCTCAGGCGGTCTTCCATATCTGTAGGCTTGTCAGACATATAATCTTGGGCCTGGTGCAGCTCCCTGACAGAGCCCTGTAAGGGACGCATGTCATCCTCTAAGTCTCCTATGCGCTGCTCTGCATTTTGCACTCTATGCCTCAGATTTTGCACATCATGCTTTAGGAATGACAGGTCAGTTTTAATTAAGTCCATCTGAGTGGTGAGGGATGCATGGCTGTGCTGTATACCCTCCATGATTTGTGAGAGAGAGGGCTCTGCAGGGCCTACAGCCACATCAGCGTTAGAATGGGATGCTGGGTCAGTGTCCTCTGGGGGGGAGAACAGAAGGGGGTCCTCAGGGCTGCTGCCAGGGGTATGCTGTGACTCACCCTTCCCTCGATGCTGCTGGATTGTCAGGGAGGTGGATGAATGGCCGTGCTTCAGAGCATGGAGCCTGCCGGCGCCATTTTGCTGCAGAAGACATGGTGGCAGGTGGCGGATTGAATCCCAGGGCTTCCTCCATGGCTGGACCGTATTTGACCATCGCCAGGTGTGCTCAGGAGTCTTGGGAGGCTGCTGAGATCGAGCATAGTTGTGGATGGCGGCCGGGCTAGCAGGATGGTTACAGGATCTAAGCGGGACGGACGGAGCTCAGGCTTCACATGTCCTCACATCCCGGTCGTTGGCCACGCCACCAGCTTTAGCAACATTACCTAAAGCGCCTCCCTCTCCCCTTTATTTCAATCCCACGTGCCGATCTTCATCAGATTGTGGGGCGGCTCCAGCAGGGATGATTGACAGAGTCTTTTTCTTTCCTGCTAGCTGCCTGCTTACATGACAGAGGCTTGCGGTGCAGCTCCCTGAAATTAAATGGCAGCAGCTCCTCTGGGGAGCCTTGCTCTATGATGAATATAAATATTTCTAGAATTTTAATACAGATGATACAACCGAATTTTAATGTAGAAAGCTTGTTTTTACTTTTGTTTTCTTTTTACACAAAGTAGACTTCCTGCAGTATTGTCTGGATGATCCATGCTTGCTTCGCCCATAGAACTCACACTGCGGTGTGGCGCAAATACCAGAATGTATGCGTACAATGTGTCAGCAAAATTCCCCCCCCATATGTGCATGCCCCCCCACACAATGTGCATGCCTACCCCCTAAGCACAAATTCACCCTCCTCTCATACAATTCTGCTTTCCTGTTGAAACCCCCCTCTCAGGACTAATCATTGCCCCCCCATCCCTCAAATCCCCACAGCTCAAATGCACCCCCTAAGAAAAAAATAATTCACCCCTCCTAGCACAAAGCCTCCACCCCCTAACATTTCCCCTTTTAGTACACATCTTCTCCCCCTCCCCCCTCCCCACTTCAAATCTTTTCCTTCCCAGAGCAAATTCCCCCAAAATCTTTCTAGCTGCCAAGAGATGTATCGTTCGAGCATTGATTTTTGGAATTTGTTTAGTTTATATAAATCTGCTAGCACATTAGTAGCTTTAACATGCGAGTCTGGCAGAAATGTAAAAATACACTATGTATACAGTCATCATTTTTACTAGATCTATTTAGTTTAATAAAGGTACACTTACTCTTTATATCAACAAGTAAAGTGAAGAATTAACTGCTTTCACAGTCTTATTATCTTTTGCTAGATCACATATTTTCTAATATAATTTATGTTATATAAATATAATACTAATTTTATGAAGGTACCCTATTATTTCTATGAGCTAGTGAAAAAAAACAAAAAAAGATTCCCTCTGGAGAAAAACAATATATAAAATGACCGTACAATGGCAATTTAAGCGAAGCTGTAAAATTATCAATTTTTTGAATATAGATAAAATCTTAACCAAAAGTTTCCTATTATATAAATATCAGCACAAGATTTTTCAGATGCTTTTGGAAATTAGAATATTTAAACAATACAAAAAATAAAATTAAAAAGCTAATGAAGGACATTAAAATTAACTTAAAAAATAAACCTAAATAAAATTAGCACATGAAGGAGGCAACGGTTTAGTTATGGAATAGTTCTTTCAGACTTGGGTTATCACTAGTGGGTAAAATGAATCATAACCACTTGACCTCCAAAAGATTTATCTCCTCTTCATGAACAGGCAATTTTTTTGCGATACGGCACTGCGTTACTTTAACTGACAATAGCGCAGTCATGCAACATTGTACCCAAATAAAATGTATGTAATTTTTTACCACAAATAGAGCTTTCTTTTGGTGGTTTTTGATCTGGGTTTTTTATTTTTTTAAACAAAAAAGACTGACAATTTTGAAAAAAAAAAAACAATATTTTTTACCTTCTGCTATAAAACATATCCAATATAAAAAATAAATAAAATGTCTTCATGAATTTAGGCCAATATGTATTCTGCTACATATTTTTGGCAAAAGAAAATCCCAATAAATAAAGTAAATCATACAGCAGAACTAACCCCATCATTTTAACAGTTTTAGAGAAGTTACATTCCCGGAATGCTGGGATTGCTAACTGTCACATTTACGTGTGTCCTCAACCAAACTGTCAAACCATCCAATGGCTGGTGTCATAACTGATCATGTGTGCAGCACAATGGCATTTGCAGATCAACCAGAAGCAGCTTCCTCGGCTCTAAAGGATAGGAGGGATTACTTCTGCTTTAAGGCTGTCAGCAGATCGGCTTCTACAAATTTGTATGTGCCTAAAAGTGCCTAAAAATGAAAAGCAACTGAGCATGTGTGGAGCAAGGTTAAAACAGAGTGTTACTGGATTTTAAACAGTATAGGCATTTTATTTTTTGTGTTTTACATGTTTGTTATGTTTTAGCTATACCTGCAAAATGGGCCAGCCTGAAGTGATCTAGCAGAATCTAATTTTCTGACTAAAGTTCCACTTTAACTGCAGTGGAGCAATGTAGCTGTCCGGGGATTTGAAATCCCTGCTTTTCTTACCATTCTTTCTAAAGGGCTTCCAGGACAGATATCTGTGCTGGTGCTGACCAATCAGAACAGCTCAACAGCTCCTCTAATCAGGCTAAAAACTACAAGGGCTACTACAGCTTTTAATATGCCACTGATCAGACAAAAACGTTCACAGCAAAAAATGCACATTTTCCCAAGTTTTATCCCATTAAGCAGTTGAAAGTACAGAAAAATACCTCTTTGAAAGTACAGAAAAGTACCTTTTAGGCTGGTCATACACGGTTTAAATCTCGGCCGGTTCAGCAGGAACTGGCCAAGATTAAAACCATTAATGGGCAGGCTGCATGTACAAGTTGATCGATCAACTTGGGTATAACCAGCCTTGCGATGATTGCTAGAGGCTGCTATAGCCGCTAGCAATAATCGCTGTCTTCTCCTGGCAGGGAACTTAATCCCCCTCATTTTTTTCCATCACTTTTCCATTCTATGCATTAAGGTGAAAAACCTCCTGTTATGCAGCGGCTCCCCTGAGCCCCCCTTTTACTCACCTGAGCCCCATAATTCCTACGACGGGAACAAGAACACCAGCTCCAGCCAGGGTGCCTCGAGTCCTGATTGGATAGATTGATAGCACCGCAGCCATTGGCTCCCACTGCTGTCAATCAAATCCAATGACATGGGCAACAGGGGGTGGGGCCTAGTCCTGCTGTCTGTGTCAATAGATGCAGCAGCAGGACTTGGAAGCGTGCCCGCATGGGTGTCCCGAAGGAGAGCGCTTCTCTGACGGGGCATTCAAGAAGAGGAGGAGCCACCAACGCTGCTGAGGGACCCCAGGAGAGGAGGATTGGGGCCACTCTGTGCAAAACCAGCTGCACAGCGGAGGTAAGTATGACATGTTTGTTCTTTAAAAAATAAAAAACGAGGGTTTAGTAACCCTTTCATACCTATTATGCAGCAACCTTGATTAAATCCCATGCTGCCTTCTTCTGCTCTGACGTTATCGGAAGCTTGGTTGTCTCTTCTGGGTTCAGGGGCAGCCAGCCACCGATGATATGTGCAGCTCCACCCCCTAGCCACTTTGTATCTCTGCTCCTGAAGCCTCCTGGGATATGTGACAGGGATATCCCAGGAGGCTGCAGAAGCAGAACATGTTATTATTGCTGGGCCAGAGGATCATATTAAAAAATTGTAAACAAACAAAAACAGTTTGGCATTTCTAACTTGCAGAGGGAAGGGAGGTGCAGGGAGGAAAAGAGTAATTTTAGAGTGTAGGAATATTGATGGCAAGTGTGTTTTATAAATGCAACAAATGATACCTGGATCTTCTTCATGAATATTCACACAGGGGGTGTAGCCCGACCATACGCAAATATGTGGCCCCACTGGACTGGGCATTTTTAAGCGGGGCCGCATATTTGTGTCTCCCTTTGTGCTGGGAGCATGCTACATGGTCCCTAAAGATCAGTCACTGTGAAGCCCGCCCCAAGTGTTTTCTGTCTCTGTGAATGGGTGAGACAGATACATTGTATACTTCTCTGTCCTTACAGAGATAGAAAAAAAAAGTGTGTAGAAAATTTTTTAAATAAATAATAATTAAAAAAAAAAAAACTAGCGCAAGGTTTGTTCTAGGTCAGCCCCAGGGTTAGTGTTTGGGTCAAGATCAGGGTCAGTATTTTTTGGACAGGATTTTTTGATTTTTTTTTGTAGTATCAGTGTCAGTGTGTTTTAGGCAGGATAATAAAAAGCAAAATTTGCACTATTGTTTCTGGGCTGCACTACGGGTACAAACAACAACTAACATAAACATATGTGGTATCGCTGGATCGTCAGGAGCAGAAGTTATTTTGGTTTGATCTTTGGTGGTAGGTTATGGTAGTAGCAAGAAATATACCATTTCCTTTTTAAAGGCCAAGGAACACACCAGACAGGTCAGGGATAAAGGTGTGGAGAAGTTTAAAGCAGAGTTATAAAAAAAATCCTAAGCTTTGAACATCTCACAGAGCACTGTTCAATCCATCATCCGAAAATGGAAAGAGTACAGCAGAACTGCAAACCTACCAAGACATGGCCGTCCACCTAAACTGACAGGTTGGGCAAGGAGAGCATTATTCAGAGAAGCAGCCAAGAAGCCCATGGTAACTCTGGAGGAGCTGCAGAGATCCACAGCTCAGGTGGGAGAATCTGTCCAAAGGACAACTATAATGCCACATACACACGAGCGGAATTTCTGTCGGAAAAATCTTGCATGGTTTTTCCGACGAAATTCCGCTCAAGCTTGGCTTGCATACACACGGTCACACAAAAGTTCGCTGAACTTTCGACCGTCAAGAACACGGTGATGTACAACACTATGACGAGCCGAGAAAATTAAGTTCAATGCTTCCGAGCATGCATCGAATTGTTTCCGAGCATGCGTAGGAATTTTCCGCGTTGGAATTGGTACAGACGATCGGAATTTCAGATCGGAACTTTTTCCGACCGAAAAATTGAGAACATGCTCTCAACTTTTGCTGGCTGGAATTCCGCCAGCAAAAGTCCGATGGAGGATACACACGGTCGCATTTTCGGACCAAGAGTTCTCATCTGACTTTTGCTTGACGGAATTTCAGCTCGTGTGTACGGGGCATTAGGCGTGCACTCCACAAATTTGGTCTTTATGGAAGAGTTGCAAGAAGAAAGCCATTGTTGAAAGAAAGCCATAAGAAATCCCTAAACATACAGCCAGAACTACAATGAGATGGTTTAGATCAAAGCATATTCATGTGTTAGAATGGCCCAGTCAAAGTCCAGACCTAAATCTAATTGAGTATCTGTGGCAAGACTTGAAAATTGCTGTTTACAGACGCTCTCCATCCAATCTGACAGAGCTTGAGCTATTTTGCAAAGAAGAATGGGCAAAAAATGTCACTCTCTAAATGTGCAAAGCTTGTAGAGACATCCAATGGCATCCCTAGGGGGGGACCAGAGAGGGCCCTGACCCCCCCCCCCAACATTATGCTGTGCCCCACCATGTGCCCCCCCAATTAAAAAAAAAAAATTATTTATTTTTTTTTTACAAAAAATCAATGTCTAAGAGGGAGAGAGTCCCCAACAGCTCCTGCGGGTGATTCCTCCCCCCTCCCTCTGCTTGCTGACACTGCATAATGTGAGCACTCATACAACCACGGCCGCCCGATCTGATCCTTCCCCTGCATCCTCATTGGCAGGGAGAAGAGCGAGTTGCAGGAAGGACTCCACCATGACTCTCAGTTACTGAAAAAACAGACTGATTTCTCCCATCCTTAGGACAGGAGAATCAGCCTGTAAATTCCAAGAGATGCCAGAGCAGTCAATAGCAGGGGCAGGACAGCAAGAGGAGGCTGGGAAACCCCACAGTGGCAGAAGACCAGGGCCCGGAGGCAAAACAACCTTTGCAACTCTGATAGTTCTCCCACTGCTTTGGATCCTTATATTTTCTTGGTATGCTGGTGACATATATCTCTTGTTTTCTGCCACCCCGGGGGACCCCAATACAGTAGGAAGGGAGCTCACTGCAGAACATGTGAAAGGGCCATTGTGGGGTCGTAGTAAAGGGCCCCAGTATATATTTATATATCTATAAATATCTATATATAGATATATCTATATATAGATATATATATATATGCATTTTATAGTTGCCCCCCTACTTTTGTCCCTGTCCCCCCATGTGCCCCCCCTAAATATGAAAGCTGGAGACATCCCCAAAAAGACTTGCAGCTGTAATTGCAGCGAAAGGTGGTTCTACAAGGGGGCTGAATACAAATGCACGCCACACACTTTTTAGATATTTATTTGTATATTTTTATTTGAAAACCATTTATCATTTTCCTTCTACTTCACAATTATGTGCCACTTTGTGTTGATCTATCACATAAAATCTCAATAAAATACATTTATGTTTTTGGTTGTAACATGACAAAATGTGGAAAATTTTAAGGGGTATGAATAATTTTTCAGGGCACTGTAAAAATACCTTGGTGTGCAGGATCTGGGCAAAAAAGTAATCTTCACTTTTAGTAAAATCTTTCTTTAAAACACACAGCCCAGTCCCCACCCTTAGAATACCCACCCATGCAAAATACTTTCAGCCTCTGTCCAAAAAAGTTTCACTGCGAGGTCTGCTTTACTTGTAAGTAGTTCCAGTTGGGTCATACATGAACTGAGCATGCCTGTTGCTTACACTATAAAGTCTTATGGATATAATCATACTTCTAGGGATGGCGGTGATCCTCATGAGTACAGTGCCATCCATAGGAACGAATAGGGTGTGTGGAGTGGGCACGACCCAGCTGTGACTATTTATTTGCAAAAGCTTTGAAGAACTGGGCCTGGATGAAGACCCGAGAGCGGTGCTGAAGGAAAGTAATTCATACTTGTGGGTAGGGGTAAGGGAGTTGTAAAGAATAGCTTCACCTAAAGACAAAATACTGTTTTCATGATAGCTTTGACAGTTCAGTAATTGAGTTTACTTGTTACCAGGAGTTATTCAACCACTTGAAGTCCACAGAAAAATTCTAATTTTAACCCTGTATAATGGCAAAAAAAAAAACAGTACCCAAAGTTGTCCATAGGCAACGTTAACCATGAATTACAGCTCTAGAATTTTTCCTCTCACATGATATTTATGGTGATATTTCACATGTGTGACACAACTGCCGTTTACATACATGTGTACACCTACATGCCTGTTGTAGAGTTGCTTTAATTTTTTTTTTTCACTACAATTTAATTGTTTAACACTTTTTTTCAGTTTAGCTTTTTTTTAATAAAAACAGTCCCCTATGTCAGTGGTCATCAACCCTGACCTCAGGGCCCACTAACAGGCCAGGTTTTATGTTTTACCTTGGGGAGATGCAGACTAGAATACTGCAATCACTGAGCAGCAAATGATATCACCTGTGATTTATTTCAGTTATCTTGCAAACTTGGCCTGATAGTGGGCCCTAAAGGACCGGGTTGATGACCACTGCCCTATGTGATAGTACTGTAAGGTGATGGGTTGTGGGTTGTCTTTATGGAGGCATTAGGAGTTTATTAGACCTCTAATATCACCTTTGCCCTCCACTACACCCAATCAAGCAAAGGTCATACTTGATTAGCTGCTTCCCTGGGCCACAGGAGCTGGGGAATTACAGCTCTGAACCAAGCTCTCTATCCTGATAAAGTTTACTGTAGTTCCGCTCCAAGGATATTATATATATATATGGAAATTATGCTACTGTATATTACTGATGTTGTCATTAGGAAGGTTTCATCCCTACGTAGAACAATTTAAGGATAGGAGTATATATAATGGGACTATGAAAACCTCTCCAATAGACAGATATACACAAAAGTGTGTGTGGAAAAGTTTACATGTCTTTATTACATTGGTATAAACATTTTTAAACCAATGTAATAAAGGTATGTAAACTTTTTAACACATTCTGTTGTGTATATCTGTCTATTGGAGAGGCATTCATAGTTTCATTATATATACTCCTATCCTTGAGTTACTGTAGTCCTGGGCTCACTGGAGGAATGGGAGAGCCCGAAGAACACAGCAGGCAGTGGCCGTGAGCTTATTTTAACTTGAAGTCCAGGACATTTTTATACAGCCTATAGATGACAAGCGGTTAAATAAAGAATGCATATTTATTTATTAGTATAATATAAAATATGATACACTGTATTGAACCCTTTAATTTTACAATGCTTTCGCTGTCTGTATATCCCTATTCAAATAGGACTTGTATTCTTTTGTGGGCTTGCTTCAAATAATGATTGTGAAGCAGAGACTGCCAAACAGCAAAGTTCAAAGTCAAGCTCAGGATTAAAAAAAGAAAGGTTTTTACTGGGTATAATACAGTTTACGTTAGGCTAAATTTCAGAACACAGTGAAATACATACCGTCCCACAATGGAAAGCTGTGTCTTACCTGGTATTGTTGGCCAGTACAAAGAATGAGATGGTCATAAGGCACTTTTCTGTCATTGGAAACAATCACAAACTTGGCAGCTCTGTCTATGCCAGTCATTTTACCAACCACAACATTAACCCATGATCGAAGTGACATCAGTGCGTAATCTTTATCATTATAACAGTGGCTGGGAAGAGAGAAAAGCCGTAAATGACATTTTAGCAGCTGACAGCAGGCATTAATTAGACATCTGCTGGTATAGTAGAGGGCCTCTAGTGGTTTAAGCCTGTTGTCTTCACTGAGCGTTCCAAAAGCCTATAGTAAGAGCTTGTTCATAATTCTGCTCTGTGTGGAATAACTGACAGCCATGAAATAAAACAGTCAATACCTCAAAAAAAGGCCACATGCAGCAACTGTTCCTATTCTTACTGATTTCTGATGGCTTTCATAGAAACAGAAATCTCTTTTAGTTTTAACATTTTGATTTTGTAACACTGATTATTATACACAAATGCCAACAAGTTACACTATTTGCACAAACTTTGTTCTGCTAAGAAGTTAGTTTGGCCTAATCTGAATAGGTCCTCATAAATAATTTTTAGGGCTAGCATACATGGGATTTTGAGATCAGTTAAGGTCACAGTGTGTACTATCTCCTGTAGCCTATATGGAGCTCCACAAATGGAGAGAGATTAGGACACGCCAGGTTTTTATTGCTGTCTCTGTCCCCGTTAGGGAGATTCACTTTCACTATTTGTCCTGGTGACCATTTTCACTGAAAGTAAAAGAAAATCCCAAATTTTTGGTGGTCACCAGAACAGGATAGGAGGGGAAATCTTCCAGTGGGGACATTTGTTGTGGAAACCCTAGCGACAGGGGGTTTAATCCTTTCTTATTTCATCCAAAAGCAGTACTTATGTCCGCTGTACTTACCTCCCTCCAGTGATGCGAGCTCCCTCACCTGCACTTTCATCTTTCCCTGGTACTTTTCTGGGTTCAGCGTCTTTGGCCATCCAGATGAGAAAACTCCCATACATACAGTATCTCACAAAAGTGAGAACACCCTTCACATTTTTATAAATATTTTAGTATATCTTTTCATGGGAAAACACTGAAGAAATTACACTTTGCTACAATGTAAAGTAGTGAGTGTACAGCTTGTATAAAGGTGTAAATTTGCTGTCCCCTCAAAATAACTCAACACACAGCCATTAATGTCTAATCCGCTGGCAACAAAAGTGAGTACACCTGTAAGTGAAAATGTCCAAATTGAACCCAAAGTGTCAATATTTTGTGTGACGACATCACAGAGCTGGTGGATTTAGAGACCTTGCGCATCTCCACCTTCCGTTTGAGGATGCCCCACAGATGTTCAATATGGTTTAGGTCGGAGACATGCTTGGCCAGTCCATCACCTTTACCCTCAGCTTCTTTAGCAAGGCAGTTGTCTTGGAGGTGTGTTTGGGGTTGTTATGTTGGAATATTGCCCTGCAGCCCAGTCTCCAAAGGGAGGGGATCACGCTCTGCTTCAGTATGTTACAGTACATGTTGGCATTCATGGTTCCCTCAATGAACTGTAGCTCCCCAGTGTCGGCAGCACACATGCAGCCCCAGACCATGACACTCCCACCACCATGCTTGACTGTAAGCAAGACACACTTGTCTTTGTACTACTTATCTGGTTGCCGCCACACACGTTTGACACCATGTGAACCAAATAAGTTTATCTTGGTCTCATCAGACCACAGGACATGGTTCCAGTAACCCATGTCTTTAGTCTGATTGTATACAGCAAACTGTTTGCGGTCTTACTGTAGCATCCTCTTTAGAATAGGCTTCCTTCTGGGACAACCATGCAGACCAATTTGATGCAGTGTGCAGAGTATGGTCTGAACACTAACAGGCTGACCCCCCCCATCCCTTCAACCTCTGCCGCAATGCTGGCAGCGCTCATACGTCTATTTCCCAAAGATTACTCTGGATATGACGCTAAGCATGTGCACTCAACTTCTTTGGTCAATCATGGCGAGGCCTGTTCTGAGTGGAACCTGTCCTGTTAAACCGCTGTATGGTCTTGGCCACCGTGCTGCAGCTCAGTTTCAGGGTCTTGGCAACCTTCTTATAGCCTAGGCCATCTTTATGTAGAGCAACAATTCTTTTTTTCAGATCCTCGGAGAGTTCTTTGCCATGAGGTGCCATGCTGAACTTCCAGTAACCAGTACGAGGGAGTGAGAGCGATAACACCAAATTATCATACCTGCTTCCCATTTACATCTGACACCTTGTAACACTAATGAGTCACATGACGCTGGGAGGGAAAATGGCTAATTGGGCCCAATTTGGAAGTTTTCACTTAGGCGTGTACTCACTTTTGTTGCCAGCGGTTTAAACGTTAATTGCTGTGTGTTGAGTTATTTTGAGGGGACAGCAAATTTACACTGTTATACAAGCTGTACACTCACTACTTTACATTGTAGCAAAGTGTCATTTCTTCAGTGTTGTCACATGAAAAGATATAATAAAATATTTACAAAAATGTGAGGGGTGTACTCACTTTTGTGAGATACTGCATGTACGGAAGTTAGTTCATCTCAGCACCAAGACATGAATAGTGGTCAGCAGAGATCCTAGTCCGAATTCACCTGAACTCTCTTGCCAGGAAGCTGTCACTGCACACTACCAATCATATGTGGCCAGGGCATTTCCCACCTCACATATACACACACCCCTTTTGTATGTCCAGCTGTGGGGTTGGCAATGCCTCGACTGCTTACAATTGGCAGTGTGCACTGACAGCTTCCTGGTTCCTGGTGGGATAGCTGAGGTAGAATCGGACTGGGATGCAAACAAGCCATCCTAGTAGTCAGTGACCTGAGTCTGTAGCTTTCCTCCAACTGTCTCTGTCTGCTACATTTTGCCACACATACCGATTTGCCAATGGAATAAGAAATGTTCATAAAAGAAAAAAAGAGTAAAGATTTAGTTCAACTGGTTAATTACATGAAAAGCACATTCTTGTTTATTTACAGTGCCTTGAAAAAGTATTCATACCCGTTGAAATTTTCCACATTTTGTCATGTTACAGCCAAGAAGGTAAATGTATTTTATTGGGATTTTATGTGATAGACCAACACAAAGAGGCACATAATTGTGAAGTGGAAGGAAAATGATAAATGTTTTTCAAAATATTTTACAAATAAATATCTGAAAAGTGAGGCGTGCATTTATATTCAGCCCCCCTGAGTCAATACTTTGTAGAAGCACCTTTTGCTTCACTTACAGCTGCAAGTCTGCCTTTTTGGGGATGTCTCTACCAGCTTTGCACATCTAGAGAGAGTGACATTTTTGCCCATTCTTCTTTGCAAAACAGCTCAAGCTCTGTCGGATTGGAAGGAGAGCGTCTGTGAACAGCAATTTTCAAGTCTTATCACAGATTCTCAATTGGATTTAGGTCTGGACTTTCACTGGACCATTCTAACACATAAATATGCTTTGATCTAAACCATTCCATTGTTGCTTTGCCTGTATGTTTAGGGACTTCTTATGTCTTTCTTTCAACAATGGCTTTCTTATTGCAACTCTTCCATAAAGGCCAAATTTGTGGAGTGCATAACTAATAGTTGTCCTGTGGACAGATTCTCCCACCCGAGCTGTAGATCTCTGCAGCTCCTGCAGAGTTACCATGGGCCTCTTGGCTGATTCCCTGATTAATGCTCTCCTTGCCCAACCTGTCAGTTTAGGTGGACGGCCATGTCCTGGTAGGTTTGCAGTTCTGCTATACTCTTTCCATTTTCGGATGATGGATTGAACAGTGCTCTGTGAGATGTTCAAAGCTTGGGATATTTTTTTTATAACCTAAGTCTGCTTTAAACTTCTCCACACCTTTATCCCTGACCTGTCTGGTGTGTTCCTTGGCCTTTATGATGCTGTTTGTTCACTAAGGTTTTCTAACAAACCTCTGAGGGCTTCACAGAACAGCTGTATTTATACTGAAATTAAATTACACACAGGTGTACTCTATTTACTAATAAGGTGACTTCTGAAGGCAATCAGTTCCACTAGATATTAGTTAGGGGTATGAGAGTAAAGGGGGCTGAATAAAAAATGCACGCCACACTTTTCAGATATTTATTTGTAAAAAAATTTGAAAACCATTTATAATTTTCCTGCCACATCACAATTATGTGCCACTTTATGCTCATCTATCACATACAATCCCAATAAAATACATTTATGTTTTTGGTTGTAACATGACAAAATGTGAAAAATTTCAAGGGGTATGAATACTTTTTTGAAGTACTGTAGCTGCACATGATTGGTTAACTGATGGGAATCTTCCCTTTTTTTTGTATGAACATTCTCAACCCCTTTATTAAATTCACTTGTATATGACCATTAAAGTATGCTATCAGCACATAAGTATTTGGTATTGTACACATTAAATTAGGGACTGGCCAGAGAGGGATCACTTTGACACAGGCGACCAGCTTGAATATGTATTGCAATGTATGCGATACAAGAATCCCTGGATTTTACACAAAACCACATCCGTCTGGTTTATTTTAAAAGTGAGAGACAGAATAACAACAAAGAAATCCAGAAAAATGCATTTCAAACAAGTTATGAATTGATTTGCATTTTAACGAATGAAATAAATATTTGACCCCTTCGTAAAACATGCAAATGCTCTCCAAGTCATTAGGGTTTGAGGCTGACGTTTCGTAACTCGAAGGTTCAGCTCCCTCCACATATTTTCTATGGGATTAAGGTCTGGAGACTGGCAAGGCCACTCCAGGACCTTAATGTGCTGCTTCTTGAGCCACTCCTTTGTTGTCGTGGCCGTGTGCTTTGGGTCATTGTTATGCTGGAATACCCATCCACGACCCATTTTCAATGCCCTGGCTGAGGGAAGGAGGTTCTCACCCAAGATTTGACGGTTTATGGCCTTGTCCATCGTCCCTTTGATGCGGTGAAGTTGTCCTGTCCCCATAGCAGAAGAAAAGCATAATGTTTCCACCTCCATGTTTGACATTGGGGATGGTGTTCTTGGGGACATATAGGTAACAAGCTGATATTAGGAGCAGCTTGTTACCTGACCTTTAAGGGAGTGCTCCTAATCTCAGTTTGTTACCTGTATAGAAGACACCTGGGAGCCAGAAATCTTGCTGACTGATAGGGGATCAAATACTTATTTCACTTATTAAAATGCAAATATGGTACATTTATAACTTTTTTGATATGCGTTTTTCTGGATATTTGTTGTTATTCTGTCTCTCACTGTTAAAATAAACCTACCATTAAAATTATAGACTGATCATTTGTCACTGGGCAAGCTTACAAAATCAGCAGGGGATCAAATACTTTTTCCCTCACTGTACACTGTATATATATATATATATATATATATATATATATATATATATATATATAAAATATGTAAATATGTAAGCTGTTTGGGTTTGAGCACAGACACCTCTCTATTTGTAATGAGTCCCTGGTCTACTTACAGTAATTTCATACCTACCTGCTGGATAAAAATGCTGTGTTCATACAAGTGGCAGAGAGGTTGTTTCCAGGAAGGCCATGGGTTGAAACAAGAGTGATATTGTTGAACTTGAGATGTGGGCTAAAAAAAAAAAATGCAATTAATTAACTAATACCATTAAAAAATGTAAACCTGCAACAAACCTGAGCAATTCAAACTGAGTATATGATGAAAAAAAAATCAGTAAATAGAGGTCACCCTCAGTGCAAATTGCATATCAAAATGATCAGAAAATTCAAATATATGGGCGGCTGAAGTTATATTCTTATTCTATATTCTTATATTCTTGATGTTTAATGAGGCTCAGAGAAGGGACAGGAATAAGTTTTTATTTTACATGAAAAGTCAATATTTGCATATAACTCCAGTTACTTTTAGATCTACTGATCATTTTGACACACAGTTTTCACTGAAGACAATCTTTGCTTATGCATTTCATCAGGCCCAGATTGAATTAGCCGTTATTGTAACAGTTCAATAATCATTACCAATAATCATTATACATTATTTGGTAACATTATTGTTTCATATACAGTACTGTGCAAAAGTCTTATGCCGCGTACACCCGATTGGACTTTCCGACAGGAAAAGTCCGACGGAATCTTTTCATCGGACATTCCGATCGTGTGTGGGCCTCATCTGACTTTTTTTTTTGAAAATTCTGACGGACCTAGAAATAGAACATGTTTTAAATCTTTCCGACGGAATCAATTCCTATCGGGAAAACCGCTCGTCTGTATGCTGTTCCGACGGACCAAAAACGATTCATGCTCTGAAGCAAGTACGAGACGTAAGCTATTGGCTACTGGCTATTGAACATCCTTTTTCTAGTCCCGTCGTACGTCACCGCGTTCTGGACGGTCAGACTTTGGTCGGACTTTGGTTTGACCGTGTGTAGGCAAGACCGCTTGAATGGAATTCCGTCGGAGTTCCGTCGGAGCAACCTTCGGAGTTTAGTACGCCGGTAAAATCGGTCGTGTGTACGCGGCATGAGGCAGGAGTGGAAAAAATGCTATAAATTAAGAATGCTTTCAGAAATAGAAGTGTTAATAGTTTATTTTTATCAAATAACAAAATAAAAAGAAAATTAAATTTGGTCTGTCCACATTTTGCAAAACAGGATCAATTCTGCAGTTCTTCTGCTGCTATTTTTCTGCACCCCAGTTCCCATGTTTTCGTGCATAGGACATAGGAACAAGGCTAAGCGACTCAACTATGCATGAAAACATAGGAACTGGGGTGCAGAAAAATGGCAGCAGGTGCTCTGGACTGATGAGTCAACATTTCAAATATTTGGCTGTAGCAGGAGGCAGTTCGTTCATGAAGGACTAGATAGCTGTGCAATAATGAGTGTCTGCAGGCAACAGTGCAGCATGGTGGATGTTCCTTGCAAGTTTTGGGCTACATTTCTGCAAATGGATTTGGTCAGGATCAATGGTGTCCTCAATGCTGAGAAATACACTCAGATACTTATCCATCGAGCCATACCAAGAAGGAGATGTGTGATTGACAATGACCCCAGACATGCAGCCAATGACAATTTAACTGACAATTTCGCGGTTGTGCGATGTTGTACCAAAACAAATTTAAAGCCCTTTTTTTCCAACAAATAGAGCTTTCTTTTGGTGGTATTTGATCATCTCTGCGTTTTTTATTTTTTGCATCATAAACAAAAAAAGAGCGACAATTTTGAAAAAAACACAATATGTTTGCTATAATAAATATCCCCAATATTTTTTTTTAAAAAAGCTAATTTTTTCCTTCGTTTAGGCCGATATGTATTCTTGTACATATTTTTGGTAATAAAAATCACAATAAGCGTATATTGATTGGTTTGCGCAAAAATTAAAGCGTCTTCAAAATAGGGGATAGATTAATGGCATTTGTATTATTATTTTTTTTTTTTACTAGTAATGGCGGTCATCTTCGATTTTTATCGGGACTACGATATTGCGGCGGACAAATTCAACACTTTTGACACATTTTTGGGACCATTCACAATTATACAGGGATTAGTGCTATAAAAATGCACTGATTACTGTATAAATGTCACTGGCAGGGAAGGGGTTAACACAAGGGGGCAATCAAGGGGTTAACTGTGTTCCCTAGGTGTGTTCTAACTGTAGGGGGGATGGGACTGTCTAGGAGGAGAAACAGATCGGTGTTCATACTTAGTATGAACACACAATCTCTCTCTACTCCCCTGAAAGAACCCGGGATTTGTGTGTTTACACACACAGATCCTGGTTCTCGCTCTGTCATGTGTGCCTAGCGGTCATTTTTTGTAAATATTTTATTATATCTTTTCATGTGGCCACACTGAAGAAATTACACTTTGCTACAATGTAAAGTAGTGAGTGTACAACTTGTATAACAGTATTCATTTACTGTCCCCTCAAAATAACTCAACACACAGCCATTAATGTCTAAACCACTGGCAACAAAAGTGAGTACACCCCTAGGTGAAAATGTTCAAATTGGTCCCAATTAGCCATTGTCACACTCAGTGTCATGTGACTAGTTAGTGTTACAAGGTCTTAGGTGTGAATGGGGAGCAGGTGTGGTAAATTTGGTGTTATTGCTCTCTCTCTCTCTCTCTCTCTCATACTGGTCACTGGATGTTCAACATGGCACCTCATGGCAAAGAACTCTCTGAAGATTTGAAATACTTGATTTGATTGTAGCCGTATTAGTGCAATTTTGACAGAGAAAATTGAGTACTGTCCGTGATACTTTTTTTATTTGCACTAACATACAATTTTTCAGGACAAGCTTTCGGTGATAAATATCTCAGAACACTGGCAGACTCCTTCCATAAGAAAGGTTACAAAGACAAAACCATCAACAACAGCATAAACACAGCCTTGAAAACCGGAAGAGAAAATCTCCTCCAATACACAGAGAAAAAAAACAAATAACCGAGTACCTCTAGTCACCACATACAACCCAGCACTTGAAGGGATCAAAAATATAATCAAAGATTTACAACGCATTATAACAGAGGATGGAACTCTGAAAGGAATATTCCAACAACCCCCATTATTGACTTTCAGACAACCATCTCAGACACAAACTAATCAGCAGGAAACTTCACTCTGATTATGAAGTCATAAATAATGGAAGCAAACCCTGCAATAAAAAACTTGCAAACTATGCAACCAGATCAATCTATCCAAAAGTGTCACACACACACAAATGGGACCTTCAATATCACGGGATCTTACAGCTGTACCTCCAGTAATGTTGTGTACCTCATCCAAAGCAAAAGGTGCAGCAAAGGATCTTATGTTGGTGAAACAGGACAGAAGTTGCAAGCTAGGATGAATTTTCACAGACATACCATCAAGGAACATAAAGAAGACAGTTTATGCACACCTGTGGGACATCACTTCTCACAACCGGACCACACTATAGAAGACCTCAATGATTTCGTTCTTAAAGGGAATTTCAGAACTATCCAGGAAAGGAAAACGTTTGAACTAAGAATGGTACTTCTTTTTGACATGAAAAATAATGGCCTGAATTTAGATATTGGTTTCCTTACCCATTATACTTAAGTTTTACGACTCCCTCTGTAACTAGTATCCCCCCCTCCATTCTATAGCTCTCCCTCTGTCTTATCTCACCAACTCTGCTGCTCTCTCCTTTCCCTCAGAGATGTGTTTTTTTTTTTTAACATTCTGCTTAAAAATGTTGTGAATCAGTATTGCTTGGACCTTGAAGAGGGGGACATTCCCACGAAAGCTTGTCCTGAAAAATTGTATGTTAGTGCAAATAAAAAAAGTATCACGGACAGTACTCAATTTTTTCTGACGATTTGAAAAAAAGAATTGTTGCTCTACATAAAGATTGCCTAGGCTGTAAGAAGATTGCCAAGACCCTGAAACTGAGCTTCAGCACAGTGGCCAAGATCATACAGCGGTTTACAGGACAGGTTCCATTCAGAACAGGTCTTGACATGGTCGACCAAAGAAGTTGAGCGTGCTCAGCGTCATATCCAGAGGTTGTCTTTGGGAAATAGATGTATGAGTGCTGCCAGCATTGCTGCAGAGGTTGAGGGGGTGGGGGGTCAGCCTGTCAGTGCTCAGACCATATGCCGCACACTGCATCAAATTGTTCTGTATGGCTGTCACCCCAGAAGAAAGCCTCTTCTAAAGATAATGCACAAGAAAGCCCACAAACAGTTTGCTGAAGACAAGCAGACTAAGGACATGGATTACTGGAATCATGTCCTGTGGTCTGATGAGACCAAGGTAAACTTATTTGGTTCAGATGGTGTCAAGCGTGTGAGGAGTACAAAGACAAGTGTGTCTTGCCTACAATCAAGCATGGTGGTGGGAGTGTCATGGTCTGGGGCTGCATGAGTGCTGCTGGCACTGGGGAGCTACAGTTCATTGAGGGAACCATGAATGCCAACATGTACTGTGACACACTGAAGCAGAGCATAATCCCCTCCCTTCGGAGACTGGGCCGAAGGGCAGTATTCCAAGATGATAATAACCCCAAACACACCTCCAATATGACCACTGCCTTGCTAAAGAAGCTGAGGGTAAAGGTGATGGACTGGCCAAGCATGTCTCCAGACCTAAACCCATTGAGCTTCTGTGAGGCATCCTCAAACAGAAGGTGGAGGAGCGCAAAGTCTCTAACTCCCACCAGCTCTGTGATGTCATCATAGAGGATTGAAAGACGACTCCAGTGGCAACCTGTGAAGCTCTGGTGAACTCCATGCCCAAGAGGCATGCTGGAAAAAAATCGTGGCCACACAAAATTGGACATTTTCCCTTAGGGGTGTACTCACTTTTGTTGCCAGCGGTTTAGACATTAATGGCTGTGTGTTGAGTTATTTTTGGGGGACTGCAAATTGACACTGTTATACAAGCTGTACACTCACTACTTTACATTGTAGCAAAGTGTCATTTCTTCAGTGCTGTCACATGAAAAGATATAATAAAATATTTACAAAAAAACGTGAGAGGTGTACTCACTTTTGTGAGATAGTGTATATAGAAATAGAACCACAGAAAATAGCGCACACATACAAAAAATACAAGAAGAGTAACTTTTAAATCTTACAAGGCTGCTTAAAAACACCTAATCTTAATGAGTAAATATGGGGATTTAGTCACATCATATATTATTGCTTGATTGGAATGGGATGCATAAAGAAGCTACAGCATTGAACCAAGGAGTCTTTCCCATTAGTCATGCTTTGAGGTCATTGTGTGGCCGAAGCGATCTGGTGAGCGCATTTTGTTATCACTTAGTGTGAAGCACTTTAAGCAAGTTTACTGAAGCACATGTGCATTTTATTTTTCACGGTGTTGGAGCATACACAAGAAGATTTGTTCACATATGATTATTATGGACATTTCTGATGGTTTATTTTATTGTGCACTTTATTAATCAGATACATGGTTGTAATGGAAATTTGTAAGTTCTGTATATAAATGTATTCTATGTATATGTATTGCACTCTGCCCTCACTGTGCACACGGCACTAATAATGTTTTCAGTACATGTTTGCATTCTTTCGAGTCCTGATTAGAATTAGTCTGCCTATGTAACGCCCCTTGTTACCATAAAATGTACAATTGTAATATTAATGTGATACCTACGTAATCATGTGTATAAAAAACCTTCAATTGCGTCATAATAAAGCACAGAACAGTATTTGGAAAGATGCTGAGCGTATCTTTTGTGTCTGTTCCCTACTGCAGTAGTTATTATTAATTTGGAACCACTAATCAATATGAGGATAGGAGTTGCCTATCACCAAAATGTCCTGGTCAGTGTATATTATTAACTTTATATTTGATTTACATATTGTTTCCTTTGCGCCCTTTATATATACGTTTTTGCATTGTTATAAGTCTTCCACTAATTTTAGGTGCAGCATTGGTACATAATCTACTAATTGTTTTTTTGTATTTTGGCGCCGACACCCAACACTTTCCCCCTCCTACACTATTCATAAAAAAGAAAGATAAATCCCACTTCTCTTAACCATGGGAGATACTCACCCCTTACATGGGACATGTGTGCTAGCTGCAGAATTCACTGCTTAAACTGCACTATGAAGGGACTCTTCCTAGAGCAACTAACTAGTGGACACTGACAATGAAGTACTGGTGTAGGAGGGTGGGGTGCTCCACCCCAGGGAGTATGGTCAGGACTCACTATGTAACAAATAAACAAAGGGTTGGGGGTGCACACCCTAAACCTGAATATCTAAAGTTGGTACTGCTATAGAGACCTATATATAAATAGAACCACAGAGGAAAAAAACTCTAAGACATGAATGAGCGAGTTTGGGGTGGAGGCACTTGACTGGCCTGCACAGAGTCCTGACCTCAACCCGATAGAACACTTTTGGGATGAATTAATGTGGAGACTGCGAGCCAGGCCTTCTTTTCCAACATCAGTGCATGACCTCAGAAACGTGCTCTGGAAGAATGGTCAAACATTCCCATAGACACTCATCTAAACCCTGTAAATAGCCTTCCCAGAAGAGTTGAAGCTGTTATAGCTGCAAAGGGTGGGCCAACTCAATATTGAATCCTACGGACTAAGACTGGGATGCCATTAAAGTTCAAGTGTGTATAAAGGCCCCAATACTTTTGACAATATAGTGTATTTTGCATTACATACAAAATAATAGTGTGCTAAACCCCCCAAAAATAATACAATATATGATGCAATATATGAAAATAAAAATCTAAATTGTTGTGTAATAGTCCACATGCAAAAACAGATGAAAATAAAAAAACTTCAGTGGTGAAAAAACATGAATTCTAATGTCCCCAAATTCCGTGACACACTCTAGAAAATACCGGTGATAAATTCCCTTGAGAAAATCACGTGACCTGTGACACAACGCGTCGGCAGGAGTCGGTGACAATACTTCCGGTGGCTCGCATCCTAGGAAGTGCAGTGACGAGGAGAGCTGTCCTGTTTTAAATTGATCTTACAAGGCTGTTTTACAACTATTAAAATGTTAGTGCATCCTTATAGAATATCCTTAATAGATTAAGCAATATATACAATCTTGCGCGATGATGATCTTTTCGATTGCTTTGAGAATTTATACTTGGAGATTTTGATTCCAATATATGGGGAGAAGTTTGCTGGATCCTGAATCAAACAGATGATTTCTGTCGTTCCTTGTTTTGGCTGATTTTCTGGATTATTACAAAAAAAGCGTGACTAGACCCAAGAGGGTCTTCCTTTGAGGTGAGCAAGCATTGCACACAGAGGTTGTGGTGGTGACTGTTATCCTCTTTATTACCTGTATTTTTTAGAGTGTGTCACAGAATTTGGAGACACTGAAATTCATGTTTTTTCATCACTGAAGTTTTTTATTTTTCATTTGTTTTGCACGTGGGCTATTTTACAACAACTTTTAGTTTTATTTTCATATATTGCATATATATTGCATCACATATTGTATTATTTTTTAGGGTTTAGCGTGCTGTTATTTTATATATACTTCTTTATTGGTGTCAGATCACTTGTCAATAGCAGCTGCCCCCACTTATTTAATATCACCATCCCATATCAGCGCTCAATACATTTATAGTGTATTTTGCATATACAGTATGCTGCATTATAGGTACCCTGACCTGTGAATCCAATCTAAGGATTTCATTTTTTGAAGTACTGTATGTAATGTAACATTTACTTTCTTTGTTTTGTAATGGTCCCCACTGGCTAGTGATTTTATTGCCGCATATCAGAAAAAAGCATATTATCTTAACTGAGTGTAATGCAAGTCAATCTATAATGCAGAAAACAGCGAAGCCTGATTTAACCAATTAAATTAATTAACTAACAGCTGATATTCATATAAGGGAAAGGAGTTAAGCACATATGATTGCTCAAGTAGATATACCTGCTCTCATATTTCTTGTTTACGTGCCGCTTTTAGAGGAAGGGTTCAAGGCAGGAGCACAATGCTGCTAAAACATTTACTGAGAGCACCTGCATTTTAGCAGCGGTGGCTAATTCCAGCAGGGATTTTATCTTGCTGCGGATACAAAAAAAGACAGAGAGCTGCTCAAAAGATTCTTTTACCGCAGGAAGGTATTAGGGTATCCAGGGAAATAAGTGAAATCGTTATTGAATTTCATTGCTTGGTGCTACTGAAGGGGATGTACATGGTATGAGAGCTAAATGCCAGTGTCCTTGAAATACAAAAGGTCACAGACGCGGAACGCTTTTGAATCAAATGAAACTGAACATACCTTCTCCTGGATTGATTGTCGTATGAAGGTTTCTTATTGATGAATGTATCACATCTTTCCATATGATGTTATAATAACTTACAGTACATCTTAATGCAGTGAGCAGAGTGTAACTGGAGATGATTTCTTAACATTGTTTCCCTTTACATTCTACACTGTCTTTAAAGTGTTACTAAACCCACAACGGTAAAATCAGTCTGTATATGCAGCAAAGCATGCTTGTTAGACGCACTGTGGAACCTAAGGGGTTAATCCTCTGCACTGTGCAAAAAGGCTGTTTGATCCGGTTTTCTCTGATCCTCCCATTCTTCCACTGCCCCCAATTCATCTCCTTATAGTACAGAGCCTTAAAAGCACTCTACACACTTGGAGCCCCTATCCAATTATTCACGGACCTTGCCCCCTCCACGGTGCAAAAAAGCCGCACCCTAAAGCCGCTCCTACAGCAACTACTGGACTGCCAAATCAAATATAGGTGGTCTTTTCCCTTCAGACTCTCCTTCACTTACAAAGGCAGGAATTACTCCTTCTCTAATTACCATGATGGCGAAGACCTTCTACTGGAATTGGGGATCATCTCTAGGGACCACCAACTTACACCGCCCACCAACCACCAGAACGGGGCTTTGTCCCCCATTTGGTCCTCACAAAGGCCCAGGAACAACGGAAGACTCCCATCACCAACCTGAGCGGATCCGTTTGACCCCCCCCCCACAAGGGGTCTTGCATCTACCTATGGGGAATCTCCCCCCATTGACCCACAAAGGGTACCAGGTCTGACTAAGACAAGTTGAGCCCATATGTGGAGGTTACCCCTTCAGAGGAAATTCAGGCTTTAAAGCCTAGACAGTTGCAGATTATTGTTGAAGTTATATGTTAAAATCTAATCTTTCTTCTTAAACAGGTTTCTTTTTCTGGACGCTAAACTAGATTAGATGAACAAGCTCACCACATGGAGGCGAGGTCGGCTGACCCCCTATGTTTACTATACAGGCAAAAAAGAGGCAGGGAGGCCTCAGGCGCACTTAGTGGACTTTAGCTAGGTTAACTAGGTTAAATTAACTAGGTTAATTTTTTGTTAACTAGGTTTTTTTTCTTTTTTGTTTACATCCTGCATTTTTAGGATTAAGGACTGAAGCTGAGGTGGACACACATGCCACTCGAGTGATCTTGCTTTCATTCTTGGATGACAGCAACCTCACACTTAAGTTCCCAGGATTCCTACTTGGGGTGGACCCTGTCCCCTAGGAGACAGGGTCACTGATTGAACTGTTATACTATATGCCAACAGTTATGTATTAGAGATTTCTCCAAAAATCACTCACTTTTTTAGTCAGGGTACTAGGTGTTATCCTGGATTCTCATGTCTCCTTTCGGCCCCACATCCAATCACTTTCCAAAGCTTGCAGCCTCAACCTCCGCAACACCTCTAAACTATGTCCCTTTCTAACCAATGAAACCACAAAGCTCCTTATTCACTCCCTGGTTATCTCTCGCCTCGACTACTGCAACTCCCTCCTCATTGGCTTACCTTTAAATTGACTATCCCCCCTTCAGTCCATCATGAATGCTGCTGCCAGACTCATCCACCTTACAAGCCGCTCAGTGTCTGCTCTCTGCCAATCCCTCCATTGGCTGCCACTCGCCCAACAAATTAAATTCAAAATACTAACAATAAGTTACAAAGCCATCCACAACTCTGCCCCCAGCTACATCACTAGCCTAGTCTGAAAATCCCAACCTAATCGCCCTCTCTGTTCGTCCCAAGACCTCCTGCTCTCTAGCTCCCTCATCACCTCCTCCCATATCCGCCTCCAGGACTTCTCCCGAGCCTCGCCCATCCTCTGGAATTCCCTACCCCAATCTGTCAGACTGTCTCCAAATTTATCCACTTTTAGGCGATCCCTGAAAACTTTCCTCTTCAGAGAAGCCTATCCTGCCTCCATCTAACAACTGCACTATTTTCTCCATTAGCTCATCCCTCACAGCTATTACCCTTTTGTATAACTTGAGCCTCCCTCCTAGATTGTAAGATCTAACGAGCAGGGCCCTCTGATTCCTCCTGTATTGAATTGTATTGTACTTGTACTGTCTACCCTAATGTTGTAAAGCGCTGCGTAAACTGTTGGCGCTATATAAATCCTGTATAATAATAATAACTTTTCTCATTCTCTTTTCTCTCCTTTCCTTTATTTATAGGGCGGTGACAGCCCCCTCCCCCCTCCCGATCTGGCTATACCTCTGTGGGCCACTGGAAATTCTACGTCCCCTGGAATGAGGACACAGACGGCTCCATATCTAGGTCTGAGTAAGTGTGCTCTGCAGAACCACGATGGTGGTTGACCACCAAACTAAATACACCATCATCACACATAGCGTACAGGGCTTCAAATCCCCCGTTAAGAGAACAAAAGCCTTCACATACTACCACAAACAAAAAGCAGATATCTTGATGTTGCAGGAGACTCATTTCTCCAAAACCTCAACCCCAAGATATCTCAGCACAAAATACCCACACTTTTATACCTCTTCGGGCCAGAAAAAAAAACTTGGTGTAGCCATATGTTTCTCTCGCAGAATAGCATTTGTCCCTACCACCATAAACAAGGATAAACAAGGTAGATATATAATGGCTGTGGGCCATATAAATGACCAGGTAACCACCCTAATTTCTTATTACGCCCCTAACACGGGTCAAATGGACTTCTTCCATAAAACGTCCGAAGTACTGCGCCCAAAAGCACAGGGACAGGTGATCTTAGGAGGGGACAGCAAGCTACTGTTAGACCAAATATTAGACAAATCATCACACAGTAAACTAATATATAAACGTGTACCTAAAAGTAGCGGTGGCCTAGCACGGCTGCTACATAACAATGACTTCACAGATGCGTGGAGAGAGGATAATCCCTCAGCCAGGGATTATACATTCTATTCTCATGTCCATCGTACATATTCCAGAATTGACCACTTTTTTATAGGGACCCCATTATTACCATATGTAATCTCGGTCAGGATACTTAACACACCATGGTCAGACCGCTCGCCGGTTAGGCTTTCTCTTTCCAATCTGTGGAAAAAACCTCATCCATCCCCATGGAGGTTAAACGCCACACTTCTAAATGAGCCGATAACGATAGCAGAAATAGAGAAAGATCTACCAGCAACAACTTCCCCTGTAATAAATTGGGCAGCCCATAAGGCCACTATTAGAGCCAAACTACACCAACTGGCGGCACGACGCAATCGATTTCGAGACAGCATAGTGACACAACAGGAACAGGCATTGCGGGACCTCCTGAATGAACAAAAATTGACACCACAGGTGAACATCAGACACAAAATAAATGAGGCCAGATTAGCCCTGAACTTAAGCCTTACCACACAAACAATTACGCTGGTCACGGCACAGATATTACACGATGGGTGATTAACCCACCACACTGCTAGCGGGAAAATTAGTACCCCGCCCCTATACATCAGCATTTCCTAAGCTATGACTAAGTAACGGACAGCTAAGTCAGAACCCAGAAAGAATAGTCATTGAATTCACAAAATTTTATGCCAAATTATATAGTACCTCAGAGAAAATAGGACCAAATAAAATGGAGGAATTCTTTAGACACATCCCTCTTCCGAAATTACAGAAGGAGCATTTAGAATGAATGGACCAAGCATTCACTGAAACTGAGATTGTACAAGCAATCAAGAATCTTAATCCCTCCAAAGCTCCAGGCCCAGATGGATTCTCAGGGCTATACTATAGGAAATTTCAAGCGATTCTGACCCCACATCTTTGTACCTTCTTTAATGCAATCAGGCAGGGCACAGCCCTTCCTGCCCAAGAAAATAAAGCATTCATACTTGTTCTCCCGAAACCGGGTAAAGATCACGGATGTTGTGAAAACTACTGCCCTATTTCGTTGATCAACACTGACTTAAAGATTATGACAAAGATCCTGGCGGTCATTTTTAGCTAATTACATCCACCCAGATCAGGCGGGATTCATACCGGGGGGCCAAACGACAGACCAAACAAGAAGGGTCATAGATATTATTTCCGCGGTCCACTCGGACTGGGGCGGGAGGGGCCCAAGACAGGGAAAGCTGCTATCATTGAATAATTAAAAATATTCTTCTTGTCTTGGGACTACGTCTTCTTTGTCCTGACCCGACTAGGATTCGGAACTCACTTCTTATCCACACTTAAAACTCTCTACAACTCCCCGACTGCAGCACTAACGGTAAAAGGCTATTTTTTAGGCCCAATTAACATCCAAAGAGGGACACGCCAAGGCTGTCCATTGTCCCCGCTACTTTTTGTGCTGACATTAGAACCACTTCTGATACAGATACAAACCTCCTTAGACATCAGGGGAATAGAATGTGGAGGCACGGAACACAAATGCATCCTTTTTGCGGATGATATACTGATGGCAATCTCATGCCCCATCACCACCCTTCCCAACCTATATGCTATACTTAAACCATTCTCCATAATCTCAGGCCTCAAAATCAACCATGACAAATCGCAGGCTATGAACATCTCCTTAGAAGATATCATGATTTCCACCCTAAAACGATCTTACAAATTCATATGGAAAACTGATACCCTCCCATATTTGGGAATCAATCTTACTCCATCTTGGAACACACTGTACTCCAAAAATTACCCTGTATTGTTTAAAAATCTAGGGGCAGACCTGACAAGATGGTCTACCCACCCACCGTCATGGTTTGGCAGACTACACTCGGTCAAAATGAACGTGCTACCGAGAATATTGTATCTCTTTAGAACACTACCAGTGGCACTAGCCAAACTAGATCTGAAATCATTCCAAACTAAACTCCTGTCATTTATCTGGGGGAACAAGAGGCCTGGGGTGAATATACACACGTTACACGCCCCCAAGGGAAAAGGCGGATTAGGCTTTCCAGATTTGTTACTACTACGCAGCACAGTTAGCACACATTACTAGATTTCATAGCTCGCGACCACATCCAATTTGGATGCAGATAGAAGTGTAAGGCACACCCAATCTCCTCCATTCTTTGGTTGTCTCCTAAGCAGAGACCCCCGATTTTATGTCGGGAACTTTCAGGGGTCTCGGGGGGGTCCCTCGGGGCTGGCGGGGGGCGGGGATCAGGGTACCGGGGTCACTTTTCAAAACTCTAATGCCCTGTACACACGGTCGGATTTTCAGACGGAAAATGTGTGACAGGACCTTGTTGTCGGAAATTCCGACCGTGTGTAGGCTCCATCACACATTTTCCATCGGATTTTCCGTCACACAAAGTTTGAGAGCAGGCTATAAAATTTTCCGACAACAAAATCTGTTGTCGGAAATTCCGATCGTGTGTACACAAATCTGACGGACAAAGTGCCACGCATGCTCAGAATAAATAGATGAAAGCTATTGGCCACTGCCCCGTTTATAGTCCCGACGTACGTGTTTTACGTCACCACATTCAGAACGATCGGATTTTCCGACAACTTTGTGTGACCGTGTGTATGCAAGACAAGTTTGAGCCAACATTCGTCGGAAAAAATCCTAGGATTTTGTTGTCGGAATGTCCGAACAAAGTCCGACCGTGTGTACGGGGCATAACTCTTCCCTTCTTCCTTTATTTCTTAACCTATCTCTCTTTAGGTACAATTACCTTTTCCTGCCATCCCTAATTGGTCTGACAAAAAAAACAAGGGTCCTAATGCTAAAATATAAGAATGTCAATTTAGCCTAGGCATAGACCCCACTCGAAAAACATAAATGTAGCAATAATATCATAAATGATATCTCAGAGGGCAAAATGTCAGTACCTTATTATAGAAAGTTTATATTTGTTATAAATTGTGGTGCTGTAAATATCACTACGAAACTGTTTACTTATTTTGTACTTCTGTTTTACTATGGAAAATCTTAAAAAGCTGAAATAAAAACCATTGAAACAAAAAGCACTCTACACATGCTCAGTTTGGTGTGTATTGCTAGAGAGGTTTTTTTTTTCTTGGTAGGGTGCATGTGATCAGCACAGGGGCCAATCCGTACTCTGCAGAGAGAGGGTCAGGGGTCCTGTAGCCTCATAGGACAGTCAGAAGAGAATGAAAATTTCTCCTACAAGCTTTAACCAGGCACTCATAGAAGTCATAAGACTGCTATATACTGCTGATGAAAAAATATATTATGCAGTTTATATTTACTAAAATAATTGCATTTCCATGTTGTGTCACCAGATATAGTGAATACAGGGTCCTGGGTATAGTAACACTATACCCAGGACCTATTGTGTGTACAGGGCATAAGAGTTATCATGGAACAAAAGTGTTTCTACTGAAGCTTTATCACCAATCCTGGTTTCCATAACAACCCAAAATTTTCAAAATCCAAGTCACAGGGATAGAAAATGAGGTGAAATCTTTTGAACAGGGGCACAGACAGCAAAACAAATGTTACAGGGGTGTCAACCCATCCCTATGCTATCCCAAAATCTTAAAAATTATTTTTTTGCTGGAGCTACACTTAAAAAATGTACCTGTTCCGACTTTCATACAAATTCAACCTAAGAACAAACCTACAGACCCTATCTTGTTTGTGACCCGAGGCCCGCCTGTATCCTATAGCGAGCAATCAGATTAGTGTTTAATGGCTTTACACCTTAGATCAGCCTTTCACAATCAGACTTCAGTGGAAGCCTGTTTTTTTTTTCCCCCAGCGGTTGCTTAG
This sequence comes from Lithobates clamitans, assembly GCA_037952925.1. NCBI lineage: Eukaryota > Metazoa > Chordata > Amphibia > Anura > Ranidae > Lithobates > Lithobates clamitans. The sequence goes on from JBBGZY010000049.1 coordinate 4,236,441, forward strand.
AGGTTCCTTGAGCAGTGGTAGATAGATATCCTGCCTGATGGTGCTTGAGTACCCCCAGCGTGAGGTGGTCTTTCTCCCACTGACAATCAATGTAAGGGGGTCCGTCTTCCACTAAACATCAATGCAAATGGATAATTTTCCTACTGTTTACCAATGTAAGGGGGCATTATACTGACCTCCAATGTAGGGTGACTTTTCCACTGGCCATCAATGTAAGGGAGGCCTTCTCAACTGAATACCAAAATAAATGGACTATACACTGACCACCAAATGTAAGTGGGCCTTTCTCCTATGGATTACAAATGTAAGGGAACCCTACCAATATAAGGGGGCTCTTTTCCAAATGTAATGTAAGGGGACATTTCTGTCATGTACAGGGGTCTGTACCCAGGGCCAGGAGAAGGCAGGGATGAGAGGGCAGCTGCCCCTGGGGCAGTCTTTTTAAGTGGGTGGAGGGGCACCGTGTGGCTGCACTGCCTTTCTATAGAGGTGCACAAAAGAACAATTGGCAGCTGCTGCTGCTCTGTGTCATTGAGCTCACATCGGGCTCATTACTGCCACATCTGGCAACTTCCTGCATGTGCAGTACTGACTGTATTCTGTAATATGCTTGGCTGCAGCTTCTTTCTGTGTCTCAGTGACATGCGGAAACAAGAGCTGGGACTAGGAAAACCACCTTTACAATTACAATTTACTGGGAAATCCCTCTTTTCCCGATTTTTATTTTCGCCGCCACTAGAGGTCCGCCGGCTGCCATTTTCCAGAAGACCAGATGGGTTAGAAACAAGGCTACAATGGAAAAAGAGCTGCCTCCCGTTTCCTGCCGTGCTTGGAGCAGTGCTGTGCCGGGCCCAGGCCCTGCCTGTGTCAAGCCTCCTCCCCCTCAGTCTCTATCTGCCATGTTAGTGTCTCCCAGTCCCGGCCTACTAATCAAGCCGATTCCCGATGCGGTGTGTGGTGTGTGGGCTCGGTGCCTGGACCTGTGAGGGGTGAGTAGAGGCCGCGCTCATCCTGGGCCGGTGTATGGGAAGGAGATGGGCAGCACGCCGGAGGCTCCCCGCATGGACATGGATGTGCCCCGGGCTCAGCATTGTACAGCACACCATATACCGGCCATGTGTGCACAGACTGCGAGCACCGGGAGAATGAATGGAGGGCCCACTTCATCACACTGCATGTGTGTACTACGACCCCCACTGCCAGGGACCCTTACACTGACCTACCCCTTGTCATAGAGGGACCCCTACACTCCACACTGACCTACTGTAAGAAAAGTCTGGCTAACAGATGCGCACCTGCACACAAGCACAGGCACACCAGTGTGTGTAAAAAGGACTTGTATTAGCGCACACAGGCACGCGCCAATGCGCGTGCATTGACACGCGCCAATGCGCACACACGTGCACGTCTGGGCGCCAAATAGTTTATTTAAGCTGAACACTGACACATGAGCCTTGCTGAGTGGTCTTTCAGCTAGTACCTGTTACCTGAATCTGATCTGTTCCTGTGTTTGACCCGGCTTGTACCTGAGACACCTCTTGGACTTCTGCCTGCCTTCCTGTGACCCCGGCTTGTGTTTTGACCTTGTCCCTGCTTCATGCTCCTGTACCGCGCTCCCAGACTGTGTACCGAACCTGGCCTGTATCCCATCTGTGATCCTGTCTCATGTTCCAGTACCTGCTCCGCTCGGCTGTTGATGACCTCCTGGCTTTTGTACCGACCACGACTCAGCCTGATGTTCCAGCAACACGGAGTTCCAGTCCTCGGTGCCCGTCTGGTAATCTGCAGCTATCGGACTCTTGCCAAGACCCGTCCTGAGCCACCTGCTACATCGGTCCTCATGCCACTCTGTGTCTTTGACTCCCTGTCATCTCTATCAGGGGTGCTAGACAGGAGGTGCAAGAGAAGCCCTCTCTACAGCTCAGTCTCCACCGGGTACGTGACACCTACGCCCGTCATAGAGGGACCCCTACACTGCATACTGACCTACCCCCTGTCATAGAGGGACCCCTACACTCCACACTGACCTACCCCTTGTCATAGAGGGACCCCTACACTCCACACTGACCTACCCCCTGTCATAGAGGGACCCCTACACTCCACACTCACCTACCCCCTGTCATAGAGGGACCCCCACACTCACCTACCCCCTATCATAGAGGGACCTCTACACTGTAACACTGCATACTGACCGACCTGAGGTGTAAGGAGGCACTCCGCTGGGGACACTGAGATGTAAGGAAGCACTCCACTGGGGACACCTGAGATGTAAGGAGGGACTCTACTGGGGACACCTGATGGCATCTGGTTGCAGGCAACGTGAAAAGTGACACACTCAGGGCTCCCACTGGTTCTGCATTATGGTGAGTTGAACTATTTAATTTCATATTACAATGTAATAATGCACTTCAATCACCCTGACACAATAACAACCATGGTGCCGGGATGATTGAAGCGCTAACACCAGGTGTTTGGAGTATCTTTATTTGCCAATTGTTAAACTTTCTGAAATACACATATTTCTATTGTGGTGTAGGATCTGGGCCTGCTTTCCCTCCATCCCTTTCTTTCTCCCTTTGTTTTTCCCTCCATTCCTCGTTCATCTCAGACTCTAACCACACCCCTTTTAAGTCACACCCTTAAAGCCACGCCCACTATTTCGCGTAAACCATGGCCATTTTTGGCGCCACATTTTAATTTGTCTATGCCACGCCTACAAATGCATGCCCCACCCCTAATTATAGTGTGACTCCGCCCATAGCCAAAAAAGTGTCCCTAATTTTTTTTTACAATGTTGGCAACTATGCAGATGTGGGGAGCTGCCTGTACAGGTGTGGGGGAGCTGTGTGTACATGTGTGGGGGTGCTTTGTGCATACAGGAGTGTGTGTAGGGGTGATGCATGTGTACAGGTGTGAGGAAGCCGTGTCTATACAGCAGTGTGTGTACAGGTGGTAGCTGTATGTGTATACTGGGGGGAGGGGCTCTTATGTCAGTAGGCTTAACAAGACCCCATGACAATACAAAACAAGTGACCTGGGTGAAAAATGGAGGGATGTTCTGCAATGTGTAGGGAGCATTTAAAAGCAAGACTATAGATTTTGACTTGGTACATGTGAGGCAGAGGGTTAGCAGAAAGAGCACTGCTGGACACCCAGGGGTAGTCACCTAGGCTCAGGAGAGGTCTGGTCAGAGTCAAAAAGGAGAGAGCCGAGGATTGGAGATCATGACCTCCTCTGTGAAAGGATCCTGCAGAATCTCAATGTTCAGAAGGTAAGGTGGCTGAAACGGCACAGTTTATGGGGAAGTGGCCTGATCCCATACATAAATGAAGGGTATCGAGTGCGATCACAAAATCATTTTAGTGGCTGATTTCAGAGTATACTTCCCCAGCTGTATGTACAGTGTGCATTCTGCATCACCTATACCAGAGCAGCTCCGAGAAGTCTTGGGACACTTCCAGCTAGTTGCAGTTATTGTGTCTGGCATTGATAAGTTAGCAAAGTTCACTCTAAATCAGATAGGACGCCCTACGTAGAGTCCGAAACATAGTGGGAGGCAGGAAGGGGGGCTTCTCAGCGCACAGTGCTTTCATGTAGGGAGGAAGGTACCATGTGGCAAGCTGTGCCTTCTTCCCCCTATGGGTGCTTTATTTGTTTTGCCTCTGACTGGTCCAGCACTATTTATAGTCACTGCAAGGAGACTGATACAGGCAAAAACACAGCAGGCAGGTCCAACGACATCACTGCTTACTTTTGGGTACACATGAAACCTAAATTGTTGGCCTGGAGCTGTGCAGTGATGCTGAAACAAGTGTGCTGGCAGCTGGGAGTGAGATCCCAGCTGTAAAAGACGATCAGGTGTCCACATCAGGTATGGGGGGGCGCAGTTTGGCATCTTCGCCCTGGACTCTGAATTACCTTGTCCCAACACGGTACCCACTGAGAAAAAGACGAAGGAGTTGCTGAAGACACAGGACTGCAGGAGTCACTGGAATTGCTAGAGTCACTGGAGACACTGGAGTCTAGAGGCACAGGGGTGCAGCTGGAGTGCACAGTGGAAGCATGCAGAGACACAAGAACATGGGGTACACTGAGGTATCCAAAACTGAGAGTGCAGGTTAGTTTTAAAGGCAAACAATTAACTTTGTATTCTTTGCATTGATTGGCAGGAGGAGTAACAAGAAACGAAGGATGAGAAAAAATTTTTTTTTAAAACAGAAAACGGAGAAAACCTATTTTAGACAAGAGGTTTAAGTAAAAAGACATGGAAAGAAATCAGTAGCTTGCAATGTGGAGGTAGATAAAGTTTGCAGCCAACTGAGTTTTTTTTTTTTTTTTTTTTTTTTTTTTTTTTTTTCTTTTGTTTCTTTTTTATCCACTTCAGCGAAAGTTTTCCGAGAGACATTATTTCAACTTTGTGTCAAACTTTATCTCTTCTCCTTTTTCACATCATTGTGGATTATTTCCGTCACATCTTTATTATTTTTCCTTTCTAGGATATTCTTAAATATTTTTAAAAACCGGCGACAAAACGCCTTCTATAATTATAAACCCTATTATTATCTTAGTCTCTCTCAGTCCCTCTTATTTCCCCCCGCCCCCCCTCCCCCTCCCCCTCATCCCCCCCTCCCCCTCCCCTGTGTCTGGTCCGTTCCTTTATGTTATTTATTTATCCACTTGGCTCTGCACCTGTTCTTTCTTTTATCCTATCTAAATAAATATCCGAGACTTTGTAGTTTTTCCAACTTTCCCATCTACTATTATCCCCTTTCTCTCCTCCTTCCATTTTGTAGTGATAATCTATTTCCTTTAGCCAGTCTCTAATGTCTGGTTTTCCACTTTGTAGCCAATTCTTGGGAATTAAGGCCTTGGCCGCATTCAGGAGGTTAGGTATTATTGATTTTCTATATTGTTTCTTAGGTTTATTGTAGATATGGAAGAGGCAAGTCCAAATATTTTGTTCTATTTCTTCTCCAGTTATTTCCTTTATGTTATTTAACACTTCCTTCCAGTACTCCATTATTATTGGGCATTCCCACCATATGTGTGTGATCGTTGCTATTTGGCCACATTTTCTCCAACACAAGGAGGTTCTATCTTGATGGAATCTGTGTATTCTTACTGGGGTCATATACCATCTTGATACTAGTTTATAATTCATTTCTATGGTCTTCATGTCCCAAGCCTTATTATATCCCATTTCTATCATTTTTTCCACTTTTTGGTTATCTATTTTTAAATTCATTTCTTTTTCCCATTGATTTATATATTCTGGTCTTTCTTGTGCTTCCAAATCTGTCAGTATACTATAAATTTTTGATGTTCCGTTTTTTAATGGTGTTTCATTGCTACATAGCTTTTCCAGTGCAGTTAATTTTGTTTCATCTCTCAGTGGGTGTGGTATTGTGCTTACTAGGTGCCTTAGTTGAGTATAATTCCATTCATTCATCTTCCATCCATTCCTTTCCTCTATTTCTACTCGTGTTCTTATTTTGCCATTTCTAGTGATATCTTTCAGTCGTGGGTTACCTATTCCTTGGATTTCAAATATTTCCCTCCCAGGGGTGAAGAGATTCGATCCTGTGAGTGCTAATAGTGGTGAATTATATTTCCATTCATTCTTTAAGTGAATGGTGTCCCAAATTTTAAATACATTTTTTGTTATTTCGTGCGTGTCGGTGTCCAATAGTCTATATTTCCGTGGAATCCAAATATTCTTATGTAGTGTGGCTCCACTTATTGTGTTTTCCATTTCCACCCATTTTTTTTCATTTTTCTCATTTGTCCACTCTAACATTCGTGTTAAAACTATGGCTTTATAGTACCTACTTATATCTGGGAGGGCAAGACCCCCATGCTCCTTTTTCCTTGTGATCAGCGTGTATTTAATTCTTGGTTTTTTATTAAGCCATATGTATTTTAGCAGGATTGTTTTAATTATTTTAAAAAAGCTCTGCGGGATTTTTACTGGTAACATCTGTAATCTGTAGTTTATTTTAGGTAATATCGTCATCTTAAACATATTTATTCTTCCAATCCATGAAAGTGGCTGTATTCTTAACTTTTTCATTTCTTCTTTGACCTCATTGATCAGTGGAATAAAGTTTGCCTGATAAATTTTTTCAACTCTAGGAGTTATTTTAATTCCAAGGTAATTTAGTTCTTTTACCCAAGTGAATGGGAATTCTTTTTGTAAAAACTGAACTTCCTTTTTCTCTAGACCTATGTTTAATATTTCCGTTTTTATTGGATTAATTTTGAAGTTTGACAGTTCTCCGTATTTTTTAATTTCTTTCAGTATGTTTGGGAGTGACACTCTTGGGTTGGATACGTACATCAAGATGTCGTCCGCGTAGGCAGCGATCTTATGCTCTTTTCCTCCTAGTTTCGCTCCTTCTACCTCTTTGTTATTGCGGAGTGTTGCTAATAGTGGTTCTAAGGCCAATACATATAATAGTGGAGACAATGGACAGCCTTGCCGTGTTCCATTCTGCATCTTAATTTTTGGAGAGAGTCTACCATTTACTTTTACGACTGCTGTCGGGCCATTATACAAATTTGTTATCCACTTCATCATTTTTGTCCCAATACCCAAGTGCCGCAATGTATCCATCATGAAACCCCAGTCTACCCTGTCAAATGCTTTTTCTGCATCCAATGACAGGAATAGAACTGGGGTCTCATTCTGCACCTTCTTGTGCAACATCAATAATGATTTTAGGCTGTTGTCCCGCCCCTCTCTCCCCGGGACAAAACCAGTTTGGTCCGGGTTGATCCACAGTGGGATTAGTTTTTTTATCCTAGTGGCCAGGATCTTGGAGTACAGCTTCGTATCAGCGTTCAATAGGGCTATTGGCCTGTAACTTGAGCAGTTAACTTTGTCTTTCCCTTCTTTTGGTAGTATTGTAATATGAGCTAATAACGATTCACTTCTTATTTCTTCATCTTCCCCTAAGGAATTCATATATTCTAATAGTTTTGGAGTCAGCTGTTCTTCAAATTTTTTATAGTATTTGACCGTAAACCCGTCTGGTCCTGGGCTTTTTCCTACGGGAGTTTCCTTTAATGCCAGTTTTACCTCTTCATGCGTAATATTTTTTTCCAATTCTTCTAGTTGGTCTATTTTTAGTTTTGGTAAGTTTGCTTTTTTTAAATATTCTTGTATCTTCTTTGTTCTTGTATTCACTTCTTTCCAACTTTCCTGTCCTTTTATTGCATAAAGGGAGCTGAAGTATTTTTGAAATGTTATCGCTATATCTGTAGTTTTATTTACCACTTCTCCTTTTTCATTTTTGATCTTCTCAATGTAATTCAAAGACTTCTTTTTTTTTATCAGATTTGCTAGGTATTTTCCTGGTTTATTACCCCATTTATATTTTTCTTGTACTACTCTGTTGTAGTCCTTCCTTTCTTCTTGTTCCATCCAGTCTTTTAATTGCTCTCTCTTTTGAGATAGTAGGCCGAAGATTTTGTTGTTTACTTGATTTTTGTGTTTTCGTTCCAATTCGTAAATTTCTTTAATTATTTGTTGCATGTTTGTTTTCCTTTCCTGTTTTTTTCTTGCCCCTATAGCTATTAACTTGCCCCTAATAACAGATTTATGCGCCTCCCATATTGTTGCTTTCGATACCTCTGGTGTATCGTTTTCTTCAAAATATCTTTTAATTTCTTCTATGATACTTTTTTCCGTCTCACTGTCTTCTAATAAAGTTTCGTTGATTCTCCATGGACCCCTTTCAAGGACTTCTCCTTTTATTTTCATTCTCAAGATTACTGGGCTGTGGTCTGAGGCGGTTATTATGCCTATTTTTGTTTCTTCTATTTCTTCCAAGTTTCTATGTTCGACCATGATGTAATCCAATCTGGAGTAAATTTTGTGTACTGTTGAATAGAATGTGTAGTCCTTTGTGCTGGGGTGCTGAATTCTCCAAGGGTCTATTAGTTGCTGTTCATATAATGTTCTTTTTAATTTCTTTAGTTGATTTACCTCTTTGTCCCTTACTCTTGAGGTACTGTCCATTTTATTATCCATGCTGAAGTTGAAGTCTCCAGCTAGTATTAATTTTCCTTGCTTGAATTCCATTAGTATTTTAATTATATCTATCAAATATTTTTTAGGGTTCTTATTAGGACAGTAGACATTGGCCAATGTATATTTTACCCCGTATATAGTTCCTGTAATAAAAAGATATCGACCCTCCGGGTCTATTTTCCTTTGATCTATTAGAAAACGTACATTTTTCCCTATACCGATGGCTACTCCTTTGGCCCTTCTTATTGGCGAGTCTCCTTGATACCATGTTGGTATGTTTCTTGAATAAATTTTGGCACTTGAGTTTTGGGTTATATGCGTCTCCTGTAGGAAAATTATTTCTGCTTTACTTTTTTCAAGTTCTCGGAGGATGATGTTTCTCTTCCCTGGGGAATTTAGTCCTCGGACATTGTAAGAGATTATTTTTATGCTGTTTACGTTTTCCATTCTTGTGCCTTTTCTTCCCCGCCCGTCCTCCGGCCCTCCCCCCCACGCGGTCCCCCTAGGAGACCGGATGGAGGGGACACCCAGCGGACGCACGGGGTCTCCTCATCTCTTGTCTCAGAATAGGTGTGCCTATGTAACCACTCATGTGACTCAGACCTCTCCCTCCCCACCCTCCCTCCCCCTCCCCTCCCTCCTCCCACGCTCCCCCTCCCTTTTTTCTGATATGGGTTTTTTACCCCCATATTCTCTAGAGCTGAGAGCATTTTACTTTGTTTTGTGGGGCACGCTCTGCCCCCTCTGCTCTATTTATTGTGAGGCGGAGCTCTGTAAGACACCCTATTCCCCCCCTGCCTAAGCACTAATAGGGCGACCCCCTGTCCACTCCGTGAGTCCCTGTCTCCCTCTCCCTGCATTTTTTGTTGTGTTTTACCAATCCTTTCACTTTCCTTTTTTCCCATCCCATCAACCCCAGCCCCCCCCCCCCCCTTTCCACTCTAAGGCCCCTTGCACCGTTGTATGATATTTTCTCAGATATTAATTTCCCCGAGAGTCCACATCTTGATGTCTGATCCTTGAATTTACTTGCCACTGTAGGTCATCTCTTGCCGTTATTCGCTCCTGACTATTTGCATATTTTTCCAGTTCTGGGGAGGGGATTTCTAGTTTGTTGCAAAAGTCCGGAATCTCCTCTACATGTCTTAGTCTCGCACTTATTCCGTTTTTCCTTGCTATTAGACATGCTGGAAAACCCCAGTTGTATTGAATTTCTTGCTCCCGGAGGATTTCTAATAATGGCTTTAGTATCCGTCGTCTTTTCAGCGTTTCTTGAGATAGGTCTTGAAATATTTGTAATTTACCTCCCGCAAACTCTATTTGTGTTTTCCTCTTTAGGTTTATCCAGATCTGTTTTTTTTCTTCCCATTTTTCAAAGCGTACGATTACATCTCTAGGTGTTTCCCTTGCGAACCTTTGAGGTTTTTTTACTCGAAAGACACTTTTTATTCCTATTGTGTTAGTTGTTTCCTTTCCCAAGATTTGGTTGAAGAGATTGTTCATTTTTTCTATTAGATTTTCTGCTTGTTCTGTTTCCGGTAACCCACGTATTCTCAAGTTTTTCTTTTTATCTCTATTTTCTTGCTCTTCTATTTTATATGATTGTTCCTGTTGTTCCCATTTTAATTTCTTTATTTCGTCTTCTAGTTCCTTTATGTTTTTTTGATGTAGGTCCACTTTGATCTCTACTTCTTCCACTCTATTTAACATATATCCCATGTCTTTATGGAGTATTGACATCTCTGCTTTTAGGGAATTCTCTAGTGCCGTGAACATTTTTTCCATATCCTGTTTTGTTGGCAACTGTGGCCCTTGTTGTCCTTCCTCCTTTCCTCTGTCTTCCTCTCCCATTTCTGGCTCCATTCTGGGTTCTGAGAGGTGGCTGGTTTCTGTTTGTACTTTATACTGGCCTTTTTTATCCTTGTTGTCCTTCTCTTTTGTATCTATTTGTCTGCCCTTTGAGCCTACTTGTTTCTCTCCTTCTCCGATTCCTTGCTGTATATACCTGTTCATAGGGCCTGGACTTGGGCCTAGGCTGGTCCTAGGTGATTTTGGTATTGCTCCCGCACTTCTTGTTGTTTTCCCCTTCATGTTTGTTTCTATGGCTGGATTTATAAGAACTTCAAAGCTGCCTTCCAGAATACCCCTTGATTGGGGTCTCTTAATGATGAAAAAATCTCCCAGCCTTTTTAAATTGACTTATTTTTACTAATATTTCTTTTATTTCGTTCTCATACCCGGCATCCTCCCCACAATCCAATAATAGAAATAATTAATGAGATATGAGTAGTCCCCGTTTTCCAGAAGTTATGTTACTACCTTAAGTACATTAAGCATTCCTTGTTGCTGTTCAATTGTTTAAGCGTATTTAAGCTGAAAAAAAAAAAAAAAAAAAAAAGCGCTCAAAAACGCTATTGCAAAAATGCTGAAAAAAGCTGGAAAAAGTTAAAAAAAGAAAAAAAAAAAAAGTCACTGCAAAGACACCGGCGTCTTCACAGCGCTTTTCCAGCAGCCCGTGTGCATGGGGGCCCAGGTGCTCAGCAAAATAATTCAAATATTTTAGCGATATAATGCAATCTAATTCAAGTATTCAGCAAGATGATTTATATATTCAGCAGTATAGTTTCAGTATGAGCTTATATGTTCCACATTTTTGTTACTATGAAATTTCTTCTTATTCTGTAGTTTGTACTATCAAACCTATAATTAGTACCATTTGCAAAAAAAAAAAGAAAGAAAAAAAAAAAAAAAAAAAAAAAAAAATAAAAAAAAAAAAAAAATTCACAAGAAAGGGAGATACTGCAGCAGCAGCAGCAGGCAGGTGGGGGCTGGGAGACAACTCTTCCGTTGGCTTGTCTTTCTTTTACTTTCTCCTTCTCTTCTCCCCTGTTCCCCCCCCCCCTGTTTTTATTGTTTTTCTTAGCTCACTTGATTCTACTTTTTCAGCTCTTTCACCTTTTCCCCTGCTTGTTCACTTCAAGACAATTGCAATAGAAGAAAAGAGCCAAAAGAGGAGGAAGAAAAAAAAAAAAATGCTCAAAAACGCTCAAAGACGCTATTGCAAAAACGCTGAAAAAAGTTAAAAAAAAAAATAAATAAATAAAAAAAAAAAGTCACTGCAAAGACACTGGCGTTTTCACAACGTTCTCCCAACAGCCCATGTGCATGAGGGCCCAGATGCTCATAAAAATAATTCAAATGTTTTGGCGGTATAATGCAATCTAATTCAAGTATTCAACAAGATGATTTATATATTCAGCAGTATAGTTCCAGTATGAGCTTATATGTTCCACATTTTGTTACTATGAAATTTCTTCTTATTCTATAGTTTATACTATCGAGCCTATAGTTAATACCATTTGCAAAAAACAAAAACAAAAAAAGACCAAAAAAAAAAAAAAAAAAAAAAGGATCACAAGAAAGGGAGATACTGCAGCAGCAGCGGCAGCAAGCAGGTGGGGGCTGGGAGACAACTCTTCTGTTGGCTTGTCTCTCATTCACCTTCTCCCTCTCCCCTGTTCCCCCCCTGTTTTTATTGTTTTTCTTAGCTCCCTTGATTCTACTTTTTCAGCTCTTTCGCCTTCATTTACTTTCGCTTTTTATTCCATTTTATTTCGTTTTATTTCAATATGTTCATTCCCTTTCCCTTTCTTTTGTTCTATTACTTTTCCTTTGCCTTTTCACTTCCAGACAATTGCAATAGAAAAAAAAGCCAAAAAAAAACAAAAACGGTACTTATCTTTTAGTTGTTGTTGAAGTTGGGACAAAAAGGGACACTCACTACAGCTTGTTGCAGTCAGACGCAGGTACAAACTTCCTCTGGCTTACACCACAAGACAGCTCGGTGAGTGATGAGCAGGGGGGGCGGGGAGGGAAGCTACCTTCACCTTCTCATCAGGCCGATCATTCCTCTCAGCTGCAGGGAGAGGGCTCTCAGGATCCTCACGCCGTGCACAGAGCCATTACCAGGCTCCTCCCTCTGCAGCCAACTGAGTTAATCTTAGCAGTGATTACATAAGGTCTGATATAGCGCATGGCAAACTTCTTGGAGGGAACCTTGAAACAAATGTTCTTGGTGGCAAGCCACACTTTGTCCCTGGGTTGGAGAAGTGGAGATGGTTATTGTGAGCAAATTCTGCCCAAGGCAGGAGTGTAATTTTGATATGATGGGCAGAGCCCAGTAAGAGATATCAGCCACTTTAAGGGTGAGCAGTTCTTAGTCCATGATAGATTAATTTTTCTTTGCTAGAGACAATTTTCAGAACAGAAGGCTTAGTTGCGCCTAGCCCCACAGGGGGTCTGGAATACAATGGCTCAAATTCCAATGATGCATCAACCTCAATGCAAAAGGTTTTAGTGATGTCCGGGTGCATTAGAGCAGGACTTCACTAAGAAAGGTTCCCCTCAAGGCATGGAAGGCTTCAACAACAGAAGGCTCCTACTTGAGGTTGGCATCTTTCTGGGTGAGAGTGGTAATGGGAGAACAAGAATGAAGTACTTGTTGATGAACTGCCAACAGTAGTTAGTGAATTAAAAAGTGTAGCTGTGTAGCTTTGGGACCGCTGGCCAGGGGCCACTTGGAGATTGCTGCAACTTCCTCATGGTCCATGGAAAGACCATCCTTAAGTCTAATACACACTAGCAGTTTTTTTTTTTCTTTGTTCAACCCAGCAAGGCTGAATGAAAAAAAAATTGACAACTCAGGAGGAGCCGCTGTACTAACTATGCAATGTTGGTACAGTGATCTTCCTGCTGCACTATTGTGTTTTAACAGGGGCACTCCCCCCCCCCACCAGAACACTCCGGTGGCTGAGAGCACTGATGGGAGACGATCGGCAGACCTTTTTTGGTCATGCCCCTTCAACGAAACAGCCGGCTTCTGTCTGACTGGCTGCAGTACACATGGGCCGAATGTCGTCCAATTTCTATTGAACCAACCGATGCTGTCCGACATTCTGCCTATGTGTATTAGGCTTTAGAGACTGTATAGTCCAGGAAAGACACCTGTGGAAGTTCAAAAAGGCATGTTCCAGCCTTAGCATAGAGTCCATTTTCATATAGTTATTGCAAGACTGAACAGACATAAGATCTATGTGTGTGTGAGCTGGTCCAAGGAGAAAATTACTATATTGTCCATTATTATTTTTGCACACTCAAAGAGGAGATGTCAGAAGATTTCATTGACAAACAAATGGCCCCTGCCCCACCTATAACTGGCCTTCACAGCAAGGAGCACATGGAAGGGCTATCACATGAAAGACAAAAACAGAACATTCCATAGCTCAACTCACCAACCAGTCTGCCAACTGACCAAATTAACCTGTACAACAGTCTGCGCTAAAAACAGGGGTTTAGTTAGCACGCATTTGCAAACGCATGCATAAGCTGCAAGGCCTCTTCACGGCACCTTGTGTATGCTTGCAGTCCTAAGGCTACTAAATTTATGAGTATCTCCACAATAAGGGACTTTCAGGGACTCCTTGCTGTGAAGGCCAGTTATAGGTGGGGGCAGGGGCCATTTTTTTGTTACTAGTGTATATTTGGTCCGGGGACACACTGTACACCTTTGCTGCCATTGTGCTCTTGCTGGGTGTCCAGTATGCGATTGGGCTACCTCCAGGCCTACCTGCCCCTCATCTATCCATTTAATGCATGTGCTTCCATTGTGGAGAAGCTCATAAATTTAGTAGCGTTAGGACTGCAGGCATACACAGGGTGCCGTGAAGAGGCCTTGCACTTTATGCATGCGTTTGCAAATGCGTGCTAACTAAACCCCTGTTTTTAACGCAGACTGTTGGACAGGTTAATTTGGTCAGTTTGCAGACTGGTTGGTGAGTTGAGCTATGGAATGTTCTGTTTTTGTCTTTCAGAAGATTTCATTGATAAAGTGCTAGAGGCATGGGTGTACGCAAGGGGTGTGCCTGGGCACACCCTAATGCGGGAGTTGGCAACCCATTAATTGTGGGCAGGTGACAGGTAAGCCGCGATCCTTACTTGCCGACCCCCAGAACCTGGACAGGATAGGCGGCTGGAGTGGAAATTAAGGGACCGATCTGTATTTTCTTCTGCAGCAGCTGAAAGTAGGCTTCTCCTCCTCTTCCTCTCGCCAATATTCAGCTGCCACAGGAGGAAAATACAGGGGATTGGTACCAATGTATGCCACCCCTCTTGTCCCAGTTCCTTTTCTTTCTGCTGCCCAGGTCCCCCTGTGTGATCACCTGCTCCCCCTCATTGTTTTAGGATGATAAGTGGGGAAGAACCTGGTTAATATGTCACAAATACATATGTGTTGGAGCTTTGAGGTGCACACCCTAATACAATAGGCTGCGCACACCTATGGCTAGAGGAAAGCAGTGGCGTCACTTGAAACTAACTAAGCTTTATGCAGTTCATGGATCTATATTAGTGAAGACTCCTTGAATGCAGTTGAAGAGCTCTGTGATAAGGGGCAGCCAGTAGCAGTTTCTTGATGTTGATGGTGTTTAGTCCACTGTAATCAAAATAAGAGTGAAAAGAACCATATTTTCTATTCTACGAAAAAGAACATTGCCCCAGCTGGAGAAGATGTAGTGATGTAGTTTCCACATGGCCTTAGTCTTTGGAAGACTGAGAGGTTGGGTTGATGGTGCAATCATAGGTACATTGTGGCGGTAACTGAACTGTATTTGGAGAAGATGATTTTGTAATCCATGTAGTGGGCTGGAATGGAATAGCTGACCTCTGAAATTGCCAAAGGAGAAGCCTTGGCTGACATGACCTTGGTGAGGCATTTGGAGTAAAAGGAGCACCCCTAGGTGAGTAACTTGGAGGAGGACCCATCCAACACTGGAGAGTGTTAGTGCCAAAGAAGGCCCAAGCGGTTTGGGGCAAAATGAGAAAGAAGGTGGCCTCAAAGACTCCCTCCAGAGATGGTTCTGGCCGTTAATAAAATGGCCTGGATTCTTTCCTAAGTGTACATAATATAACTGGGTACTAAACTTTATAGGTAAAGTTGATCCAGGGAAAATTCGATAGCCTCTCTGGGGATCAGCAAGGAATTTTTTCCTCCGCTGTAGCAAATTGGAGCATGCTTTGCTGGGGTTTTTCGCCTTCCTCTGGATCAACTGTGGGTGAAGGATTGTGTATATGGGATTGTATTTTATTTATTTTTTTGTTGAAGTAGATGGACTTGTGTCTTTTTTCAATCTGACTAACTATGTAACTATGGTGGAACACACCAACAGACATTTTAACAGGTGAGATTCCAGAGTGGATGGATCCACAGGAAAGGATATTGCTATCTACTACAGAGATTCAAAGGGACTAGGAGTGTGGCTCAAGAGACAAAGCAAACTTTCTGATGAGGGATGCTGAAAAACAGTTGCCAGCTGCTCCCAAAATCTAAGAATGCTTCCAAGGTGCAGCAGTACAGGAATCATGGGATGTTGAGAAGAAGGGGTGATTAGAGTGGTTCAGCATGCCCTTATCCAGGCATATTGGATGTTGGAGGTCCAGGCGGCTGTGGACACTGTTTAAAGAAGGGGTCTCACTGAATTTTTTTAACTCTTTTTAACCCTTCAGGAGGACCAATAAACCCAATAAAATCCATCCTACCATTGCTAAGCAGTGTGGTCATACAGTTTGCCTCCAGCTAGTCGACAAAGCTGAAAGCAGGGAGATGAATTTCTGAAAGACAGCACTAGTCTCTGGAGACCAGTGCTGCCATTCACAAAAGATTACACAGCCTTTGACACTTAGTGTGCTATCTATGGCTGTTTCTAAACATACACAACCCAACAATGCTGAGTGATCTTTCAATTTTATGAATGAATGAATGATCAGTGTTGCAGGGCTGTGTCATATACAGTACTGCCCCAACAACACTCATTGCTTATTAATAAACATGGAGGATCATTCAGTGCTGTGGAAATGTGTGATCTCTCTACTAGAACTGTATTTATTTAAAAGCAGTCATATAGTTCACACAATCCTGCAGTACTGAGTTATCTTTCACTATTATAAATGAACAATCAGCACTGCCCATTCATTCACAATAGCAAAAGATCATTCAGTGATGTGGGGCTGTGTGATCTATCTGTGACTGCTTGTAAATATCCATGGCACCTGCAGATAGATCACAGAATGAACAGTCAGTGCTATCACTCCTAATGGTAACAGAACAGTCAGCTTAGAGAATGGGTTGGGGCTCAGTGCTGGCTGCACCTCCCCTCACCGGGACACACATGAATTAGGCTTCAGACTAGGGTGGAGCTACAGTCAGCATTAACATACAGTAAATAAAAACAGGCTTTTCCTCTGCCGATCATCACAAGACCATGTGCTATATACACTTGATCTCCTGGGGTCTAAAAACTTACAAAATGAATTAATTATTATGTAGTTATTAGTAGTTTTTTTTTTAGAACCTACAATAGCAGCACAATGTCTGGGAAAATATTTTTTTTTCTATGGGCTAAAATAAAAAAAAATAAAAAAAAAAAAGCAGGTAAATAATGGCTTTATTTTTACGACAACATTTTTGTTTAGCATGGATTTCTGGTTTAAGTTATTCATTAATGCGTACAGGGGAAGTGCCAGTCCTGGCCATTCACTGATTGCTCATTACACAGCAACAACATTTTGTCAGTTTCACATGGTGAATGTCAATGCATTCCCCACCTGAATTACAGCTGCACATTTTTCAGGACAATAAAACTGTTGCCATAAAGCAGACAAAAACAGATGGCAATGGAACATTCATCCATGTCGGAAAATAAAATAGATGGAACTTATAACTGCGTAATATTATTTACGTAAAAGTCACATAACCACACCAATTATCTGGAGTTTATTTTAATGTATTATAGTTATTAGGACTGTTTATCCTGGCCAGTCCATGCATCGTGGTTCTAATCAGTTATTTGAAATCTTGTTCAGTAATTAAAGTGGATGCCAACAAAATAATTTTGGTCATTAATCAAGCTTTTCAGGTATCCCTCTAAAACGACCCCCTGACCTGTATTCTGGGTTTTCTAAATGAAGAACTAGTTACACCTCATGCCCGGCTTGGTATTTCTCACCTGTTGTACCTGGCTCGTAAATGCATTCTGTTGAAATATATAGAGCCTCTCCCTCCTATGTTTGAGGAGTGACGCATCCAAGTGAATACTACCTTACTCAAAGAAAGGCATATCCTGAAATCACGAGGTACCTCTTATAAATTCAATAAACTATGGGACCCCTGGTTACAGGTTAGCTCCAATAGCCCTTGTTTCACTGCAAATCCTGCAAGGCCTATTTGTTTGAGGTAAGCTATTGTAGGCATATTCAAGCTAGTTGTTGGTATGACCTGCCTGCAAAAGAAATAGGTTTAACTGTCAGCCTTATAATCATACTGATAACAGTATGTTTGGTTTTAGTTTAGAAATGTTTAGCTTCATTGTTTTAGGGCTACATTTACTAATTCTCACTGTATATCTTGCTCTTAGCGGTAAGAACAATCCAACCTATATATACAGTATCTCACAAAAGTGAGTACACCCCTCACATTTTTGTAAAGTGACAACACTGAAGAAATGACACTTTGCTACAATGTAAAGTAGTGAGTGTACAGCTTGTATAACAGTGTAAATTTGCTGTCCCCTCAAAATAATTCAACACACAGCCATTAATGTCTAAACCACTGGCAACAAAAGTGAGCACCCCTAAGTAAAAATGTCCAAATTGTGCCCAAAGTGTCAATATTTTGTGTGGCCACCATTATTTTCCAGCACTGCCTTAACCCTCTTGTGCATGGAGTTCACCAGAGCTTCATAGGTTGCCACTAGAGTCCTTTTCCACTCCTCCATGACGAAATCACGGAGCTGGTGGATGTTAGAGACCTTGCGCTCCTCCACCTTCCGTTTGAGAATGCCCCACAGATGCTCAATAGGGTTTAGGTCTGGAGACATACTTGGCCAGTCCATCACCTTTACTCTCAGCTTCTTTAGCAAGGCAGTGGTCATCTTGGAGGTGTGTTTGGGGTTGTTATGTTGGAATACTGCCCTGCGGCCCCGTATCTGAAAGGAGGGGATCGTGCTCTGCTTCAGTATGCCACAGTACATGTTGGCATTCATGGTTCCCTCAATGAACTGTAGATCCCCAGTGTCGGCAGCACTCATGCAGCCCCAGACCATGTCACTCTCACCACCATGCTTGACGGTAGACAAGACACACTTGTTTTTGTACTCCTCACCTGGTTGCCACCACACAAGCTTTACACCATCTGAACCAAATAAGTTTATCTTGGTCTCATCAGACCACAGGACATGGTTCCAGTAATCCATGTCCTTAGTCTGTTTGTCTTCAGCAAACTGCAGGCTTTCTTGTGCATCATCTTTAGAAGAGGCTTCCTTCTGGGATGACAGCCATGCAGACCAATTTGATGCAGTGTGCGACGTATGGTCTAAACACCGACAGGCTGACCCCCCCCCCACCCCCACCCCTTCAACCTCTGCAGCAATGTTGGCAGCACTCATACGTCTATTTCCCAAAGACAACCTCTGCATATGATGCTGAGCAAGTGCACTCAACTTCTTTGATCGACCATGGTGAGGCCTGTTCTGAGTGGAACCTGTCCTGTCAAATCGCTGTTTGATCTTGGCCACCATACTGCAGCTCAGTTTCAGGGTCTTGGCAATATTCTTATAGCCTAGGCCATGTTTATGTAGAGCAACAATTCTTTTTTTTCAGATCCTCAGAGAGTTCTTTGCCATGAGGTGCCATGTTGAACTTCGTGCCCAGTATGAGAGAGTGAGAGCGATAACACCAAATTTAACATAAGAACAAAAATTCCGGCAACTCTGGAAATCTTCTATAATCTTTAAAGCAACATGACCATATAATAAGTGACAGCTAACATGTTTCAGCAAAAGCCTTTGTTTTTATGTTTGAGCTCATGCTGTTGGATGCAAGGAGGACATCCGAGCTTGAGCACCTGGAGTAGGTGTATTGTTTCCATTATCCTACATGTGGTTCCACAGTTCAGAGCGGTGATTTCTATGTATGCAGTGTACCAAATTTAACACATCTGCTCCCCATTCACACCTGAGACCTTGTAACACTAATGGGTCACATGACACCGGGGTGGGAAAAGGCTAATTGAGCCCAATTTGGACATTTTCACTTGGGGTGTACTCACTTTTGTTGCCATCAGTTTAGACAATGGCTGTGTGTTGAGTTATTTTGAGTGGACATCAAATCTACACGGTTATACAATCTGTACACTCACTACCTAACATTGTAGCAAAGTATCATTTCTTCAGTGTTGTCACATGAAAAAATAATAATATATTTACAAAAATGTGAGGGGTGTACTCACTTTTGTGAGATACTGTATGTTGTGTATGTTATTCACACCCAATGTAACTTGGCATTTTGTGAGAATAGCTACAATATTCTTGGAACTCGTGCCCAGTGCATCAAGGAACAGCAAAGTCTTGCCAGAAAAAATGCTTGATGCTGCTAGAAGTATTTAACGCTTGGGCGTTAATTCATTTCAATGAACAGAATACATTTTTATTCTGGCCAATGAAAGGAATTAATGCTCAAGCTCTTGCAGCCTAAAAATCTTGTGAAAGCATAATGCAGCGTACACACGAGTGGACTTTTCGTCCGGACTGGTCCGGCGGACAATCAGATCGTGTTTGGGCTTCATCGGACCTTCAGCGGACTTTTTCTGTCGAAAGTCTGTCGGACTTTAGATTTGGAACATGCTTCAAATCTTTACGTCATAACTCCACCGGACCCAGAAATCCGCTCGTCTGTATGCTAGTCCGACGGACAAAAACCGACACTAGGGCAGCTATTGGCTACTGGCTATCAACTTCCCTATTTTAGTCCGATGTACGTGATGACGTACAAATCTGTCGGACTTTGGTGTGATCGTGTGTAGGCAAGTCCGTTAGTTAAAAAAGTCAGTCGGAAAGTCCGTCAGACCAGACTGGTCGAAAAGTCCGCCCTTGTGCACGCGGCATTAGACACGTTTACTAACTTCAGGCTTTTTTTCTGCCAAAACACTGCTGCCTGGAGTAAAGGCTATTAGAAGAGTTTGCTAAAAACATACTTAGGACCAGATTTATACTAACACCCACCCCTCCTTCCTTGGCTAATTTTCTTGTGCCACCACTGTTCCAACCCAGTCAATCGGATAGACTTAGCACTACATTAACAAGATGAGATATCAAGTCATGCAAGCCTAAGGTTTGACAAAAAAGCAGAAAGGGACAGTTTGCACTCTCTGCATTAGTATACCTAGAATCAGGGCTGGTACAAGGGGTGGGCGGAAGGGGCGGATGCCCTGGGCGGAGCAATTTATTGTAGGAAGGGGGCGCAGTGCTGGCAGTGTGCTGTTAAACTTTTTAGGCAACAAGTGACTGACTACCGCCGGCCGCCCCTACAACACTGCAGAGCTGCGCGTGCTTGCAATGATGTGCCGAGTGCGCTCCTGCACCTGGCACAAAGAAAGGACCCGGTCTTTCCTTCCCTGTCAGGTGGAGCTGCGGAGTAATCTCCGCCCAACAGGGGCATCTGAGTCTCGAGGAGGCATAAGGGGACATCACCGAGAGGCCGGCCGGGAGGGGGGAGGAGAGAGAGGACCATAGAGAGCTAACAGGCAAGAGGAGGAACCAACCAGGCAGTAACAAAGTAAGGAGATGGGCATCTATGAATGAATGAATCGGCTAACTCTGGTGGTGGTGGGGGGTTTGGGGCGGACAGGTGAGATTAATGGTTTTTCAATGGTATTTGCAATATGCATTAATGACCAGTGTCAGTTAATTAACCCCTTTGGGCTGCATTAGTAGCACCAGTATCAGTGTTCATTAACCCCTTCATGCTGCAGCATAACACTGCCACCACTGCCACTAATGCAGCACAAAGGGGTTAATTAAGACCCCTTTCACACTGAGTCGTGGGCTGATTTAGTGGTAAAGCCCCGCTACCCTGGACTCGATGACCCAGGACCCGCAGACTCGATGTCCGCTGGTGTCCCGCGATTGGGTCTCAGGATGGCAGAACGGAGGAATGCCTTTGTAAACAAGGCATCTCCCTGTTCTGCCTAGTGACACAACACTGATCGTCTGCTCCCTCTCATCGGGAGCAGCGATCAGTGATGTGTCACAGTAAGCCATGCCCCCTAACAGTTAGAATCACTCCCTAGGACACACTTAACCCCTTCCCCGCCCCTTAGTGGTTAACCCCTTCACTGCCAGTGTCATTTACACAGTAAGCAATGCATTTTTATAGCATCGATCGCTGTATAAATGACAATGGTCCCAAAATAGTGTCAAAAATGTCTGATGTGTCCACCATAATGTTGCAGTCACAATAAAAATCGCATATCGCCGCCATAACTAGTAAAAAAAAATAATAATAAAAATGCCATAAAACTACCCCCTATTTTGTAGACGCTATAACTTTTGCGCAAACCACTCAATATACGCTCATTGCAATTTTTTTTAGCAAAAATATGTAGAAGAATACGTATTGGCCTAAACTGAGAAAAAATTTGCTTTTTTGGGATATTTATAATGCCAAAAAGTACAAAATATTGTTTGTTTTTTAAATTGTCGCTCTATTTTTGTTTATAGCGCAAAAAATAAAAACTGCAGAGGTGATCAAACACCACCAAAAGAAAGCTCTATTTGTGGGAAAAAAAGGACATCAATTTTGTTTGGGAGCCACGTCGCACGACCGCGCAATTGTCAGTTAAAGCGACGCAGTGCCGAATCGCAAAAAATGGCCCGATCATTTGGCAGCCAAATGGTCCGGGGCTGAAGTGGTTAAATGACATTTTTTTTTTAATGCATTTTAGTGTAAATATGAGATCTGAGGTCTTTTTGACCCCAGATCTCAAATTTAAGAGGTCCTGTCATGCTTTTTTTCTATTACAAGGGATGTTTACATTCCTTGTAATAGGAATAAAAGTGACACAATGTTTTTTTTTTTTTAAACAGTGTAAAAATAAAAAATAAAAATGTTAAATAAATAAGGAAAAAAAAAATTTTTTAAACGCGCCCCGTTCCGCCGTGCTTGCGTGCAGAAGTGAATGCATACGTGAGTAGCGCCCGCATATGAAAATGGTGTTCAAACCACACATGTGAGGTATCACCACGATTGGTAGAGCAAGAGCAATAATTCTAGCCCTAGACCTCCTCTGTAACGCAAAACATGCAACCTGTAGAATTTTTTAAATGACACCTATGGAGATTTTTAAGGGTAAAAGCTTGTTTCCATTCCACGAGCGGGCGCAATTTTGAAGCGTGACATGTTGGGTATCAATTTACTCGATGTAACATTATCTTTCACAATATAAAAAAAAAATTGAGCTAACTTTACTGTTGTCTTATTTTTTAATTTTAAAAAAAATGTAAAAAAAAAAGCGCTTGAAAGACCGAATACGGTGTGACAGAAAGTATTGCAACGACCGCCAATTTATTCTCTAGGGTGTTAGGAAAAAAATGTATAATGTTTGGGGGTTCTAAGTAATTTTCTAGCAAAAAAACTGTTTTTAACTTGTAAACAACACACCTAAAAAAGAGGCCCAATCCTTAACCTCCCTGGCGGTATGATTATTTTGGATTTTAGGTGCTAAAAGCGGTACAATTATTTTGCATGGAAATTTGGCATTTTATATTGTAGGTCTGTAATTCTTAACAATAACACACTTAAATCTGTCCAAACAAGAGTCTAGTAGATATCCCGGGTATGATAAAGTTTGAAACACAAAAACATAAATTTTAATATAATAAATAAAAAAAATAAAAAATAAATAAAAAATAAAAAATAATAATAAAATAAATTTCCCCACGATTCACTATCGCTCAATTCTGCAAGTGTTCTAATTTACTATCGCTGTTTTCTAGCTGGTCTAAAGCCACTTTTGACGTAAAGGGACACTTTTTGGTTGCAATGGACAATCTCCAGTTTCCAGGCAGAGAGAACAGTATATGTAATAAAAAACTGCATGCAGGGCATGGGCCAAAGCACTGGGGACAAAAGGGATGTGAAATCATTTCATACAGTACTGTAATCTGTAAGATTACAGTACTGTATGTGTTATGATTTTTACATTTTTTGAATTTGCCACCAGGCTCCGCCCCCATGCGTCGCGACGCTCGCAGGGAATGGAGCCTGGCACAGAGAGGCTTCGGGAGGAGGACGGAGCCCACGGACACTGCGGGGAACATCGCAGGAACCCGGGGACAAGGTAAGTGTACCGCTCCAGGATCCTGCAGTGTAATCCCGAGTGTGGCTCGGGGTTACCGCTAATGGTGCTGAATTTTAACCCCGAGCCACACTCAGGAAAACCGCCAGGGAGGCTACGTGGTTATGGTCAGGTCTCTGTGCAGGCCAGTCAAGTTCCTCCACCCCCAACTCGCTCATCTAGGTCTTTATGGACCCTGCTTTGTGCACTCTTGTGCAGTCATGTTGGAAGGAAGGGGCCAGCCTTAAGAGTTCCCTTCTTTGGAACTAATGGGCCAAGCCCAACTCCTGAAAAACAACCCCACACCATAATCCCCTCTCTAACAAATGATTTAGGCCAGTGCACAAAGCAAGGTCCATAAAGACATGGATGAGAGTTTGGGGTGGAAGAACTTGACTGGTGTGCACAGTCCTGACCTCAACCCGATAGAACACCTTTGGGATGAATTAGAGCCGAGACTGTGAGTCAGGCCTACTTGTCCAACATCAACCTCACAAATGCGCTTTTGTAAAAATGGTCAAACATTCCCATAGACACACTCCTAAACCTTGTGGGCAGCCTTCCCAAAAGAATTGAAGCTGTTATAACTGCAAAGGGTGGGGCAACCCTATATTGAAACCAACCGACTAACTATGTGTTCATGTGTGTGTAAAGGCAGGTGTCCCAATACTTTTTGTAATATAGTGTATATATATATAACAGCTGAACATGAACAGCAGAACAGAGCTGATATGAATACATAGAATATGCAACATGTATCCTCAAACTAAGACAAGAAAGTCAGGGAATAAATATTTTTACAACCTATCATTACAGCCAGCCCTACTATGTCTTCAGTCTCCAACAATTGTTCTGTAATATTTTTACCTCTTGACAGCGAACTGTTCTTAAAAATTAATTTAGACTGATAATAACACATTACATAAAATTTTATGTGCATATTGATTATAATCCAAGTAAATTAAAACACAATAATTCTCTATAGTAATTCCACAGGTTTCTTAAAAGGATAAGGAGTGCCATGACTACAGAGTAATCATAAAAAGTCAGTGACCTTATGTCAGTAGCAGAATTAAATCAATGTATACTCCATGTGTAATTAACAATTAAGCTAATGCAAGAGGTCACCAAGTAAATATTAAAGTACTGGTACTGTCAATTGTATTTCTATTGTGCGATTATAGCAGTCTCCAGCATAACTCGGTACTAACAGAGAATCCCGATGAAAGCTGAACTCTGGAAAGTTATTGTTCCACCAACTAAGACTCCTTCAAAAGCTTCTATGTGAGTCTGTACTTCTCAAGTCCTCAGCCAGAATTTTATAATTTACTGTATGCACTCAAACTAGAATATCTTTGCAGTTTACTATACAGTATGTCAGCTTTCTAGAAGTATTTTATATGACAGCTTGTATCATCCAAGTGACTTCTGCATGCCTAGTGACCATAACAGATAGCTGATATAGCTGGCGTAACTACACCTATGTAGGTACTCAGCAGTCAACAGAACTGCAGAGCACATGCACAGGCCTGGCCAGGACGGGCTATCAAGGCAGGGATATCTTGCTGGATTGAGGAGAGCTAAATACAAGACAGGAAAGGGGTTGGGAACGTTCTTGTATAGGTGTAACTGTACATTTAGAGGGGCATCAAAATAAGAAAAAAAGAAAGCTGCTACCAATTACACAGCGTGGGCACCTAGAAATGCCTGCCTATACCGAACTTCATTGTAGTCTGCAATGCCCAATTGCCATGTGGTCCTAAATAGGCAAAGCTCCAACACAGCCCCCTTTCCTCCCAACTCCAACTGACCCATCACTAAAATGGACTCCCCTACTGGCCAATAGGAATATGTGTGAGGCAACATGTGAAGAAATATAAAATGTCTAATGTTTTGAACTATAAGGCATATAGAAAAAAAATGTCAGGCACTTGCTGGGACTTCCTGGGGACATAGACAATAATTGATTCATCCTGACTGTGGGTACATAACAAGATGGTAGGGGAGTCCTCTGTGGTCAGAACATTGAGGGACTATTTTCAATAACTTTATAAAACAATAATTGGCTTATGCATAGGCAGTTTTAGATATGTTTATCTAAAGGAGTACCAGTGTATAAAAATTAGGTTGCCACATAAAAAATAAAGCAGGTATAAAACAAAATAGATTACCTCTCTGAAAAGATCATTTTGCTTTGTGCTTCCCTATGTTCTTAATCAATGAGAGCAGACTGCACTAATACAGCATGGCTATTTAAGCCAGTCAATGATATCATCTATCCCCAGTAACAACATAAAATTCCTACAATCAATTTTCACACATGATGTGGGCTCTATTCACTTGTGTCAAAAGAAGCAAATAACTTTGAAGTGATGAGAGGTTAATGACAACATTGAGCAAGTGCTCCACCATAATAATGACAATTTCTGTCCAGCTTCTCTGCTTGGGACAATGCAATCAGGCAACAGGGAAATGCTTCATCAGCCTGCAGTGGAGGCCACAGATAGCACCATACAATAAAGACCCCCAAAACCATTTATTACTTCTTTGGTCTGTGATCAGCAACTAAGCACTAACTACTTAATTAGTCAACTAATTAGTGACAGGCAGTGTTGGAAGGCTTCAGATGTCCTCAGATAAATGTAGAGATAAAATGCCTAATTAAACAGCCAGCATTGGACTGGTGATTGCCAGGGAGGACAGATGTACAGGATATTGTGTATTGCTGTGACAGATAACAGAAGTTACCACCGCACTGTCATTATACTTGCTCAGTCTGTGATAGATCTGCATCCGGTGGCTAGGCCTTCTCATACATTTTTTAATGCATATCTCATTTTTGCAACTTATCACATAATAAATTCTACTGATATACCAAATCCCATATTCACAGGATAAAAAAAAAGTAAAATATGATATACAATTGTACTTTGTATAAATTATTAAATAGATGTATGCAACCTTGGTTAAGATATGAATGTGAATACAGACATATCATTTTGCAGACTGTTCAGCTACACAAGGGCCCTTTGGGATTAAAGGCCCTTTACACTAGATGTGGGTTGGTTGGGTGCCTGTCCAACTCTTGAAATCTATGCCTTGGATGCTTTTAGATAGTTTAGTATGCCATAGAGAGGATGGCAGGTATATGTTCTGTAGAGGCAATATATGTGTACTATGTTAACCCTGTCCTCGGAATACAGTCCAAATACTAATCAGGCTGCTGTCCTCAAATCCACCCTATTTAAGAAAGAATCCTTTACAGAAGATACTCTGATTTTGGGAGGCAAATTTCAACTTCCCCAGTGACCCCCATATGGACTATTATAATAGTTCTTACCTCCCTAGACCCACCTATAACTTCATTACTGGCACTTTATGCTCAGCACAATTAATTGACGCATGGCGCCTTTTACATACTATAGACTATATATAGACTATACATAATTTTCATTAGCCCATAACCTTTACCCACAGATTGTGATGTTTTTTGTTGGACACTGTGACCTCCCTGTACTGGTAAATGCCAAAATAGGAGCTAACCTGGTCAGACCTTGCCCCAACTGCATTATTTCTAGCTATAAATCAATCCTCATCACATAGAGCATGGCAATGGTGCCTAAACAAGTCTCCTGAATGACCCCTTGATCATGGAGAAATCAGTAGAGAGATTAACAATTACTTCCTAACTAATGCGACCCCAGACTGTGATCCAATTTTACTTTGGGAGGTGCACAAACTGGTCCTGAGAAGCCATCTATAATCCTTCAATTACTACAAGAGATCCATCCCCTTGAATCCAATTACATTACCTCCACATCTGGACATAAATGACCTCTCTACAATCGCAACTTCAGTCTCTTTACCTTTGCAAAGCAAAACTAAACCACAAAATTTTTATTTTCCACGCTACCACTATTTAAATAGTTTTATGTGGAAAAAACCATATACCTACTTATTGTTGCAGTTAAACACTGTTATGTATTATTATTATTATACAGGATTTATATAGCGCCAACAGTTTACACAGCGCTTTACAATATAAAAGGGAGAAAATACAGTTATAATACAACAAAATACAAGAGGATTGAGAGGGCCCTGCTCAGAAAAGCTTACAATCTAATAGGGTGAGGCAGGTGGTACAAAAGGTTGTAACTGTGGGGAATGAGCTGTTCGAAGTGGTAGGAGGTTAGTTGGAGACGTGATAGGCTTTCCTGAAGAGATACGTTTTCAGGGATCGCCTGAAGGTAGCAAGAGTAGGGGGTAGCCGGACAGGTTGAGGTAGCGAGTTCCAGAGGATGGGAGAGGCTCTGGAGAAATCCTGGAGACGAGCATGGGAGGAGGAGACGAGAGAGCTTGAGAGCAGGAGGTCTTGAGAAGAGCGGAAAGGAAGATTTGGGTGATATTTGGAGACAAGATTGGTGATGTAGCTCGGGGCAGAGTTGTGAATGGCTTTGTATGTTGTGGTAAGGATTTTGAATTTAATTCTCTGGGTGATTGGGAGCCAGTTTAGGGATTGGAGGAGAGGGCTGGCAGACACTGAGCGGTTGGTAAGGTGTATAAGTCTGGCAGCAGTATTCCCAAATCCATCTAAAGTTTATATTTACAAAAGTACAGGGCCATAAATTCATAAATACATTCAATACTGTGTATAGTGCACTATAAAGCACACAAATATAACATACTGAATATATCTCTTATACATTTTCAATTCTTCATCCAAGCTTTATATGTGCTCTGAACAAAAAAAAATTTGTTTAAAAAAAGTTTAAACATAAAAATATACTGTAAATAGTCCATGCACATAAAGTTCATAATAGCTAGTAGCTGGACACAGAGATTTAATGGCTTTACGGCATGAATCAGTTGACTTTACCACATCCATTTATTTTGTAAAGTTTTGAGGTTTGTGTTTTTTTATGTAAACATCAATTCACAAAGAACTTTTACATGGGTTATCATATGATAAGGTTATTGTGTGACTTTAATTTTCATATATGACAGTCATCATGTTTCTTGAACTAGCTGTTAAGTCACCTTTTCTGAGTACGGTCATATATTCTGCCTTTTCCAATAACTTACCTAAACTGAGTCCCTTTATTTCAAGTTCATGTAAATTCTAAACCCTGATAAAGGGAGGGTGCTAATGAGCTTATAATAATATAATATATATGAACTATGGGACTGTAGCTCTCATTAAACTTCTTACCTAAAGTTTTCATTTCTGTCTGTGTTTCCACTGTGGAGACTCACCCTTGCTAGTTGTCTTAGTGACCATCACCAGGACAGATTGTGACAGGAAATCCAATTTTTTGTCATTGAAACAAAAGGGGAAATGCTAAATCCTAAAGCAGGAACACCAGTCTTTTAGAGCTATTTCTCACTTTCTATTTAACTCTGCTCCTCAAATTCTGGTCTTCTGTGTGTCCCCCTACTCACCTACACTCGATAGGAGACAGAGGCTTCTCCTGCTATACCCCAAAACTCTGGAATTCACTTCCAAAGAACATCAGAGAGTCAACTTCTCTAGACTCATTCAAATCTAATCTAAAAATCTTTGTAAAGCGCTTTGAGAAGCTACCTTTAGGCTGGCCACAAGTTATACAACTTTCTTGTACAAAACTCCTTTAAATTTACCAAAACCATATGAGGTCAAACCTAAACACTTTCAATTTGTATGCAGTCAGGCAGTCCCTTGCACTACATATTTGAAGGTAAATCTAAAGGAAATTGAACAAGAAAATTGTATAATGTATGGCCAGCTTTAAGAGAGCTATATAAACTTTATTATTATTATTATTATTATTATTATTAAAGCAGTTGAGGGTAAATCTCCCCAACAGGACACAAGCAGCAACAGAAAAGAAAACCTGATGCACTTTAACAGCTAACAGAATACATTGTTTCCTGACAGACTCCATGGCAGCAACGTGTGTGTTAAGTCCCGCCTCTACTACCCTATAGGACACTACTCCCATAAATCTTTGCTCCCTGCCCCCGGCCGTGTTCTTTTTTTGTCCTCCTCCACAAAGACCTAGTGGTGGTCTTTCTACCTGAAGATGTTTCATCCCCACGATCAAGGTTGGCCGAGCTGCGACTTCAGATGGGATAGTCGCATTACTCTGCTAAGCCCTAGCTATTAGCAGGGTATGGAGTGGGGCGTTGGAAGAGGCGCTGGAAGAAGCCGGTTTCCTGGCCAGGCAAGGCTGCGCATGGGTCAGATAGCCAGCTATTAGCAGGTGACCCCTTATTGCCCCTGGGAAGCCCAGTGTTTTCATCTTACCTTCGGCCTTGATGATCGTGCTGGGAGTGGTGAGGTGTTCCTGTTTGGTCACAGCAGCAGTATTTGTTAAATGCTTGTTTTTTTCCCTTCTGTTTGTCCTTTCTTTCTCTGTCTTCTATAATAACCTGCATTTAGTACTGGCATGGTGGCTGGTTCTTCCTGCGTTCCAGCCGCCGTTTTACTTTCGACTTCGAGTCTCGGCCGTACTGCGCATGCGCACGTACGGTACGAAACCGAGGCTTGGTTTCGCGCATGCGCGATAGCGGCAAAATGCCGATAATCGTGCATACGCACTGGCGTGCGCTCGGCGCGGGCGGTGACGTCACGGGGGCGCCCTATTTAAACAGGGCAATTAGCCTGCAGGCTCTGGGAATGCTTGCAGGCTATTATAGTGTCTTCCCCATACCCCCAGTGAGTCAGCTACTGGTAAGTAGCTTTCTTATATAGAAGGGCAGTCGCTCCCTGTTCTGGTTACTGATTTTCATGTCCTTGCAGTCCGGATGGATGTTACCGAGGACATGGATTCCCCACCGCCTGCCTGTGGCCAGCCTCCTCTCAAAAGGTATCCGGACAGGTTTACCATCCCTGAGGGTCCAGTGATCGGGGGGGGGTAATTTTGCAAGGTGATTGTTTCTCTGACTATTCTATTTTCTGTGGTTCTCTTTCTTTTGTGCTTTAGCCCTTCTAGGTCAGAACAGAGACGCAGCTCTCACAAGGGAAGCGACTCTTTTAAATCGCATCACCGGCATTCCTCTTCCAAATCTAAACATTACGGTTCCTCCTCAAAATCAGGACACCGTAGCAGGGTACGCTCTCATTCCTCAGTGGCTCACTCCAGTCACTTAACCAGTGTCTGCTGGGGATGCAGAATACAAGTACCTGCGGGTAAATCTCTGTGCGATCCCTGCTTCGCCAAGGCATCCAAGGAGAGAGGGGATACGGACCAGCAACTGAAAACCCTAGTTGAGAGGGTTATTAAAGAATCACTTAAAGGTATTAAAGCGGTCCGGTCTGACGTTCCTCAGGCAGAGCCATCATGTTCCCCAGTGAGGGAAACCCCATTGCAGGACACCTGGGAGTCCTCTTTACCTAGCTATCCTTCAATTGCCATCTCTGATAGTGATTCGGATGAAGATAACCCCTGTGTGGGATTTGACTTCGCTGTGCTTCCTCCCTTGGTCAAGGCCATTAGAGAAACCCTAAATTGGGAGGATCCGGTGGCTGTTCCTCCCAAACAGAGGAAATTCTTCAAACAGTTAAAGAAGGAACGGGTTAACTTTCCATTCTTTACTGAATTGGGCGAAATCATCACAGATGAATGGAGCAAGGTGGAGAAGAAGAACTCCATGCTTGCTAAAGTTTCAAAGCTCTATCCCTTCAAGGAGGAAGAAGTGAAGCATTTGGAATCAGCTCCATTGGTGGATGCAGCCGTGATGAGGCTGGTTAAACATGTGACACTTCCCTTGGAAGACACAGTGTCCTTTAAGGACGTCTTGGACAGACGGATTGATGCTGATCTTAGGAGAGTGTATCTTACAGCAGGCATGGCTTGCAAACCATCCTTAGCTTTGGCGGCTGTGTCCAAAGCTATGGAAGTGTGGACGGATAATGTTCATGATACACTGAGGAATATCTCGGATGACACGGCGAAGAGCTCATGTCAGGAAATGTTCCATCCGCTGGTAATACCTGTTATTTGGCATGCAGTACTGAGGTCCACCAGCAGGTGTCTCCTGGCAGTTTGGAACTGTCAGGAGAGCTTTTCCCTGTTAATAGTATATCATCTTTAGGCCGCAGTACTGGCGTCCACCAGCGGATGGATCCTGGCAGTGTGGAGCAGACAGTACCTCCTGCAATCAGGTGTCACTTGAGGCCAATCACAAGCCTATAAATACCCGGCAAACATTCACATGTTTGCCTTGATCTCTTCATTGCCTCCTGACCCGCTAGCGATCTGATCCTGTGCCCTGAACCTGATCCTGTCTCCCTGTCTCGGACCCTATCCTGTCTCACCTGTTACCTTGCATCCCTGCCTGCAGTCTGACCCATCCATCCTCTCCCTGTCCTGTGTTCCATACCCCATCTACTGACTTCCCTGTGTATGACCTTGGCCTGGCTTACGTTTATGTCTCTGGAACATCCCCTGCTGATCTGCTGTGTATGACCCTGGCCTGGCTATTGTTTATGATCCTGGTATTTCCCATTTATTGCACTTATCTGTCTATTGTTATTTGTGGGTCTCTGTCTGTGGTTGGTTATTGCACTGTGTCATATTGGAGTTGGTTGTATTATATTACTCACTTTCCTTAATAAATTAATATATTTTCACTTATATACGTTTTGGTGTCCTCTGTCGCAGATCACACGGTTCTGGTGACACCTGTTCATGACAGCTCACCTATTCAGGAGTTGAGGCTAGCATCAGCCTTTCTGGGGGAGGCCTCGATCGACATCATACGCCTTGCAGCACGTTTAATGCTTTTTGTCGCCAAGCGGGCTTTATGGCTCCGTCCCTGGCTGGCTGACCCAGCTTCTAAGCAGGTATGGTGCCGTATTCCCTATGGGGGGTCTTCTCTTTTCGGCAACAAATCAGACAAGGCTATTAGGCGGGCTACTTGGGGGAAGTCGGGGTTCCTTCCTCAGGACCGGTGTTTGCAAGGCCAAAGAAAATCCTTCCCGAAGAGGCAATACCAGGAACGAGCTAGAGAGGCTCACACTTACAAGCCAGGCCGGGAATTCTCCAGATCCTGGAAGTCAAGGCAATCGTCCTTCAAGAAGTCTGCAGGTAGTAAGTCGAAAGGGGAGAGACAACCTTCCAAATCTTTTTTAGATTGGGCCCGCTCAGACAGGCCGTGTGGGGGCTCGTCTTTTCCACTTTCGGCATGTCTGGGCAGCCTCGATTCACGACTTCTCGACCATCAAGACGGTCTCCTCCGGTCATACTTGGACCTTCATCGGTTCCCCCAGACTCAGAAGAAAAAAGGACAATACTTTTAGCCTATGTAGCGCTGGTAGATTTTTAATCTACCGCTGATAGGTAAATCTTGTGGGTTACTTGTTAGGTGAAGTTAGATTTTCCTCTGTTCCAGCTTGGCTGAGTTGCGTGTAGTTCCACACTGTGCTGGTGGGTGTCGTTGTCACCATGGGCTGGTGTTGGAAAGGCAACGTGTTAAAGCATATGAGTGCTCCTCTGAGGTGGTCCTCCGAGTTGCATTCTGGGAGAGGGTATTTATGGGACAGACGCCATTTTTAGGGGTTCGTTTTCAGCCACCTGCTGGCCCTCCTGGCCGACAGGTATGCGTTAAGAGTGAAGGTAACAGCCCGCTTTAAACCAGCAGCTCCACCGAGAGTTAGTGCTACACCTATGTAGAGTCTTTGTTGGCTCAAGGCACTGTCATCCCCGTTCCAGTCAACCAGTGAGGCATGATAATGTATCCCCCCCCTCTTTATGGTCCAGAAAAAGAGTGGGGCCTGGAGGCCTGTCATAGACCTAACCCATCTAAATCGCTTCATCAGAAAAAGGTTCAAAATGGAAACACTTTCCACAATTCAACAGTCTGTGCAACCAGGGGACTGGATGGTGTCCATAGACCTCAAGAACGCCTATTTTCATGTTCCCGTCGCAGAAGACTTTCAACAATTTCTCCGCTTCTCCGTGGGCAGGATTCACCTACAGTTTACATGCCTTACCTTCGGGATAACTTTTCCGCGTGTCTTCTCAAAAGGTGCTGTTAGCAGTGGTAGCTCTCCTGAGAACCAAGGGGATTCGTCTACATCATTACCTAGGTGACCTTCTTCTCTTGGCCCAGGACAAGGATCAACTCATAGCACACAGAGGTCAGGTGATCTCCACATTACAGGAATTCAGGTGGATCCTGAACCTGGAGAAGAGTCAGTTAGACTTATCTCAGTCCCTGTTGTTTTTAGGAGCCCTGTTCAATACAGTCAAAGGCACCATCTCATTATCAGAAGAGAAGATCGACAGTCAGAGACAGAATTCATCCGGCTCTTTCTGTTTCCCATCTTCATGCCCTCCAGTGCCCGAGGATCATCGGCACTATGGTGGCGACGATTCCAATGGTGAAGTGGGCCCAATGGAGGATGAGACCCTTTCAGAAGGGTTTCCTTCATCAGTGGAAGGGCAACAAGGTCCAGTTGCTGCATCCATGAGAAACTCTCTCCTGTGGTGGCTCCAGCGGGAGAACCTCTCAAACTGCCATTCCATCCTTGCCATCTCATGGGTAACTATAACAACAGATGCCAGCAATAGGGGCTGGGGTGCCCACTGCCTGGCGGAAGTAGCTCAGGGCACATGGCATTTTTCCCTCCAGAAGAATAGTGTCAAACATCCTGGAGTTGAGAGCAGCCTTCCAGGCTATGCTGGCGTTTGGTCATCTCATTCAGGGAACCTCGGTTCTACTCAGGCTAGACAATACCACAGCTGTGGCATACATAAGGAGGCTAGGGGGTACTCGAAGTCTACTCCTATTACAAGAGGTAGAGCCAATTATGTCCTGGGCTCAGAAAAACCTGAAGGATTTAACAGCGGCATATGTTTCGGGGGTTCAGAACGTTCAGGCAGACTTCCTTTCCCGGATACTCTTAGACAACAACGAGTGATCTCTCCACGAAGAGTTATTCAAATGGATTCTAACATTGGGGTTCTCCCTGGAGGTCGATCTGTTCGCCTCCCCCTGCAACAAGAAAATGGCGAGATACTATTCGAGGTACAGGGACCCTCAAGCTTACGGGGTGGACGCCCTGACGGAGAAATTGTGGTTCAACAGAGCCTATGCCTTCCCGCCAACTCCTATCATTCTTCAATTCCTGAAAAGACTCAGGTCAGAGACAGCAGAAGTGGTAGCTATAATTCCCTACTGGCCCAACAGGCCTTGGTTTCCTCTCCTAACACTCCAGTGTCTGGGATCCGATTCCTTTACCATCCAGACCAGACCTTCTGTCTCAAGGATCGAGACTACATCCTTGCTCGGATCACCTGCGCTTAAGGGCTTGGCTTTTGAAAGGGGAAGGTTGGAGGCGCTAGGCTGCCCTGCTGAGGTCATTCCCACCCTCCTTAGTGCAAGAAGGAACAGTACCAATCAGGTATAGGAGAGGATTTGGTCGAAGTTTACCAGCCATATGTCTTCCAGGTCCAACTCCTGTAATAATCTGGCGTTTCAGGACATTCTAAGTTTTCTGCAAACAGGTCTGGATATCTCACTAACTAAAGCAAGAGAAAAGGAAAATTGAGTTCTGCTAAACAAAAACCCATGGTAAAGGGTGATCTATATACACTCTAATCAGGCTTACCTAAGTATAGTACTGTTGTTGTAGCCAAAGAACCAATGCATACAAACATATAGATCCTGGTATCCCTACCACTACCAGCATCAAGAAGCCGCTACTTCAGCAACAAAGAATCTGTCCTGGGTATGTTTCTATAATTAAAATAATTTTATTAAACCCATATTGGGAACGTGTTACAAAAGTTAATAAAGTACACCTTGATTGTTAAAACAGCTTCACTTAATATCCTCCTCAAGGTTCTCACAAAGGGAAATATCTCATAGGAGGATAAAGTTCTGCACACATTCAGAAAAAGAAAAAAACACTTAGGGACAAAAACATAAAGGGCATATAGGACACCTCCAACACAGATAGTCCGGACACCAATTCACCATTCACAGTGAAATTAAGGTGCGATAAACTTGCTTGTGTGCGGCAATGCATATGTAAGAATGGGGGAGAATACCCTGATTCAGATGCAATCATGAACCTCTGTATAATTTCACTGTGAACGCCCCCCCCCCCCCCCCCCCCGGAGCTCTTATAGAGCATGAAATCTCACACAGAAATAAATTAAATATTGCTAACTAATGAAGTAAGGGCACCAAAATCTGGATGATGGATATTGCTCCATGATTTATAATTGTCTTTTGCCGGAATATGGTCGTTTATAGATGGTAGATATTACTTCATAATAACTGATCATCTTTATATGTCATTACATTCTTAAGGTTGTAAGCACTGATGTTACGTAGTTGATGCCAATAAAAAGACAAACCATTGAAGAGTGTGTTTCAGTATAATAATGCAAGCGTCCTGTAACAACGGCTATATCTCAGCTAATTTGCAAATATCCTGAAGATAAATAGCTGGCAATGTATCAACTCCAGCAAGCTAATAGGTGGTGGTCATAGAGTTCACTTGTAGCATGACAGCTGTGTAACCATCAATAGGCTGCTAATGCTGGGTTTCTACCCATATGTTTGGTGGGTATCTTGGCAGTCTTTTTGAGATGGACAAAAGCAATTGGATTTATTACACAGACTGATCCAGCCAGCACTGTTTAGGTAATTCGGATAAATAGGAGAAGGAAATAAGGCTTTAGTACTTTACCATACTCGGCATACTCAGCATTGTCTTTTGATGTCCCGTCTCACCCTTAGTGCGGATCGCAGACCCTTCACATTACTGTCTTCATGGCGGCTTACATGTGGTGGGATGATCCCATCCTCTCTCGGCAAGACCGCTGGGAATGCAGGGCTGATGTTGCACCTGAAGTTTCATGTCCCATTACTGTGTTGAACCAGCAACCTTATCTTCTGTCAATTTTGGTTTGAAAGTGATGTCGGCCGACAGTGTTAAATAAATCTTTTGTTCAGCATTTAGCCCACCCGGGTGTGTACGGCAAGTTGCTGCCATGGAGTCTGTCAGGAAAAGGGAAGGATCCATGAAGACGGAAAATTCCTATCAAAATACTTACCATAATTTTCCTTTCCTGATAGACTCCATGGCAGCAGGAGTTCCCTCCCGAATGGCTGAAGTAGGCTAGTTACCGAACACGGCCGGGGGCAGGGAGCAAAGATTTATGGGAGTAGTGTCCTATAGGGTAGTAGAGGCGGGACTTAACCCACACGTTGCTGCCATGGAGTCCATCAGGAAAGGAAAATTATGGTAAGTATTTTGATAGGAATTTTCCGTCTTCATGGATACTTCCCTGATATAAAACACAGTACACTACATTGTGCATTACAAAAATGTCACTAGAGTTACTGCAATGCATGAATCCACATAATATTATAATTATTCCTTATCCAACATTACTTGAATATCTTTTTTTGTTGAATCTAGCATGGATATGTTTGCTGGTCTGTATAAGGTAAAGATATTATTTGTGATCTAAGAAATACAGAGCTTTTCCTTCCCTATACTTGTATATCACAAGCACTCACTACAATTAGAGCTGCTTGGATACCAATAAATAGTATTGATTTCTTCTTCCTTTTTTGTGTAGAAAAACCAACCTGCCCCTACAGCAATAGAACTAATAGACCTTAAGTTGTTAATTTAATAAGCAGGACTGGATTTTAATTATGTGCCACTCTGCAACTTTTTCTTAAGAGACTTCCACTGACTGCAGAGATTTGTTGTCACTCAATTTATTACACATCAACAAATATAAATAATTGTATTCCATGCAGGACTCAATGCAAATACTTTCCTAAAATTGTGTGAAGACTTGTGTAAGAAAGATACCAAATAAACAAATCTTCTAGTCCTAGGTTGGTCCAGAAATTTAGACAGAATAAAGGTGGATAAAGCATTTGGATCAGATGACATACACCCATGGATCCTAAAATAATTGAGCTCTGTCATTTCAAAGCCATTGTTTCCAATTTTTTAGAGACTCATTAATGATGGAAATAGTACCACTGGATTGGCGTAAGGTCAATGTGATGCTTATACTGTATTTAAAAAGGGATCAAAGTCTTTACCAAGTAACTATAGATCTGTTAGTTTAACTTCTATAGTCAGGAAGATATTGGAGAGTTTAATAAAAGACCACATAGATGAGTTCTTGCTGGAAAAAAATATTTTAAGCAACAGACAGCATGGATTCGTGAAAGACAGAAGTTGTCAGACAAATCTGATTTGTTTTTATGAGGAGGTAAGTAAAACCTTGGACAGAGGGGTTGGCTGTGGACGTGGTATACTTGGATTTTGCAAAAGCCTTTGAGACATTTCTTCACACATGGCTAATGTGTAAGGCAGGGGTCTCCAAACTATGGCCCTCCAGTTGTTCAGGAACTACAATTCCCATCATGCCTAGTCATGTCTGTAATTGTCAGAGTTTTACAATGTCTCGTGGGATGTGTAGTTCCGCAACAGCTGGAGGGCCGTAGTTTGGCAATCCCTGGTCTAAGGTAAAGTCTACAGCCTTGGAAAGATCAGTTTGTAAATTAATAGAAAACTGGCTAAAAGACAGAATTTAGAGCGTAGTGGTTAATGATTCTTACTCTAAATGGTCTACGGTTATTAGTGGTGTACCTCAGGGTTCAGGGTTGAGACCCTTACTTTTTAATATCTTTAATCCTTACATGATGCCTCCAACTCTTAAGCCGACCTCAATGCACTGTGTAATTGGGCAACTATGTAGCAACTGAGGTCTAGAGTGTTACGAAACCCAGGACCCTGCATTCACTATATCTGGTCTCCCACAGTACATAAAACATGAAAATGCAATTATTTTAGTAAATATAAACTGCTAAATACCTTTTCTCATCAGCAGTATATAGCAGTCTTGTCACTTCTATTAGTGTCCTGGTCGAGCACTGGTTAAAGCTTGTGGGAAGAGTTTTTTCCTCCTCTGACTTTCCTATGAAGCTGCTTGACCCCTGACCCTCTGTCTGGAGAGTGCTGATTGGCCCTGTGCTGATCACATTCACCCTCCCAAAAAATAAAACAAAAAAAAACCTCTCTAGCAATATACACAAAACCGAGCATGTGCAGAGTGCCCCCAAGGCTCTGTACTATTAGGAGATGGATCGGGGACTGTGGAAGAAGGGGAGGATCTGAAAAGCCAGGATCAAACAGCCTCTTTACACAATGCGCAGGATTAACCACTTAGGATCCACAGTGAGTACAACAAGCATGCTTTACTGCATAGACAGACTGATTTTACTGTTGTGGGTTTAGTAACACTCTAATGTTAATAAATGTAAAGTTATGCACTTGGAGTCTAAGCATATGCATGCATCATACATACTAGGGGGAATACAATTGGGGGAATCAATGGTGGAGAAGGATCTGGGTGTTTTGGTAGATCATAAGCTTAATAATATTATACAATGCCAAGCTGCGGTTTCCAAAGTGAGCAACATTTTTTCTTGTATTAAGAGCGGTATAGACTGCAGAGAGAGAGATATCATTTTACCCCTCTACAAATCATTAGTAAGACCTCACCTGGAATATGCAGTTAAGTTTTAGGCACCAGTTCACAAAGAGAAAGAAACAAACTGATAAGATCCATGGAGGAGCTCAGCTACGAGGAAAGATTTGTGGAACTGAATTTTTTCTCTCTTGAGAAGTGGAGATTAAGGGGGATATGATCAACATGTATAAATACATAAGTGGTCCATATAGTGAACTTGGTGTTAAGTTATTCACGTTAAGGTCATCACAGAGGACAAGGGGGCACTTTACATCTGGAGGAAAAGAGATTTAATCTCCAAATACAGAAAGGTTTCTTCACAGTAGGAGCTGTGAAAATGTGGAAAGGACTCCCTCAAGAGCTGGTTCTGGCAAGCTTAGTAGATTGCTTTAAAAAAAGACCTGTATTTCTTCCTAAATGTACATAATATAAGTGGATACTAACATTTAGGCATGTGCAATTCGTTTCGTTCCGAATTCCTTTTTTAACGAATTACAACAAATTCGTTAATTCGGGAATATCCGAATTAACGAAAACCCTTTAACAAATTTTTCTGAATATTCGTAAATTCGATAAAATTGGACGTTCGTAAATTCGGGCATTCGTACATTCGCAATTTACGAATGTACATTCGTACATTCGTACATTCGTACATTAGTAAATTAGTGAATTCGTAAATTTGTAAATTCGAAAATTCGGAAATCTGAAATAATAGTTAACTAATAATAATTTAACTATTAGTAATTACTAGTAACTATTAAAATATAGGTATTGTAATTTCCTTTCAAATTTGGCTGTTAGTGAACGTAACACATACAAATTTATCCGAAGTTATGAATGATCCGAAAAAACGGAATGGAACATAATGAATAATAATAAATAACAATAATAATAATAACAACATTTTAATATTATTATTTATTATTAATAATTTGTTCCATTCCATTTGTTTAGATGCAACATTTGTTTTGGATAATTCGTAACTTCGGATAAATTCGTATTTGTTACGTTCACCGACAGTCAAATTTGAAAGGAAATTACAATATCTATAATTTAATAGTTAGTTACTATTTCAGATTTTTGAATTTTCGGATTTTTGGATTTTCAAACTTCGAATTTACACATTTCCGAATGTTCTAATTTACAAAGTAACGATTTTACGAATTTACGAATGTACGAATTTACAAATGTACAAATGTAAAAATGTACAAATGTAAAAATGTACGAATGTACGAATGAACGAATGCACGAATGAACGCATTTACGAATTTAAGAATGAACGAATTTACGAATCGCGATCATAACGAATGACCCGAAAAACTAAAAAAATAATAAACTAATGAAACTAAAACGAAAATGAACAAATTTTTTGGCTGTGCACATGTCTACACATTTATAGGAAAAATTGATCCAATATCAGATGGCCTCTTGGAGGATCAGGAGGAATTTTTTCCCCCGCTGGAGCAATTTGGATCATGCTTTGCTGGGGGTTTTTTTTGCCTTCCTCTGGATCAACTGTGGGTATAGGATTGTGTATATAACATTGTAAGATTTTTTTTTCACTTTTATTTGTTAAACTAGATGGACTTGTATCTTTTTTCAACCAGACCAACTATAACTATATGTAGTCTTTTCAAAATTCTGGGCCTGGCTATTTTGTTGGATGGTTGCACAATGCCATACCCGGTTGGAAAATGCTAGTGCTGACCAATCATGATAAAAGTTACACATTTCTTGCGTTATTATTTATTGTCAGTGGCTTGCCTTACATAACTCACATAGCTAGGTGTCTTCTTATTGTGTGATAAGGTAATTGATTTTCCACCACTATATCATTATTTCTTAAAAAAAATAAATAAGTGTCTTTACTCTGCTGTTTTGTATTTTTTTTGCACTCTTGGTAGTGTAACAATTTCAGCTTCCATATGATCCTCCCAACCCCCTTCAGAATACAAATACATTTAATTAGAGACCTCGGACTGCAGCTTGTACCACTTTGGCTGACATTTTCAGCCTCTTGGGAGTTGTACCTTGTCCACTACTTCATCAGTAGAGATAAATAGACTTGCCTGTCTCCTTTCACTGAAATGAGGATCTTGTTGGGTACCAATCAGCATCTTTACTTTAGCACTAAGAAATGTATTTTATGTCCCACTCTTTGATGGCTGATGTTGATGTCACTTAGAAGACAGGTTCTATTATAGATCTTCCGGCATTAGAAGGAGTGTTAGTTTGAATGAGAGACAGAGGTTTAGAATACAGCCTTCTGCCTGACAGTCTTGGATAAATTAGACCAGCTTTATGACTTTAGCTTGCTACTATATTCATAATGCTTCACTTTCTCCTTTAGGATGATATGCATAGTTTTTTGTGTCATGAAAGACATTGTAAACAATCAGCTATAATTTCTTTAAAAGAGATGTAGTTTTTTTTGTATTTTTGTTTAGAATCATACTTATCTAGGTGGATGCAGCATTGCTCTGATGCTGCATCTGTCCCCCGGTGCCTCTAACACTGAGAACCGAGCGATTGAACACCGGCGATTACTCAGTTCTCACAGCTCCGTGAGCTGAGAGCTGCTGACCATAGGCGTGTGCACAGGGTGTGCCAGGTGTGCCTGGGCACACCCTAACCACCTAGTTTGCATTAGCATCATCACTCTGTGTAGCAGCGGGGAGATGGGAAAGAGCTGGGAAAGATGGGGGGGAGATGGGAAAGAGCTCCATCTTACTGGTTCTGCCATAAGAGAAGTGTTTATGCACTTCCTTTTCACTGTGCTGGCAGGGATATCAATGTGCTAGGGCCATATATATTAGACACACACACATGCATGTGTGTTTGAGCTTTGGGGTGTACACCCTAATGCAATGGGCTGCGCACACCATTGCTGCTGACTGTCAGTCACCGGCTCTCTGCTCTGCCCACTCCTCGTTCGATGGAGTTGGAGGGGGTGGTAGGCTCAGGCTCTCAGCGATCTGGGCAGATCCTGACTCTATGGTCGCAATGATGCCCAAGCCTGGACCGACTCTGACGTCAGCAGAGAGCAGACTTCAGCCCGATCTCTGCTGAAAAATGGTCACGGAGGTGCACACTGAACTGCACTCCCGTGATCCATAGAAGAACTACAGCCAAACGAACTTTGGCTGTACTTCTCCTTTAAGCAAATGTCAATAAATAGTGTTATATTGATTTTTTTCTAAAAATCACAAAATTTAAAGTGGTATTAAACCCAAAAATGTACTATATTGCAGCTTACCAATCATTAGAGGTTTTTCTTTTTTAGGCTTTTTCCTTCTGTTTTTCACCTGGTGATCTGGACAGTAACATACTTCCCGTATTAAAGTGCCCCCCACTGTGGATGAACGAACACAGGGAGCAACTGTGGACAGCAGCTTTGTCAATCTGGGGGGAGGGGAGTGTTAGATATACTAGCAGATTTAAATAAACTAACAACTTAAATCCAAACTACAGCTTAGTAACTACAGCAACATTTTTTTTCCTTTTGGGATAAAGGTTTTACACAAATAAAAAACTGACCACTGTAAGCACCCCTGTCAGTGGTAAATGATTTGCCTCAGTGCTCTTAACTTATACATTTTGCTGGAGAGCTTGTTATTTAGAAAACAACAGACTCACTGGCCAGATCACCAGCTGAATAAAAAAGAAAGTCTAAAAAAGAAAAATAGTGCAGGAATCATATCTAAGAACTTGTACGCTGCAATATAATAAATGTTTGCTTTTGGATTTAATAACACTTTAAAGTACCAATTAATAAGCAAACAATCTGTCAAGTGTGGTAATCCATCAAGAATTGATCTTTATTTACAGTGGTTACTCTATACCAGGGGTCTCCAAACTTTCTCACAAAAGGGACAATTTATTGTCCTTCAGACTTTAGGGGGGGCGGACTATTGCCAGCAGGAAAATAGGATTTTTTTAAACAGCTTACCTGTAAAATCCTTTTCTTGGGATTACATCACAGGACAGAGAGCTCTATTCATTACATCATGGGTTAGATAACCACCTTCAGGTGTTGGACACTGGCAACCCTAATTGTAAGGAGAGTTCCTCCCCTATATAACCCCTCCCATATGGAGAGTACCTCAGTTTTGTAGCAAAACAATAAGTATCCCGATGCATATACATTCATAAATCCCAAAGAGGGGCGGGGAGCTCTGTGTCCCGTGATGTAATCCCAAGAAAAGGATTTTACAGGTAAGCTGTTTTTAAAAATCCTATTTTCTTGTTCATACATCATGGGACACAGAGCTCTATTCATTACATCATGGGACGTCCCAGAGCAATGCCCAAATTGAGGGGAGGGAGACACAGATCAGAAAAAAAAAGAC
This sequence comes from Lithobates clamitans, assembly GCA_037952925.1. Lineage (NCBI taxonomy): Eukaryota > Metazoa > Chordata > Amphibia > Anura > Ranidae > Lithobates > Lithobates clamitans. The sequence goes on from JBBGZY010000049.1 coordinate 4,279,542, forward strand.
TGCCATTGGACGTGAGAACCTACACTGCTGCCTGCAGTACACTGCGCCCGAAAGTGGTATCCTCATGCCCTCTTACATCCACCTGATAAAATCTAGTGAATGTATGGATAGAAGATCAAGTTGCAGCCTTGCAGATCTGAGCCATGGAGGCCTGGTGATGCACTGCCCATGAAGCACTTACTGCTCTAGTCGAGTGCGCCTTAACATGAAAAGGAGGAATCTTCTTTTCCATCTATAGGCCTGAACAATAACTTGTCAAATCCACTTAGCTATAGTGGACTTTGACGCTGCCTGGCCCTTTCTGGGACCGTCTGGCAGAACAAACAGAAAGTCAGTCTTCCGCATCTGAGCAGTCGCATCCAGATACATTTTGACTGCTCTAACAACATCTAGAGAGTGTAACAACATTTCCTCCGCGGACTGCAGATCTGGAAAAAAGGATGGTAGGACCACATCTTGGTTTAGGTGGAACCCTGATACCACCTTAGGTAAGAAAGCCAGATGAGGATGGAACACCACTCTATCTTTGTGAATAATTAAGTATGGCTCCTTACATAAAAAAGCCATAACTCCGATACCCTCCTGACAGAGGATATGGCAACAAGAAAAAACAACTTCTTGGTCAAAAGACACAAAGAAGCATGAGATAATGGTCAAAAGGCTGTTTTTGCAAAACAGACAGAACCAAATTCAAATCCCATGAGCACACGGGCGGCCTGACTGGTGGACTTAAACGCAGTGCCCCTGAATAAAGGCCCACACTAGGGAATGAGAGGCAAGCGGTTTCTGAAAAAATATCGACAAGGCCGAGATCTGACCCTTGATAGTGCTCAAGGCCAGCTTCATCTCTACTCTTAATTGAAGAAAGCAAGAATTCTACCAATAGCATACCTTCTAGGATGCCATCCTTTGGACTCACACCAGGAGACATATGCCTTTCAGATTCTATATTAGATGAACCTAGAGGCTGGCTTCCTGGCATTAACCAGAGTGGTTAGTACTGGAACCGAGAGCCCACGTTTTTTTAGGACGTGGGTCTCAACAGCCAAATCTTCAAATTCAGACTTTGTAAGGAAAGATGGAATATTGGCCCTTGCGAGAGCAGGTCTGGTCGCAGTGGGAGCACCTATGGCCTTCCAACTGCCATCCTCACAATCTCTGCATACCAGGACCTCCTGGGCCAGGCCGGAGCTACTAGGATTACTGGCTTCCCTTCTGACTTGACCCTGCGAAGTGACCGGGCAAGAAGCAGAACTGGAGGGAACGTATAGATCAGAGAAAACTGATCCCACTGAACTATCAAGGCATCGGTCTTTTGTTTTTGATAGAAAGCCGTCCAGTTTGTTTGAACCTGGAGGCTAGTAGGTCTACATCCGGGGTACCCCATCTCTGGCATATTGCCTGAAATATGGCAGGGTGTAATGACCATTCTTCTGGGTCCAGTTGCTGGTGGCTTAAAAAGTCCGCTTTGCAATTTTCCACCCCTGGAATAAAGACTGCGGATAGACAAGGAACATGTTTCTCTGCCCAAGTGAGAACGTGATTCACCTTCCACTGGGCACTCAGACTCCTGATGCCCCCTCGGTGATTGATATAGGGCACTGCTGTGGCATTGTCAGACTGAACTCGGACAGGACAGCCTTGCAGTCTGTCTGTCCAGGTCTTCAGGGCCAGGTGGATTGCCTGAAGTTCCAGAATGTTGATGGGTAGAGACTCTTCGGTTCTGGACCATTTGCCTTGGATCGAAGCTTCTTCCAGAACTGCTCCCCAGCCTGAGAGGCTGGCATCTGTAGTTACAACTTTCCAAAAAATTGGAACAAAGGACTTTCCCTTCTGTAGATTCTTGTCTAGTAACCACCAATTGAGGACCTGGCGCACTGATGGTAACAGGTGCATTGGAAGATCCAAGGCTTGAACTCTTGTTCCAGGCAGACAGAATGGGTGTAAGAAACAGCCTTGAATGAGATGAGCCATCTTCCCCAATAATCTCATACAGAGACGAATGGAAGGATTTTTCCTGGCCTTGATTAGCCAGACCAAATCCTTTATGGCTTTGGCTTTTGCCTTGGGCAAGAATACCCTGCTTTGGACTGTGTCTAGGACCATGCCCAAATATTGTAGCCTTCTTAGGGGCTGTAATAGTGATTTTTCCAGGTTAAGGACCCAGCCTAGATACTCCAAGTATCTTACTGTGCTCAGCACATTGTGCTTGAAGCGTACCATGGACTGTTCTACCAGTAGTAGATTGCCTAGATAAGCTGTTACTGCTATGCCCCGATCCCTTCCTTTTTCCAGGAGCGGAGCTAGAACCTTTGTAAATACTCTAGGCGCCATAGCTAGACCGAAAGGGAGGGCCACAAAGTGGAAGTGGCGCTGCTTTACCGAAAACCTTAAGAACTTCTGGTGAGCAGGAAAAATTGGAAACTCCCGAAATTCTAGCTTGTACCCGAGAGATACCATGTAGGAGATACCCATTTGTCTTGAATCTCTTTCTGCCAAACACGAGCAAACTCAGCCGAGCGGGGGCGCCCCTTCACAAGGAGGCTTTGGGATTCTGCTTAGCAGATCTTTAACCCCAAGGCTTCTTTTGCCTATGGGCTTGTTCTTGGACCTTTCCTCTTGCACTGGTTTGGGAAGGCCGTCACCACTGCCTAGAGGCGTGAGGTACTCGGGGCTGGGGAAAGAGAACATTTAAAAGAAGGACGTTTATCTTTCTTTTTAACTGGCAATAAGGTGGTCTTGCCACCGGAAATCTTCTGGATATATTTATCCAGATCATCCCCAAACAAGCGTTCCCCTTGAAACGGGAACCCAGCTAAATATCTTTTGCATGAGGCTTCAGCTGACCAATGTTTAAGCCAAAGGAACCTACGCATGTGTACCAGCAAATGTGTAAGGTGGGATGCTTGCTGGACAGAATCCATAATAGCATCTATTGCAAAACATAAGGCCCTCGGAAGAGCTGCATAGTCTTGAACTTGCTCAACAGGAAGATTAACTACCTGCCTCACCTGCTCCTTCAAATATTGGCACATACCAACTGCTGGTTGGACCACAGCGCCAGCCACTGCAAAAGAGGCTTTAAGTAATGATTCCAGCTTTTTATCAGTTGGATCTTTATACACCTGAATATTGTCCACAGGACAAGTTAGGCTTTTATTCACAAAAGAAATAGCCGCATCTATTGCTGGCACACTCCATTTCTTGGTAAATTTTTCCTCCATAGGGTAGAGCAGGGAGAATTTCCTAGGAGGAGAAAATGATTTATCCGGGTGAGCCCAACCATCATACAATAGTTTTCCATTAATGGATGGATGGGAAAGGAAAAAGAAGCCTGTGGAGACTTCCGAGATCCCAAGGATGAAACAGGGGACACAGCTGGTTCAGTACAGGGCAAATTGTATGTGATACGCATCACCTCTGTATAATATTGTACCTGTAGCCTGAGAGCCTGCGAGGTAGAAGAGAGCTTCTCCTCATCCCCTGATTAATCTGACTGCTCGTGATCCTTGTCCCCCGACAGTGTTGTATCATCAGACTGCTGAACATCTGATAGGGAACCCAGAGCAGAGGAAGGCGACCTCCCCCGTTTTCTGCTATCTGCTAAGGATGTTGTGATAAGGTCAGTAATCCTTTGTTCCAATCCACCCAATGCTGCCTCCATAGCATCTTCAGTAACATATGCAGGGGCTGCAATAGTGGGAAGGGCAGTAATGCCTAACAGCGGCGATGACTTACCCTGCATGGCTGCCTCCAGTCTCTTGGGAGGGATGTTACCCTGCAGGCACGTCTAGAGTCCCCCGACCCTGATGGTGATTTCTTGGTGCTCTTTTTACCTGCCCCTGAAACCCTTTTGCGGGGAGACATAGTCCGAAGCTAACAAAGCAGAGGTACGAAAAACAATCACATACACTGTTGTGCCTAGCTTACAATAGTAATGTTTGCTTAGACTTGCACAACCTGATGCTGAGTAGGTGTCTAGGTGTGCCTGTATCCGATCCACATGAGATGATTACGTGCCCCAGCTCTGTGTCCTGCCGCTTACAGACCCCTGGCGACCTGGGCTCTTTAAAACAAGTGCCTCGCGTCTGCGCAGTGAATCGCCGTGCACGCCGCACATGCACGGCGCTCACAACCACGCCCCCTCATCCTTCCTCGCTGTTAAAGCAGGCCCCCTGCACGCACGTGTGTAGGACCAATATGGCGGCAGCCGGGGGCGAGGAGGGGAACAGAGAAGACCGAGAGGCTACTCGGGGACCCCAAGACTGCGTGGGATCCCCTTTATCATTTAAGTGGTAGAGCCTGCAGTGGAGGAGGTGAGCGACTGACAGAGCGGCTTCACTGAGCTGTATTTCCTGGAAGCATGTAAGTAACACCAGGTATGCCTCTTACTACCTCTAGTGGTGGAAAACAGGTAAGAAATGCAAAAACTCAAATAAGCTAATCCTTAAGGTGTTTACCTAGGATTGCTTCACTTACTTTATCCCCACCGCAGGATACTGCAGAGAACAGCCAGACCCAACCTTCACCCATAACGGCGGGTAGTGTTGTGCCAAACTTCAGGGTTTTGGGTTCCTACTTACAGGAGCCTCTTACCTGGACCTTTAGAAGACTCTGCCAGAAAACTTTGCGCATTTTTAATATATGTGCTCAAAAGTACTGGATCCCAGAGCCCAGTCCTCAGAGAGAGACATTACAGGCAAAACCTCGTTTCTTCATCCACGAGGCCCGGGTACCATCCATCTTAGGCGATATCAATTGGCCCGAGGTATGGACCCGGTTGTGAAGCTCCTAGAACCCCGCAGGGACCATCAAACAGAGCTTTCTTCTAAGCACATCTTGCATCGTGACCAAACACCTTAGACACTGGCGTAAAAACTGAAGTACTCTCCATATGGGAGGGGTTTTATAGGGGAGGAACTCTCCTTACAATTAGGGTTGCCAGTGTCCAACACCTAAAGGTGACTATCTAACTCATGATGTAATGAATAGAGCTCTGTGTCCTGTGATGTATGAACAAGAAAGGAAATGTTCCTGGCATCAGTGGAAATAAACATTGCCACATTTGGTATTAGGGGGAGGAGCAGTTCTCCATTATTGGTATTATTGGGAGAATCGGTGCCCCATTGTTAGTGGCAGTTGGCAGAATAGTATCTCATATCAGTGGGAGAAATAGCACCTCAAGGGCTGGATAAAGGCAAGCAAAGGGCTGCATCTGGCCCTAGGGACACAGTTTGGAGACCACTGCTCTATACCATTAAAGTGAACCTGAGTTGGCCTTAAATTTTTCCTAAGTGCTAAAGTGCCTGTGTTAGTTCTTAAATTCATTCCTCTGTCCCAATGGAGCCCACCTAAAACTTAGGACCAGGCTTTAAATGGAGACTTAACTTCTGCACAAAAGAAGTGTAAATCCTATTGTCTCCTGGCACAGAATTGTAGTGGGCAGTAGAAACTCTGACAGTTGAATACCAGAGGTAGGGTCAATAAATGCAGCACCTGATCTTTGGTCTTCCAAGGCCCAGTGGGAATCACCTGAATTGACAATGTAGAGCACCAGTGGCTTAAGCTGGCCATAGATTGATCGAATTCCAGCTGGTTCAGCAGGGACCCATTCCAGAGAAGTCAATCTAATGATTGACATCTCTCGAACTGGCTTTTGGAAAGTTTTCCTTCAATTAGCGCTGCAGCCTATCAGTGTATCCTGACAGCAGAGGAGTCCCCGCTATCAGAATACAATAATACAGTGGAGAGGATTCCTCCATCCACATTAAGGAATCCATTCGGGTTTCCTCAATCTGCCCGCTGACTGATCGAAAAAACTGATCCATAAATGGCCAGCCTTAGATACTATGCTTTAGGAAACACTTAAGTAGAGAATTCAGTGTTGGTGAAGTAGAAGCCAAAGTACCTTCTTCTTTAATGATACGGCATTTCCATCTCTATGTGCTCATGCAATTTTACAGACAAGACTGTACATGTCACCTGTCAGTTCTAATGCTTTAATGGTCATCTGGGTAGCAAAAGACATATCACAGAAAAGACAGTGTGATTTCTACTCATAATAATATTTCCATTTATACCGAATAATTCAGTGTTTTATAATTAATTTCCCTTCCAGCTTCTCAATGGCTAATCAGCTATAATTGAACTTCTAGCAATACTCTGAGACACATTAAAATTACAGTGACATGAAAAAGAGATAAATGTAAAAAGACAAAACAGCGATCAGATGAGGGATAGGAGAAAGCAATATTCAAATGTGGCTTTCAAACAGACAAGGTCTCATTTCAAAGATATCAGCACATTTGCACTGCAAATAATCCTCTGCACATATGAATGATCAATCAGATTCTTTAATCCGCATAGAGCAATGTCACTTTATTTCATTTCTGTTCCTAGGCTCATGTAATTTTGCTTATCTCTATAGTATTTACATTACATTTCCCCATCTCTTTGAAACTTACTTTCAGTACCGGATGGATTAAGAAGATATTTTCAATCATGGGATTACAAAGGATATTTACCCTTATCAAGAAGCAATTACATTACTTCCACCTGTATACAAAAGGAAGGATTATTTCCAACTGCTAAACTGAGGTGCAGGCAAGAAATTGCAGTCAGAGTAAATTTAGCTGCTGTTGAAAACCTCACTCCAATTAACAGAAGTCATGTGTAAATTATAGAATATACAATGTCATGTTCAAAGTTCCAAAACTGGCAAAAAAAAAAGACCATGGTCTGTCAATGTTCATTTAGTGGCTCATTTATAAGGCTAGCAGATATCAATATCAGCTCTCTATTTGTTCTCTATGCTAAACAAATTTCAGTCTGCCCATTCATAAAAACCAGGCAGCAGAGTGCAGAAGCCCCATGGAATTCTCTTTACTTAATGAAGAAGAAAAAGTTTCTTGATTGGAGGAGAGCTAGTTATGTGACTTTGACAGGTCACATGACTGGGATCCTCCTGGCTTTTAAAAAAATAAATACAATTCATTTTTAACTGCACTTCACTGGCTTTATGAGGGCCTTATGACACCTCCTCACTGCCTCATCTTTTTAACCCTTAAAAACCTGCAAATGCTGGTTGCATGGCTGTCACACTAATCCAATCATTTCAATGAGTCAAGCATGGAACAAGTGTTTGGCAAGTAAAATAAGATCTGAACAATTGTTCAGAGCCAAGGGCTCAGGACGTATTGAGAGAAGGTATTGGCCAGAAGATGAATAGCATTTTTAGAAGAAGGGGTCAGTTATTACTTGATTTCAGCCCTTTGTAATCCCCCATACAACAGAAATCAGACTGGGAATGGAGGGACAGCATTGGGGAACAATCAGGAGACCTGCCGGCTACATTTCTAAAAAATCATCAAAGTTGGGCATTTTTTACTGAGTTACAATATTAATGGAAAAAGTGGGCATTCAAAAGTGGGCTATTTAAAATTGAGTTCAGCATAGACTCATTGCTGAATGGTTTTTCAACTGTATGCCTTTGATCTCTGATCTCAAACTTTGTGCCTGACCTTCCTTACTGCCACAGCTTCTGTATGATATACCCTTCTGCCAGTGGTTGCCTCCATTACCAAATTCAGCCAGGACTTCTGGCTAAGATTCTGCACACCCATTTTGTACCTCGCTGCCTACCCATAATTGACATCTGCTCATTCCCGACCTTGAATTTGCCTACCATTGGGTGCTTCGCTATTTATCAGTTTCTGACCCAGACCTATGACCTGACTCCACCTGTATCTGAGCTTGGTGCATCCTTGATGCATTACCAGCCATAATCCTGCATGTCTGATGCCAGGGCTAATGAGTTTCAGGGGCTAGTTCCTGCGCCCAGGCATGTGTACCCTTCCATTGCCCTTACAGGCCCTGTCTTAGCTTCTAGGAGTGCTCGGATGGAAATTGTGCAAGAGGCCCCCTTGTCATCTGGTGCTCCTCACACAGGTACATAACACCTTTTCTGCTTAAGCCAGAAAGAGACATAGGTTGAGTATCTATCTATCTATCTATCTATCTATCTATCTATCTATCTATCTATCTATCTATCTATCTATCCTTTAAATACATTTACTATCCTCACACATGACTATGCAATCATATGTTAGTTAACACAGTCCTAGCAGCAGGCGAAAAACAATCAGTTTGTTGTTTAATATGGAATTTCTATTTTGTTGGAACAAACGCTTACATTTTTGCATACACTGATTTAATTAAACAGTTATATTCTAAGAATATTGTAAAATGAAGCAGATCTACTTGTGTATCCATGGATACAAGCTTTTCACAATAATGACATAAAAAAATTATAAGAAAATTACTTCCCTCTTTAAAGGATTAACGGCTCTTAAACTGCTTCAATCACTCAAAGAAACCTTTGAAATGTACAGCAAATGTGGCTCCATAATTATACAAATTGCCAGTAAACGTTTTTATAGTGCTTTACTTAATTTATTAATTTTTCTGCATGTCAATGGCATACTTATAAATGGCAATTTTCTTCATAGCTTTATTACACTTTAAAGATATTTACAATAAAACAAGTTTTCACTAAAGAACCCCATGGTGGATTATTTGTATTTATGATGTCTTCAATGCACAGTATGTGCAGGAAAAAAAAACCTCAGCTATTTCTGCGGATTCACATATTGCAATGTATTTTCATAACATAGTTTGAAAATATTCAGAACCGCATACTGTAATAAAATCTAATAAATACAAATACAATCTAATAAAAGTGACTGAGAAAAAGATGCATTTGAAGTGAAATTCAAATTTTGGTAAAAATAAAAGAAAGAAAATACAAAAAAAGCCCAACCTACGCTACATCAATTATATTTATTGCAATCATTTAACAAACTGCTTTGTAAATTTTCATCTCCTTCTCCAGACAATGAAAAAAGCCATTCCAGAGTATTTTCTCAAAGTGAGTGCTACTTAGGCAAATAACAAAATGTTAGTGCCAAGATATGAGCACTGTTAGAGCTTGCCTCATTGGGACTGTAAAATCATGTCCACAGCACCTCATCAACAACAACTGCAACATAAATTACTCCACAGTGGCTGTAGGAACAGAGATCAATGGCAGCCTGTTTTAAAGCCTGGCTACTGCTTGTAAGGCCTATCATACACAACTAGATTTCCTTTCTCTTAGCCTGCAGGAAACAGTCGAAATCTGATCTGGGTATGGCCACCTTAAAGAGGATGTAAACCCATGCTGTAAACTTGTACCTACAGGTAAGCCTATAATAAGGCTTAACTGTATATTATGAATATCTCCTAAACTTGCACGGTTTAAGAGATATTTACACTTCAAACATGTGCTCTGAAGGGACGATATACCCGTGCCATCTCTTCAGAGCTCCGTGCCGTGGTCCATGACTCCTGTGCACATGTGTGGCCAATCAGACAGTCGGGAAGGAATACCCAATGAAGCTGAAAGTACCTGTCAGAGCTCACAGTACGGCGGTGCAGGGCTTCATTCTAAGGTAAGTATTTCATAATGTGCTATTATGCGATCTATACTAGCACATTATGGGGTTGATTTACTCAAATTGGAGAGTGCGAAATCTGGTGCAGCTCTGCATGGTAGCCTACAAGCTTCTAGCTTCTGCTTGTTCAGTTAAGCTTTGAAAATAAAAATGGAAGCTGATTGGTTTCTATGCAGAGCTGCACCAGATTTTGCACTCTCCTGTTTTAGTAAATTAACCCCTATGCCTTTACTTTGCAGGGTTTTTTTTTTTAAAAAAAAGGTAGATAGTAAATAGGGCCTTAAGTAAGGTAGCAGCTTTACCCCTCCCATCCTTTCAATTGGAATTGATAAGTATTGCAATAGGTACTGAGAAACCACCTCATTTGCATTGTCTCTACTGACATGACCCCATCAGACATCAACTGCCTACAAGTGCTCCCCCTTATGAAGCGATAGGCAGATGTATAGATTTGGCCAACTATAAAATCCCTCTGGTTTACTCTCTGGAGCAAGAAGGTTGAAGCTATGCCCCCCTGAACAACCAGTGGGCCCTAGTCTCCTGCCTAGGTGACTTTTTGCATGATCTTTCTCTAAATAAGTCTTAATAAGTGTTCAAAATAACGTGATAATAAATCACTGCAGAGTCAGCTCTAAAAGTACCTATTCATACATACATTGTTTTACATGTAATCTAAGAACAACAGACATGCATGTGACTTCTGAGGTTGACAGATACAGTATCCTTTTGAATTTTAAATGGCTAGTAAGATAGATGCAATTACATTATGTTGTTGACAGCAGACAAACAATACTGAACACCCACATTTGGCCATCTGTCGGTATGGTCATTGTAGCCGGAGTAGGTTACAATGGCAGTGCAAAGTGCATTAACACATCATAAAATGTCAAAGTAATGGCTGCCATACTGCCATACATTGTTGCAGGATAAGGATCAGGCGTTCTTAATCCTATTGCTGGTTAGTGGGGACTCAGGAGGGGAGCACAGAGTGACACCCGAATCTACACAAACAGGAATCAACTTTAGCACTTTGTTTGCATGGATGGACTTTCACTTATCAATGTACCATGACGGAATATTGATTGCACAGGCACTTTATATATGTTTATTTGGCACTTATATTTGATATAGAAGCAGCGCTAAGTTTAATTTTGTTGGTTTGTCATTTATGAGGTCTTTGACTTTACACAATAGCAGGAGCTTCAATTAACATTGTTACACTTATATGTTTTATCAATTAAAAAAAATGTTTTTACATTTTTTTATTTTTACCACTTTGAATGTTTATTATCACTCACAGTAATGCCCCGTACACACCGTCAGACATTGATCGGAAAATCCGACAACAAAATCCATGGATTTTTTCCGACGGATGTTGGCTCAGACTTGTTTTGCATACACACGGTCGCAAAAAGTTGTCGGAATTTCCGATTGTTCTAAACGCGGTAACGTAAAACACGTACGTCAGGACTATAAACGGGGCAGTAGCCAATAGCTTTCGTCTCTTAATTTATTCTGAGCATGCGTGGCACTTTGTGCGTTGGATTTGTGTACACACAATCGGAATTTCCGACAACAGATTTTGTTGTCGGAAAATTTTATAGCAAGCTCTCAAACTTTGTGTGTCGGAAATCTCGATGGAAAATGTGTGATGGAGCCCACACATGGTTGGAATTTCCGACAACAAGGTCCTATCACACATTTTCCGTCGGAAAATCCGACCGTGTGTACAGGGCATTAGTGTATTATACACCTTGCGTAGGTGCACTCATCATTTCAATGGCTGCCATACGTTACTGTTCTTTGCATTTAGTTAGTGCACTACATATTGGCTTACTTTATCAAATAAAGCAAAACATTGCACTGAACACCAATAACCACAGAAAAAAAAAGAGAAGTATAATGTAAAATCGTTCATGTAATAACATGAAAATGTGACCAGAACACAAATTATTACATTTTACAGATAATAAAAGTTGGCATCGTAGTTTAAGGCAAAAGTACATGCAAATCATACAAACAATATTCAATAAAGCAACAAAGAAATGCCAGGCAAGCTATTTTGGAAGTAAATTAAAACGGTGGCCTCCAATTAAAAAAAAAAAAATAAATAAATATGCTGCAGTACTTAAAGTGCATCTTTATTTGCAGATTTCTCCTTCCCCCCTATAAAGTCTCCCAAATATCTGTCGAGCCTGCCACCGCCTAATGCGGTGGCAGGCTCGACACCTGTGATGGTGTGGCAACTATGCTGCACTGTTCCTAAATTCAAAGCAGAGTTGCCACTCTCATGTAGGCTGTGCTTTTTTGCAGTACAATGGGATGAAAAAAAAGGCTATAAGAATTGTCATTGCTGATTCACAAGCCTGTATCTTGTCAATTAGCACCTGATCGCACCTAGGCCTGCCTAATGTTTTCTATATTGAGAGCACCAACTCTGTTGCTGAAACTGTCCCATTGTGAGCTGCAGTGTCAGGAAGGGGGAGCTTATGAGACACAAATGAAGGAGGATTTAGCTCAGTCAGGGTGAAGTAAATAAATGTTTTTACCTATTCATGAATTAACATTAGCTTTAACCATATGTTTCTTCAAGTTGGTGTGGGAATATTAGAGGAGTTTTTTTTTTATTGGCTGTAGTGTCAATTAAATAGTTTTCCCACTATATACTATGCAATAGTATAAAACAGAGTTGTGAAACATACATTATAAAAATAATTAATTTGTCTATTTTTACACAAAAAAATTCAACCATGTATGGAACTTTGCAGGTGCCCAAATATGTATAATGTATACACCACTGTTAAAAGTTCATAAAAGCATTCAAATACTTCCAAAACATTAAAAAAACATTACATTCTAGCTTTCTATATGTTATTTAATATTATGAAACAGGGTTGTGAAACATACATTATAAATAGCAAGCTTACCTATTTCATTTGTCTATTTTTGTTCAAGTTCTTGGACTAATAATTGAATCGAATGATGCTGTTAACATTTTGCTTACTGTCATGGTGGCCTGTCTACAACTTTCCACCTTTATATATTGTCATAGTTACATAGCTGGTAAGGTTGAATAAAGACACCAATCCATCCAGTTCAACCTGAGTGAGCACCCACAATTGTCCCCATCCCTGCACATTGCGTCCCATCAAGATGCCCATCCACTATATTATTATGTCCTGCTTTACCATATCAAATTTATTAGAGCATGTGGGTATGCCCTTTATATGATTGTATCCATCAAAATGTACTGTATCAATGGACAAGCAACCTTGTCATCTCAGAATAGGACTACAAAATAACTCCCACTCACCTCTTATCCATAACATAGGGGTGAAGCTTTCTGTGGTCTACAGATTGGTGAAAAATGTAACTGAAAAGAATCAGCACTGATAGAGAGCAGGGAGAAGTTATCACCTTAGATTTCTGGCAGAATAAACAGGTATTTTTTGGAGTTATTAAACAGATACAACAAAATGCTTTTAAAGTTAATTTAAGCCCTTCACTTTTTGTTTTTTGCACAAAGCAGCCCAGATCCTCCTCTTCTCGTCTCCTCCGTCGGCACTCCGGGCTCCTGCCACCCGCCAAGTGCCTACCATAGCAATGAGTTTGCTATAGGGGCACTGGGCGGGCTCGCTCTCGAGACAGCTCTGTGTGTCCATAGGCTCACATGATTCACAGCCTGGAGAGAAAATAGCTCCCACTGCTGTCTCTGAGCCTATGGGGAGGGAGAGAGCAGAAAGAGCCGCTGCTCTTGTGCACATTGCTGGATTGAGATCAGGCTCAAGTAAAAAGGGGTGGGGGCTGGGTGCTGCACTCAAAACATGTTTTACCTTAATGCAAAGAATGCAAGATTAAGGTAAAAAAAACCTCAGCTTTTAGAACCACTTTAACAAACCAAGCAGGAGCAAATATGATAAGTTCATTGTTAGGGCTTACATACAGTATACTTTAACTAGCTAAAATTGGAATATTATAGGAAAAATCTTACCAAAAAACAAGCGTTTCCAGAAAAGATATTCCAACATCAGAAGCTCCCACCACCACAATGCGTGCATTGACTGTCATTTTTGGCTCAAAGGTGAGCTTTCGGTTGAAATGGTATAAAGCATAACCAGGCTGTAAAGGAAAAAAAAAATATACTGAGATAAAAAAAGAAAAGAAGGCATAAATGGAAAATTATGAACATACAGTAAACCGCAACAATGGGAAATATAAGCCCTCTAATTTCCTTTCTAAAAATGGTCTGTTGAAACAAGTTAAAGGGCACAACACAACAGAAATTATCAAATTTAACTCTACGGATTTAGAGTTTATCTAAATCCAAATTTTTTTCTTTGATTTATTGGATACAATAGAAATTTAGATTAGAACTTCTCCCAATTTTTATTAATGTCTGTGTCCGCTGGAAAGATTCACCCTCTCAATTTGTCCTGGTGACCATTGTATTCTGAAAGAGCAGAGTCCTGGTCAGAATAGAATGCCTCGGTCGGGGGGGATTCCTCTATCCACCTTGTTTGTGTAGATGGAGGAGTCTGTTTGCCTTTTTTTGTTCAGCCCACTGGCTAAATAAATAAAAAAACTAATCATCTATGGCCAGATTTCGAGAGGATATTCTCTTACTTCAAAGATAGTTCTTTTCACCTGTTGTGTTTCTGGGTCAGAAAGTGAAGAGTAATTTTCCAAAGGGGACACAGGCAGCAAAACCTAAACAAAATTAAAAATTAAAAAAACGACAGAAGCTTTAGCTATTGCTTACAGAATACAAAACTGGAAATATATATATATATATATATATATATATTTTTTTTTTTTTTTTTTTACAGTATCTCAGAAAAGTGAGTACACCCCTCACATATTTGAGTGCATGTGTTCAGCATCATATCCAGAAGTTGCCTTTGGGAAATAGATGTATGAGTGCTGCCAGCATTTCTGCAGAGGTTGAAGGGGTGGGGGGTCAGCCTGTCAGTGCTCAGACCATACGCCGCACACTGCATCAAATTGGTCTGCATGGCTGTCGCCCCAGAAGGCAGCCTCTTCTAAATATGATGCACAAGAAAGCCCGCAAACAGTTTGCTGAAGACAAGCAGACTAAGGACATGGATTACTGGAACCATCTTCTGTGGTCTGATGAGCGCAAGATAAACTTATTTGGTTCAGATGGTGTCAAGTGTGTGTGGCGGCAACGAGGTGAGGAGTAGAAAGACAAGTGTGTCTTGCCTACAGTCAAGCATGGTGGTGGGAGTGTCATGGTCTGGGGCTGCATGAGTGCTGCCAGCACTGGGGAGCTAAGGTTCATTGAGGGAACCATGAATGCCAACATGTACTGTGACATACTGAAGCAGAGCACGATTCCCTACCTTCGGAGACTGAGCTGCAGGGCAGTATTCCAACATGATAACGACCCCAAACATACCTCCAAGACGACCATTGCCTTGCTAAAGAAGCTGAGGGTGAAGGTGATGGACTGGCCAAGCATGTCTATAGACCTAAACCCTATTGAGCATCTGTGGGGCATCCTCAAACGGAAGGTGGAGGAGCGCAAGGTCTCTAACATCCACCAGCTCCGTGATGTCGCCATGGAGGAGTGGAAGAGGACTCCAGTGGCAAGCTGTGAAGTTCTGGTGCTGGAAAGTGATGGAAAATAATGGTGGCCACACAAAATAGTGACACTTTGGGCCCAGTTTGGACATTTTCACATGTACTCACTTTTGTTGCCAGCGGTTTAGACATTAATGGCTGTGTGTTGAGTTATTTTGAGGGGACAGCACATTTACACTGTTATACAAGCTGTACACTCACTACTTTACATTGTAGCAAAGTGTCATTTCTTCAGTGTTGTCACATGAAAAGATATAATAAAATATTTACAAAAATGTGAGGGGTGTACTCACTTTTGTGAGATACTGTATATGGCCAGGAAAAAAAACATATACCTTACATGCCAATTCAGATATTTTAATAGATTTTTTTTAGAGATTGGCACACTTGCCAAAAAATCCAAATACCTATATAATTATAAATTCATTTTCTATAACTATCCTCTCAAAACAAACTATTAAGTGAATTAAGGTGAGTATATCATGGGTTAGAGGCTGCTCAGCCCCTAAATAATATACAAAAACATGCATCTCCTGTGAGACTGTATGGCAGCGAAAAGAAAACTATTGCAAGCACTTTAACCACTTCAGCCCCGTAAGATTTTACCCCCTTCCTGACCAGAGCACTTTTTACAATTTGGCACTCCGTTGCTTTAACTGACAATTGTGCAGTCATGCAATGCTGTACACAAACTAAATTTGTGTCCTTTTTTCCCACAAATAGTGCTTTCTTTTGGTGGCATTTGATCACCTCTGCGTTTTTTATTTTTTGTGCTATAAACAAAAAGAGAGCGACAATTTTGAAAAAAAAAAAACAATATTTTTTACTTTTTGCTATAATAATTATACCCCCAATTTTTTCTAAGAAACACATTTCTTCATCAGTTTAGGCCAATATGTATTCTTTTACATATTTTTGGTAAAAAAAAAAAAAAAACGCAATAAACGTATATTGATTGGTTTGCGCAAAAGTTATAGTGTCTACAAACTATGGGAAAGATTTATGGCATTTTTATTATTATTTTTTTTTTATATTAATGGCGGTGATCTGCGATTTTTAGCAGTATTGCGACGGACAGATCGAACACTTTTGACATATTTTTGGGACCATTGACAATCATACAGCAATTATTGCTATAAAAATGCACGGATTACTGTGTAAATGTCACTGGCAGGGAAGGGGTTAAATGTGTGTTCCCTGAGTGTGTTCTAACTGTATGGGGATAGGACTGAGAAAGAGAGAAGACATATCGCTGTTCCTACTTACTAGGAACAAACGACATGTCTCCTCTCCTCTGACAGCACAGGGATTTGTGTGTTTGCACACACAAATCCTCGTGCTGGCGCTCATGCACGTGATCGCGTGTGGCCAGCGGCAATCGTGACAACTGGTGACGCGCATCGGGTCCCCCGCCGTGCAGCAGGTGCGCACGCACCCTCTGGTGGCCGAAAAGGGGAAGGAAGTACCCTACGGGGTTTTGCCCAGGAGAGCTATTCTGCTGCAGTATATCTGCATGAGCCAGTCGGGAACCGTTAAAAGAAAAAAAGTTTATTTGTACAAAAAAGATTAAAATTCCATATTGACATAAAATATTCTATAGTCTATTGGTTAGACAACATCATCTGCTGTTCCCCCTTTGGGGGTGAGAGATAACATACAGCATACAACAGTGAATAATTGTTTTGCCACCAATATGGTCTACCAGAGGCAGAAAATATGCATCACTTTTGGTCATAACATAACAACTCACATAAGCAGAAAGACCAGATTAATAAGGCATGAAGTCACTGCAGCCCATCTCAGAGGGATCCCAAATCAAGGCAATGGGTTAGGGGATATGAAAAAACATACATGCATATATCTTTTTGGTTTTTGAAACATTTAAATATTAGGTTGCTGGAGGCTAAACTGTTTAAAATCACACTGATCCACATGTATGATATGTCTAAAGATCGCTGGGTGATTTGGATGCTCACTTTGGGCCTGCTCCACATGGTCGCCCCCCTAACCCCTTGTGGGATCATGGCTTCATTGCCTTGATTTGGGATCCCTCTGAGATGGGCTGCAGTGACTTCATGCCTTATTAATCTGGTCTTTCTGCTTATGTGAGTTAAGTTTCCACACTGTCGTTTGTACATGTATTAGGCCTATATATTCTATTGTTATTTTTATACTTAGGTAAGGTCCACCTGATATTCCCTCAAGAAGACTGTTCACAATTGAAACGCGTCAGTAACAATTGGTTGCAACCAATCAGTGGCAACCAATCAACCTTTCTATGTATGGTGCATATATACTGCCTCTGGTAGACCACATCGGTGGCAAAACAATCATTCACTGATGTATGATGTGTTCTTTATCACCCCCAATGGGAGTACAGCAGATGACGTTGTCTAACCAATAGACCAGAATAATTTATGTCAATATGGAATTTTAATCTTATTGTACAAATAAACATTTTTTTCTTTTAAAAAGTACTTGCAGTCCTTTCTTTTGGCTGCCATAAGGCCCCATGGGAGATGCATGTTTTTGTATCTCAAAACAAACTATAGACTTTTATATTACAAACTATACACTTTTAGATCACAAGTTTTCAATGTATATATGTGAATATGAGCATATTAAGAAACGTTTTAAAAATGTTGTTTCTATGTATGGCTTTGGTGTTTGGTTTGCACAGCTTTGCCGATTTACTACGCTAAGTAAACATTTACATTGCAAAGCTAACTTTACTATAAAGGGCCTTATTTGTCATTAGGCAGATTTATAAGGGTTGAAACAGATTGTGGAAGTGTCAGTGTTCGTGTGTTAGAGCACCTCAGGATATGAGGCTCCCAAGACACTTAAAAAGATCCTCAAAGATACAATATATGTAGGCAGGGATAAACATATGACCACTAGAGCACATTTACAAATCTGTATGTGATATAATATAATCAAAATATGCAAGCAAATCAAAATGTGAAATTCATAAAATAAATATTAAAGAACACTAGAAAGTATAGAAATGTTGGCAACTACAGACACATCTTGTAATAGTAATTAAAGAGCTAATCTATAACTTAAAAGGGATTGTGAACGATCACTTTGTAAAACAAGCCATTCAATTTAAAAAAGAAATGAAAGGCTAAACCTTTTTGTATAGATATAAAAAAAATGATAAATACCTTTTTTTCCTTTTTTTATAAATAATCACATTCCCTCTGTTCTCAGCTGCATAAGAGCTGGGGGGGAGGAAAAGCAGAAGTATACTGAGCTTCCAAGTGAAAGGCTGTGCAGCGGGGGCGTGTCAAGACAAGTCTGATTATTGTAGGAGAGCAGGCTGAGTTCCCAGCATAGCTAGAGAACCAATCATGGTTTGCTTTCCTGCTTAATGTGGTCAGTTTTTAATAGGAAAGCAGAGGGACTGACAGGAACACCAGGGATTTCACACAGAGGAAGCAACACAAAGAGAACAGGATACTTTCTCATACAAGTACACGGTACAGCAGGCTCATATCAGGAATATTAATAGTTGGGGTAGCAAACGCTTTAATAAATAATATTAATACACTACAAATTAGGTTCTAGTGTGTTGCACACTAAACTTTGTTCTTTCTCACTGATGCAAGTGTTATGTTTAAAATGTTATTTTCTAAATGGATCTCAGAAATCTTTTACTGTTTGTGTAGATAAATGTCCTCAGTTTTGTTTAGATGAATTGTGACATCCAGTGGCCAGATAAGGAACCTTAACAGAATTTTAGGGTAAAAGTGATCTTCAATGTTTTTGGAGGCAGCCAGTTCTCACCAGACGCAGTTCCGTTTAGTTTCATACGCGTTTTTTTCTGCACTAAAAATGCATGCACAGTGTTTTCCATGTGTTCCAATGGCTCTGGTTCACACCATGCAGTCAGTTTCTGGTCAGTTTCCGGTCAGTTTCTGGTGCAGAAACTGACCGGAACTCACTGTATTGGTGCAGAAAAAACGGAACTGCATGGAACTGCACGGAACTGCATCTGGTGTGAACTGGCCTTTAGCACCCATAACCTTGGGGTGATGGAAATTCCTGGGTTAATCAGACTGTTTTGTTTACTGCAAGAATGGTTTCATGCAGGGAAAAACCTCGATATGTTTTATTAATGCTTTTAACGTAAGTGATCTATTGGTATACTAACAGATAATTTATAACATCCTGGAAAAAACAACATATTTTAACCACCTGATCACCTTCCACAACCAACAGACATCTAAGAGATCTACAGCGAACACTTCATCCATCCAATGGCACCAAAATGTTGTTAGGACTTTTACAAAACGTTCCACCCATCCTCTCGGTTGTGAGCAGCTATGCATCTGAAACCTTCCCAGCTTAGGTCTTGCTTTTAGGTTTTTTCCTCTAGGCTTAATCTAAGTTTATTGAAGGTTAATATGTTAGTCTTTCGCTGCTTCCCAACTGTGCACACTCCTTTGTCTATAAATAATTGGAGCCTGGCCAGTCAGAGCCATCCATGGCGTGGGTAATTACTGAAATATCCCATCTCTCTTAATCGATAAAGCAGTCCTTGACATCTAAAGTCCAACACGGGGACTCGGGAGGTGCAGTACAGCTCAAACTTTAACGCTTCACACACGTCTGTTTCACTGCATGATTTCGCTAAACACATGTAATATTATGAAATAATATTTGCATTGTGTTGTGGTGCCATTAATTCTCAATGGTGCCCAAACGTACACATTGGCAGGAATATACACTCCTGCGGATGTGCATGGCGCAAAAGAGCTGTTGGGTCTATTTGTTCAATGCCTGAGGTCCTGCCGCCACTCTAATCTAGATTGCACTCATCCATGTCTTTATGAACCTTGCTTTGTGCACTGGTCCAAATCATTTGGTGGAGGGGGGATTATGGTGTGGGGTTGTTTTTTAGGGATTAGGCTTGACCCTGAAGTTCTAGTAAAGGGAACTCTTAAGGCATCAGCATACCAAGACATTTTGGACAATTTCATGTCCCAACTTTGTGGGAACAGTTTGGTGGTGGCCCCTTCCTGTTCCAACATGACTGCACACCAGTGCACAAAGCAAGGTCCATAAAGACATGGATGAGCGAGTTTAGGGTGGAGGAACTTAACTGGCTTGCACAGAGTCCTGACCTCAGTCCGACAGATCTCCTTTGGGATTAATTAGTGCGGAGACTAGGAGCCAGGCCTTCTCATCTAGCATCAGTGCCTGACCTCACAAATTCGCTTTTAGTAGAATGGTCAAACATTCCCATAGACACACTTCTAAACCTTGTGGACAGCCTTCTCAGAAGAGGTGAAGTTGTAATAGCTGCAAATGGTGGGCCAACTCAATATTGAACCCTACGGACTAAAACTGGGATGCCATTATATTTCATGTGCCTGTAAAGGCAGGCGCTCCAATAATTTTGACAATATAGTGTATATGCTATCATCAAGAATCTAGGATGGAAAAGGACCTGGGGGTCTTAGTAGATGATAGGCTCAGCAATGCCATGCAATGCCAAGCTGCTGCTAACAAAGAAAACAGAATATTGGCATGCATTAAAAAGGGGATTAAGTCCAGAGATAAAACGATAATTCTCCCGCTCTAAAAGACTCTGGTCCGAACGCACCTAGAGTATGCTGTCCAGTTCTGGGCACCAGTCCTCAGGAAGGATATACTGAAAATGGAGCGAGTATAAAGAAGGGTAACAAAGCTAATAAAGGGTCTGGAGGATATTAATTATGAGGAAAGGTTGCGAGTACTGAACTTATTCCCTCTGGAGAAGAGACGCTTGAGAGGTGATATGATTTCAATATACAAATACCATACTGGTGATCCCACAATAGGGATAAAACTTTTTTGCGGAAGGGAGTTTAACAAGACACGTGGCCACTCATTAAAATTAGAAGAAAAGAGGTTTAACCTTAAACTTCGTAGAGGGTTCTTTACTGTAAGAGTAGCAAGGATGTGGAATTCCCTTCCACAGGCGGTGGTCTCAGCAGGGGGCATCAATAGTTTCAAGAAACTTTTAGATAACCACCTGAACGACCAGAACATACAGGGATATACACTGTAATACTGACATATAATCACACAGGTTGGACTTGATGAACTTGTCTTTTTTCGACCTCACCTACTATGTAACTATGTAATAATAAATACTACACTATGAGATCTATTTTTGTTGATGGTGATTTGGCTTGATGGGGGTTGCTGGATGCCTTGATTTTGTGGATCCCTAAGAGAGAAGCATTCTGGATTTATTGTACTGAACACCAAGTGATGAGATGAGCGATCTCCTGAATTAGATGTTTCTCGTGTAATGAGTGTATTCAGCTGTTCTATTTTTTGTTATAGACATTATAGAATGTATCTATTCAAATGTCAAGCCTCACCCCATATACTACGGGAACAGGAGGAAGCAAACATTAGTCCCCTCTATCACCAATAGCCCCAGGTATCCCCTATAGGGAACACTCATACTATGAATCATTACCCCCATCTATATTAGATGCCGTGTACGATTTGTCCAACCACTTTGCATCTAAGACCAGCCTCCCAGGCTCGAATAGTATTAAGCATAAGAATAGTCACCTGATAAAGTGCCCTACGGCCCCTAAATAAAAGTACCTTAAGAGCTTCTGTGGAACCTACCACTCCTGCTTCCAGCCAAGTGGAGGAGTAAATCTGGGCTTAGCCACCATGCGGCCGTAACCAGCTGAGTGGCCAAAAAATATTTGTATAAATCTGGAAAAGCTAATCCTCCTTGTTCACAAGAGCGCATCAGGGTACTTAATTTATACCTGGGGTTTTTCGACCCCCATAAAAAAGATGAAAACAGCTGATTTAATCTTGTGAAAAAGGATACAGGGAGCCATTGTGGAGAATGTCTAAATAAATACATAAATTTAGGTATAGTTTTCATTTTTAAAAGATTCATGCGTCCCAATAGGGACAATGGTAGAGACTTCAATGCTTTCAGTTTTGACCCAATATCTCCCAGAATTGGAGTCAGATTCAGGGACATAAATTCAGAAGCTTGATGAGAAATTACAACTCTTAAATACTTGAAATTATCTACCCATTGCAATAGAATATCCTTCAAAGCCATACTAATGTGAATTTGAGGAGATTATATACTAATATTTATGCTTCACATTTTAATATAGGATCTAGGGTCATTGCCAGGCATAAAACCCGTCTGATCTGAGTAGACAATATTCGACATCAAAAGTTGTAGTCGTCGGGATCAAAATCTTGAAATCTACATTCAAAAGAGCAATAGGCCTATATGAAGCACAAGAGGATGAAACTTTTGGATGCTTGTAGATTAAAACTATATGAGCAGGTCTCATTGAGTCCGGCAAGGCTCCCTCCTTCAGACAATCAGAGTAAAGAGAGGCCAGTACAGGAGCTAAGAGCTCTCCATGAGCCCTATAACATTCAATAGGAAGGCCATCCGGTCCCAGTGACTTCCCCAATGTAAAGGAGACAATGACACAAAGGACTTCCTCCGATGTTATAGGACGTACTAGCATCTCCCTCTCATTATCTGTTAACCAGGCCAGTGGGACTGAATCCAGCCACTCCTCCAACTCAGTCGGCTGGAAACCAGAAGGCAACTGAGATGTATATAAGTTTGCATTTCTACCTAAGGTGGAGGTGACACATGGTTATCGTTTTGATGAAGGATTGTCACAAGCATCCCTAGGATCACCAGATAAATGAACTTTCAGACAACTATTGATTACTTAATTATTCATTTGGACATTTTCTCTCTGCACTGGTGTTGTTTTTCTTTTATTTTGTTAAGCGCTGCAATTCTTTGGCTTTTATTTTACTTAAAAGGTGTTTTTTTTAAATATATACACCCATTGCATGCAGATTTGCATTTTACCATTAAGCACTTGCAGAATTTATTATTACACATTGGGTATAATTTATTATTACACATTGGGTATAATTTATTGTAGGCAAATAGCAAGGGAAGTCGCCCTCTGTAAAGGACAATTTTCCTTTACAGCTTAGTGAATGTGGTGAAGTTTCAGTTTGCAAAGAATACCTGATCAAGGAGAATAAAAAAAAAAAACAGCATTTCGCTTGCACATGAATGGATGATAGAAGTCAGCAGAGCTTCACCCCATTCACTAAGCTTTGGGGCAAATTCTCTTGCAAAGTGTGTAATCTGCCCTTAGTAAATGAACCTCATAGATTGACTATTAAAGCATCTGATTTATGGAGCACCTCAACACACGTCTTTTTTTTTTAGGCAGCTCGAAAGGACCAACAAGATGACTCAGGAGGTGAGAGGGGCATGATGCAGTTTGATTTTAGAAGAAAAGTAGAGATTTGCATATAACTTCAGCTGCCTATGTATTTCTGGATCTACTCATCATTTTGACATGGTTTTCACTGACAGTAATCTCTTCTCAAATATTCTTAATGATAGGTTTCTGATTGAACCATTCAGATTTGTCACAGGTTTACTTTAAGTAAGTCAGCAAGGGACACCTCACTGGAAGACGCGCACTTTAGGCCATCACTCAGAGGTACACCAACGGTACAGAAGCGTGACCTGACAGTCAAGTAATCAAGTACAATGCATCACAATATCAAAGACTGTACAATTTACGTAAGTTCTCTTGTATCAACAAGAGCTGACGTTTTGTTGCTGATACAATAGCTCTAAATCCAACAGCTGTCATGCATGTGAAAGCACCTTTCTCTACATAAGTACACAACCTGGCCCCAGGGAGCAGGAAATTAGGTGGAATGGTCCCATACCAACAACCTTTTCTTCAGGCTGTCAGCACAAATAACTACATATGTTTCCCTGAAGAGTAATCAGGCATACCATATGACAGGACAGTTATAACCGCAATCTGTTTGTCTTTGTATTTCTGACACAGCCTACCTCACTTAGGGTGTAGAGCTCTGTATGCTGATGAATAATACATTTTCTGTATAAGAAGGGCATGTCAGGGCCCTAACTCTACAGGAATTCAGTAACATAAACCATGGATTCATTTACATAGGCTGTGATAAAAATTAGTAATACTGAGAACTAAAGGAAAATTATACAACGGACATTTAATCAAGTTCCAGAAAACAAACAATGTAAGTGATCAAATGTGCCTACAGATGCTAGAAAGTGGCCACCCACACATGCATGATCCAAAAAGGACTGTCAAACGACTGGAATTACAAAATATTATTGTACATTGGGCAAATTTGCATGTTTGTGTCTATGAAGAGCAGAGAGGCAGCACTGCAGCCACCAGCTTGTCATTGGGGAAAGCAGAAGCAAAAAGCAAGGAAATTTCATCCCATCCAATCAATTCTTCCCCATAGGCTTGGTCATCCAGATCTAGAGCTATACAAACATTGCCCAATCTGGCTATTACAGCTCTCTAATGTCTGCAGGTACCTAGAGTGTTCCTAACATGAGTGAAATATGAGGGCTGCAATTGCTGATCTCCTGCTAAACAATGCTAGTTGCCTGGCTGCATTTGATTTAAATCTTTTTGAATCACAGGGATATTAGAGAAAAACTTCTAATTCCTTATATTAGTACTTGTTCTGGGGTAGTGACTCAAAAAGCAGGGTAGCCAAAGCATTATCTTGACAGCCAGGGGACTAGCATTTTCACATGCAGGGGTCAGAATTGGCAGCTCACAGACTTCTTTTGTTAGTGGTGTACTTTATGACTACACATTGGGTATGTAGCAGAAACATATAAGCCAAAAACACACTTTTTAGCACACTTTTTTGCTCACAAAAGAAATGTAAATTGACATGGAAATGCCAAGTTAAAAGGTTTTATTGTCCACTTTTGTTCTTCAGCAGCAACATGTAATACAAAGTCTTCACTTACTGCTCGTATATGAACAGAAATTTTACAGCCTCGTGGCTAACAGAGGCATTTTTAATGCATGGCACTTTCAAGCTCTTTGTCTATAGCTTCCTGGTGGGTAATCCTAAACATTCACCAGCACTCTGGCCTACTGAACTTTATTTGGAGTAATATTCTAATGACCTTTCCTTAGTAGCACAGCAAAATAGGTCCTCTAGCCCCATGTATTGTCTCAGTTCACCACTCACAAAGCCTTGTGTGTCAGGTGATTGAAGATTTTAAAGAGGAGTTCCACCCAGGGGGTCCATTAAAAAAAAAAAAAAATTAAAAGTCAGCAGCTACAAATACTGCAGCTGCTGACTTTTAATTGGACACTTACCTGTCCCTGGGTCCAGCGATGCGGGGGATCGAAGCCCTGCTCGTCCCCCCCCTCCGCTCGTCGACGCTGGTATTTCAACTGTGGGCGCCGGGCTGTGGCTTCACAGCCTGGCACCCACTGCGCATGCGCGAGCGGCGCCGCGCGCCATGATTGGCCGCTCAATCACCTGGGACCTGTAATGGGTCCCAGATGATTGACAGGAGGGAGGGAGCAGAGCCGAGCCCTTCCTGTGCCGAGGGGGAAGTGATGTCACCAGCCCAGGCAAAGGAAGAGGCAGACTACGAGGGACCACCTAGCAACAGGCATTTGGAGGTAAGTAAAAAAAAAAAATCCAAATGTTTTTTTGTTTTGTTTTTTAGAATTTTTCAGGTATTTTTTGTTTTTTTGGGTGGAACCCCACTTTAAGGTCAATCCCATTTCACTGACCTAGTATGACACACCTGTTCATATTTCTATACCTAGTCATCACTCAATTGAAGAGACTTCAGTTGGATACAAAACTATATAAGTAGAATAATATAGAGCAGTGGTTCTCAACCCTGTCCTCAAGTATCCCCAACAGGCCATGTTTTGGGAATTTCTCTTAGATAAAATAGCAAGATAGACAAAAATATGCAATAATGACCTGTTGGGGGTACTTGAGGACAGGGTTAAGAACCACTGATCTAGAGGACCAACACTGTCTCTGTAGTCCACTCCTGTAGGGGAAGAATTGCTCAGCCACATTGGAATGATTCAGTTTCTCTGTGTTAAGGCAGTCACCAGGAGTGCCAACACATGTGTTACTCATCATGCCTTATTCGCTGATATATTGTAGGCATGCATATTTATCCTTCAATCATTCTCAAGAATTGAGAGAAGGCCAATACAGGCCTTATTTACATTAGGCAGCAGCACACTAAATAGTGTACCCATATCCCCAATTTTACCAACTTTGTTTGGATTGGTAGACAGTCATAAGTCTATGAGGACTACAGTGCATTCATAAAATATTCAGACCCCCTTCACTTTCTTAAATGTTGTTGTTATGTTGCAGCCTGATACTACAGTTATTTAAAATTGTTTTTCTTCTCATTAGTCTACACTCAGTACCCCATCATGACAAAGTGAACACAGCATTTTAGAAATTTTTGCAAATGCATGAAAAAGTAAAAACTGAAATATCACATTGCCATAAGAGCCCTTTCACACCTAAAACACCTTGCGGTCCCGGTAAAGCGCCGCTCATTTTAGCGGCTCTTTACCAGCGCTGCAGAGCCGCTTTGCTGGGCGCTTTTAACGGGTTAAAGGGTTAACAAGGGGTTAAAAGCGCCCGTGTTGCAGCGCTGCTGAATCACTTTTCAGGCATTCAGCAGCGCTGCCCATTCTTTTAACCACTTAACCCCTGGACCATTTGGCTGCCCAAAGACCAGAGCACTTTTTGCGATTCGGCACTGCGTTGCTTTAACTGACAATTGCGCGGATGTGCGACGTGGCTTCCAAACAAATTTGAAGTCCTTTTTTCCCCACAAATAGAGCTTTCTTTTGGTGGTATTTGATCACCTCTACGGTTTTTATTTTTTGTGCTACAAACAAAAAAATAGCGACAATTTTGAAAAAAAAAACACATTATTTTTTACTCTTTGCTATAATAAATATCCCCAAAAAAGGTATAACAAAACATTTTTTTCCTCAGTTTAGGCTGATACATATTCTTCTACATATTTTTGGTATAAAAAAAAAAAATCGCAATAAGCGTTTATTGATTGGTTTGCGCAGAAATTATAGCGTCTACAATATAGGGGATACTTTTATGGCATTTTTATCAATTTTTTTTTTTTTTACTGGCAATGGCGGTGATCAGCAATTTTTATTGTGATTGCAACATTATGGCGGACAGATCTGACACTTTTTGCGCAATTTTGGACCATTCACATTTATACATTTATACAGCGATCAGTGGAATTAAAAATGCATTGATTACTGTGTAAATGTGACTGGCAGTGAAGGGGTTAACCAGTAGGGGGCAGTGAAGGGGTTAAGTGTGTCCTAGGGAGTGATTCTAACTGTGGGGGGGCATGGCTATGTGTGACACGACACTGATCACCGCTCCCGATTACAGAACAGGGAAATGCTTCTTTACATCAGCATTTCCCAGTTCTTCTTCTCCATGAGACCCGCGATAACACTCACAGAGGTCGTGGCCGGCTCGCGCGTGCCCGCAAACTGCTTCTTAAAGGGCAACGTACAGGTACGTTTATCTGCCTGTACGTGCTCTTCTGCCAACATATATCAGCGCGAGCCGGTCGGCAAGAGGTTAAATGTGTATTCACCGCACCCAATTTGCCACAAAGATGCTGCTTGCAGGACTTTTTTCCCATCCTTCAAGCACACCGGCCCAGTGTGAAAGCACTCAAGCTTTCACACTGGGCTGGCTTGAGAGGCACTTTATAGGCCCTATTTTTAGTGCTAAAACGCCTTTAAAGCACCTCAGTGTGAAAGGGGTCTAAGTATTAAGCCCCTGTGCAACAACACTTGAAATCTAGCTCAGGTGCCTCCCATTTCTCTTGATCGTTTCTGGGATGTTTCTATACCTTGATTGGAGTCCATCTGTGGAAAATTATGTAAATTGATTGGACATAAGTTGGAAAGGCACACACCTCTCTATAAAAGGCCTCA
The DNA here is from genome assembly GCA_037952925.1 of Lithobates clamitans. Classification (NCBI taxonomy): domain Eukaryota; kingdom Metazoa; phylum Chordata; class Amphibia; order Anura; family Ranidae; genus Lithobates; species Lithobates clamitans. The sequence goes on from JBBGZY010000049.1 coordinate 4,307,506, forward strand.
CAGCTGACAATGCATACAATGCATACTGTATCAAGGCAAAAGCCATGAGGTCAAAAGGAAACTGCTTGCGGAGTTCAGAGACAGGTTTATTGCTAGGCACAGATCTGGGGAAAGCTACAAAAAATGTCTGCTGCACTGAAGGTTCCCAAGAGTACAGTGGCCTCCATAATTCTCAAATGGAAGAAGTTTGGCACAACCAGGACTCTTTCAAAAGCTGGTCACTTGGCCAAACTGAGCAATCAGTGGGGAGTGGTCTTAGTAAGAGAGATGACCAAGAACCCGAAGGTAACTCTGAGCTCCAGAGATCCTCTGTGGATATGGGACAAAGTTCCAGAAGGATAACCATCACTGCAGCCCTCCACCGATCTGGAATTTATAGCAGAGTGGCTTCTCCTCAGTGCAAAACACATGCAAGCCCACTTGGCGTCTGCAAATAGCACCTGAAGGACTCTCAGACTGTGAGGAACAGGATCCTCTGGTCTGATGAAACCAACCTTGAACTGTTTGGCCTCAATTCTAAATGTCATATCTGGAGGTAACCAGGCACCGCTCATCACCTGCCCAATACCATGCCCACAGTGAAGCATGGAGGTGGCAGCATCAACCTGTGGGGTTTTTCAGCAGCAGGGACTGGGAGACTGGTCAGAGTTGAGTGAAAGCTGAATGGAACAAAGTATAGAGATATCCTCAATGAAAACCTATTTCACAGCGCTCAGGACCAAAGACTGGGACAAAAGTTCACCTTTCAACATGGCAACGATCCTAAGCACACAGCTATGACAACACAGGATAGCTTAGGGATGACTCTATGCATTTCCTAGCGTGGCTCAGCCAGAGCCCTGACTTATTGAACATCTCTACAGAGGCCTGAAAATGGATGTCCGACAGTCCCCATCCAACCTGACTGAACTTGAGAGGATTTGCAAAGAAGAATGGCAGAAAATCCCTCAATTCAGGTGTGCAAAACTTGTCACGTCATACCCAAAAGGACTCAAAGCTGTAATTGCTGCCAAAGGTGCTTCAACAAAGTATTGAGTAAAGGGTCTGAATACTTAAGTACATGTGATATTTCAGTTTTTAACTTTAATAAATTTACAAACATTTCTAAATATCTGTTTTCACTTTGTCATGATGGGGTACTGAGTGTGGATAAATGAAAAAAAATAGGATTTAAACAACTGTAGTATCAGGCTGCAACATAAAAAATTGAAAAAAGTGAAGGGGGTCTGAATACTTTGAATGCATTGTATATGATCTATGTAGAATAGATAATTGTTGGTTTATACTTTATCATTTTGGATCTCAGTATCCTTCACTGGTTAAAGCGGTGTTCCACCCGCAAATTTTTTTTTTTAAAGTCAGCAGCTACAAACACGGTATCTGCAGACTTTTGATAAGGACACTTACCTGTCCAGGGAGCCCGCAATGTCGGCCCTCCATCGGATCGGGTGTAGGCGCCGCCATTCTAAATTAGGGAAACCAGCAGTGGAGCCTTGTGGCTTCATTGCCCGTTTCCTACTGCGTATGCGCGAGGCTTTGTGAATGGCCAGCTGTCTTCTGGAACACACACAGGTCCCAGAAGACAGTGGGGGGGCTCGCCGCACAGAAAGGATATGACGTCCTACGCCATGAACCGGATGGATCGGAAGTACACTATGTACTTCATAAAAAGGTAGGATAGAAGAAAAAATATTTTTTTTAATATCCAAAAATGAGGGGTGGAGAGGTGGTCTTTCGTTTAAGACCACCTCTCAAAAGTGGGTGGAACTCCGCTTTAATTTACCCAGTTAAATAAATTATGCATGTGAATAGCTTTAGCTGAGCTCCATTTACCACAAATTAACAGAACAATTTCTGTGGATAATGTTTCCTGAACTCTAGTTCACACATCTATCCATGCATTTTTTTTACATGCATATGTATACTCCAAAGCATTTACAAAGCATTTTGACATGACTCCTCTGGGAAGGCTGTCCAAAAGGTTTAGGAGTGTATCTATGGGAATGTTTGACCATTCTTCCAGAAGCGCATTTGTGAGGTCAGGCACTGATGTGGAGGAGAAGGTCTGGCTCACATTCTCTGCTCTAATATATCCCAAAGGTATTCCATCGGGTTGAGGTCAGGACTCTGTGCAGGCCAGTCAATTTCTTCCACCCCAAACTTGCTCATTCATATCTTTATGGACCTTGCTTTGTGCACTGGTGCGCAGTCATGTTGGAACAGGAAGAGGCCATCCCCAAACTGTTTCCACAAAGTTGGGAGCATGAAATTTTCCAAAATGTCTCGGTATGCTGACGCTTTAAGCACAAAGCAAGGTCCATAAAACATATATGAGTGAGTTTGGGGTTGAGGAACTTGACTGGCCTGCACAGGGTCCTGACCTCAACCCAATAGAACACCTTTGGAATGAATTAGAGCGGAGACTGCGATCCAAGCCTTTTCATCCACATCAGTGCCTGACCTCACAAATGCGCTTATGGAAGAATGGTCAAACATTCTTATAGACACACTCCTAAACCTTGTGGGCAGCCTTCCCAGAAGAGTTGAGGCTATTATAGCTGCAAAGGGTGGGCCAACTCAGTATTAAACCCTACGGACTAAGACTGGGATACCATTAAAAATCATGTGTGTGTAAGGGCAAGTGTCCCAATACTTTTGGTAATATAGTGTATGTCTGAGGACAACTGAATTGTGCATGTTTGTCTGACTCTAATGGCTAGCTGCAGACTTATCTTTAGAATAGGGAAAGCATGAGGATGTGATATCACTACCCATCCAAGAAGTATACTATTGTCTTTTTGGGTCTTTAACATCACGGGGGAGTGGGGACACTCTTCCCATAAGCGCTAGCACAGGGGTCTTCAAACTACGGCCCTCCAGTTGTTCAGGAACTACAATTCCCGTCATGCCTAGTCATATCTGTGAATGTCAGAGTTTTACAATGCTTCATGGGACGTGTAGTTCTGCAACAGCTGGAGGGCCGTAGTTTGAGAATCCCTGCTCTAGCAGGTGCACAAAGAGAATCCTTGTTGGATCTTGTCAAGTGAGCTTTGACTTGTGAAAATAGATTTTCTTAACTTTACTCAAAATGATCAGTTGCTTCAGAGATATATGCATCTGAAAAGATAGGCACAACTCTACTATTTCTGTAATTGTTAAGCATGACCTTGCCTTTTTCCTCTTCTTAACATCCTTTAGGTCAGGGTTGCCAACCTCCTGCAGCATTTTTTACTGGCAAAACGTGCAAAATTTACTGGTGGAGCACATTTTTTACTGGCAACCTGAGAAATGACAGAACTCCTATCGAAAACTAACACAATGAATATTTGAACAGTATAAACATAATTTGCTTGATTTACACTTAAAAAGTCAACACAGCATGAAATGATCAGCCCCTGATATTTACTGGCAGTTGTAAAAAAATCACAGATTTTTACAAACTGTCAGTAAATTTACTGGTGGTTGGCAACCCTGCTTTAGGTCCTCTAATAGGATAGGGGACCTCAAAGACAAAGACAAATGGAGAGGCTTAAGATGTGAGACAGGGGACATGCTTGACTTGTTACAGAAAAGTCAAGATTTGCATATACCGCATTTTTAGGATCATAAGACGCACTTTTTTCCCCCAAAAATATGGGGGAAAATGTCTCTGCGTCTTATGGTGCGAAAAAATACGTCAGGTACCACCCCGCCCGCCGCTGCCGGCACCGCCCCCCGCCATTGCCCAACACCGCTGTCGTCACCCCCCCCCCCCCCGCCGCCCTCGTAATGCTAGTCCCAGAAGACAGACATCCCAGGCCCCCATGAGCGTCGGGCGATCTCCCAGCCTTACACCTGCTGAGGAGACAGAGCAGTCTGAGCCATGGCACAGGTCAGGCTGCATTAATGGCAATAGTCAGGCTGCATTTCTTTGACACAGGTCAGGCTGCATTTCATGGGCACTGGTAAATATTTTAGGACACCATTTGGTTCAGAATATTTTTTTTTCTTGTTTTTCTCCTCTAAAACCTAGGTGCGTCTAAGCCCAGGTTCACACAGGGGCGGCACGACTTGCAGGTCGCCTCACCGAGGCGACCTGCACACGACTTCCACGGCGACTTGCAAAACGACTTCTGTATAGAAGTCTATGCAAGTCGCCTCAAGTCTCCCCCAAAGTAATACAGGAACCTTTTTCTAAGTCGGAGCGACTTGCGTCGCTCCTATTAGAACGGTTCCATTGTACAGAACGGGAGGCGACTTGTCAGGCGGCTAGGTCGCCTGACAAGTCGCCCCTGTGTGAACCGGCACTTATGGTCAGGTGTGTCTTATAGAGCAAAAAATACGGTAAGTTCAGCTGCTTAAATCATTGGATCTACTTTCATTTTGGCATGCGGATTTCACCAACGGCAACATGTGCTTTTGATTTTTGTTATATTTTCAGTTTCAATTGCCCTTGTTTGTAAAAGGTTTATTTTAAGCTAACAGCAAGCTCCAGCATTAATATGTGTTCACTGTGTATAATAAACTCACTGAAACTATTGTCTGTCATATATGCTAAAACTGAACCAATCACATACTGCTTTTGATTGTTGACCTCACATCTTGCTTTTGTCTAGGTAAATTAAAATGCACATTAGCTCCTATTTTTGATAGCATCCTCTAGAAAGAATATGGATATCATCTTAATGAGAGAATTATGCATTCTATGCATCCGTAATTCAGGACAAACAAATAGCCGTATGTCAATCTGCTCATACCTCAAACAACATTAATTATGCCAAGGGAAAGAATATCTTATGAACCATTCCTAATAAGCATATTAACAACATTCTTTTAATAATGAAGAACAATTTATCTCATAGAAGCCTATAAAACAGTGTAAGGTCTAAAAGGTCTTTGCATATATTATCTATGCAGAGGCTTATTTTTTTCCACGTGAACAAGATAGGCAAAAATTGCCAGGGTAACAGTTGAGTATTTTAACCTTTAACACTCACAGTGTTTAAGCAGATAAAAGGCTGCTATCACAAACACATAGTTACAGTTTTTTTTTTTTCTCAATAGGCCTAGAAACGAGAATTCTGATAAGTACACTGATGAAGAACACAAGCATTATACAACTTCAGCACACATTAGCAGAAAACATATGGGGTAATACTTATCAATCATGACACTAAAGTATCTGCTGGTAATGCTTGACGGGTAATTAAACAAAAAGGCAAAGCGCTAAGGTATTTATCAGCTGTTGTCTGCTTTTTTCTCCAAGCCATAATCCCCTACACTGTGTCAACTCATTAATATTGTATAAAGTTTAACCAAATATTTCACAGAATACAGAATGTACTTGCACATGCCTTTGAGGGTGTCAGCTGGATGTAAACATGCATTCAAGAAGTTGTCCCATTCTTGCGTCTAGTGTTTTACTGTGGCCGTAGTCTATAATGCCACATTATTTGTTTGTTTGTGGCAATAAAGTTTTATATTTTTACATATATACATAAATATGATTGACTTAAGGTAAAAAATCCTATCAATAATGTCTTAGAAAATAAGCAAAAAAAATGCCTGGATCAACCTAAACTAATAAATAAAAAATAAAAAATATATTAGCGAGTATGTAAATAACCTTCATCCATACGATACTCGTAGGATGCAGTTCTGGTTGCCCTAAAGCATACAGAAAAAGACTTATGCCCCGTACACACGGTCGGACATTGATCGGACATTCCGACAACAAAATCCTAGGATCTTTTCCGACGGATGTTGGCTCAAACTTGTCTTGCATACACACGGTCACACAAAGTTGTCAGAAAATCCGATCATTCTGAACGCGGTGGCGTAAAACACGTACGTCCGGACTATAAACGGGGCAGTAGCCAATAGCTTTCATCTCTTTATTTATTCTGAGCATGCGTGGCACTTTGTGCGTCGGATTTGTGTACACACGATCGGAAATTCCGACGTGTCGGAAAATTTTATAGCCTGCTCTCAAACTTTGTGTGTCGGAAAATACGATGGAAAATGTGTGATGGAGCCTACACACAGTCGTAATTTTTGACAACAAGGTCCTATCACACATTTTCCGTCGGAAAATCCGACCGTGTGTACGGGGCATAAGAGAATAGAAGTTCTCTTAAGAGGGCCACAACAAAACACTATGGCAAGTACAAAACTGGCTTTATTAATACAAAAAATAACACAGCAAACTAATTAAACAAAATGGAGGCACAGATAAGTGACTGGCATAGACTAATTAAAGATTGGACAACATTGTCAAATTGATTAAAAACATAGGGAGCCGCGGCTACAAATCCCACACACACACACCATGATGCCCACAAACATTCACTATTTTAGAAAAAATGCCTATTGAGGATAGAATAATGGACATAAACAATTTCTGATCAGCACAAATTTCTATGCATGAACTCCTGGTGAATAAATTCATAAAATGTGAGCCATTAGGTAGTGGACTGTTTAGCAGGTAGGTGACTTGAGTGTCCTGATCCTGTTTAAATAAGCATAATCATAAAGTCCATCAGCATAAATTGGTAAACAAGCGATGTAGCAGATGTAACAAACAGCTTGACTACGAAGGTTCATAAACAGCAGACGAGAACAGAACAGAGGCAAACACAACACGGGAGTATTCTAATAGGCGTCAGTAGGGGGAGTTCTGTAATAGATTTAGAACCCATCCATGTAGTAATGAATAGGATGAGGATACTCTCACCAACTGTTAGGGATCCATCGTCCTCCTGCAGCGTGACTCTACCCCTGAAGATTAATGGCTAAGAGCTCCGCTCCGCATTAGCCAGCGACAGTGTTCAACCGGAATATTCGACCGTGAAGGGAATTCCCTAATAAGATGTTCGATACCTCGTGTGTGTTTCGACGTAAGTCCAGAGAAAAACACAAGCCGTCAGCTGTTTGTTCCGTGCTGACACTCAAGTCAAAAAGCGCGCGGTTCCCAGTGACGTGCTGACGTCACACTGCTGACGCGTTTCACCAGCCAATAGACGCTGGTTTCTTCAGAGCCAATAATGTCTTAGGTTGACTTTGCCCATAAAAGGCAAGCAGAGTCTTAAGAGCTAGTCATTAGTATAGCCCAGTGATGGCGAACCTTGGCACCCCAGATCTTGGAACTACCATGATGCTCATGCACTCTGCCGTGTAGTGGAGCATCATGAGAAATGTAGTTCCAAAACATCTGGGGTGTAGGGTCCCTGTAGATCTTTTCCCTATTGCTAACTATGATGCCTTGTTCTGCACTGCATTTCTGCGTGGTGGCTGTCATTTCAGGAGAGGAGCAGGCTTTGCTTACTTATATCAGAGCAGCCTCTGATGACTGGTGGTCTGGTGGCTGGTGGGGAAATATTCAAGAAGTAGCGGGAGAGGTGGCTGAAGCACAGATCCACAAAATAAATTAAGCAGAAGCAGCCTTTTTCAACCAGGGTGCCCAGACACCTTGGGGTACCTTGAGGTTTCTTCAGGGGTGCCTAGGCAAAATGCCTAAAAATTGCCCAAAAGTTGTATACAAGCCAGCAGGTGGATCAAGCCTGCCTTTTAGTTACACAAAGCCACAGGTTTTTTTATCGTGCACCATTTCAACCTTCAGCCACCAGTGTCATAACAACCAGTGATGTCATAATTTCTAAACCCCATTTCGAGGGTTTACAGAGAATGATCCAAAAAAAGATAAAATATCCAGTGAGCGGCAGTTGTGTGGGCAGAAATGCCTTGTTGATGTCAGAGGTCAAAGGAGAATGGGCAGACTGGTTTGAGATAATAGAAAGGCAACAGTAACTCAAATAACCACTCGTTACAACCAAGTTATGCAGAATACCATCTCTGAATGCACAACACATAGAACTACAGCAGTAGAAGACCACACCCGGTGCCACTCCTGTCAGCTAAGAGCAGGAAACTGAAGCTACAATTCACACAGGCTTGCCAAAATTGAATAGAAGATTGGAAAAACATTGCCTGGTCTGAGGAGTCTCATTTCAGCTGCAACATTCAGATGGTAGGGTCAGAATTTGACATAAACAACATGAAAGCATGGATTCATCCTGCCTTGTATCAACGGTTCAGGCTGGTGGTGGGGGTGTAATGGTGTGGGGGATATTTTCTTGGCACACTTTGGGCCACTTAGTACCAATTGAGCATCGTTTAAACATCACGACCATGTCCATCCCTTTAATGCCCTGTACACACGATAGGATTTTCTGACAACAAAATCCATGTTTTTTTTCCGACGGATGTTGGCTCAAACTTGTCTTGCATACACACGCAAATCTTGGTCAGAAATTCCGAACGTTCAAAACGCGGTGACGTACAATGAGCCGAGAAAAATGAAGTTCAATAGCCAGTGCGGCTCTTCTGCTTGATTCCAAGCATGCGTGGAACTCTGTGCGTCGGAATTGTGTACACACGATCGGAATTTACGAGAACGGATTTTGTTGTCCGAAAATTTAAGATCCAGGTCTCAAATTTTGCATGTTGGAAATTCCGATGGAAAATGTCTGATGGAGCCTACACACGGTCAGAATTTCCGACAACGAGCTCCTATCGAACATTTTCCGTCGGAAATCCTATCGCATGTACGCGACAAAAGACTACCGTGTACCCATCTTCTGATGGCTACTTCCAGCAGGATAATGCGCCAGGTCACAAAGCTCTAATCATCGCAAACTGATTTCTTGAACATGACAACGAGGTCACTGTACTCCAATGGCCTTCACAGTCACCAGATGTGGTGGAACGGGAGATTTGCATCATGGATGTGCAGCCGACAAATCTGAAGCAACTGTGTGATGCTATCATGTCAATATGGACCAAAATCTCTGAGGAATGTTTCCAACACCTTGCTGAATCTATGCCAGGAAGAATTAAAAAACGTTCTGAAGGCAAAAGGGGGTCCAACCTGGTGCTAGCAAGGTGTACCTAATAAAGTTGGCCGGTGAGCGTATAATTTAAATGTGAACCTAAAATGAGCTTATGGTAATCATTTTAAACCAAAGGCAGCAAAATAAGAATATAAAATTATCATCAAATCGTAAAATGTATGGGGAAACACAGAATAGGCCTACTTCAAAAACATCATCATGATTATTCCGCCAAGTGATTACTATGATTACTATGTAACACACAACACAGGGCATTTGCTAACATTCTGCGGTCTGTAGTTTGATGTTCTTTTTAATTGTTTTCAGAGATGTCTAGCGCTCAACTGCCTATTTTGCAGTTACATTCCACTCTCATTAAATCTCCTTGCTGCCTTTTATTTCTGAAATGCCGTGCTTTCATTTATTTGGATAGCAATTTGTTAACCAGTCTTAGGGTGCTAAAAAAAAAAGAATAGTCTTGTTCTTTACACAATATGATCACTCAGCCTCTCTACAAATGCCACTAACACCTGTGTGCTGCTGACATCTTGCTTTCAAGGCTAGGTAGGTCATCTTCCTTTTAATTTCACAAAAGCGCAAAAGTGACAAACATCAGGGACATTCCTGCTAACAATGCCATCTGCTGCCTGCCACGGCTGGGCAATAGTCAAGCACTCAAATGAAATGTAATGGGAACAAAGCAGGAAACCTGCTGACATTTACACTAAGGAAATTTACTGGCGGCCATCACTTTACATGTAATGTGTTTGCACTGCAGATTTGTGTCATAAATTCAGTGGTCTGAACGTGGAAGCATGATAAACACTGCAGCTAGGTCAAGCATTCAGCCCTGTTATTCAGTAACAGCAATGTATTATCATGAAACAGGTGCTAGAATCTTGTACAACTGAAAATAAAGCTCTGGCCATAGGTAAGAACCCAAGATTTTGTGTAGATATGAATTCATTATTAAATTAATAAATGTGTATGTAAAGATTGCTAGTATAATTATCTGATATTCTTTTCCTTGATCGTCATGAAAAACCGTGTATTTAATACGGTTAATACGATGCACACCAGAACAAAGGCTGTAGTACAAATGTTGGCTCTGAGCCAAGTAGTCTCTACTGTATGTGTGTCAAACACAAGGCCCGAGGGCCGAATTCAGCCCGCCAGGCCATTTCATGTGGCCCTAGCACCCAGGGTTTTTTTTTTTAGTCGGAACATGGTGGAAACTCCGTTCCGCCACCTCCGGCTCTCGCTCCCCGCTCACCACTGTCATTTATAAACACAGAAGCCTGAGATGTGACAGCCTGTGAAAGAGAGCTGAACCCTGCACACTGTATAGCACACCCCTAAACTCTGCACCCTTTATGTAATGCACTCCTTAACCCTGCACTCTGTACACGGTGCACCCCTGAACTCTGCACTGTGTGCATAGGGCATCCCTGAAACTGCACTCGGTATGTAGCGCACCCCTGATCTCTGCACTCTCTATATAGCTCCCTCCTCAAGCCTGCAGTCTGTACACAGTGCACCCTTGAACTCTGCAATCTGTGCATAGGGCACCCCTGAAACTGCACATGGTATGTAGCACACCCCTGAACTCTGCACTCTGTACATAGCTCACTCCTGCTATGTACGGCCCATTTAAGATCCTTCCATTGTTAATGAAGTTTGGCCATACCCACTGTTCGATGCAGTTCGGAAGGGGGGGCGTGATTGAGTTCCTGCACTTATTCTCTAAGAAATAAAGCCCTGGATAAATGTATATATTCTTACAGATACAACCGGCTCTTTGAGGTCAACCATAATGCTGATGCGGCCCACGATGAAATTGAGTTTGACATCCCTGCTCTATTGCATTGTACAGCACTATGACCCTAACAGGTTTCAGGACCACTCACACCACTACACTGAAGTAACACACATTTCGAGAATGAATATTCCAGCATGTTATGTGTGTTGGCACATCCGGTGCCATTCATTGTAAATCCCCTGCACAAACAACACTCAGGTGGAGGAAGGGGCAGTGTTTGGTGCCATTCAGGTGTGCTACATGTAACTGTTCTGACAAGGAATATGTCCACAAGAGAAAAGAGCAGAGGGAGCAGAGGAATGGGTTCATCAATCAACTGCTGCTCCTTAACTGTCCAATCACCAGTTTCGGCTGATAAATAACTGTAGTAGGGAAAACCAGGTCACCTAACGCTGTGCTATCTGGCAGGCCTGTTTAAATCTCAGGATTAGATAGTCAGAGATAAAAATTCTCTTGAATGAAAAATAGCTCCCTTATATGTAGTTTAGTGTTGTTTATAGATGTGTGTTTGGAAGTCAACTTTAACCTCCCTGGCGGTATGATTATTTCAGATTTTTGATGCTCAAAGTGGTACAATGTTTTGCATGGAAATTTGGCGTTTTATATTGTAGGCCTGTAATTCTTAGGAATAACACACTTAAATCTGTCCAAACAAGTGTCTAGTAGACAGTCCAGATATGATAAAGTTTGAAACACAAAATCATAAATTATAATATAATAAATAACTATAAATAATAACAAATAATAATATAATAATAATAAAAAATATTCAATAATGTAATCAAATCAAAAACACTGAAAAGTTGCAGAATTGTCACTGTCGTTACTTTCAGTGTTTGATGACGGATTTCTCCACAAATCACTATCGTTCAATTCTGCAAGTTATTCTAATTTATTATTGCTGTTTTCTAGCTGGTCTGAAACCGCTTTTGATGTAAAGGGATGGTTTTGGTTGCTATGGATAATCTCAAGTTCCCAGGCAGAAAGAACAGTATATATACCGTATATACTCGAGTATAAGTCGAATTTTTCAGCACATTTTTTTGTGCTGAAAGTGCCCCCCTCGACTTATACTCGAGTCAAGCACTTTTATGCAGCAAAAAATTTCATTTTCCGAACCGACTTTGGGGCCCCGTATCTCAGGGCCACTTAGTGCTAGGAACCCCAAATTTGGTGTGCAAACCCAGTGGTACCACAACATATCCAAAGCTGGAGTTCCTAGCACCAAGTGGCCCTGAGATACGGGGCCCCAAAATCGGTTCAGAAAATGTCATTCTCTGCTGCAGAAAAGTGCTTGACATTTTCTGAACCGACTATGGGGCCCCATATCTCAGGGCCACTTGGTGCTAGGAACTCCAAATTAGGTGTGCAACCCCAGTGGAACTGGTACCATAACATATCCAAAGCTGAAGTTCCTAGCACCAAGTGGCCCTGAGATACGGGGCCCCAAAATCGGTTCGGAAAATGTCATTCTCTGCTGCAAAAAAATGCTTGACATTTTCTGAACTGATTTTTGGGGCCCTGTATCTCGGGGCCACTTGGTGCTAGAAACCCCAGCTTTGGAAATTTTATGGTGCTAGTTCCACTGGGTTTGCACACCAAATTTGGGGTTCTTAGCACTAAGTGGCCCCGAGATACGGGGCCCCAAATTCGGTCAACTGTGTCCATCTGCAGCAATGTCATTTCGGGACCCTTTGGGTTCAGAGACCCCAAATTTTGGCTGCAGCTAGGGGGCATCTAGGAACCCTTAACTACCGAGTTTGAAGTTCAGGGGACCTATGGCTGCAAATGGGCACAGTGAGGCTGCAAATGGGAACAGTGATGCTGCAAATTGGCATTGTTGACCCTCTTTTCCACTTACAGTAGCTGTGCATTTCTCACCCTCGTCTTATACTCGGGTCAATACGTTTTTCCCATTTTTTTGTGGTAAATTAGGGCCTCGACTTATACTCGGAACGACTTATACTCGAGTATATACGGTAATATAAAACTGCATGCAGGGCACTGGACAAAGCACTGGGGACAAAAGAGATGTGAAATTATTTGATACAGTAATGTAATCTGTAAGATTATAGTGTACTGTATGTATAGTGCGTGTTTCACTTTTTAAATTTGACGCCGTGCTCCGCCCCGTGTGTCGCAACGCTCGCAGGGAACGGAGCCCGGCGCTGTGATACATCGAGCGGAGACACGGCTCACACACAGAGCGGGGAGGACATCGCAGGACCCTGGGGACAAGGTAAGTAATTGTACCTGGATCCTGCGATGCGTTCCCGAGTGTGGCTCGGGGTTACCGCTTTTGGTACTGAAAATCCACCCCGAGCCACACTCAGGAATACCGTCAGGGAGGTTAAAGTGATTCTAAAGTTATTAATCAAAAAAAAATAATAATAGTAACAAAAATGTCATACTTACCTGCTCTGTGTAATGGTTTTGCACAGAGCAGCCTCAATCCCCTTCTTTTTGGGTCCTCGCTAGCGGTCTTGACTCCTCCCGCCTGCCAAGTGTCACAAATAGCAAGCCTCTTTCTATGGGGGCACTCGAGCAGGCTTGCTCTCGAGCCACGCTCCTGTGAGTGGACATTTCCATTCACATACAATGACACAATGGCTCCCGCTTGCTGTGTAAGCCAATGAGGAGAGAGAGATGCTGTTCTCATGCAAAGCGCTAAATTGAGATGGGGCTCAGGTCAGTATAAGGGGGGCTGTACCCAGAAGGTTTTTTATCTTAAAGTGATACTAAAGTCTCTCTTTTTAAAAAAAAAAACATGTCATACTTACCTGTCCTATGCAGTGGTTTGCAAAGAGCAGCCCAGATCCTCCTCTTCTTGGGTCCCTCCCCGGTGCTCCTGGACCCTACCTCCTGCTGAGTGCCCCCACAGCAAGCGACTTGCTATGGGGGCACCAGAGCCAAGCTGCAGCTCTGTATGTCCATTCAAATGATACGGAGCCGCCACCCGGCCCCGCCCCCTCCTCACTTGCTCACTGACTTTGACAGCAGCGGGAGCCAATGGGGCTTCGCTGCTGTCTCAGCCAATGAGGAGGGACAGCCGAGTCTTTCGTGCCACATCACTGGATGGGGTTTAGGTAAGTATTAGGGGGGCTGCTGCACACAGAAGGCTTTTTATCTTCATGCATAGAATGCATGAAGATAAAAAAGCATCTGCCATTACAACCACATTAATGCATAGAATGCATTAGGGTAAAAAAAACCTTCTGCCCTTAGAACCAGGGAATTCAGGGAAGCCTATCCCACACCCACATAACTGTCCCTGAGCCACCCCCATCAAATCATTGTTTGCAGCTATTACCTTTTGTACCACCACCCCCTCCCTTTAGAATGTAAGCTCTACGAGCAGGGCCCTCCTGTACCTTTTGTATTGAACTGTACTGTAATTGTGTTGTCCCCCTTATACATTGTAAAGCGCTGAGTAAACTGTTGGCGCTATATAAATCTCGTATAATAATAATAGAACCACTTTAAGTGAGTTTATTCACCCAGGCAATATATGGTTCATAGACCCCTCTATCAAGCTGCGGTTTGTGTTTAATGTCAATGTCCTGCTGCTGCTGCTCAACAATCACAAATATAAATGTCATTGATTCATTGTTTTTTCTTTAAGTTTCAATAATTTTTATTGAAGTTTTCTAGGCAGTTGGAAGGCTAGAAGATATGGTATCATAACGGACAGCTGTAACACAGTACAGAAAACTTTGAGAAGAATATTAACATCGTTTGACCTACACGACCAGGAACACAAATTACCCCAAAACAAGAACATAAAACAGGTCAAGAATGAAAACAATTAGATCATCTCGAAGAAACTATACCGCCCCCTTATGCCCTGTACACACGGTCGGATTTTTCCCATGGAAAAAGTGTGATTGGATTGTGTTGTCAGAAATTCTGATCGTGTGTGGGCTCCATCGGACTTTTTCCTCCGAAATTTCCGACACACAAAGTTTGAGAGCAGGATATAAAATTTTCCGACAACAAAATCTGATCGTTCAAATTCCAATCGTGTGTACACAAATCCAACGCACAAAGTGCCACGCATGCTCAGAATAAATTAAGAGACGAAAGCTATTGGCTACTGCCCCGTTTATAGTCCTGATGTATGTGTTTTACGTCACTGCGTTCAGAACGAACGGATTTTCCAACAACTTTGTGCGACCGTGTGTATGCAAGACAAGTTTGGCCCAAAATCCGTAGGAAAAAATCCGATAGGTTTTGTTGTTGGAATGTCCGATCAATGTCCGACCGTGTGTACAGGGCATAAGAGCAACTATAGGGAGCTCAGGACCTTCCCATCACCCTCCCACCCGAAGGGGGAGAGGGGAGATACCATGATGGCACCACCCTGAGGTCGGTATCGTCTGTCCAATGCTCCATGAAAACTGAACATTCTGGAAATACTATTGTACCATATAAAAAAACCTTCCCATTATATGATGCATTCTTTGCATCACAATCTTTAGCATCCCTCTCCCCGCTGGAGACCAGGGGAGTACTGAGGATGAAATTAGTCCGAGAAAAGGAGAAAGAGGATAGGAGAAGAGGGTAGGATACCAGAGAAAAAACTGCACTCTATATTGTGAAATTATCTGAACCCTTGCTACTCACAAAGGATCAGACAGATATTTGATCCAGGGTTCCCAGATCGTTTAAAACCTAGCTTGCTTGTCTAACAGGATCGCCGAGAGGCATTCATTTATCATTATCCAGGAGAGCTTGGATTTCACTAAATTAAATGGGATTGTGGGTGTTCTCCATGACCTGGTAATCGCTATCCTAGCTGCCGTAAAGATGAAGGCTATAAGTTTCCCTGTCTGTCTTGGAGTTCCATCGGCCTTTCGTCC
This sequence comes from Lithobates clamitans, assembly GCA_037952925.1. NCBI lineage: Eukaryota > Metazoa > Chordata > Amphibia > Anura > Ranidae > Lithobates > Lithobates clamitans. Next base: position 4,323,051 of record JBBGZY010000049.1, read on the forward strand.
CAACAGAGTTTGCTGTGGAGCTTTACGTAAGTTTACCCGAGTAAGTGAATAAATGAAATTGTAGATACGGATCCAAAAGCGTTTCACCTTAGGGCAAGACCACCATGTATGTAATACTGTGCCTTCCATCCCACATCTATGAAAACATGAGGAAGAGGCTCCTGGAACATACGCTGCTATTCTCATTGGGACCATATACCATCTCATTAATACCTTGTAGTTAGATTCAATCAAAGAGGTATTCATGTATGATCTTGACGCACACTGTGACATTTTGGACCATTCATCCATTTCAAAGATTTCGCCTAGGTCCTGTTCCCATTTCGTCATATAGAACAGTTTTTCCGACTTGGAAGTCATTATCATTATTATATTTAAAGTGGACTTTCAGCCAAAACGTTTTATTATTTTAATTTTAGATAGAAAGATAAAGAATTAGAACCTACAGTATGCCAAGTTTTTTGCTTTCTTGTCCCTATTGGGGAAGATTTAGGGTTAGGTACCCAGTATGATTTTTTTCTACGTTTTACATCACTGCTGAAAAGATTCTTCCCACTTGCACTCTCAGTGACACTGGTCACCAAACAAAAAGTAAGAGTACATAACCCCAATGGAAAACTATACAGCAATAAAAACATGCTATGATTTTATAACCATTTCCTTTTCTATCAAAAATTAAGAAAAACTGTTTTGGCTCCAGTTACAGTATTCCCGGTAATTATTTATAGTTGCACATTAAAAAACTCAAAGCAGTACTTACCCTCTCAATGCTCCAGTGTTCTCCTTTGATTCCAGCCACCGCCCTTCTTCCACCACCCAACATTATTCCAGCCCTGCGGCCAGTGTGTCCGGTCCTGTGGTCCTATGTTACATTTGCACACCAGCACCAGCCAGCGAGAGACTTACCAAGCACTTGTGCTACCTTGTGCTCTGGCATTCCCGGTTATCTTACCAGGGACTCCGGGCTGTAAGAGAGGCCTGCCTCAACGCTTAAGGCTCCACCATCAGGTATGTTACAACCACCCTTTGCTGTCATAGAAGGAAGAGGAAGAAGACCCCAGGACATTGTTACCAGACCAAAAACTGTATCAAAAAAAGTTATGTACGCATTCTTTTTGTGCTACTTTTACATAAAGAAATGCGGGGGGAGTGATCCAAGAGGGGATACTTTAGTGGGGTGAGTAGGGTCCTATTCTACCTGGAGTTAGACTTTAATTTAAAATCTTTATGCTCCCAAAACTGAAAATATAATGTTGGATGTAGAGCATCATCCTGTACACCTCTTGTCTCTAGGAATAAAACAACAAGATCTATCCTACCTGAACTCCAAGTTCCATCCTGTACCATCGCTATTATTCTTGCCACCTAAACAGGGCTGTCCTTTTTCTAGATTCTGCAGTAGGACAACCTTCACTTAGGATAAAGATAAGATATCACAGCACTGGTGGAAATATAGTATAACTGGTTGTCAAAATTTGCTGGGGCTTTTTGTTTCACAACAGTCTGAGAGCTACTACTGATCATCTCTTGGTACTATTGATCAGTTAACAACCAATGATTTCAAGATAGCAGATGCCAGGCAAGACACGTTTACATTTCTTCAATAATGGGTTAATCCATAAACAATCATCTAACAGTTAGATACAGCTTTTATCGAGTTAAGATATTCCTATACTATATACTTATTATAATCCACACAAAGAATAGTATACCAGCTTTCAAAAGGTTAACATTCCTAATGACCCATGCTTGTGCAACCCCTGTGGCAATAAAAGACAAAACCCATACAAAAATCTTTTTGCCTATCTCTGAAGCGAGCAGGTTATGAACTCTCTTGTCTAATGACATTGACATCCACTTGACCTGATGTCTCCACATTCATTACTTTACAAGAAGTCTTGATGTAACCGCTGTGTGACCGGTTTGGGACTTAGTGTAAGAAATGAGAAAAATTCAAGAGCTTGCTAGCTTCAAAAAGCATTTCTGCCCTTTCTCTAGAAAATGTCATGGCCAATAACTATACAATAGTTATTGTCCATGTACAATATGATAACTATGTAGGCATTTTTTCTTTATTGTCATTTTTATTTCTATACAGTATATGAAAAATGAATATGAAATATAATATTTCCCCTCATAAACAAATCACAGGCTAGTGTACCCTTCTGCATGCATCAGGGTTAAGAACTGACCCTTTTCCTCCTGCTGAACACCACATAGTCTGTATCTATGCAACATGCCACCATTTAAAGTAGCACTCCAGCTAATCCTTTCTTTCTAGTTATGGACAGAATGAGGAAAAGCTGGGACCTCTATCAGGTTTGTCCCAGTTACCAAAAATCACCCCATCTGCTCCAATTACAGATGTGACCAGAACTGAATTTACGGGAAAATCAAAATGTTATATTTGTCACATCTGGAATGGTGACAGCTATCAGGGTGTAATTTGCCTTCACTTTGGGGAGATATATTTTCACTTGTGTCTTTGGAACAAGACAAAGGGAAATCTTCCCATTGGGGAAACAGAGGTCCACACAGCAGATTTAGAGGTCCAATGGTCAGCAGATTTAGGGCTAGAGTTGGACAAGATTGGTCCCAGATATGGGAAACAACTAAATCAGGGTTCTTCAAACTATGGACCTCCAGTTGTTCAGGAACTACAATTCCTATCATGCCTAGTCATGTCTGTGAATGTCAGAGTTTTACAATGCCTCATGGGATGTGTAGTTCCGCAACAGCTGGAGGGCCGTAGTTTGAGGATCCCTGAACTAAGTCCTGCTCCACCAATATTTAGTGGTAGACACAAACTTTAAGGTCATGGTGAGATAGTACCTTGTCCCTTCCAGAATCGCACTCAGGCAATTCCACCTTGTGTTGTAGGGGTTGTGGCCAGGTGGGAGCCTTCTTTCATGTGGGGTGGACCTTTCCTATAGTTGTGCTAGTTCTTCGAGCTAATAGTCTCCTCAATCCCCTTCCTAGCCTAATATGCCTTTTGGAACCTTAAAGACGAAGTCCATGCTAAAACTAAAATCTCTGCATCTATAGCCACCAACATTCTAACACTAACCTATCTAGCCCTGTAAAGAAAAAAAATCAGTATACATACCTTTTCTACAGGCGATCCGGCCCTGGTCTACAGCGGCGGAATCTCTGCTGAGTACACGTCCGACAGCGGCTGTGAAATTAATGGGAAGTGATGTCACCCATACACTTACTATGGAGCTTTCGTTGTCAGACGTGTCCTCTGCACCCGTTCACACAGCGAATCCGCGGCTGACAGCTCAACGTGGGATCAGAGCTTCCGCTGCTGGAGATTGGGTCGAATCGCCTGCAGAAAAGGTATGTATACTGATTTTTTCTTTACAGTGCTAGATAGGTTAGTGTTAGAATGTTGGTGGCTATAGATGCAGGGATTTTAGTTTTAGCATTGACTTCCACTTTAAGCCCCTATGGCATGGCTTCAAACTGATACTTCATATTTTAACAGCAGCAAAACAATCGCAAAGGCTTGGAAAATGCCCACCCTCTCCTTTGGACTGACCAAGTCCAGAATAAATTCAATCCTAATGCATGAAAAAACAGAAGCTATACTCACCAATAAAGTGGATAAATACCTTTCTCTTTCGTCCATTGACAGACACAGCGCTCCATTATTCATAACCATAGGGTTATACCGCCCCCTACAAGAGTAGGACACTAGGCAGAAAAAAAGACTTGGCTACGCCTATAGGCAGTCGTAGGTGGTATACACCCCCCTCTCTGCTATAGGCCTTCAGTTTTTTTAATCAGGAGTAAGGATCTAGTTCCCTGCTGGGATCTCTAGTCCTGGGAATTTTTTTGTTCGTTATATTCTTTTTTCCTGGATTTTTCTCCGGTGAGATCTACAATCAACTGCCGGGCTGGGCGACGGGTTGGGCATTAAGATCCAGTGGTCTCCCCAGTCTGGCCAGCGAGCACGTGCAGACCACAGCTCTGCGCTAGGTCGGCCACGACATAGACCCACTGAACGGAGGTTGGCCCTGCGAGTTAAACGCCTCGCGAGGTCGCATACGGCCGGGTCTTGGCCGCCGCTTTCTATTTTTGGGTGTCCGTCCTCTGTTCAGTGGCTCGGATCAGTCCGGTCTGACTGATCCGATCCCCCCGCGGGCATCGCACTCGAGGCCGGCGGCCGAAAATTTAGGCTATGCAACCTACTGACCGGGTGCTTGGTGGGCAGCCCCAGGGCGGGCGGCGGAGGCTGCCGCTTTCTGTTTTTGGGTGTCTGCCCTCTGTTCAGCAACTCGGATTGGTCCGGTCACCCCGCGGGCCGGTCACTTACGGGAGGCGGCCAAAAATTTAGGCCGCGGCTTTTGCGGCCTACTAGGCCGTGGCTTTTGCGGCCTGCTAGGCCTCGTGGCCTCCTCCTACCAGAGGAGCGGCGCTGTGGGGGCTCTGAGGGCGATCTCCTTTTGGCGGTCCGTTAGGCGGGCCCGGTGTGGGTGCTCCTTGCACATCCTGTGCGGAGCCTTAGTCCCCTGTGAGGGGCCTCAGTGGTGCCTTGTGTGGGCGGCACCTGTTGGCGTGGTCTGTGCACCCCTGTGAGGGACCTCGGTCGGCGCCCCCCTGTGAGGGGCCTCTGTCTGTACCCCCTGTGAGGGGCCTCTGTCTGTGCCCCATGTGAGGGGCCTCAGTCGGCGCCCCCCTGTGAGGGGCCTCTGTCTGTACCCCCTGTGAGGGGCCTCTGTCTGTGCCCCATGTGAGGGGCCTCAGTCGGCACCCCCCTGTGAGGGGCCTCGGTCTGTGCCCCCTGTGAGGGGCCTCAGTCTGTGCCCCCTGTGAGGGGCCTCAGTCTGTGCCCCCTGTGCAGGGCCTCGGTCAGCGTCCCCTGTGCTGGGCCTCGGTCGACATCCCCTGGCCAGAGTTGAAGCCCGGGTCAGGCTCAGATAATCCAATGTTCTGGAAGGGGCCAAAGCAGACTTCAGATAGTATAGAAGCCAACTGAAATCTGTCAAGGTCTGTATAGGACCTACGTTGCCCCTTGGGGTAGTCAAGGACTTGCAGAAGAAGATCGTCCAGGCAGCCCAGGACCGCAAACCCCCACTGACGTGACCACGCCAGATCCAAGGCCAACACCTCGTGAACACCCGAGGAGAGGTGGCAAGACCAAAGGGCAATCAACTTCCGGGCTGGGCGACGGGCTGGACATTAAGATCCAGTGGTCTCCCCAGTCTGGCCAGTGAGTGCTTGCAGACCGCAGCTACACGCTAGGCCCTGCGAGGTAAACGTCTCACGAGGTTGCATATGACCGGGTCTCAGCCTGAGTGCGTTCTTCATGGCCGACAGCCCCCCACTTTGGTGGCAAGGGGATCTGTCTGGCAGCGTTACCTGCAAACTTCACTGGATCGGTAAGTATGGGGCTCTCCCCTCTCCTTCCCTGGACATGGCGTGGGGCGCGGGTACTCCCTGGGGTGGTCAGTCCTTCCAGGGATCTCCTCCACCCCCCTTCCCTCCCATCCCCCCGGGTGAGGCCCAGGCTTCTGGCCTAGGTGCTTTTGGACACACTATCCCCCCCCTTCCACCGTTGGGGTTGCTAATGGGGGGTATCCCTTGGGCCCATCTGCTGCAGTGGTTGGGTCTAGGAGGCGGGTGACCGGACGTCACCTGCGGCGGTCCTCCCGTAATTTAGGTTGTGGCTTTGCGGCCTACTGACCGGGCACTGGGCAAGCAGGGAAGGCTGCCCCTTTTCATTTTTAGGTGTCCACCCTCTGTTCAGTGGCTCAGATCGGTCCGGTCCCCCCGCGGGCCGCGCACTCGCGGCCGAAAATACCGACCGTGTGCTGGGTTGGAGGCCCCAGGGCGGGCGGCGGAGGCCGCTGGTTTCCGTTTTCGGGTGTCCTCCCTCTGTTCAGCAGCTCAGGTCAGTCCGGTCCCCCCGCGAGTGGCGCACTCGCAGCAGGCAGCCGAAAATTTAGGCCGCAGCTTTAGTGGCCTACTAGGCTGCGGCTTTTGCGGCCTACTAGGTCGTGGCTTTTGCGGCCTGCTACGCCTCGTGGCCGCCTTCTACCAGAGGAGCAGTGCTGTGGGGGATCTGAAGGTGATCTCCTTTTGGGTGTCCATTAGGTGGGCCTGGCGTAGGTGCTCCTGGCGCTCCCTGTGCGGGGCCTCAGCCTGGGCCCCCTGTAAGGGGCCTCAGTGGTACCTTGTGTGGGCGGCATCTGTTGGAGCGGTCTGTGCCCCCCTGTGAGGGGCCTCAGTCTGCGCCCCCTGTGAGGGGCCGTTGTCGGCGCCCCCTGTGAGGGACCTCGGTCTGTGCCCCCTGTGAGGGGCCTCGTCTGTGTCCTCTGTGTGGGGCCCTGGTCAGCGTCCCCTGTGCGGGGCCTCGGTCGACGGGGGTCTCAGTTGGTGGCCCCCTCCTGAGTTTTTTGTGGTGGCGCTTAGGCATATAGCCTAGTAAATGGCACCCCCCGCCCTCCCCTACCTCCTCTGTCTCAAACAATCCTATATCTGGCTCTGCCGCCACGGATGTGGCCCACCTTGTGGGGTTGGTGGCCACGCTCCCTGTCCTGTCAGGGAGTGAGGATGATTCCTCCACAACTGCAGTAGTGTATGAAAAGGCGCAGGTTGTCGCACTTCTTACATTTGTGCAGGAACTTTTCAAGATGGGGAATGCAGCAGTGGCTGCAGTGGAGGCCCGGTTCCCCTTTGGCACCCATAAGCCATCTTGCGTGGTGAAAGCGTTCCCTTCTCCCTCTTATTTTGCCAAATTTGTCCATGAAGACTGGGAGTGTCCAAAGTGCCCCTTTGTGCTTCCAAAAATGCTTGCTGTGAGGTACCCCTTTGAGGAGTCCCTCCTTCAGAAGTTGTCTGTTCCAACAGTAGTGGACCCCTCTGTCTCTAGGCTGCTCAAGGCAACCATGATTCCAATATAGGAATCTCTGACTTCTAAAGATCCAGCTGACATACCTGCAGGGGAAACAGAATCCCCCTGCCTTTGCTGCATCGGCAGAACTATTGGTCTAGGTGCTGCAGTTTGTCTGCTATGCCTCTTGGCTGCAGTTCCCCTGGTAGCTGAACTCTCCGTTTCCGTAATGGTGCTTAGACGTGTATTGTGGGGGCTACCCTGGATGACATCATTACACGTTTTGATTTTGTCCGCTGTTCACAGTCCAAAAGATGGAGGGCATGGTACGTCCAATTCTGGACCTCAAGGCCCTGACCTGCCTGGTGTGGGTACAGAAGTTCAGGGTGGAGTCCATCCACATGGCAGTGGCACCCCATCATCATGGGGACTTTCTGGCTTCTATCAACATCACGAATGCTTACTTACGCATTCCACTATGTGCCCCGACCCAGCACTTCCGCTATTTTGCTGTGGGTGTTGAGCATTATCAGCACACGGTGTCGCCCTTTGGTCTTGCCACCTTTCCTCGGGCGTTCACAAGGTGTTGGCCTCGGATCTGGCGTGGTGACGTCAGTGGGGGTTTGTGGTTCTGGGCTGCCTGGACGATCTTCTTCTGTGAGTCTTCGACTACCCCGAGGGGCAATGTAGCTCCTATACAGATCCTGACAGATTTCATTTGGCTTCTATAATATCTGAAGTCTGCTTTGGCCCCTTTCAGAACATTGGATTATCTGAGCCTGACCCGGACTTCAGCTCTGACCAGAGTGTTAATTCCCCTGGAAAAACTCCAATGTTGCATGCTGCATTTTCATTTACTGTTGTCCGGCAGGTGGGCCTCCCTGAGGACCTACATGTGGGCGTTGGGTCTGATGGTATCTACCTTTTGAGGAGATTCCATTTGCACAGTTCCATACAAGCTGCCTTCAGGGAGATCCTGGCATAATAGGACAAGTGCCCAAGGTCTCTGGACAATTGGATTTGGGTGAGCCAGGAAAGCTGAGGTCTGGTGGCTTCGCTCTCCTGTTCTTTGGTGGGGTAAATCCTTTCTCCCCTTGTATTGAAGAGGGTGACCACCAATGCCAGTCTGTTCGGGTGGGGAGTTGTCCTGGGACTAAGCTCTGCTCAGGGTCGTTGGACGCTGGTGGAATCTGGACTGCCGAGCAATAACCTGGAACTTCTAGCGATCAGACTATGTCTGGATCATGGACGGATCGACCTTGGGGGCTCCCGGTATGGATCCAGTCGGACAATGCAACGGCGATGGCTTATGTCACCAGGGCGGGCCAAATAGGGTGATGGCAGCCTTGGCAGTTGCCGGTATCCTCCGGTGGGCAGAACGTCTTGTTCCGGCCCTCTCGAACATGCGCATTCCAGGGGTGGAATAATGACAGTCAGATGCCTCAGTCGGCTAGGGTTGGACAACAGGGTGGGCCCTTCACCGGGCCGTGTTTCATCGGATATGTCTCCGATGGTGCACTCCTAAGGTAGATCTGTTTGCATCCTGGCTCAACAGAACGGTACAAAGGTTTCTAGCAAGGTCACGGGATCCTCTGGTGGGCACCTCAATCGGTCTGGTGGCCCATGGGGCCGGTAACAGTTACTCTACGCCTTTCCTCAACTCCAGATTCTGCTGTGGCTTTTGCGCAGGATCACGGCCGTGGGGATTTTGGTCATTCTATGGGCTCTGGATGGGTCCTGTCAGTCTGTGTACGCCGATCGGGTGCGCCTGGTCACCGACGTTCCTTGCCGACTGCCTCTCAGGGAGGATCTACTGGCCCAAGGGCCGTTCTTCCATCCTGCTTTAGAGTCGCTGGTTTTATCGGCCTGGCTGTGATGAGCCAGGTGCTGCAGTTCTGACGCTGCTGATGGCTAGGGAGTCTACCTCCTAGGAGGTTCTACCTCTAGATATGGAAAGTGCATATATCCTGGTGTGAGTCACTGGGCATTCATGCTCGTTCTTTATCGGTGGCTCTGATTCCGGCCTCCCTTCACGGGGGTTGTGCAGGAATGGGCCTCAAGTACCATCAAGGGCCAGATGTCAGCCTGGGTGGTCTTCTTCAGAGTCCCCTGGTTTTGCACTCCCTGGTGCATACCTTTTATTCAAGGGGTTCGATGTCTGGTTCCACCGGTGCGGTCTCTTCTACCGCCGTGGGATCTGAACTTGGTGATTTTGGTTCTACAGAAGCCTCTCTTTCAATATATTTGGGAGATTCCACTACTTACTCTGTCTCGGAAGGTGGCCTCTTGGTGACTATCACCTCTGCTCACAGGGTGTCCGAAATGGTGGCGTTATCGTGGTTGTTCACCCTTTTGTCGTTCCTTCCTCGGATTTCTCTTTGAATAAGGACATTGGGGTTGATTTACTAAAGGCAAATCCCCTTTGCACTACAAATGCACTGCAAGTGCACTTGGAAGTGCAGTCACTTTAGATCTGAGGGGAAGATCTGAAATGAGGGGAAACTCTGCTGATTTTATCATCCATCATGTACAAGCAAAAATGCAGTTTTTTATTTTCCTTGCATGTCCCCCTCAGATCTACAGCGACTGCACTTCCATGTGCACTTGCAGTGCACTTATAGTGCAAAGTGGATTTGCCATTAGTATATCAACCCCACTGTGTTGCCTTCCTTGTGTCCTTGGTCAACACATCCTAAGGAATTTGCCTTCTCTGCCCTGGAAGTGGTTTGGGGGATTTGGGTGTATTTGGCAGCCACTGAGTCTTTTTGGAGGTCAGACTCACTGTGATCACGGATGGGCCAAGAAAGGGGCTATCTACTTCGACCATTTCTGGAGGGATCAGACAGATGATGTCTCTGGCCTATTCTGTCAGGGATCAGGTTCCTCCTTTCCCTGTTACCGTACCCTCTTCTCAGGCGTTTAGTGCTCTTGGGCCTTCTATCATCAGGCGTTTGTTGCGCAAGTTTGCAAGATGGCCACTTGGTCGTCAATGTACACTTTCACAACATTTCACAAGTGGATGTGTTGGCATCTGCGGATGCCTCTTTTGGCCGCAAGGTTTTGCAGGCTGCTGTTTAGAGGGTCTATTCCCTCCTAAAGGGGTATTGTTCAGGTTGGGTTCCAGTTTGTTCTGTGTTGAGCTCCTGTTACCTGGTTGGCTCTTGTGTTAGACTTGGGATTTTTCATTGTCCCACCCCTCATGTTTGGCACTGCTTTGGGATGTCACTGTGGTTCTGAATAATGAGGCGCTGTGTCTGTCAATAAACAAAAGAGAAAATGGGATTTTTGACTTACCGTAAAATCCATTTCTCTGAGTTCATTGACAGACACAGCACCCACCCCTCTAAGGAGTTTTAATACCTCTAACACTGTGTCAGGGCTGGGTTCAGCCCTTCCTTCTCTGAGCTGGCTGCTCAGCTGTTGGATAATTGCCAGCTCCCATCTCTCCACAGTTACTCAGCTGTTGATGATATCCTGCCTGTCAGTCCTGCCTACTTAAGCTGTCCAATCCAGAGGAGCTCTGCCTTCGCCTTGGTCACATCACAGAAACTATCTCCTGCGATCCTGTTCAAGACTTACTTTGCTGACATCGCTTCTGGCTCCAGATCCTGCTTGCTGTTCTACTACATCTGGCTGACTTCTGGCTTGGCTGCCTATCCATTCCGGTTACTGAACTTTAGCTATGTTTTGACTACATTTGTTCTTTTTACTTTTATTATTAAACAAGTGTGATTTAACCTCCCTGGCAGTTTTCCCGAGTGTGGCTCGGGGTTTAAATTTCAGCACCATTAGCGGTAACCCCGAGCCACACTCGGGATTACATCTCAGGATCCTGGTGCAGTGTTACTTACCTTGTCCCCAGGATCCTGCGATGTCCCCCCGCTGTGTCTGCGGGCTGTGTCCTCTGCCCCAATGTCCTGTGTGCCGGGCTCTGTTCCCTGCGAGCGTTGTGACGCACGGGGGCGGAGCATGGCGGCAAATTAAAAAAAGTGAAAATTCATAATACATACAGTACACTGTAATCTTACAGATTACATTACTCTATGAAATCGTTTCACATCCCTTTTGTCCCCAATGCTTTGTCCAGTGCCCTGCATGCATTTTTTTCTGATATATACTGTTCTTTCTGCCTGGAAACTTAAGATTGCCCATAGCAACCAAAAAGTGTCCCTTTACGTCAAAAGTGGTTTTAGACCAACTAGAAAACAGTGATAGTAAATTAGAACACTTGAAGATTTGAGCGATAGTGAATCGTGGGGAAATTTATTTTATTATTATATTATTTTTTATCATTATTTACATTTATTTATTATATTATAATTTATGATTTTGTGTTTCAAACTTCATCATACCCGGGATATCTACTAGACTCTTGGTGGACAGATTTAAGTGTGTTATTGCTAAGAATAACAGGCCTACAATATAAAACACCAAATTTCTATGCAAAATAATTGTACCGCTTTGAGACGCAAAAATCTGAAAGAATCATACCGCCAGGGAGGTTAACCGTACTTCTGTCTGACTGATTTCATGGTTTCTGACACACTGCTTGTCACTAAACTGAAGGCCTATAGCAGACAGGGGGGTGTATACCACCTAGGATTGCCCATAGGTGTAGCCAAGTCTTTTTTTCTGCCTAGTGTCCTACTCCTGTGGGGGGCGGTATAACCCTATGGTTCTGAATAATGATAAAGATTTTACGGTAAGTCAAAAATCCCATTTTCCATTTGGCATCCCTGGACTTCTCATTTTCTCCCCTTAGGATTTGACCATAACCTCCTTGCCCTCCAGAGATGGAAGCAGGCTTGCTGGTAACATTGTTTCCAAAGCTTCCAAGCTCTTGCTAACCAGTGGCAGTGCGTCCATACGGGGCGCAGGGGCGCTGTCCCCCCAATCCCTCTAATCAACATGCAAGGTGCCAGACGCATGGATTCCAATAGGGTTTTTTTTGTTAACATGCAAGGTGCCAGACACATGGATTCCAATAGGGTTTTTTTTTGTTTCTCGAAGCACGTGATTCATTTGCAAGCAAAAGTGCTGTTGGAATAGCCAAGTCTTTTTTTCTGCCTAGTGTCCTACTCCTGTAGGGGGCGGTATAACCCTATGGTTCTGAATAATGATAAAGATTTTACGGTAAGTCAAAAATCCCATTTTCCATTTGGCATCCCTGGACTTCTCATTTTCTCCCCTTAGGATTTGACCATAACCTCCTTGCCCTCCAGAGATGGAAGCAGGCTTGCTGGTAACATTGTTTCCAAAGCTTCCAAGCTCTTGCTAACCAGTGGCAGTGCGTCCATACGGGGCGCAGGGGCGCTGTCCCCCCAATCCCTCTAATCAACATGCAAGGTGCTAGACGCATGGATTCCAATAGGGTTTTTTTTTGTTAACATGCAAGGTGCCAGACGCATGGATTCCAATAGGGTTTTTTTTGTTAACATGCAAGGTGCCAGACGCATGGATTCCAATAAGGTTTTTTTTGTTAACATGCAAGGTGCCAGACGCATGGATTCTAATAGGGTTTTTTTTTGTTTCTCGAAGCACGTGATTCATTTGCAAGCAAAAGTGCTGTTTTTTAAATTTCCCTTGCACATGATTGGGTAATCTTTCCAAAGTATAGCGTTACCTCATTTACTTAGCTCTGGAGCAACTGCACTTGCAGAGTGCAACTGCACTTTGCAAAGTGCACAGTCTATTTGCCTTTAGTAAATCAACCCCATAGATTCCAAAAATGTACAAGTGGTTTAAATAGCATGTTTCCTTTCAGTATTCAGAAAAACTTAATAATCAGTGGTGACTGGGTGTATAGAAAAGCTTGTACATAATGCAAAAACATGTCTATATTCGGAAAGATAACAAGGAATATTAAGAGAGCATTTTTTTTTTATTAAACAATGTTGCTATTATTCACCTTAATAAAAATACACAACTGTGAAATATAACAACCCCCACTACAAGAAAAATGGGTCTAGATTTATTAAATGCCCTCAATAGCTTATAAATTCATAGCGTATTGATGACTATTGTTTGATAAAATCATTTTGAAACCAGAAATAAAGTACCAAAAGGCCAAGCTGTCAAAGCAGGTCAGTTATTGCTTATAATTATTTCACCTATTGACTCTCGTATCAGTAATTGCATAATTACAACGAACAGATGGATTGCAGAATACTAACAGATGGTGAGAAAGTAAACAGGCTGAAATAGTTTTTTTTTGTAGACTTTATGAAAAAAAGTAAATTGATCTAAATATAGTTTGGCACAGTAGAAATTAACCAAACTGCAACTTGACAGCACAAAACGCTTTAGGGTAATCCTGTATTTTTGAAATGTGAGAGTGAACAGTTCTCAGCAGTCTAATCGTAGCTGTCAATAAATTATTTTGCATTTGCAAACATCAATGTCTTGTTAAGTACAACTGTTCAGGGAATATTTTTGTGCTCATATCCTGTTTGATGGAAACTGGCAGGTGTTCATTCTGATTAACTAAGGCTTTGCTGCAAATGTTTTTCTATAGGAAGTGCTTATAGCAATATATTTTAAAATGCATATAAACAGTAACAATGCGCATCTACGTTTTTCTCTCATTTGGTCCCTTAAATGCACCACTGAAAGTGTCCTGTTATATATATTCGATAGGTGACAAAAAGACACTTGTTGATCCTGTCAAAAATTCAAAGATGTTCTTTGTGCTGTGCCCTCCCAAAGGCGGTGCTCTGTAATTTAGTAAAATAAAATTGGGAAGAGCTGACAGCATTATTTGCAATTTAAATTAGTAATTAGAAATTAGTAGTGAGTACTTTCTGCTAATATTAACAGATATTTTCCTGTAGAAGCAGAATCTTTAACAACTTGCCTACAGGGCACTTACACCCCCTTCCTGCCCAGTCCATTTTTCAGCTTTCAGCGCTGTCGCACTTTGAATGACAACTGCGCGGTCGTGCTACACTGTACCCAAACACATTTTTTATCATTTTCTTCACACAAATATAGCTTTCTTTTGGTGGTATTTAATCACTGCCTTCACTGATGTGTGCGGATGAGGCGGCATTAATAGGCTGAACTGGTGGGCATTGATGAGGTGGCACTTATGGGCACTGATGAGGCAGCACTTATGGGCACTGATTAGATGGCACTGATTAGATGGCACTGATGAGGAGGCACTAATATGCCGCACTTATGGACACTGATATGTGGCACTGATGAGCACTGATATGTGGCACTGATGGTCACTAATAGGCAGCACGCGTGGGCACTGATAGGCGGCACGGATAGGCGGTACTCATGGGCACTGATGGGTGGCACTGATGGGCGACACTGATGAGCATTGATCGACAGCAATGATGGGCATTGATGGGCAGCATTGATAGGCGGCACTGATTGGCATCACTGATGGGCACTGATTGTTGGCACTTGTGGGCAGTGGTGGGCACTGATTGCTCGCATTGGCCCTGATTACCTTCCTAGATGTCCCCCTGGAGATGCCGCTGAGCGGTTCACCTCGCCACACACTCTGTCAGTATGAGGCGAGGAGAGTCGATTACTGGCATCTCCATGTTTACATGTGACCAGCTGTGATTGGACACAGCCGATCACATGGTTAAAGAGCCGCGGGTCTTTACAAAGATCGGGGTCGCGCCGTGTCCTAGTAACACAGAGCGGCAGCAATCACTGAGTGGCCGTTCTGGGATGCTGTCATATGACGTTGTCCCAGAACGAGAGCTGCACCGCCCCGCTGTCATTTGACGGTGGGCGGGCGGCAAGCAGTTAAAAAGATAATACATGGGGAAATGTGCATGTACTGCAGAGAAGTACTGCATTTTTTTTTTTTTTTGGCCTGACATACACTTCAAATCAAGTTTTGCACTAAAACGTTGTTAAAAAATTGCATTACAGAAAAAACAGGTTGATTGAACAAAGAAACACTATCACAGGAAATGACTGAAAGTAATACCCAGTATCTAGTAGTAGTGCTATAGCAAATAAATCAGGCACTAAAACAGGTAGTAAAGGCAAATGTAATATACTGTCACCCATTATGGTTGGTAACTAGACAAGCATAAAATGGATTAAAAATGGCAATAACCCAATTCGGCATACAACGTGATTTATAGTAAGGACCAGGCATAAGATGACATTTGGCATCCAGATACACATAAATAGTAGCAAGGCCACCTCAAGTGCAGCAGTGAGCAATAGTAAAGTTTAATCTACCGAGTGCTGGAACTATACTGCCAGAGCGCATTTATGGCAGCAATGTTAGTCCTAGACCGACTGGGTATGCACTGTCCAAAAGAAAAGGAGGATGGTAGTAGAATAGGCAGGGGAAGTAAGAGGTTTTGCAGAATATTAATTATGGGAGGGGCAGTTCTTTCAGATGTTCTTCTACCAGCTATGATTGGGACCCTTTAAAGTGGTTGTAAAGTCTTGTTAAAAAAAATAAAAATAATAACAAACATGTTATACTTACCTCCTATGTGCAGTAGTTTTGCACAGGGCAGCATGGATCCTCCTCTTCTCGGTTCCCTCTTTGCTGCTACTGGCCCCCCCTCTCCTGTCGAGTGCCCCCCCACAGCAAGTAGCTTGCTATGGGGGCACCAGAGCCGAGCTGCAGCTCTATGTGTCCATTCAGAAATGGAGATGCCATTCGGCCCCACCCCTCTCTCTGCCAATTGGCTAACTGACTTTGATTGACAGCTGCAGGAGCCAATGGCGCCGCTACTGTGTCTCAGCCAATCAGCAAAACTTTGTTGTCGGAATTTCCGATCGTGTGTACACAGGTCCGACGCACAAAAGTTCACGCGTGCTCAGAATCAAGCCAAAGGAGCCGCACTGGCTATTAAATTTCTTTTCTCGTCTCATCGTACATCTTGTACGTCACTACGTTCCCGCGTTCGTAATTGTTGGCCAACATTTGTGTGACCGTATGTATGCAAGACAAGTTGGAGCCAACAACCTTCGAACAAAAATCCACGGTTTTGTTGTCGGAAAGTCCGCTCATGTGTACGGGGCATAAACGTACTACATAATTTTTACCATATGGGATCATCTCCAAATCTGAATGATTTTGCTTTGTATCTATGGGCTCTTTGGATTATAACAGATACCTCAGGGTAAAAAAGACACTTGGCTAGGTTGGAATTCTCCAACTACAAGGCTAGTATTTCCCTGTATGATGTGGCTAGCGATGTGCATGTACAATACAACTGGTGAAATATCTTTTATTTTAAAAGCCTTTTTCATAAAGATTCAGGCTGGGGCCACCCAAGCGTGCATGCTACTTGCAATGCTTGAGGGAAAACAGCCAAGCAACTCTAATGCTTATATTAAAGGAAAAATAGCAATTGGCCCAAATCATACAAAATATACATGAGCTATTTCTCCTGAAAGTGCCAGCTGGGGATGTTTAGTCTGATGGCACATGTAGCTATAAAGATTGTAAACTGATCTAGCCAAAATCAGCTGAACTAGGCAACAGTTATCTTATGCATACTTTTAGAAATGTAGCAGAAACACACTCCTGTGCTGGAGAATGGGGCCCAAAAACCAAATGACTCCTATTGTTTCTGCTTCACTTTAAATCCATAGGAAAGCTCCTTGCCTTGCTTCCCTCCAAAGACCGGGGAAGTCCAAATATGCTAGATAATGATCAGACTCTGATGGAAGCAGCCATTCCCTGGAACACATACTAGTTCTGGGGCAATGATGCTAACCCTAGTTACTAACTCACAGTACCTATTCCACGTTAGTTGAGCAATGGCTTCATCCAGCAGAGCCATAATAAACGGTTTTATTTCATAAGATTCTCTTTAATATTAATCATTTAGATCTTCCATCCATGGCTTCCTACCAGTGCAGTAACCTAATGCAACCAATAAGAAAGCTTTAATTCTTTTAGATGTTCATTATTAATAAGAACTGAAATCTGGCTGATTGCTGTGTGTTACCACAAACCACTGTAAAGCCTTAAATAAGCGCTTATAAGACAGTGGGGAACAATAGTAAGTTTTAATGCTATTCGATTAGTAGAAAGTTGTTTTAGCCACAATTATCCAATTGTGCAACATCAGACAGTATGTTAAAGGAGAAGTACAGCTGTTTGGCTGCACTTCTCCTGTGGATCACAGGAGTGCAGTTCGTTCTGCACTCCTGTGACCCGTTTTCAGCAGACAGCGGGCTGAAGCCGGTCTAGGCTTGAGTAAGATTGTGACAATGGAGTCAGAATCTGCCCACATGCCTGAAAACATGCCTGAACCGGCACCTGGCTCAGCCTCAGACCCCTCCACAGCCCAGTGCTCCAGTCAGAGTGCGGGGGGGCAGGAGCTGTGAGAACCGAGTGATCTGCGGTGTTCGATTGCTCAGTTCTCAGTGTTAGAGGTGCCAGGGGACAGATGCAGCATCGAAACCATACATATCCTTTAGTGTAAACCTTTTGGTTCTTAAAATTGAAGCTGTAAAGTAATGCATGTACTCTTCATGAAACACAGGTGTTCTAATTTGCAAACCTCATCCTTGGCTAAGAAAGTAGAAGGCTGCTTTTCCCTCTTTTGCAACTTTTTTTTTTTTTTGTCTTTAACATAATGGGGGTCTCAACCCACAATAGGAAGTTTCAAGAGATGGGAGGAGGGTAGCCTCCCTGGCGGTTTTCCCGAGTGTGGCTCGGGGTTAAAATTCAGTACCATTAGCGGTAACCCCGAGCCACACTCGGGATCGCATTGCAGGATCCTGGGGCCGCGTTACTTACCTTGTCCCCGGGATCCTGCGATGTCACCCGCAGTGTCCGAGGGCTCCGTCCTCCTCCGAAGCCTCTCCGTGCCAGGCTCCGTTCCCTGCGAGCAGCGCGACGCACGGGGGCGGAGCCTGGCGGCAAATTAAAAAAAAGTAAAAATCATAACACATACAGTACTGTAATCTTACAGATTACAGTACTGTATGAAATGATTTCACATCCCTTTTGTCCCCAGTGCTTTGGCCCATGCCCTGCATGCAGTTTTACATAATATACACTGTTCTTTCTGCCTGGAAACTGGAGATTGTCCATAGCAACCAAAAAGTGTCCCTTTACGTCAAAAGTGGCTTTAGATCAGCTAGAAAACAGCGATAGTAAATTAGAACACTTGCAGAATTGAGCGATAGTGAATTGTGGGGAAATTTATTTTATTACTATTTTTTTTTTTTTTTTTTTTATTTATTATATTATAATTTATGATTTTGCATTTCAAACGTTATCATACCCGGGATATCTACTAGACTCTGGTTTGGACAGATCTAAGTGTGTTATTGTTAAGATTTACAGACCTACAATATAAAACGCCAAATTACCATGCAAAATAATGGTACCGCTTTCAGCACCTAAAATCCGAAATAATCATACCGCCAGGGAGGTTAAGTAGCCCTTGACTTACTGTCGTTTCAGTATTAGAGTGCCCTGAGGTTTCAGGGCTTAGAGGGAACTCGGAAGATGACCTTCTGAAGATGATAAAGGGTATACACATATGATTTAGGGTGTCTGCACATTTCTACAACTGATATTCTACAGCCATTTAGGGGTAAAGGTTTTGTTCATAAAAACATTTCAACCTTAATTAAATGGCATTTAGTTTGCTAAAGTATTATAGATTATAAATAATTGCCATCTAAATATATATATATATAATTTTCAATTCTCTCATCCTTTGATGCATATCAGCACTGTTGAACTCCTATAACCTTTTTGCTGCCACTTGTAAATGCATGGTATTTTTCTGGGCAAGTTCCCTGATGGTGACAACAGTGAACCATTCCTGTGCAATTGTTGTTGGCATGGACCTCTGTTGTTTCCACTGGTAGAGAGCGTGACAAAAAGGACACATGCGAGCAACTGGGAGATAGGAAAAGAGCGTTGTCACCCTATAACAGGAAGAGCCTGAACAAAGACTATTATAGCAGGTTCAACAGATATTATTTTTATTAATATCTGGCGATTTAAAAATACTAAAAATAACTTTAGAAATTACTTTCAGTTAAAGCTTTGTAAAAGATTTGAGCGACTGGGTTTATACATACAGATTATATCTGCCAACTCAGGGTCACTGTACTTCCCTGTTCCCCTACCACACACTGGGGTTTACTTACTAAAGCTGGAGAGTGCAAAATCAGGCTCACTTCTGCATAGAAACCAATCAGCTCTCAGGTTTTATTGCCAAAGCTTAAAGGAATTGGAAATCCTTGTGTTTTTCTACCTTAATGCATCCAATGCATTAAGGCCCCCCAGCCCCCCCCCCCCCCATTTTACTCACCTGAGCCTGTTCGTTCCCACAGCAGAGACGCGCTCTACCTCTCTGCCCAGGGTTCTCAGCTCTTGATTGAATAGATTGAAAGCAGTGTCGTCTATCAGTGCCACCCCTAAGTACCCATCAGTGCAGCCTTTCAGTGCCCATCAGTGTCGCCTATCAGTGCCCATCAGTGCCACCTATGAGTGCCCATCAGTGCCACCTATCAATGTCACCCACAAGTGCCGCCTATCAGTGCCCATCAGTGCCATATCATTGGTGCCACCTCATCAGTGCCCATCAGTGCAGCTTATCAGTGCCCATCAGCAAAGGAGGAAACTTACTTATTTACAAAATTTTATAATAGAAACAAAGAAAAACTTTTTTTTTTCAAAATTTTCGGTCTTTTTTTATTAATTTAGCAAAAAAGAAAAACCGCAGAGGTGATCAAATTTCACCAAAAGAAAGCTCTATTTGTGGAAACAAAATGATAAAGATTTAGTTTGGGTACAGTGTAGCATGACAGCGCAATTGTCATTTAAAAAGTGACAGCACTGAAAGCTGAAAATTGGCTTGGGCAGGAAGGGGGTGTAAGTGCCTGGTATTGAAGTGGTTAATTGAACAAGCTGAGGTTAGAAGCTGATTGGTTTCTATGCAGAAGTGAGCCTGAATTTGCACTCTCCAGCTTTAGTAAATAAACCCAACTGTGGTTCTTCCCAGAAGCTTGTACGTCACTTCAGGATGTATGAGCCATCAGGGAGAAACCACAGCAGGGGTAACAGATATTCAACCCAAAATATTTAATCCCTTCAGTGGCTGGAAACAGTGAGGTATCAGTGTTTCAACATCCATTGGAAAGGTAAGTATATTGCCTCATTTTACACAGGTATAGTATTGTATACAAGTGACCCCATGATGACAGGGTCCCTGTACTGCAGTATTAATTTTCTTATTTCGACAAACTATGCAATTTCCCCAAAGAGGTTTACATGCTTTTAGTCAGTTTGTACAAACTTCTTCCTTAGTGTCAAAATAAATGTTAATTAAAAAGACCTCAAAAGCATTTAACTAAGTGCCGCACTTCCTAGAACTTTCTTCTAGGTCACAGGCCAGATGTACAAAACACAACTATGCAAGAGGACTGTATGTAAGGCTGTTTTCAATGTACTTTTACAAGTATCTTAGGAACCGATGGCACAGTAGGCGCAGCTACAATCAGGCATTTCTGGGGGACTAACAACTCCATGAACATTCTGCAGTCTTCAGTTAGCTTAAAACACATATGTCAAACACAAGGCCTGCAGGCTGAATACGGTCCTCCAGGCCTTGTCCTGTGGTTCTCATACCCAATTTTGCATAATCTAAACTCCATTCGGCTCTCACCCTCCGCTCCGCTCCCCATTGTCACTTGTAAACACAGAAGCCTTCTGTTTTTACAGGGGACAGCTTTCCCCTCAGTGGTTCCCGGATCTAACAGATTCCTGCATGCACTCACGGTGGGGCACAGCGGGGACAGATCTCCAGAATTTGAGAGAGAAAATGATCTCCCTGCAAATACAGGGGTAGTAGAGCCACCTACACAGGGAGGTACTAAAGCTGGGCCAGGTAGGTGAAAGAGATGAAGCTTTGTGAGAGCTGGGGGAGTTGCAAACTGTGCATAGTGCACCCCTAAACCCTGCACTCTGTACACAGCACATCCCTGAACGCTGCACATAACGCACACCTGGACCCGGCACTCTGTACATAATGTTTTACTTGACCTACTCTAGAACCGCAGTTTGAAGCATTTCCAAGCTTACTCTTTAAAGTATATCTAAAGCCAAAACTTTTTTGTAGCTTTGGGTAGAGTAGTAAATGGATAGTGATATTTCTCCAAAGTCAGACCAAATCCACTCTTAGGAGCTGTCGCACTGAACAGGTGCCCCAGTTGGTAGATTTTTTTCTCACCTCCTGTTCTGGGGTCAATTGTAAAATTTTGGAATTCCCATCACTCCTTGTCACTTTCTGGCAATGGTCACCACGACAGAAGGAGGGTAAATCTCTACAGCAGGAACCCAGACAGCAATAAAAACCTGACACAGGGTTCAACAATTATCCACTCCATCCTAACCAAACCAAAAAGTTTTGGCTTTCTTGGGGGGCTTTCCACCCTTTCTTACACCCACAGACCCACTGGTAGCCAATACCTGTGCTTGTAATCTTTGGCTATTGTTTTTTTCTTTTTTTTTTTTTGTTTAGTTACCTTTTTTAATTTAAAATTCCCTCCACTTCCGGCCCATTGTCGCTGCATCGATGTACATCATATCTTGACTCCCATTGACTTCTGGGATTGATGACACTCATTTCCCAGGAGTTAATAGGAGTCAAGATATGATGGGCATCCTCTGCTGCCATCGGTTTATTTCTGCAATCAACACCATGCACTGTGTCCTGTAGGTTTTAGATGCCCACAGTAGCAATGGTCACTGTCTGTAAACCAGGAACACTGAGTAAATGAAGATTTATAGGGCACATCAATGATCACACTAATAACAGTTTATGATTGTGCTAGCAAAGGAGATCATGAGGGTGCTTTTTTTTTTTTAATTGACAAGGAGCCTGGAACTCCACTTTAAATACAGTTTAACACATACATTCCCCAATTAAAGCCAGCAAATATACCAAAACAATCACTGGGGTTGATTTACTAAAACTGGTGCAGCTCTGCATAGAAACCAATCAGCTTCCAGTTTTTTGTCAAAGCTTAATTGAACAAGCTGAAGATAGAAGCTGATTGGCTACCATGCACCGCTGCACTAGATTTTGCACTCCCCAGTTTTAGTAAATCAACCCCATAGTGTATGCCCAACAGACACATGTAATAAAATTAGTAAGATTACTTTTTTTATAGGTCATTTCTGTCAACAGTCCATCTACTAGTAAAACAAAGCAACAAATTATAGCAGTTCTGCCTGTAAGGGTATGAGCATGGGGTTCTGTGTAATTAAGAAGCAACCTATTGAAGCTAAGGCAGTAATTCCATGCCATCTGCCAAACCTTGTAGAGCCTGGCATGGTGCCTGTTGCCTGCTGTAGCTTCTGTTACCCACCTGATCCTTGGAGACCTGCTTTGATGGAGCATTTATGCCAAGCTTTTCCAGAGGATAGACAATCTGTCGTCTTGGTCGCACGGGAACCATGTAATGAAGGGCAGATGTCAGTGAATGGGCACAGGGATTCTTAAACTGAAAGACAGCGATCAACACTTTAGTTTGGAGAATGTCAGCTCTGCGTCTCGCAGATGTTTAACAAACACAGAATTCTTAACAGACTTGGCAAATCGTGAGAGGCGGGTTAGGGAAAATAATAACAAATAAACATACTCCTAGAGCAGCGGAATGAATTTCACATAATACCCATCACTAATGAAGATAATTATGAGAGTAATTACATTACCATCTCAGTGGGAATGACAGATAAACAAGTGGCTTGGTTTATGGCATTTTGTTGTACCAGTATGTTTCCCAGGAGCTAATTTTCTTAGCACTGTCATAGATCAGCTGAAACCAAACTCCCTCTATTTTGTTATATGCTTGACGACAACTATTCCAGATTTGGAATCAGCTGTTAGATGAGATGGCGAGAAAATAAAATAGCCCGTGGTTATTGTTCCATAATTACCATTGTTAGAACCCAATGATGCAGGAAAGTAGAAGTGAAGTAGAAATAGAGCATCATAATAAGGAAATATGAGGTGACTTGGATGTCACTGGGTACGCACAAGAGAGAAAACACTTCTGACAGTATATACTAAAAGCTCAAGAGGTCCTCTTTCATGTCCTTCATTAATAGATGGCAGTATGGTCCTGCTTAAGGTATCTGCACAACTTTTTCTTGGACAGAACAGATCTTACTACAGGTATTAAAGTGTTAGTAAAGTCACATTGTGACTTTACTAGTATTCCCTCTGGATTATGCAGTGATTAATTATTGTGTACGGGTTTTTTTAAATGATAAGGCTAAATACCTTTTTTCACACCGCAGCTGTGCGGTCACAAGATCCCCCTTCACTCTCCTTCCCCAAACTAAGGAGAGCATGGGAGGAGCTAAGATTCTCCTGTGATGTCAGCCGGCCAGCAGAGGGAAGTCATGTGATCACACAGCGGGCGGTGTGAGAAAAGATATTTATCAATTGTGTATAAATTGTGCGCTAATTCAAAACATTATATTATGTGTATAACACTTAATTTCATAACTTAATATATCTTAATAGATATTTAAACAAAAATCAAATACATCAAATAAATGTTGAAAAATTACATTCCACCTATCATACATAAACCCATGCATGTCCACATCCAGTGTGTTAATTTATAAATGCAAAATAAAATATATATATATTCCAAAACAGATAAAAAGGGTTTTGTGGTGATCAAACAATCCGTGCAAATACTTCATCCACAGAAATCTCTCCTCTACTGCCAAAGTGATCCTTTAATTGCTGAATGAATAACCACCACCAGCCACCATTAAGTGAATTGGCTGTTCACCTTAAAGTAGGACCAAATGGTCAAAAACACCTTTGATATAAAATCTTCAAGTCCTGTATAGATCCACCTAATTTGGTAAGAACCACCAGAGATGAGATGTAATGATACAAAAGTTGATTTTGCACATGTAATCTGGGTATGCCCTGTTATACTTTGTTACTGGAACTAGGTAACAGATCTTCTGTCCTCAGTATTAGCAATACCTGTACCATGCACTCCAAGAATTTGCCTATTGGGTATTTTGATTGAGGAACAGTGGCAGAGATATCATTGAATTCTACAGAAAGAGACATTGTTTTTGGCTAGGAAGGCTAATGCACTCAAGTGGATACAACCCAACCCTCTGTCTGTTCATACGTGGATAAAGATGGTGAATCAGATATTACTGTATGAAAAACTTGTATATGAACATAGAGGTTGCCCTAAGAAAGATAGTAATATTTGGGATGTATGATGTTCCTCTACTCTCACCATATCCAGCAATTAGGAAAGCACAAATTACTGGGCCCACTGACTTAGGGGTAAGGCATAATAATTATCAGAACCCAGTCCTCCTTATGCAGATTTTATGTACCCAGGGGTATAGCCATGATTTATTTTATTTTATGTTCCTTTTTTCCTTTGTACTCCAAGCAAAGCTGTATACAGTATATATTTTCAAATGACTTGATGCCTGTTGGTTTAAGTGTGCTTTATATGCTATGGTGCTCATGTTGAGCATTATGTTGAATATGTTAATGTACTGTACATTCCCCGTGCCCGAAGCGTGGCGAGCGAAGCGAGCCCGCGAGGGGCCCTCTTAGAGGTGCCGTGTACAGCTGATTTTCAACTATTCACCTTCGGCTATTTCCGCCGGATCCTACTGCACAGGCGCAGCGCCTGCGCAGTAGAGGGGGTCCTTATCCGCCGAGCAGAACTTTCTCGGCAGAACACCGGGGCTGATCGGCTGCTGAGTCAAATGAGCAGCAAACTGGAAGCGTGAGGACTGGATCCAGCTATCTCTAGCAGGGGGATCTCTGGTGATTCTTACCAAATCAGGTGGATCTATACAGAACCTGAAAATTTTATGCCAAAGGTGTTTTTTTTTAAATCATTTGGTCATACTTTAACCACTTAAGGACCGCCCTATGTACATGTACTGCAGCAGAGCGGCCCTTAATCGCAAAATTACGTGCCTGTACGTGATTCCTGTGGTCGGCCCTGGGGTGTTAACAGTGTTATCAGTTATGGTGTTAACAGTGTTATACACATAATATAATGATTTGAATAAGTGCACCATTTATATACAATTGATATTTTACTTTAGTGTATAAGTTCACTATTTAATGGTTGTAGCTGTTCACTGATAGAATAGGTGGAGGTTGAGCTATCTACATAGCAGCACATAAGTACTTTTATTAGAAAAGGTATTTAGCCTTGTCATTTAAAAAAAACACACACACTCAGTAGTTAATAACTGCATAATTCAGAGGGGATACAAGTATTTTTGCTGCATATTGCAGCGGAATAGCAGCGGGAGGGGATGGGGGGAGATCAGCTTTCACGCTGACAGGCAGGGAGGGAGAGAGGGGGAGAGACTCACAGTAGAGAGCGGGATGATGAAGGCACGTAAATTAACCACGGTATCATGGTTCAGCAGCCATGATTACCGCGGTCAGCACACACAGGGGGGCACAGGAACAGGCAGGATCAACCAGGTATTTGACAATGTTTCTTAACTTCAGCCCTCAAGTACCCCCAACAGGTCATGTTTTCATGCTCTTTGTTATTTAGCACAGGTGATTTGATCAGTTTCACTGCCTTAGTAATTACCACAGCCGTTTCATCTGAGGGAAAGCCTGAGAACATGACCTGTTGGGGGTACTTAAGGACTGGAGTTAAGAAACATTGTTTTACAAATAGAAAGTGGCAAATTACGCGGCACAAGCACTGTCCTATAGATCAAGCCTTAAAGGAACAGGATCTTTTTTTTTCTTTTTTTTTTTTTTTGAGGGACAACCACTTTAAAGTAACTTTACCTATCTGACTTTACCTAGGCTTATTAGATATAGTCAGTCTACTGCAGGCAGGAGGAACAATTTCCTCAGTCTCCTCCACCCCTTAGTAACTAGCCTGAAATATTGTAACTTTGTATCAAGTCACAAGGTGAGAGACCTTAGCAAAATGTTGATCTGTGTCAGGTATTTGTGTATTCAGCCAAGAACTGCTCAGGCACCAGAATCTCAGTCCAGGAAGTAGATGCTGACCCTAGATGATGCCTGAACAAAGATGGCCTCATCCTTCTGGAAAGAAAAGCAGATGAAGGCATTGTCATGGGAAGTACTGTGCCCACTGTAAATCCAGTTTAAGAAGATGGTCAGTATACCTAAAGATGCCTAAACTGTAAGATTTTGCTCTTTCTGATCAACAAAATCCACCAAAATCTATCTGGTATGGAAGATATTGCAGATAAAAATTTAAATTACTGTTTAAGTAGGCCATCACGCATCATAGTTGTTGTAACACATTGTTGATCCTAGCCTAGATTAAACCAGCCTAATCCAAGGAAAGGGCAATATCTGCATCATTGTACTAACATTGCACTTCTCTATCAGGCAACAACAAAGTGGATAGGAATTTCCCAAATCTAAAGTAGAAATTGAAGTTATCCAGTTGCAATTCACTTACATTTCCAGCAGCCTGTAAGCTAAACCTCAACCATGTTGCTGATCCTCACTTCCGAGTGTGTCCAACACCTGCTCCTCTGCCGCATACTGTTGTTCCTCCTGCTGGCCCATAGGTCAGCATATGAGCATACAGGGCATATGAGCTTAAGGGCATATGAGCATACAGGGCATATGAGCTTGAGGGCATTTGAGCTTGAGAGAGGAACAAGCAGGTATTAGGCACATCTGGAAGTTTCACATACCTGCAGTGGATGGGCATCTGCTAAATGGAATAATTTTAATACTCAAGCACCTGAAAAGTTACTGTAAGTGTATGGCATCTTGTTTTACAGACTGTCCTTATGTTCATTTTGACTATACAATGGCAGGGTCATAATACTCAGAAATGACACACTTACCTGACTTTTATCACAGGGTGGGTAGATAGGGTAGTAGAGAGAAGATTTGTGTGATAACCGCAGAATCTCTTTAAGGAAATATTTGCTGAAATGTTTAAATATTGGATTTAAGGCATAATGGTGAAGATGTCCATGTTCATCCCGTTGATGGTGGTTGTAGTAGATAAAGTCTTCAATGTTGTAATGGGAGCGAATGTATTCTATGTCCTGGATTAATGACAAAACACACACTTGGTGACAGAGGTACCTTTTTCTTTGGCGGCAATAAAAGAAATACAGAGATAACAATGATGGAGTAATCAATGCGGCTGAATAGTCACAGTTAATTTATCAGTGATAGTTTTCTATATTTTACATTTCAGTATGAACTCCAGAAGAGACTGTACATAACAAAAAAAAAAAAAGTTCTTGACGTTAGGCAGAGTTTTGTATGTAAAATGCAGATTAAAGTATAACTAATATAGATAGCATAAGGAATGCATTAAGTATTAGCTAACATTCAAAGCATAAAAATCAGCCCAGAGGACCAAAGTTACTTCCAGGGACTTAAGTTAGTATGGGATTTATTTACTAAAGCTGGAGAGTGCAAAATCAGGCTGACTTCTGCATAGAAACCAATCAGCTTCTAACCTCAGCTTGTTTTATTAACCACTTGCCCTCCGGAAGATTTACCACCCTTCATGACCAGGCCATTTTTTAAGATACGTCATTGCGTTACTTTAACTGACAATTGCACAGCCATGCAACGCTGTACCCAAATAAATGTCCTTTTTTTTCCCACAAATAGAGCTTTTGTTTGGTGGCATTTGATTACCTCTGCGTCTTTTATTTTTTGAGCTATAACCAAAATTACCAACAATTTTGTACAAAAAATTTTTTTTTTTTTTACTTTTTTCTATAATACATATCCAATAAAACAAAATGAAAAAAAAATCTAATTTCTTCATCAGTTTAGACCAATATGTATTCTGCTATATATTTTTGGTAAAAAAAATCCCAAAAGGTGTATATTGACTGGTTGGTGCAAAAGTTGTAGCGTCTAAAAAACTATGGGATGTTTTTTGTATTTTATTTTATTTTTTTACTAGTAATGGCGGCAATCAGTGACTTATAGCGGGGGTGCAATATTGCGGCGGACAGTTGGGACACTTTCTGACACTTTTTGGGCACCAGTGACACTAATACAGTGATCAGTGCTAAAAATATGCACTCTCACTGTACTAATGACACTGGCTGGGAAGGGGTTAAACAGCGGGGTGATCAAGGGGTTAACTGTATGCCTAATCAGTGTTTTCTCACTGTGTGGGAGGTGCTTTTACTAGAGGAAGGCATCGGTCCGTATTCCTGCTTTACAGGAACACAGGATCAATGCCTTCCCTACTGACAGAACGGCGATCTGCCTTGTTTACATAGGCAGACCACCGTTCTGGCTCTCTGCTTAATGATTGGTGGGTGCCGGCGGACATTATGTCTGCGATACCTGCAGATAAGCTCATGCTGTGTCTAATCACTGCGGGAGCAGGTCACTGGCGGCAAGCATGTGCGCCCCAGACCCGGAAGTGTCAGATAACGTCCTAAGTATGTGAAGCGGCGCAGAGCGGCCTCCCTGCCGCAGTATATCTGCGGTGGGTGGTCAGAAACTGGTTAAGCTTTGGCAATAAAACCTGGAAGCTGATTGGTTTCTATGCAAAAGTGAGCCTTATTTTGAACTCTCCAGCTTTAATAAATAAACCCCTTTGTGTCCATTGTGCTTATTCTTCCTCTTTCCGCAGAAATCTTTCTCTGTCCTATTCACCACCCCATGCAATCAACCATCTACCTGTCCTCCAATCAGAGATCCTGTGTCATTCTTTGAAGCTGTACTACAGCTTCTATGAATGGTGGATCTGGCAGGAAAGGGTTGTCATAGTGGAGCTCTCATGATGGTAACTCCTAACAGCCCCTTAGTTGTTGTAACCCCCCCCCCCCACACACCTTTATTACGGGGGCTAAGACAGAGGAAGATTTCTACAGAAAAAGGAAGAATCAGCACAAGGGACACATCATACTAACAATAAGTTATGTACTTTGTGTTGATTTTTGTCTTTTTGAATTTTAGCCAAACGTGGGATTTGACCAGTTTTTTGGTAATCTGTGTGCCTTCGGAGAGATTTCCCTTTACTTCCTGTCCTGTAAACACAACAGAATATGAGAAAAATCCTTTTAGGATGTTGTCAAGGGAACAAATCTCTATTGGAAGACTTCTCCGCTGTTCCTGCTTTTGGTGGCAATTCAAAATTTTGGATTTCCCTTCTCTTTAAATTCTGTTGACAATGATGACACCAGAGAAATAAAAAAGACATGTGGCAAACTTATGGTAAACACAAGTCAAAATTTTTACAAGTAACTAGGTCTCTAAGTTCTTTTTTTTTATTTCTTCATAAAAGGCTATGCAAATGCATGGCAAATTCGTAGTCAAGACAGAGAATTACATTTATATAGGCAAAGGCATTTTAAATGCCCTTTGAACACCCATGTACGTAAGCTCATGTACAGCAATCTGGACAGGTTCAGCGTACGTGAGTTATTGCTTTTAAATTTATCAGACAGCCGAATTGTAGGGTTAGAATATTCTTTAATGATGTGTTGCAGATTGGCTTATTAGACACCACAGTTCTATAACGGCACATGATGTAAGATTCAATCTATGCACATAAACATATATACAATAATCATGGCACAAGATATGTACAGCTTTTTTTCCATCCACTTAAAGAATACATAATTGGATAATAAACATAATATGTGGCTTGGTCCAGGCTTAGTATCAGAGTGAATACAATAGTGGTATGATAGCCACATAAAATCTCAATAGTTTCGCTGTTGTTATCACTTTAACTGGCAATGGTGTGCTAATGGCTTATAAACAAATGTTATGCCTGGCTACAATTTGAGATAAATCTCCTACCTGCTAGATGGGTTTTATGTTTGTGAAATCATCTGAGATCATCTTTATATGAAAATACAGTGAGGCTAATACAAGCAATGAAGGACAAATGCACGCCTATAAAAGCAGTAAACACAAAGGCCATGCCTTTTTTTCAGTGGGAACGCGGGGGGACACAGTTCTGGCACCTCCAGCACTGAATCTAATGACAAGGGGTGTGTAGAGGGCAGGGCCGCTGATAAGGCAGTACAACCAGCCCTCCTGTACTGGGCCTAAGCCCCATCAGTTTAAAAGGGGCGCCCGGCACCTGCTGAACAGGCAAGCCGGCTGTACTGTCTTATTGCAGACACCGATTCTCTTCTGCTTCCCAATGCAGCACTACCAGGTTCTCCTCCTCTTTCTCCCTCCGGCTACACTACAGGGGGATTGGTTCTAGTACATGTGCCGCTTCCATCTGCTGTCCGGGCCCCCCGTGTGCCCCTTTCCCCTGCAGCACTGCTGACTTCCCTCCTCTCCTCTCCTCTCCTGCTGACAGCTGCTGTAGGCACACAGGGGGAAGTTTCAGGATGGAGAGTGGGGGAAGGGGACAGTAAATATGTCATTTTCTGACCCCTCCTTTTACTGAATGAACACAGTGAGCGATCGGTACCAATCACTCTTGTGTCCATTCATCATCAGTTTGTGAATGAGTAGGAAGCCTCAGAGCACTTCCTATTAATTCATCTGTGCAGCTGAGGTTGTAGAGGAAGGGACTGATAAATATATGTTCTCAGTTACTTTCGGCCGGGGGGGGCACTGTCAGGTAGGCTGTATGGGGCCCCGTGATTTCTAACAGCAGCCCTGCTAGAGGGTCCATTGATGTTGGCTGCTGGAGGATCTATTGCTACTTGGGAGGATCTATTGTTGAGGGAGGGTTCTATTGTTTCTGGGAGGGGTTTTCTGTTAAAGAAGGGGTCTATTGTTGCTGGGAGGGATTTTCTGTTGAGAAAGGGGTCTATTGTTGATGGCTGCTGGAGGGTCTATTAATGCTGGCTGTTGGGAGGTCTACTTTTGCTGGTGGGGGTCTATTGTTCCTGGGTTAGATTTGTTGTTAGGGGATCTAGCCTGACACAGGCTAACATATGCCAAGACAGTGAAAGAAGCAATGGGGATGTGCAAAGTTTAGTAACTCTTAGCAAGTAATTAGTTCTTAAGTGGCTGATGTCAGTTTACCTAAAAGTCTGTTGAAAAAAAAAAAAAAAATCACACTTGCAGAAGGGCTCCCCCAGAACTGCAAGGGCTACACGCTCATTTAATCTAGGGGGAACGGGTAAAGCAAATATACTTTCCTTATGCCTTGCCTTCTCTCTATGACACTCCTGTGGTTGTGGCTGGGTGCTCAGTGTCCTTACTTACAGTGCAAAACTGCTGGTCCTGCATTGTACATAATGACGTTAGATAGCCTGCAACTGATTAAGCAGGTAAGAGAAAGGGTTTCAAGCAATGGTCGTGCAACTGGGAGGAATCCTGCAGGAGTGAGGAATAAGGCAAGTACAGTTGCTTTTCATGTTTAACATAAACAAGCATTTTACTTTTGCATTGCCAGTGGGGAAAAGCCCCTCAGCAAGCGGAATTTTTTTGCCCATAGTTCAACTTTAGGAAAAACACTAATACCGCTCTGTGAACACTGCGTTTTGCTTTGTTTAGTAAGCCTGAAAACAAAGTGAAGGGTAAGGCTTGGTGGACGCTGTCCTTAGTTCTTCCATTGCTGATGGTTTGAATGCATTCTGTAATCACCATTTTAGGCTGGGTTCACATCTAATACCGATGCGGATCACAGCAGGGGTCCGGCGCGTCCCTGTTCTCTGTTTCAGGGACGAATCAGGTCCAAAGATTTGCCTGAATTCAGACCTGGAACTGAGCCAAAGACGCACAGGACTCCTGTGCAATTCACTCTGCCACCGCCGCAGAGATGTGTGAACCGGCTCCATTGAGAGTTGGTCACAATCTCCTGCCATACGAATTGGATGCGGGAAACTCGCATCCAATTCGCACTAGTGTGAACCCAGCCTCAAAGTATTCCAGGTATGGATATTTTATACATAGTTACATTGGTCCATTTGATTGATGCATTTGGAAATCATTGAAGTACACATCGCAACTCCAGTGATCTCCACATATTTCTGGGTCCCATGCTGAAAAGAAGGAGATTGGCAGTTGGGCATGGGCGTCATTCAGGGAATGCTTTGCATTTTCTTAAAAAGGTTGTAAACCTTTAAAAAAAAAAAAAACAACAAAAAAACCCTGCAAGACAAAGGCATAGTGAGCTAATATGCATTGCATTCTAGCTCATTATGAAATACTTAACTTAGAACGATGCTGGTCACGGCACGGCTACTGAAGAAACGGCACCAGCGGCCCTTTCTCAGTGCGCATGCGCCGATGACGTTGGCAGCAGCGCATATACGGAATATCTCCTAAACTGTGCAAGTTTAGGAGATATTCACGGTACCTACAGGTAAGACTTATTATAGGTTTACCTGTGGGTAAAAGTGGTGTAACAGAGTTTACAACCACTTTAATGAATGCAAAGCATTCACTGAATATATGAGGTGGAGAGGTAAGATAGTAAATCACACTCGCCACCTCTTACAATCAGAGAACGCTTTGTACTATTTAAAAATGCATAGCATTCTCTGAATGGCACCTGTGCCAAGCGGCCAACCCCCTGTGTTCAGAATGCGGCAGAAAGGAAGTGGTGAGCACTGGAGTAGCAGTGTTTATTTCAGTGATTTCCAGCTTCAGATATGGTATATGCATAGTTACATCAGTTGGAGCTGGACCAATGTAACTATGTATAAAATATCCATACCTGGTATTCATCTTTAAGGCTGGGTCCACATTTAAGCACGGAGCGGCTCACAGCAAGGGTCCGGCACATCCCTATTCACCGTTTCAGGTCTGATTTCAGCCTGAATTTTTGGCTGAATTCTGACCTGAAACGGACAGGAAGACGCACAGGACCCCTGTACAATTCCCATTGGAGCCGCCCCAGAGATGTGGGAACCAGCTCTATAGAAAGCCGGTCACAATCTCCTGACATGCGAATTGGATGTAGAGAAATCCGCATCCAATTCGCACTAGTGTGAACCCAGCCTAAGACCTATTCCAAATTTAGCATCATGTAGAAGGCAAAGTCTCCCCAGGCTCTCTGCAGCGTCCCCTGCTACTGACTCATGCACAGACAAGAGTAGAACTGGTTACAGAGCTCATTGACTGTGACTGACCATGCTAGTGTATGTGTTGCTTGGAACTCAGAAGCACAAACGACTGGTGGCAATGGCATGGTCATGGACATGTCAGATTGACACTGTCAACCACAGTTCTGGTATCACTGCTGAATCTTCAATCACACAGAGCCTCTGTAACTCTGTGTTCTAGTTTGTTATGTGGAAATCAGAAGCCCTTTGATTGAAGAGAACTTCTAATCAGCAATGCATAGACAAAGTTGATTAAGCCAACTTGACCTAACCCATGCCATGTTGTCACTTCTGATCCACTCTCCTGCACACAGGACCTTTAACTTACTACGTCTGCTGTGCAGCACTCAGAGGCACGTTGGGTAGGAGAAAAAGAACCGGAAGCAACGGCGTGAGTATGGATGGTAATGTCAGGCTAACGTCACCAAGCACAACCATGTCTTCACAATGAAGGTTTTATCCTTTCCATCTCTATCCAAGAGCTTCACTTCGGGTAATTACAGGAAGTTAATAAAATAAAAAATGTTTGCAGAATTAGAAAAAAAAAAGATTATACCTCTTCATTTCTTAGTACTGAAATACCAACAATCTGACCAGCTACTTCAGCAACAAATGCCTGAACAGGTGTTCCATCCTATTAAAAAAATAAAAGCAAAAGTTGTAGTATGTAAACTCAAATGCACAATAGCAAAATTACAATCCATTATTCTCCCACCTGTCTTGTCCCACATAATTCCACATAGCATAGTAATTGGCAACTTTGGGCCTTATTTATGAGTTCACATAAGAAATGGTTGTTTTGATCATTAGTAACCAATCAGATTAAAACTGGAAAAAGGCAACTGAGGAGTGAAAGACAAAATTGAATTGGTTTCGGTGGAGCGACAGCCTCATTCTGTGAGACACCTTGAAAAACACGGCTTACCAAAAAAAAAAGTAATAAAAAAAAAAAAACTACATTCGTTCTGTTTTATTCACATCCTGATATTGTTGATCGAGGCAAAGAGAAAAATAAAACTCTTGTAAGGAAGCAGTAAGGTAATATCACAGACAGAGCTAAAGATAGAACCCTGTATGTTACTGAGAAAGCCTGTTACATAAGAGGAAGAAAGAGGAAGTGGGCTGTATAAGGTATTTACTGGCAGAAAAAAATGTTTTACTATCCAAAGGTAAAACAACAAGAGCAGAAGATTTAATAGATGGAAAGTTGAAAATATGACTGAAGGTCCGCTTTAAAGAGTCACTCTAAAATTGTGCTGCATAGTTAGCAGTCCTCCTGCTCTTGGAAACTACACACTCATGCACCCAGCTTTGTGTATGTTCCAAGTCGCTCTCAAGAGTGGTCAAATGCAAGGTTATAAGCCCTTACAAACATTGGCCTCAGATGATACACACAGATGAAACAAATCCTCCTATATACTATAGGTTGTACCTCTTTATCTGCAGTCCTCTCCCCTCTACATCTGTTCAAAGTGCACCGCTTACACAGCATTTCTGAGCTTCGGGAGATGGGCATCTTACACACATTGTACAGCAAAGAGCAGGGAACTAAGTGTAATGTGAGACCTGAGTGAAGGCAAAAAGACCCCCCCGCCTACACAGTCTCAAAGGGAAATGTGCACAGCTAAGGCTGTCAATCACCTGCTGTGTGCTGGAGAGGGGAGGGGGGGGGGCAGGATTGCTTGGTGTCTGTATTACCTGTCAGAAGTGACTCATACAGGTAGCAGAGGAAGGAGAGAGCAGACAAGATTAACACTAGGTGCTTTGGATTGAGGCAAGCACACGCTATAGAAGGATATGGTTTGTTCATTAATAATTTCAGAGGTTTACAACCACTTTAAGGGCTCATTCACACCATACATGCATGAAAACTGATGGGGTAACAGTGCAGAATTCACTTGCAGAGACATCAGTTTCCATGCACGTCAGTTATGTGTTCTGTTCACACTAATGTTGACTTTATGTAATTAAGAAAACTGTATACACATTGCAGATTCCTGCGCAGAAAAAATCCACACAGTGTGGTGTGAATAGGGCACATAGAGAGCCATTGTTTTTTTATGTTGAGCCCGTGCAGAAAAACTGACATTTCTGTACGGTGTGAACGAGGCCTAAATGAAGCATGTGCAGGTGGTGGGGCTCCCATTAAAGTGACAATGTAGCTTGACCCTGCACTTTTGACTTGTATAGACAAAGCAAAGGTTCACTTTAATCCTAGGAGCATGATTCCGAGGAGTCCCAAACGATAAGAAAAGCTAGTAGGTAATCCAATCCTACAGCAGCCACCAAAAAGCTGAAATATTGTTTTGTTTTTTTACAGTAGGCTGATGTTAAAGGGGTTGTAAAGGCTCGTGTTTTTTCACCTTAATGAATCCTATGCATTAAGGTGAAAAAACACCTTGCATTCACCAGCCCTGTTTTACTTACCTGAGCCCCGAATTTCCATCAGCGCGTCCCCGCCGTCCCTCTCTACACGGGTTCCCAACTCTTGATTGGATAGATTGATAGCAGCGCAGCCATTGGTTCCCACTGCTGTCAATCAAATCCAATGACGCGGGCGCCGGGGGGCGGGGCCGAGTCCTGCATTCAGCCTCTATGGACGCCAAATCCTGGACTCGGGAGCGCGCCCGCAAGGTAGGCGCTCCAAGGGGGTTATCTAATGCGGGGAGGAGCTGCAAGAGCCACAGAGGGACCCTAGAAATGGATGTTTGGGGCCACTCTGTGCAAAACAAGATGCACAGTGGAGGCAAGTATGATATGTTTGTTATTTAAAAAAATAAAAAACGATCCTTTAGTATCACATTGAATGACCTATTCAATGCAAGAGGTTGGGGGATTCTTCTTTTACAGTAATGGCTTATCATGTGATCATTCTGCCATACAGTGCCATGAGAACATCCTCAGCCAAGCAATACTAGAGTTTCTGAATGCCCTCACTCACAGCATCTCTCCGGGCATCACTGTAGATTTCCAGGTCTTTCAATATGCTTTCATGGAGGTGCATCGTTCCTATGAGCTTTTCTATAGCCGGGACGTCACTGGACTTTGCCGCCCTCACCTGTAAAAAGCTGAAAATAAAAAGGGGAAACACCCATGCAAATGATTAGCTTCTGACTGCATGAAAAATGTAATTGCAGATTAACTGTACTAATGCAGCCAATTATAAAGCGGGTGCTGCTAGACACATATTGTTCAATGCAAAAACCCACAGGAGCTGTTCTTTCAGCACCATTATTCAGAGGCAGGAAGCAACACTGAGAAGCTCTGGGAAATGCAGCTACAATACCATTAGCGCATTAATCCCTCAGGCTCTTTAGTACTTGTGCACACAGTCTGTTTTCTATCTCTGAGAGCACAGAGTAAAGCGCGGCGCTGGGATAATATAAAACCCACACTTTCATCCCTTATCAAAAACACAAAGAATCAGCTCCAATAAGATTGACGATTTTACTATATGCATTCAAGTTGTAATTATTAAGCTTAAAACATTTCTACCACACTCCACACACAAAAAAATAACAAAAATATAAACATATTTTAGCAAAAAGAGTTTTTGGATTTTACTTAAAGCGACTCTATGGTTTTTTTAGGCCTTTTGCACACTGCAGCTTGAAAAATCTCAGTGCAGCTTTTTTTTTTTTTTACTGAGCTACAGCCCATTAATTGTGCACACAGGCACGTATACAAGCGCTGTGTATTCTTCAGTAAAAAGAAAAAAAAAATTGGAAAAATCTGCATGTTTGCGTGCAAATAATGTCCATTGACATTGTCAACGCGAGAACAAGCTTCCGCGCATGCATGGAAATGTGCGCGAATTTACGTGAAAATTGCGCGAACGCACATGCGTGAAAATGCACGAAAATACAGTGGTACCTTGGATTACTAGCATTACTCATTCCAGAAGAATGCTTGTAATCCAAAGCACTCGTATATCAAAACGAGTTTCCCCATAGGAAATAATGAAAGCTCAGATAATCCGTTCCTGTGGCACTGCTAGTGTATGCAGTACCGCATGTAACCAGAGGTGGAGGGGGCACCGGAGAGATTCGGAAACACTCGGAGAGCACTTGGAGAGGCTCGGAGACACTTGGGAACGGAGTGTTTCCGAGTGTTTTTGAGCTGCTCCGAACAGCTTAGAGTGTCACTGTCTCCCCCGCACCTCTGGCCAAATGGGGTACTGCACACCCCAGAGGCTTGAATCCTGCTCGTTTTGCGAGACAACGCTTGTAAACCGAGTCAGCTTTTTTTTTAAATAGCTCATATTGCGAAACGCTTGTAAATCGCGTTACTCGTTATCCGAGCTATTACTGTACATTAAAAAAAAAAGAGGCTCAAAACAGGAGTATCTTGTACAAGAGGCCTTAGTGTATTTTTACTTTTGCAGCCAAACCGAGATAACAGGTACAGGTATTGTTACATTTGTTTCCATTCACATACCATACCATAACGTAAAAAAAAACAAATAAAAAAAACTTGCTGCTTACATTTTTACTTACTTAGAATCCTACGTAGCTTTCCTGATATGTGTAATGTTAGAGAGGGGGCATTGGAGTTATGTTTACTATAAGTAACCCTTCCCGTATTGTGCTGGAAGATCTCATTATCAGCTGCAAAATAGATGTGCACACTGTTTCCCCTAACAAAGGATTAAAGATCTCAAGGATTGGGTGGCGCATTGTATTTAAATGTATGTATTTAAAAAAACACTGCCACAGTTTGTTATTCTAATTGCACTTTGAAATTGTTCAAATAAGCTTGCAATCTGCCTACAGAGTTCTATGTATAATCCTTCTCTAAAGAAACAGGTAGAAAGGTAAGGGTACTTTCACAATGGGGTGGCGGGACCTTTAGCGCTAAAGCGGCCTAGTTTTAGCGGTGCTTTATCGTCATTTTTAGCGGTGCTTTTCGGCCGATAGCGGGGTGCTTTTAATGTCAGCGCTGTCGCTGGGACATTTACACTGATCATCAGTGCAGCCCCATCAGTGTTCATCAGTGCAGCATATCAGTGCCCATCGGTGCTGCCTTATCAGTGCAAACTCATCAGTGGAGCTTATCAGTGCCGCCTATCAGTGCCCATCAGTGCCACCTCATCAGCGCACATCATTGAAGAAGAAAAATTACTTATTTGCAAAATTGTATAACAGAAAAGAAGGAAAAATATATATTTTTTAGTCTGTTTTTATTTGTTTAGCAAAAAATAAGAAACCCAGTGGTGTTCAATCACCACCAACAGAAAGCTCTAGCTGTCTCAAAAAAATACTAAAATATTCATTTGGGTAGAGTGTTGCATGACCGCGCAATTGTCATTCAAAGTGTGACAGCGCTGAAAGATGAAAATTGGCCTGGGCAGGAAGTGGGTAAAAGGGCCCAATAGGCAAGTGGTTGAAGTATTTTAGATATGTATGAAAACATTATCAATAAATTTAAATAGTTTTGCCACTGTTGAATTAAAGTATGGTATATGTGAACCCCATTCAGTTTAAAATAGAAATGAAAAGCAAACACTTGTATATATATACACACACACACAGGTATATTTAAAAAATAAAATGTTATATATATATATATATATATATATATATATATATATATATATATATCAGTTTTTTTCTGTCTTTCATTTTTTTTTAAATAAGTGATCACATAATCTCTGTTCTCAGCTGCATAGGGGGCTTAGAGAGCTAGGGGTGGAGAACCAGCAGAACACTGATCTTCCTAGTGAATGGCTGTGCAGGTGGGTATGTCAGCACAAGTCTGATTATTGAGGGACAGACAGGCTATGCTCCCAGCACAGCCAGAAGACTGACCACGCTGGAAGGATGTGCTTTTTTAATGCCTAGTGTGGTCAGTTTAAAATAGAAACGTAGAGGGCCTGACAGGAGCTCCAGGTATTTCACACAAAAGAAACAATACAAAGAAAACTGGATACTTTTTAACAGTAAACTGTACATCTGACAAATATCAGGAATATGAAATATCGGGGTAACATATTCTTTATTATTTTAAAAACGTGATATTTGAGCATAGTTCATATTTATATATGTAAAAAAAAAAAACAGGAAAAATATTTTCTTATTGCAAATGCCTGGTTGTGCTGCACAGTGAACATATGGTTATATATATTATATACTGTATATACATCTTATATATTGTATGTTAGTTACTTCTGAGTCTTTTCCATGACTTTGAAGGTGACCTGTGCCTTTTTAACAATAGTTCACAGCTTGTCATTTAGCAAGTTCCACTGAGTAGAATGAAAATACAGGACATCCATACAGCAAAAAGAAAAGATTGTGTGCAAATGTGCTAAGTGTGTGTTTGTGTGTCCCACTGACTAAACATGGGCTTCTTTATTAGCTTTAGGACACCGCCACAGACAGAATCATCAGTAGACATAATATTAATTAGGCTTGATGTTCTTATCTTTATAATCTGTGCTCATTAATTAAAGCTTTACTCCCATGGCACTGATAGATGTCTGGATTCTATTATCTGTTTGTCTAAGTTCATTACTATTTTATATCTATGTTCTGTATACAAATACATTATTCAAACAAACACATTATTATAAATCATCACCAAAAATATATAAGCAGTTTTTTTTTTTTTAATTAGACGTGGAAAAACACAAAAATACATGAAAAACACTGGATGCTTTTTGAGTAAACAAATAGCAATTAGCAAAAATACCTTCTGACTTTACAACCCCTTTAACAATCACTGCTTTAAGACCTCATGCACACTGGGTTTAAAAAAAATGATACATTTACAGGTATTTGGCCTTTTTTTTCAGCCTGTAAAAGTACCTCAATGCTAGCCATTGGGGTTGATTTACTAAAGGAAAACAGACTTTGCAAGAGCTTAGTTATTTCTTTGCAAGGAATAAAAAAAAATATATAAATAAATTGTTTTCCTTTTTTATAAGTGATCGCATAGGTACTGTTCTCAGCTGCATAAGGAGCTCAGGGAGCTTGGGGTAGGAATAACAGCAGTACACTGGTCTTCACAGTAAATGGCTCTGCAAAGGGGGGGGGGTGTCAGTACAACTCTGATCATTGGAGGAGAGCAGACTCAGTTTCCAGCACAGACAGAACACTGACCACGCTGTGTCCTCATGCCTAGTGTGGTCAGTTTTCTAATAGGAACACAGAGGAACATCGGGGATTTCACACAAAGGAAGCAATACAAAGGAAACAGGATACTTTTTCATACAAGCACAAGGTACAGCAGGGACATATCAGGAATGTGAAATGTTGGGTTTACATATTCTTTAGTGCATTCTTTAGTCCAATGGCCAGAATAAATTATTACTTGCCAATGGAATCTATTAATGCGTAAATGCTTGATGCGACTAAAAACGTGTGCAATACACAGCTTCAGGCGCATTTTTTTAAGCAGATTTTCTCTGCCCAGGAGAAAAGGCATTCAGGGGGGGCTAAATACATATCCTGTGTGCATGAGACTTTAAAATATAGGGTCCATTGTGGGTAAATATTACAACACAAACTGATACATTTAGGTAGATATAAATCTAATTTCCAGTATAGCAGGTTTATATAATTAATGGTGGTTAAGTGAACCTGTCATCTTTTTCATACTTTCAAATGTTTTTTAAATGTCCCTCCTTAAAAAGTGCTACGGTACCCGATATTAGATTTTTTAACCAGAAAACCCTCATTTGTCTACCCTTCCAGTCTGGGCGCACTCTGCTGCTATAAGCCCCCTCCACCTGCTCTCACACTATCCAATGAAAGGTAAACGGTCCTCCTAATAGATAGTGGGATAACGGGCAGCAAAGTTTGGTGCACTGAATTCCAAATTGGAGTTTTCTGGCTAATAAAAATATGTCGCCTTATAGACCCTTGGTCTTAGACATGCCTTTTGATTTTAATGTAAAAAAAAAAAAAAAGAACATAAAAGCTTGTATGCATGTGGCTTGCACAGTAGATTATGCATGACTGGAAAATGCAATTGGTTTTAGATGATTCTGGTAGCCCTTTTATCTGTCATCATATGTGCTCTATATATTGGCAGGGCATCCATGAAAAGTAGTCAGCAACATTTGAAAAAGTGGATGGGGCAAGGAGGACATTGTGAAAAGGGAAACCAAATGTATTTAAAAGTAACTGAAAATAAAAAAAAATAAAACAAAAAAAAACAAACAAAAAAACACAGCACATGTGTTTCAGGAAATTATGTAACTGCTAACTTTGCTTAAAAAAACAAACAAACAAACAAAAAAAACGCAACAGCAATCACAACAATAAAGCAGTTGTATATTGTTGGTCAGTTTTTCATTCTTTTTTTTCAAGTCTATATATCTCATCTACCTTACCAACTGCTCAGTGTCTGCCACCCCTCTCCGCCAATCCCTACAATGGCTTCCGATCGCCCAGCGAATGAAATTGACATCATTATACAAAGCCATTCTCAACTCTGCCCCCAGCTACATCACCAACCTTGTCTCCAAATATCACCCAAACCGTCCTCTCCACTCCTCTCCTGGCCTTCTGCTCTCAAACTCCCTTGTGTCCGCCTCCCATGCTCATCTCCAGGACTTCTCCAGAGCCTCTCCCATCCTCTGGAACTATCTACCTTAATCTGTCCGGCTATCTACTACTCTGGCTGCTTTCAGGCGATCTCTGATAATGAATCTCTTCAGGGAAGCCTATCACGCCTCCAACTAACTGAACTTTTAGCACTTCCATCAGCTCCTTCCCCACAGTTACAACCTTTTGTACCACTTGCCCCACCCTATTAGATTGTAAGCTCTTCTGAGCCTGGGCCCTCTTAACCCTCTTGTATTTTATTGTATTGTAACTGTAGTGTCTCCCTTTTATATTGCAAAATGCTGTGTAAACTGTTGGCGCTTTATAAATCCTATAGAATAATAATAATAATAATAATATATTAGATGACAAGCTACAAAATCACATCATTAGACATAAAGTAGAACTGAAATTTTAAACGCTTGCCGACCAGCCGCCGCAGTAGTACCGTCATGTTACGTTGGTTCATATTTTGTCCACTAGGGGCGCACGCCCTCTGCTCGCCCACAGAGCCAATGAGAGTGCCCGGCAGTCGCGATCACCACCGATCGCTCGGGGCACACGGAGAACCAGGATTTGTGTGTGTAAAACACAGTTTCTGGTTCTTTGAGGAGAGAACTGACAGATCGTCTGTTCCCCTACACTGTCCACTCCCCCGTTCAGTTAGAACACACACTAGGGAACACATAACCCCTTGATCGCCCCCTAGTGTTAACCCCTTCACTGCCAGTGACATTTTTACAGTAATCAATGAATTTTTATAGCACTGATCGTTGTATTAATGCCTATGGTCCCAAAAATGTGTCAAATTGTCCGACGTGTCCGCCATAATGTCGCAGTCCCGATAAAAATTGCAGATCACCGCCATTACAAGTAAAAAAAAAAATTTATAATAACAATGCCATAAAACTATCCCCATTTTGTAGACACTATAACTTTTGCGCAAATCAATCAATATACGCTTATTGTGATTTTTTTTTACCAAAAATATGTAGAAGAATACAATCGGCCTGAGAAAAAAAAATTGTTTTTTTATATATTTTGGGGGGATATTTATTATACCAAAAAGTAAGAAATAATGCGTTTTTTTTTCAAAATTGTCGCTCTTTTTTTGTTTATAGGGCAAAGCATAAAAACCGCAGAGGTGATCAAATACCACCAAAAGAATGCTCTATTTTTAGGGAAAAAAGGACGTCAATTTTGTTTGGGTGCAATGTTGCACGACCGTGCAATTGTTAGTTAAAGTGACGCAGTGCTGAATCACAAAAAGTGCTCTGGTCAGGAAGGGGGTAAAATCTCCCGGGGCTGAAGCGGTTAATATACTGTATATTACTCCAAATGCCCCTCTTGCCTTTTCCCGCTCTTAAATGCAGATTTCCTAAAGAATCATACAGTGCACTTTATTTCATAAGCTAAAAGACCCGCAGCAAGCCAATTGGGCATACATGTTATATACTTCCATAGACGTCAATGGCCTGCCTAAACTTAAAATCATGACGTAACAATGGGTAGCCCATTAAAGTTGGAGCAGCTAGCTTATGCTTGTGTGGTACTGCACACAGCTGGCTCAAAGAAACACTAAAACACAGCCAGAACGTAGTGCGACTACCATCTGCAGGAATTAATGCATGCGTCTAATGTGGCTCTGCATGTTTAATTACCCAAAGTGCTGGGAAGAGAAAAGGGGGATATAGTTATCATAATCTGAGAACCACTTTAAATGAGGAATTACTCCAGTGTCCATGAAGTTTTAAACTAGGAACATTTAAACCAGCCTTTTTCAACCAGTGTGCCCAGGCACCCTGGGGTGCCTTGAGGTTTCTTCAGGGGTGCCTAGGCAAAATGCCCAAAAATTGTATACAAACCAGCATGTGGATGAAGTCTGTCTTTTAGTTACACAAAACCACAGGTTTTCATTGTGCACCATTACACCCTTCTAGCTGCCAGTGTCCTAATGACCATTGGCATAATCAGTTGATAGGGAGGATGTTAGTTGTCTGCATAGCATCCTTTTTTAACCCTCCCATGCCTCTCTCCATCAGCATTGGGGGTCACATTAGCTGAGTGATGGAGAAAAACAGAGAGAAGGGATATACTAGTCAGTACCACTTTGCAAAAGTGTATTTGTGTTGGAAGAATAAAACACCTCTGATGTTGGATGACCTACGTTTGTGGATGTTGCTGCATTATGTAAAATTATTAGAATAGTTTTTCACATTTTAGAATGGGATGCCTCGGGAATGTCCATAATTTTTAAAGGGTGCCTTGACTGAAAAAGGGTTGAGAAACACTGATTTGGAGCGAGGGGACACAGGTAAGGAGAGAGAGTGCTGCTCACCCCTAATGATTGAAACAAAAAAGAAGAACAGATTCCCCAATTGGGGTTTTTAGGCAGCAAAAAAGAGGATGGAAGGCCAATGTATAAAAATGTATCTTTATTGTACAAAAGTAGCTTTATCCCACATGTGGGCACTTTTTCACCTGTTTTCATATGACTCACCCATCACCTTTAAGTGGTTCTTGTTTTTCACATTTTTTGTGTGTTCATCTTTCACACACCCTCGTTGTCCACACTAGGTATTCACGCTTTGTTTACATACCTTCTTCCATTGTTAAGCGCTACTCTTCACTAATCACACATTTTTTATTCTATTCACACTTCCTTCTCTATATGGTCGAGGTACCAATATGCAACTAACCACTCCCTTCTTTATCTATTATTGCGTTTTATTTACCCTTATATGCACTCCGTTACACTTTCTATACTCAAAATCATAAGTATGGCATATGTGTGTACATGCATATGTATATGTGTGTGTGGACTTTCCCACGCACAGACATATATACCCAATTTGCATAGGCCAAGGCCAATGTAATGGGTATATATATGTATCCATGGTTTTTTTACAACCAAGTAGATACAAACACATACATACTTTTCAAACTTTACGGTGGAGTGCACACTAACATATATTATTTCGATCTTCTTTGTTGTTTTTTCCTTCTTGGGTTGTTGCTGCAGGTGTCCTCCCTATTTGACCGACTGAGTGGTCTGCGCACAGATAGGGGGCGTTTTACAGTGTGATCTCTTGTAAGCCACATTTTTGGGATCTCCCCCTGGGAATAGGGGCTGCGGCGGTGATGCCATGGGACCTCTGGGGGAAGGTGAACGGGCAATTTTTCGATTTTAAAGGGATCTCTTTAACAGAAAGCTCCTTGGTTTAGGACACTCA
The DNA here is from genome assembly GCA_037952925.1 of Lithobates clamitans. Classification (NCBI taxonomy): domain Eukaryota; kingdom Metazoa; phylum Chordata; class Amphibia; order Anura; family Ranidae; genus Lithobates; species Lithobates clamitans. The sequence goes on from JBBGZY010000049.1 coordinate 4,367,676, forward strand.
TCATTGGGTAAATATGCTGTATTGATATGTGATGTACCTGTTACCAAATATACATATTTAATTTTTTGACACATGTATTTTTGTGGTATAATTTTAGCAGATTGACCTTTGAAGAAGACCTGGAATATATAGGTCGAAACGCGTCAGGTCCACAATTTCGTTACACGTCTATGCATATGCTGTACTGTTATAAACATATGTATACAGTGTATGTGTTGAGTGTCATGCATTGATATACACCCCTATTGGAGCTCATTCTTTTTAACCAGTGTGTTGAAGCTACTTTTGTACAATAAAGATACATTTTTATACATTGGCCTTCCATCCTCTTTTTTGCTGCCTAAAAACCCCAATTGGGGAATCTGTTCTTCTTTTGAGAAACACTGATTTAAACAATATGTAAATATGATTATACTAAACAATTCTTTATAAATCAGTAACACAACACCACCTTACATATATGCCAAAGCATAAAAATCAACCAATGAACCAACAAATAAAACATAATAAATTAGAAAAATAAAGAAAAAATAAAGAAATAAATGTGAACAAAGATATATATATATATTTTATTATTATAGTCTCTTATTTGTTTGTGCTCCACAAATTCCACTTCTTATGCCCTGTACACGCGGTCTGATTTTCCGACGGAAAAAGTGCGATTGGATTGTGTTGTCGGAAATTCCGATCGTGTGTGGGCTCCATCGGCCTTTTTCTGTCGGAATTTCCGACACACAAAGTTTGAGAGCAGGATATACCATTTTCCGACAACAAAATCCGATCGGTTAAATTCCGATCTTGTGTACACAAATCCGACGCACAAAGTGCCACACATGCTCAGAATAAATTAAGAGACGAAACCTATTGGCTACTGCCCCGTTTATAGTCCCGACGTATGTGTTTTACGTCACCGCATTCAGAGCGATCGGATTTTCCAACAACTTTGTGCAACCGTGTGTATGCAAGAAAAGTTTGAGCCAACATCCGTCTGAAAAAATCCATGGATTTTGTTGTCCGATCAATATCCGATCGTGTGTACAGGGCATTAGGCTACTTTCACACTTTGGCGGGCAGGCGTCAGCGGTAAAGCGCCGTTATTTTTGCGGCGCTTTACCGTCATTTTAGTGGCTCTATTCGGCCGCAAGCGGGGTGATTTTAACCCCCGCTAGTGGCTGAAAAAGGGTTAAAACCACCCGCAAATCGCTGCTACAGCGGCGGTTTGCCGGCACTGCCCCATTGATTTCAATGGGCAGGGGCGCTTTAGGAGTAGAAGGAGGTGAGCAGAACACTTTGAAAGTAGTAGCAACAACCAATAATACAATAAATCACATTACACAAATATAGTAAATAGTTTAGACACTTAATTGTGATTGCGCATGAATACGTTTGTATTAAATATATACTAACCAAATACAGACGACTACTTTTTTCTAAGATGGCAAAAGGTCTAATCGTTGTCTATTGTAAACATTCACAGACAGCCCCATTTATTAAAGTGTCTGAAAGAATGACTGTATGTCTATTTCTATTATTTTATTATTTCTATTATTCTATTATCATTCTATATCTATTATTTCTATTATATCTATTTTTTTATGCCTGCACTGAAAGTTACTAGGATATGATTGGCTGATACAGAGGCAACAAAGATAATTCTTTATCCAGATACTTTGATACTGATAACAGTTTTATTCAGTACAAGGTTTTCTAGTAAAGACAGTTTTCAGATCTGTTCATGTAATTCACATTGAAAAGATCAGCAGCTTAGCTCTAAAAACCAGCCATTGAGTGATCGAGGTTCATTATTGCACATGACACGTTTCCAGTGGAACAGCACTCTGTGTTGGGGGAGAGCGATCATATTGGCGGACCTTGTGAAAGTGGAATTGACTATATTAGGGATTTTGGAGGCTGAAATTCTTCATCTATAATTCAATTCACTTCTGCTAGTAAAGCAGAGATAATTTGAACCTTCCATTACTGCCATTGTAACCTACAGTAAAGTACATTATATTGCTAAAGGTATTGGGACGCCATGAACTTTAATGGCATCCCAGTCTTAGTTCGTAGTCTGTTCAATATTGAGTTGGCAATTTTTTTATTTGAGAATCTTGTAAACAAGAAACACATTCCAACTTTTTTTGTACAAAAATACAATAAATAAATAAATAAATATATATATATATATATATCTTTTTTTAAATATGCATAACATATTATATACACGACTAGACATAATCATAAAGGCACACTTTAACCTATAATATATGAACAAAAGGGTTTGTTTTTTTCCTCAACCAAGAGGAATATCACTGTAAATACATTACTCAACTTGATTAAAATTCAGACCAAGAAACATAGATTATTATGTGTATGTAGCCTTTTTTCAAAATTATGCTTATCCTTGAAAATCTAAGGGAGTGTCTAGAGAGAAAACAGGGAAAGAACCTAACACCCAGAGATCAACAAACAGCAGCTACAGGCCTGATATTCCTCCACGCCTTTATCCAGACCCTTTGCCGCCATCTTTCTCGAGACCCCAAATTTTCCCTAGCTCACCAAGAATCCCACACACCACCACCGGAACAGGAAGGACTTTCTGCCGAAGGGATACTTGACACCGTGCATTCCAGGTGTAATATCAGACTACTAAGCTGACTAGAAAAAGAGTGTCCAAATCAAATCCCTTGCGATTCTGAAATGCTCCATACTCCCACTCAACATAAGACATGCTAGGCAGGAAAGGAATATTCAGAGCCCTCCCCACCGTTTTATAGACTTCTATATTGAAAGGGCACTGAAGCAAGAAGTGGTCCATGGTTTCCACTTCACCCTGACACACTGCTCTTGGACAACCACGATTGTCCAAAGAGCTGCACTTCACGTTCCCCCTCACATAGAGCCTACCGTGGAAAGTGAGCCAGGCCTGGTCCCTAAATTTCAAGGGAATCCGCTCAAGATTTATTAAACGTAAACCCTCCCTCATAATATGACCTGGGCAATCCCTTAAGGCTAGTGGCGCATGAAAGACAGTACCCACGATCTTCTCACCCAGAAGTCTCCTAGGAAGGGACCCGATATCCTCCGCTGTCACATGCCACCGTTTAAGAATTTTCAGGCACAGGGCAACAGAAGCTGGGAGCTTACCATGCTTGATCCTTACTTTTTTACTGGCCCGCTACTCTCCCAACAGTATAGAAAAGGTCTAAACAAGATCTGGAAAATACACACCCATCCAGGCAGTCTCTCTGCTAGCATGTTACCAAAATTGTGTTTCAAAAACATTAGAGAGAAGAACACAACCGGGTTGACCATCTCTAGGCCACCCTTCCACCTAGATAGGTAAGTCACATTCCGCTTCACAAGATTCAGCCTGTTCCCCCCATAATAATTGGAAGAAACAACTATAAATCCTGGTATAGCAAGACTCTGGCAAGATGCAAACAAAGCTGACATACAGAAAGGTAGGAATCAGGTAGGTCTTAATAAAGTCCACCCTTTCCCTCAAGGAGAGCCGTCACCCTTTCCAGCATTTCACCTTGACATCAGCATCATTCAGCCTGGCTTCCCAATTTGACATACTGTAATCAGGGCCAAACTCGATGCCTAATACTTTGACTTTCTGCTGAGGCCTCGGGAAGGTGTCCGGAAGTGCAAAGCTCTCACCTCCCTTGCTCATCCAGAAAACTTCACTTTTATCACGGTTGACCTTGGAGCCTGATGCCTCGGAATACTGCTCTATAACTGAAACCACCTCCTGCACCTCCTCTGTCCCAGAGACAAAGACAGAAACGTCATCAGCATAGGCTACAACCCTCAAGGGTGGCTCACCAGTAATGCCCACTGGTACCCCGCACAACGGTCTGCTCTCTAGTCTTCAGATGAAGGGGTCGATTGCGAACACGTATAGCAAAGGGCTCAGCGGACACCCCTGGCGCACCCCCGATCCAACCCCGAAGGGTCATCCAACCCAACCATTAACAAGCATGAAGCTCTCTGCCTCTCTGTATAAAGTCTTAAGCCATCCAATAAACCCACCCTCCAGGCCATACTCATCAAGGAGAAGCAAGAGGTACTCATGATTGACACGATCAAAAGCCTTCGCCTGATCCATTGTCAGCAAATACTTTCCCCAGCCTTCAGCCCTGCAACGTTCCAGAGCCTCCCGGACAGCTAACACCGCTGATAAAGTGCTTCTGCCCTGGACCGAACAGTGCTGCTAATGAGAAAGCAATCTGTCTGCTACTGACGACAAGCGCCAGAAAATTATCTTCGCCAGAATCTTTCTATCGACATTCAGAAGGCTAATGGGGCGCCAATTCTCAATCATCGAGGGATCCTTGCCTTTTGACATCAGAATCACAGCAGATTGTCTCATGGAGGGAGGGAGCGAACCCTCCTGCAGACAGCCGTTAAATACCTTCACAAGATAAGGTACCAAGCTGGATTTGAAAGTCTTATAAAATTCAGCCGTCAATCCGTCTGGCCCAGGGGTTTTCTTAATAGCCAGACCATCTATAGCTTTGACTACCTCTTCTGCTGTGATTCCCCCTGTCAAACTTGCCAGCGGAATGTTTTTTCCCAGATCTGGTGTAAAATCCAGAAAACTCAACATCTTTGCCTGATCAAGGTACTTCTCCCCCAGAAGATCCACATAAAAAGACCTAGTGACCTCCAGGATCCCTGACCTGGATTTTGTCAAAGAGCCGGTACTATCCCTTGGCCCAACAACCGTCTTAACTGCTGCGCTTTGTTTGCAGTTCTGATAAGGGTCGGGCGAGTTATATTTCCCGTAGTCCCTTTCCAGAACCAAAGAAGCGTGCCGGTCATACTGATACTTCCTAAGGAGAAGTTTCACCTCAGAGATTGTCCCGGAATCTCCACCACTCAAGACAAGGCGATCAAGTTTTCTCCGCAGCTGCTGGTAGGCAATGTACTTACAAAGCTGTTTCCTTTTTCCTATGGCCTTGAAAAACCCACTAATCCAGCTTTTGGCAAGCTCCCACCACTCCGACTTACTGCTGCAGAAATCCAGGATGGTTACCTGAGCCTGAAAAAAATCCTCAAAAGATTGTCTTACCTCCTCGTCATCCAGCAGAGCCGAATTCATCCTCCAAATACCCTTTCCTTTAGGTGGCATATCTGAAGCATTGAGAATAACAGACAGCAAAAGGTGATCAGAGAACTCCACCATACGACACCCAGGAGCTGAAAAGGCAGAGTCCCACTTTAAAAAAAAAACCTATCTATCCTGCTCTCACAACTGCCTCGCCTAAATGTGTACTCCGTGCTGTCTGGGCAATGCTTAATATGCGCATCTTCCAGACCTGCTTTCCTGGCTATCGTATTAAGAAAAACGCTATCATATCTCAGGCTGTCAGTGGAGCCTTTCCTGTCTTTGGGCCTAGTGACGGTGTTAAAATCACCTCCAAAGACAACTTGCCGAGATGTAAAAAGGAAAGGCTTAATCTTTGTAAAGAGGCATTTCCTCCCCATCTAGTTTGTGGTCCATAAATATTTACTAAACGCAGATCATGCCCCTTCACAGAGACGTCCAGGACCATACACCTTCTAATCTCTATCTCGATAACCCGCCGACACGTTACCATGCCAGTAAAAAGTACTGCAACTCCGCTGTAAGGCTCAGCCGCAAGAGACCAGAAGGAGGGCCCGCGCCTCCACTCCCTCTTTGCCAGGTGGACATCAGCAAGGTTATTTAGCCGGGTCTCTTGCAAAAATAAAATATCAGCATCCATCTCACCGAGCAAAAATAAGGCCATATTACGAGCCCTTACAGATTTTATGCTGGCAACAATAAACGTTGCCACCTTTATCGAAATGGGAACTGCCATCAGGATGATTGAGGTAGGCGTTTCTTAGCCTGAGCTCCCTCCCTCCTTACTGGAGACCTTGACCTCTTTAGAGAACACTCTACCTCATCCTCCTCCATCTGAGGCACGGAATTAGAAGACTCCTCCTCCCCCTCAGATAAGGACCCAAACTTGTTTCACAGGGGTAGATCATCTACCTCTAAAGATGAAACTGAGGAGGCAGAGGTCAGGACTACCTTATGCCTCCTTCTCCCCACCTTAGTCCACTCTCCCTCCTCCCCTAAAACATTACCCTGAAAAGCCTCATCTACATTATTAGCAGTGGCAACGTCCACCTTCTTCACCTTAGAACCTCCACTAGAGGTTTTACGCTGCCTTAGGGAAGGCCCTGATGAAGCTGCCACCTCAGATCTGCACAAATCTGCCCCTTTGGCAGCCTCAGCCAATCTGGATGACTTATTTACATTTGGAACACTGGGCACCTGAAACACTGAGGAAGAACACACAACAGAAGTAAACACAGACACAGTAGGGAGCACAGACTGGGGAGCAGACACAAGAGGGGTCACACCTTCAGGTTGGGAAACTGACATCTGGGGGGGCCCTCAGGACTAGCTGAAACAGATCCACCAACCCCTTGCTGTCCCCCACGTTTCTCCTCCTCCATCCTCAACAGTTCTTCCACCACCTCTGGCTGATTATGGAGGGCTTCAGGGCATAGGCTATAGGGGTGACCTAACTTGTTACAAAGATTACAACGAATACTATTGCAGTCTTTTGCAACATGCCCTGAGCCCTGACAGAGGGAACATTTCTGCACAGAACATGAGCTTGAAAAATGCCCCTTTTCACCACAACGATGACACAACTTTGGTTGCCCTGCATAAAAAGTAATAATCCTGTCACGACCTATAAAGGCAGTTGAAGGGATGTGCTTAATAACATTACCCGTGACATGCAGTTTTACTAACACTGTCCATCCTCCTGTCCATATCCCCCTATCATCTACAACTTTCCTCAGGGGGGCTTGGACATCAGCATATCTCCCCAACCATAACACCAGATCCGCAGCAGGAATGGACTCATTCCGTACTAGAATGGTGATGTTCTTGTATAATGGCTGGCGAGAGACTACTTTGGGTGACAAACTTGCACATCTTGGGGACTCCTTCCACCTCTGCTCATACCTCTCCCAAAAGACATCTAATCCTTCCACCTTGACAAAGGAGAGGTCATACTCATATGACCGAACTGGGCTGATAAGGGAAAACATCTCCTCCGCTTTAAAACCCATCCCAAGAATACGGTCCACCACATCTCTCCTATTTGGTGGGGGGCTTTCTCCAGTCCACCTCAATTGGACCACATTGCGGCGTTTAAAGGAGCTACCAGATGATGTCAGATTGGCCTGACCTTTGCTCACATCAGTCCTAGAGACCGCAGAATAACTGGCCCTACTCACCCTTGGGACAGGTGCAGCAACCGCTGCAGCATAGGAAATAACTGCACTCCTTGCAACATCCCGCACATAACTTTTAGTTACAGACCCTTCTTTAGATAAGGTAGAAACAACAGATGGAGCAGAGACTTCTGGCACAGAAATATCATTTACATTACCCTTGGTAATTCTTACTTCATTACCAATAACTAAAGGGTTACCAACAGTGGAGATGTCCTTATCAGCACTCTTCACAGCAGAGTCTGCACACCCTTCACTGGCTTTCTGCATACAGGTGGTAGTCTCAGCCAGGAGATGAGCTTGCTCTCCACTGCCCTCTACAGCACCATCTATAGGAACTACACCTCCATTATGTTGTATAGGCAAGCCTTTAACAAAAACAGCTTTTTCAGCCACCCGATGTTTCAAAGGTTTTGGGGGGACATCATTATCCTCTTCTTCATCCTCAGATGCAAACTTGCGACCATTCAAAGGTGATTCCATTTCTGTGATTAACTTTAGCATACCTGCTCCCTTCACAGGCTCAGATGGATCATCTTGCTCCATAGCCTCCTGCTGCGGTGACAAGGGCACAGAACTTCCTTGGCCCAGTGACATACTGGCAGTCAAAACACCTGACTGCTGATCACCCGCAGCCTGTGTGCTGCGGGTGATCAGCTTTCTGCAGGCATACTGATACTTGGCTCAGAATGTAAAGATTTTCCAGCGTGCTGGTCAGAAACACAGTCCAAGCCCGCAGAAACTTTTTTGCTTTGCACTGACCTTTCTTTCTCGTACTCTGGTGATGCTTCTCCTCCACTGGACTCTATGGCCCCTTCTATTTCTCCTTGAAAGCTCAGCTGATTTCTTTCAATGCGGCCACCAGCAAACTCTGCTTTTCCACTTTAGCCTCCAAAGCCATTAACTCAGGCCGCATCTGTCTTCTCTTGGAACTGTGAAGCCGGTCATTTGCAATTTTTTTATGTTTGAAGTCAAACTTAAACTTCACCTCCTCCTTGCCAATTCTCGCAATCCTAGCATGAACCTTCTTTCTGTAGGCTGACAGGCTTTCACCTTTAGCTGGGCCATTTCCCAGGTCCTCAAACACTGGTATGGGAGGACCGGTACTCTGACCATCCGGGGGATCCTCTCCTGGGTCAACCCCAGATTTCTGCATCCACTCTGGGTATAGGGAGTAATCAAGCTCCCTGGATCAGTAGGCATCTCTGGAGCTCAGGAGATCAGCAGTAGTGCAGCCACACCCTTTGCAGCTATAACGGCTTCAACTCTGGGAAGGCTGCCCACAAGGTTTAGGAGTGCGTCTATGGGAATGTTTGACCTTACTTTCACAAGCCCATTTGTGAGGTCAGGTACTGATGTTGGACGAGAAGGCCTGTCTTGCAATCTCCGCTCTAATTTATCCCAAAGGTGTTCTATCGGGTTGAGGTCAGGACCCTGTGCAGGCCAGTCAGGTTCTTCCATCCCAAACTCGCTCATCCATGTCTTAATGGACCTTGCTTTGTGCACTGGTCCAAATAATTTGGTGGAGGTAGGATTATGGTGTGGAGTTGTTTTTCAGGGGTTGGGCTTGGCCCCTTAGTTCTAATGAAGGGAATTCTTAAGGCGTCAGCGCACCAAGACATTTTGGACAATTTCATGCTCCTGACTTTGTGGGAACAGTTTGGGGATGGCCCCTTCCTGTTCCAACATGAGTGTGCACTAATGCACAAAGCAAGGCCCATAAAGACATGATCTGCTGGAGACCTACATCGTTCCAGCAATCACTGGATTTATGCTTTACAGACTCAAAAAAAATAATAATAATAAATGCCCATTTTTTACCTGCAAAAAAATGTGCATTTATATTTTTTTTCTAAAAAGTGAAAGTATCCTTTAATCAATTCCAAAAGATAGTGTGACTTAACATGTATTTGCAAATGTACATAACAAAAATCCATAGTTGTCAACAGTCCTGATATTGCCAGGACATTCACAGAATTCAGACCCATGTCTCTTGTCAGGCGGGGGGGGGGGGGGGTCTGACCCTTCATAAAAAAAGCTACATTGCTCCACCGTTACTCAGTGCGCGTGAGCATGGTCAAATGGTTGGCAATGGTGTCATCCAGGGCCGCCACATAGTAAGCTGGATGGGATGGAAGTCGGGACTAGATGATGAAGGGAGAGGGAGGGATGTAACCGAAAACTTCAGGCGCTCTGTCTCTCTCTGCAAAGAACAAAGTGTATTATGGCCGAACTTGTATTTAGTAGGCAGCAGGGGCAGTCTCTCTCCCTCTTTCTTTTCTTCTCTCTCTCTCCCTCCATCCATCCATCCCTCTTTCATTCTTTCTCCATCCCAGGGCCGTTTTTAAGGCAGGGAAAAAGGGGCAGCTGCCCTGGGTCCTGTCATTGTTGTGGGGCCCAAAGCAGCTGCCTCATACTTGCCAACTATCCCAGTTTAAATGTCCTTCGCCTTTGAAGTTTTAGTCCTGTGCTGTGTCCCAATATCTCAGTGTGAAGTGCTGGTACTAATGCTGCCCAGCTCTGCCCTATTGTTGTGTACAGATGACTCACCTGCAGACCCTGTGTTTACATGTAAATATCGACATTCATATGTAAATAGTGGCGGCATTCATAAATAAATAGCTGTGCCTGGCGGCATTGATATGTTAATAAAGGTGGCATTCATATGTATATCATGCCCCCCTGCAGTGAGGAGATAATGTGCTGTAACCTCTAGCAACCCAACCAATCAGTGAGCAATCTCTAGCAACCAATTAACAAGCAGAAATCATTTGCTGTAACCTCTAGCAACTAATCAGTGAGCCGTAATTTGTGCTGTAACCTCTAGAAACCAGTCAGTAAGCAGTAATGATGTGCTGTAACCACTGGCAACTGATTTTAAGTCTAGCTGCTATTTATTGTATGTCTCAGAGCAGGTGGAGAGTGAAATTGCATGGGGGGGAGCCCAAGAAATTTTTTGCCCAGGGTCCAATCAATATTAAAGACAGCCCTGCTCCATCCCACCATCCCTCTTTCTCTCTCCCTCTGTCCCTCCCTCCAGCCCTCTTTTGTTATTTCTTATTCTCTCTCCCTTTCTTCCTTTCTCTTCCTCCATCCCTTTCTTTCTCTTTCTTTCTTTCTTTCTTTCTTTCTTTCTTTCTTTCTTTCTTTCTTTCTTTCTTTCTTTCTTTCTTTCTTTCTTTCTTAAAAGTATTAATTTTTGTTCCGATTAGCTTGAACTAATGAAGTTTTATATTGCTCAAAGATTGCCTATAGATTGCCATTTTTTCACAAGCAGTGGAACTTCTTTTGCAGTAATTCACAAGAATGTCTGATCCTCACTGTCTGGCTCATAGAGAATAATGGTTAGCCTGTCTTTTTTCCCCTCTAGTACAGCATAGTATTTTCATGACCCAGATCCACCTTTCTGTTACTATGCGCCAGCACCAAGGATGCATATACTGCGCTGACTCTGTGCAGGTTGGTCAGTGAGAAGAAGATATTATGATTTTTGACTGTACACACCTTCGATTTTTCAGCATATTGGCTGCCTGTTTTCTATTTATTACAGCTATTTATATAGCGCCAACAATTTAGGCAACACTTCACATATTTACATCAGTCCCTGCCCTTCAGGAGCTTGTAATCTAAGGTCCCTGCCCACAAGGAGCTTGCAATCTAAGATCTAAGATGCATACATAAACACACTAAATCCAATTTAGACAAGAGCCAATTACCCTATCAGCATGTCTTTGGAGAGCACAGTGCAGTCATCCCTCAAAACTGCTGCTATCATTTCATGAAGAATCATTACCCTTGTGTATGGGTACCTTAAGGTTCGTCCTCTGCCTAAAACTGTCACATCTGTGACTAGTGTTATTCTAGCCAGAGGTTTCCATCACTCAGTTGTGTTCACTAGGGATGAGCCATAAGTTCGACTCGAACATCGGGTGTTCACTCGTTCGCTGGAGAACGAATAATATGCGGTGTTCACGGGAAATTCGAAAGCCGTGAAACGCTGTTAAAGTCTAGGGGACACTAAGATGAAAAACCAAAAGTGCTAATTTTAAAGGCTTATATGCAAGTTATTGCCATAAAAAGTGTTTGGGGACCCAGGTTCTTCCCCAGGGGACATGTATCAATACAAAAAAAAAGTTTTAAAAACGGCCGTTTTTTCGGGAGCAGTGATTTTAATAATGCTTAAAGTGAAACAATAAAAATGAAATATTCCTTTAAAATATCGTGCCTGGGGGTGTCCTTAGTATGCCTGTAAAGTAGTGCATTTTCCCCCATGTTTATAACAGTACCACAGCAAAATTACATTTCTAAATGAAAAAAAGTAATTTAAAACTACTCGCGGCTGTAATGTATTGTCGAGTCCCGGCAATATAGATGTAAATCATTGAGAAAAATGCCATGTGTCCCCCCCCCCTCCAGTCCATTACCAGGCCTTTCAGGTCTGGTATGGATATTAAGGGGAACCCCAAGCCAAAATATTACAAAAAAAAAAAAGGCATAGGGGTCCACCCCAAAATCCATACCAGACCCACGCAACCTGGCAGGCCACAAGAAAAGGGGGGGAGAGAGCGCCCCCCCTCCTGAACCATACCAGGCCACATGCCCTCATCATGGGGAGGGTGCTTTGAGGTTCCCTCAAAGCACCTTGTCCCCATGTTGATGGGGACAAGGACCTCATCCCCACAATCCATGCCCGGTGGTTGTGGGGGTCTTCGGGTGGGGGGCTTATCGGAATCTGGAAGCCCCCTTTAACAAGGGGACCCCCAGATCCCGCCTCCCTATGGGTATCAATCATGAATGGGTATCAGGTACATTGTAACCCTACACATTCACCAAAAAAAAAGTGTGACGTAAACGGGTGACCCCGCCCCTTTCTGACGTTACTTAGGGAGGTGGGGTCACCTGTTTATGTCACCGAGTGTTTCCGCCCTCAGCTATATAACAGCTGTCATTGCTAAGAGGCTTCAGTAAGCGGGAGACTCCCATGGAGGCGGAGTTTTTTCGGTTTTCTTTTTTTTTTTATCGGGTCGCCGGACACTGTGATCGAAGATGAATGCACATCGCGGGACAGTTTGCTTTTTTTTTTTTTTTTTAATAAAGGACTTGTCCCAAAATATCTACTGTCATTTTTAACATTTTAAAACTTTTTTTTGGTGAATGTGTAGGTGTACAATGTACCCGATACCAATTCACAAGGGGGGGCGGGATCTGGGGGTCCCCTTGTTAAAGGGGGCTTGCAGATTTCAATAAGCCCCCCGCCTGCAGCCCCCACAACCACCAGGCACGGGTTGTGGGGATGAGGCCCTTGTCCCCATCCATATGGGGACAAGGTGCTTTGGGGGGGACCTCAAAGCATCCTCTCCATGTTGAGGGCATGTGGTCTGGTACAGTTTAGTAGGGGGGACGCTCTCTCGCCCGCCCCTTTTTCCTGCGCCTGCCAGGTTGCGTGCTCGGATAAGTGTCTGGTATGGATTTTGGGGGTTCCCCTTAATATCCATACCAGACCTGAAGGGCCTGGTATGGATTTTGGGGGGACCCCCACACAATTTTTTTTTTAATTCGGGTGCAGGGTTCCCCTTAATATCCATACCAGACCCAAAGGGCCTGGTAATGGACTGGGGGGGGGACCCATGTCGTTTTTTTCAATGATTTTCATCTATATTACCGGAACCCGACAATACATTACAGCCGCGTTTTAAATTACAATTTTTTTCCTGTAAAAATGTCATTTTGCTGTGCTACTGTTAGAAACACGGGGAAAATGGACTATTTTACAGGCATTCTAAGGACACCCCTCAGGCATGATATTTACCGAACCGAACCGGGGGCTCATCCCTAGTAGTCGCTTTAAACGATCAAAAATATATACTCATTGATCGTCAAAGCCATGACATTGGTATGAATCAGCCAAAATATGACTGATAGTACTAGCATGCATTATTTAGGAGATTGATTCCCTTCCTACTTTCATAACAGTAACCATTTAAATAAAGACCAATTTAATATATAGGGGCCTCCAGCTGGGTGTACTGCTTTATGGATTTTATTAATTAAGTTGCCAGAAAGCTTCAGAAAATAAATGAAAGCAGCCTCCCCAGACCCTGGAGCTGTGCATTGACATGAGAAGATATGGTCGCACTATATTCGCAAGACTGAAGGTTTTAAAAGACCGTCATAGATTGGAGAGCTGATTTTCCACTTACTTGATCAAGCCGGCACGGTGGAAAATATAAAGCTCCTGAGGCAAGGTGCACGTACTCAGAGGGATGGCGCGTACAAAGCTTTGCAGCAGAGGAAATTCAGGGGTCAGGTGAGGAACAGTAATGATGCAAAAGTCTTTATCCTGGAGCAATGAAACACAAATCATATTACTGGAATCCATGCATACCATCCACCTGGGAATTAACACTAATTAATTAAAATGTTTCATGCATCAGAGCTCACGGTATTAGCTTGGAATGATTTCATGCACTAGAGGTGGAACAGGCTGGCACCGGGACTTATAAATAAACAATACCATAACATTACATGAGTGACAATATTTTACCGCCATTAATTCTGAGGATAGTTTAATTGCAACGCTTGTTTTTCTCACATATTTAACGTAATCATTACTGGGAAACAATAAAGTTAAATAAAGGAAAAATTACAAGAAATGAAAAATTGGAGCCATCCTTCATTTCTTCTAAGAGCGGCTAAAAAAATGACGCATATTAGTGCCCGTCTTATGGGAACACCCCTATATGACTCCAGTTTACATCACTTTGTTCTACAAGAAACACCTACTGCAGAGAGGCTACATACAGAATACAAAGTATGTAGGAACATATAGGGTGTCCTAAAATAGGATCTATATGAAACAAATATAGAATTTAGAGTTAAAGTTGAACTACAGACAAAACAGATAAATACACAAATAAAATACATATATAAGCGCTGTAATAACTGACAAGTAATTTGCATACCTCCAAACTGTCCCTGATTTTGAGGGACTGTCCCTGATTTGGAGCAATGTCCCTCTGTCCCTCATTCCTCCTCATTTGTCCCTCATTTTGGTCTGATCTATATAGATGTATATAAAATGCACTTTTTATCTATCTTAAAGTGTTTCCCAGTGCTAAACCTTTCATCTGATTTCTAAATTGCTGCATTTGTAAATTCCAAAAGGCGATATGAAGGAATAGTAGTGGTAAAAACAGCACTTGTGGGTTTAACCAATCTTGTTTTTTTGCTGATCGGTGTCCATTATTCCCATCTCAAAAAGTTGGGAGGTATGCATTTGTAGTTCTGTCTATCCAGTCCTAAGATTTTCACCCAGCACAGTATTGCCTAGCAGGGGATGGGAACTGCAGTTTCACCTTCACTCTCAGGTCTCCTCTCTATCCTGTGACTGGACAATCATACTAGTCACAGCAAAAAGAAACAGCATGTCATGGAAGCTGACCTCCTTTATCCCCTGGGACATAGGCACTTCCAGGATTTACCTCTGTGTTGTAGATGTCCAATCACTACTCTACCTGCAGCCAAAGTCTCTGCTGCACCCTGCCTGGTTTTTGCTGTGCCTGCAGCCTGCGGCTCAGCATCTGCTGCCCTTGCATCCTCCGCCGTGCCTCAGCTACAACCCCAGGCTCAACCTTGCCATCTCAGTACCTACAGTCTCTGCTGCATTCACAGTCTGACCCTCTTCTGTGCTGTCTCTGTACTCATAGCTTCCAGCTGCCCTCTGCTTTGCGCCTCTCTGTCGCTCCAGTTACCCATTACCAGGCACCAACCCTCCTCCATGTCTGCCTCTACCTGTGTGGTGACTTGGGGGTAGCCAGCATTTAGGTGGAACACCAGCTACCCCTTAAAACAGTCTCCAAACTGCGGGCCGGGGGCCGGATGCGACCCTTTGCTTGCTTTTATCCAGCCCCTGGGGGATTATTCCCCCCACTGTTGCTGACTTAGTTCCTGCTACTGACACCAACAATGGGGCACTGTTCCTTCCACTAACACCAATGATGGGGAGCTATTCCTCCTATTGACCTCAATGATGGGGCACGTATCTCCCATTGACACCAATGATGGGACACTGTTCTTCCCATTGATACTAATGATGGAGCACTATTACTCCCCCTAATACCAATAATGAAGCATTGTTTACTCACACTGGCGCCAGAACATTTTCTACTTCCACATGCCACAGTGTGGCCCCCTTAAAGTTTGAAGGACAGTAAATTGGCCCTTTGTTTAGAAAGTTTGGGGACCCCTGCCTTAGACTACACTCACAGGAAGTCACACAGAGAAGCAGGGTCCACATCTTGGTCTATGACACAGCAGACTACTGTACTCATCTCTCAGTCACTCTTCTCTCTCCTATCAGCATAATGGTTCACTGCAGCACAACTGATTGATTGGCTTCTTGTGTTGCTTCTCCTTCACACCTACTCAGCTCTGCTGTACAGAGACTGTAAGAAGCTGATACTAAGTCAAATTCTGGTACTTACACTGCTTCCATTTAAAAATATACGTATAATAAATTATTAATACATCCAACGCTTCATTAATAGTGTATTTTAAATCTAAATTTAAATCTCCAGGAGTTCAGCATCATTTTTTTACAGTAAAATTCCAGCCAGAACTTAATTTAGTTTGGAATTGGGAGAGAAGGGTTAGAACCTCTGTGTCCCTACTGTAACACAGTGCGGTGGATTACTGAAACTGGAGAGTGCAAAATCTGGCGCAGCTCTGCACAGAAGCCAGTCACCTTTCAGGTTTGTTTTTGTCAAAGCTTAATTGAACAAGCTGAAGTTAAAAGCTGATTGATTATCGTGCACAGCTACATCAGATTGTGCACTCTATAGTTTTGGTAAATCAACCCCTAATGTCACCTTTGCATCCCATTGAGGCTGATCAAGCACAGATCAAATTGTCTCCTCCCCAGCCAAAGCAGCCATGGAATGACAGGCCTGAAACCAGAGGTGACAAAATGCTTGTTGCTTCCCGCTTCATTTACTGGAGGGTCGATCAGCAAACAGATGTTCGCTCACTTCCCTCTGCTGTGTCCGACTCCAAGCAGCAAAGCCAAAATAAATGGTGGGTGTTTGACAGCTGGGGTGGGGTGGAAGCACATTTCAGGGTGTTGAAGTGTTTGGCTTAACAATTGTGAACAGAGCCCCAGCCAGGAGTGTGTTTAAAAGCCTATGCTTCCACCGATGTAAGCCCTACGTTTGTAGCAGTGAAATGGTTAAGAACTGGTAATCTGCAATATATTAGGTGATAGTATGGAATGAGACCTTCAAACACTCTCTGGTAGAGAGTCAAAACCGTCATTTAAAAACACATACACCTAGAACAATGGTTCTCAACTCCTGTCCTCAGGACACACTAACAGGCCAGATTGTATGTATTACCTTGGGGGAGACGCAGACTAGAATCCTACAATTACTGAGCAGCAAATGATATCACCTGTGATGTATTTCAGTTATCTTGCAAACCTGGCCTGTTAGTGGGTCCTGAGGACAGGAGTTGAGAACCACTGACCTAGAAGATTCACCTACAAAGAATGTTTGCTAAATATCAGATTGCTGCTTCATAAACATGCCTTATACTGTCCTATACTGTTTCTTATACTGCTGGTCAGAAACTCATTCACAGTAGTTGTCCAGTGTTCACAGAATAAGTTGGATATGACAAACATCCCTGATCATGTCTAGGTATGACAAAACTCGTTGGGTGGAGCCTGGTCACGTGACGTCCCCAGGCAAGGATGTTGTAAACTTTGACACTTCTTGGTGATTGATAAGCGTTTTATGCTGTGCTGCGTGTGAGTATGTTGATGCATTTAAATAAATTAAACCTGTTTTTAATACTGGGCAAAGAGGCTTTGTTTTACCCCTCTGTGCTGCATAGTTTAAATTCGCCACTGTTGGAGTATTGCAGGCCTAAGGATTCTAGTATATCAGGAAGCAACTCTGGACGCATCAATTGAGGTTGATGCTTAATTGAGCGCTGCTGACCATTCTATTTGGGTGGTCCACAACAGAGGGTAAGGCTTGGAGTGCTGTGGTACCGGTAGAGGACATCCTCCGATCACTTGTGTAAATAGTACACTTGTGGTGCCTCTACCAATCCTTGGATATCTTAATGGGAGTTTTATAGGCTTCTTATTTATTGGGTGAAAGCGCTGCATATGTACCCCTTTCTATTTGTATTATTTGTTACCAGCAAATTTGTGCTAGCCGCTTTTGCCAACATTGACTGTTTTATTACTCTGAGTGCAGGACAATTGTTCTATTCTACTAATAAGTTGGATATACTTACAGGAAAAAGGCTGAAAACATGACTTAAAAAGTCAATAGACCTAAAACAAAATAAAGAACAAATTAAAGTAAATAAATGTTTCAAAAAACAAAAAGCTGGACTGCATTGTACTTCATAAATATCATCATAAATATTATCATAAATAAGCATTTAAAAATTGGATATTTAAGGTTGATCTCCATCTTTTAGTGAAGTTTAAATAGTTTGTTTGGACCAAGCTGGTCCAAACAAACTATTTACTTTACTAATGGATGCAGGGGCTGTGTACGTTGTATGAACTGTATGCAGCCTCAGCTACATAAAGTATACAGCACTGTGTTCCAACAGAGAGATGGGGACTTCCTGTTCCACTCCCAGAACATAATCGAGTTGAGTTGAGTGGCACAAGGATTTATGCATTTTACGAATAAATGAATACAAAGCTTCCTCTGATTGGCTGAGTCAGAGTTTGTGATGTCTTCAGCCCACCTCTCTGACTCAACCAATCAGAAGAAGCTTTTTAGTCATTCATAGAATATAAAACTGGCGCCACTCAGCCAATTTGATTTTGTGCCAGGAACGGGAGGGGAAGTCCTTATCCTTTTGCTGGAACGCAGCACTGTATACTGTATATAGCTGAGGCTGCATACACTTCATACAGCACACACAGTCACTACATCAGTAATTAAATTAAATAATTTGTTCGGACCAGCTTGGTCCAAACAAACTACTCAAATTTCACTAAAAGCTGGAGATCAGCTTTAAAGCAGAACTCAACTGTATAGGAGCACCACAAACTGAAAACTCTGATTAATTAATTTGTAATCTTCAAAGAAAAGTCACCCATCTATCTATGGCTCCATACTTTATTTTGTTGAGCAATCACTTGAGCAAACACCCCCCTAGCATTTCTAGCCATGGCCATCTTGAGTAAGGGCAGGTAATTCATGTAGCATTTACTTCTTAGAATTCATCTGCCCTTAGGTTAGGCATGCAGGCAGGAGGGCATGCTTAGCTGAGAAACCCCTCCTCCCTTCCTTCTGATGAAAGAAAAAGATTCTCATGAAGACTCCTGGTATAAATGACATCATTTTGGTATTTGCCAGAAACCAGGAAGCAACTGAAGAAATGTGAAATAAAAAAAAGGGTTAAAACAAGTAAATGTAATATACTTTCCTATCTATTGACTAAGGCTAGTAGCATAAGGATTAAAAACAGTTAATGATGATAGAGAGAGAGCTTAGCTCCACTTTAACCACTTAACAACCACGCTATAGCCAAATGATGGCTACAGCGCGGCTCGATAACTCTGGGAGAGCATACTATGACGTCCTCCCAGAATCGCGAGCCCCCTGGGCACATGGAAGTATCCGTGACCACATCACGGATCACGGTGAATGGCCGCTGACAGCAGCTGTTTACCACGTGATCGGTCCGTCAAATGATGGAGTGATCACTTGTAAACAAACCGGCGCCATGTTCGGGTTCCTCTCTCCCCTCTCTGTACCAATCGGTACAGTATGAGCGGAGAGGGGAGAGATTGGGTGCAGCAGTGCTGTGGGCTGGATCTGTGTTGCCCACAGTGCTGATCTGTGCCCATTCCAGCACTCATCCATCCATACTCAGCCATCCAAACATACGCAGCCAGCCATCTATACACAGCCAGCCATCCATACGCAGCCAGCCATCCATACGCAGCCATCCATCCATCCATACTCAGCCAGCCATCAATGCTCAGCCATCCCATCCATACTGAGCCATCCATGCACATCCATACTCAGCCAGCCATCCATGCTCAGCCATCCCATCCACCCCCATCCATACTCAGCAATACCCAGCCATATTCAGCCATACCCAGCCATACCCAACAATATCCAACCATACCCAGCCATACCCAGCAATCCCCATTCATGCTCATCTATGCCACATTCATCTCACTACAGTGCCCATCAGTGTCTCACAAAACCGTAATAGGTAGTCAAATTAGATTTGACATTTATGCCCCTAGAACACCTGATGGTGCTCCTTGCATGTTGGGCCTCCGTATGTGGCGTTTTCATTTTCTTTCCACATTTTCCAAAAAACTGTAGAAAAAAATGACATGTTCAAAAGACTCATTATGCCTCTGATTATACATTGCGTGCTTTCTTTCCAAAATGGGGTCATTTTTGGGGGCGTTTCCATTGTCCTGGTGCTCCAGGGCCTTCAAAAGTGCAAGAAGTAGTCAAGAAATTATATGTGTAATTTATGCTCCTAGAACGCCTGATGGTGCTCACTGCATGTTGGGCTATGTGGCAAAGCTGTGTAAAAGTCTCACACATGTGGTATCGCCATACTCAGAGGAAGTAGTAGAATGTGTTTTGGGGTGTAATTTGTGCTATGCATATACTGTGTGTGAGAAACAACCTGCTAACATGACAATTTTTTGAAAAAAAAAAAAAAATTGGGGAAAAAAATTACAACTTTAAAAAACTCACCATGCCTCTTACTAAATACCTTGGAATGTCTACTTTCCAAAAAGGGGTCATTTGGGGGGTATTTGTACTTTCCTGGCTTATAAGGGTCTCAAGAAATGAGATAGGCCGTCAGTACTTCAGGTGTGATCAATTTTCAGAGATTGGCACCATAGCTTGTGGACTCTATAACTTTCACACGGACTGAATAATATACACCAATTTGGGTTATTTATACCAAAGATATCTAGCAGTATAAATTTTGGCAAAAATTTATGAAGAAAAGTTACTAATTTGCATTTTTTTTTACAGAATTTTCCGTCTTTTTTATAGCGCAAAAAACTAAAAAACCCAGCAGTGATTAAATACCACCAAAAGAAAGCTCTATTTGTGGGAAAAAAGGACAAAAAATTCATATGGGTAAAGTGTTGCATGACTGAGTAATTGTCATTCAAAATGTGAGAGCACCAAAAGCTGAAAAGTGGTCTGGTTAGGAAGGGGGTTTAAGTGCCCAGTGGGCAAGTGATATGTGCTGTCCATTGTGCTGTTTCTGTTAAAACCCAGTATCAGCATTTGGACAATTAAAGTGAATGTAAATGATCACCTTGTCAAACAAGCCATTGTGTAGGCCATTTGTATATGGACATTTTATGGTTACACAACCTATCACATTGCTATAATCTTTTTATATGGACTATAAACTGAACGACTTATGAATAAATGGTTGTGGAACGAATTATCTGAGTTTTCATTATCTCTTATGGGGAAATTTGCTTTGATATACGAGTGCTTTGGATTACAAGCATGTTTCCGGAACGAATTATGCTCGCAATCCAAGATTTTACTGTATCCGTATATTGCGCCAAGCTGGGCCAACACAAGCTGGGCCAAAACACAGCTTTAAAGCTTGTGTTTAAGTGATTAGGTTTAAGACAACTGTGGTAAATTGAGAACATTATTTGTCATTGTAAATTAGTATGATGGTTTTTTGCACATTTCACACACTGATAAACAAGTAAGGGGTAAAAAGAACTAATTCACAGGTTTAATAGGGAATGAATCACAAAATATGACAAGAAGGTTGGACACCCCAAGGCAGCTTGTAGATTTCTGTAAGCTTCAGCACAACTTAAAGCCTACTCTACTATCGGTATGTTTAATAGGACAACCAGCACTCCCATTAGGATCCGTGTTTAACATCTCTAAACTGGAGCTAAAGGATGCCACTGAAAAGGTGCTGGAAGCCAAACACCTCAACTCACAGATGGTGACTGACGTCATTTGATGGCAATCATCTGACAAAGACAAAGCATTGCAAAAACACTGCATTGTCATCAAAATCAGCCTCCCTCTGCTCCTAACTGTCAATGGGGCAAAGTGACAGCTGCTGTCCATGCATGCTGTACGTATACAGGAAACACATCTTAAAAACAAAAAAAATAAAAGTAATACTTTGGTCACAAGGCCACAAAATAAGAATGCTTATAAAGAGTTTTAAAGAGGCTTGTATATATAGAGGCACAGAAAAGTACTTTCTGATACTTTCTGATATAATCAAAGGGTCAATGATCGTGCCCTAGACTTGCCTTGTTTCATGCTTCTCATCAATGCAGAAGAGCTGTATACAGAAGGCAGAGCCGTCTCCTCTGTAGATGGGCCGGAAAGGCTGGCTCTGTGCTTCTGTCCTTGGTGTCTCTGGGGTCTTGCAATTCACACCTCTGATGGCATCATCTGTAGTAGATGCTCTGCTATGTGGCAGGCTTTGCTACAATAATAGACATCGAGCACAGGATTAGAAATATCCTTTTTTTTTTTTTTTAAGCGGAACTCCAGGCAAGCAGCTAAACACACAGTTGAGATACATATTTGAAAGCTGTTTTACCTACCAAAGGATTGGTATTTCTGACTATTCAGCCTTGCCAGGCAGCATAGCCAGGTTGGAGAGCTACCCTTTTCTACAGTACTGCCCCAACCCTAGGACTGAACAGTAAAGATTCACCAGCGGGATAATCATGTTGTCACTCTAATCTCTCCTCCTGTCTGCATGTTTCTTTTCAGCAGAAGTGAATGCAGAACCCCTGATGGGCTCCTCGTTTTTTTCCCTCCCTCTTCCATTCAGACATCAGATTTACAAGGGATTACAAAAGGCAGATACCAAGGCTTTTGTTCCAAAAAGTCTGTATAGCTCCTTGGCACTCCTTTACAGTGATAGCCCTTAGGAAGTTACTTACATAAAGGAATTCAACAGTTTATGCTGATGCAGCACTTGTAGAATCATTTTTTTCTGTAGGTCATTGCTAGGAAGTCTTGGTTTTGAACATGTCCTCTAAGAGGTCCTTTACAAGCAAGGTGCCCCACCGCTGGGTTCCAGGAACCGGCTCTTTGCCCTGCCATCAGTGTCCACAAAGCTGGGATTTGGCGACAAGCCATCCGGATTCACCAAGACGCATTAAACCCAATTCCCCAAATCCATCAAGGCAGCACATATCCCAGTGCTGGGGTACCATGAACCATCAGGAGATTCAGCACTGGGGTCTTTTGCTAACAATGGCATCCTCAAGCCAACAAGTTTTAACACACAAGGACACATCACATCCAGGTAGATTGTATGGATCTAGAAGCTTGCTGCTTACATTAGTTGCACTTAATAATACCTTCAAATATTATTTTAATGAATGCATAAATGCATGAACCTAGCATTATTTTTATATCTGCCTGTAATAGACAATATAAACAACCCACTCAGGTGCTGTGCAAACAAAAAAAAATCCAAAATTCGGGAAGAAGAAAAAAAATCCCACGTTTTGGGTTGATATCAGAACATTAATAGAGGGGAAATCTTCCAATGGGCACACTAGTTCCGATAAACCTGGTGGCAGGGATATCAGGATATTCTTACTGTGGAGGGATTTGCTCTCACTTCCTGTTTTGGCTATGGGGCAGGAAGTAAAGGGAAATCTCCACAATGATACACAGATGGCAACAAAAAAAAAACTGACAGGGATTGTAACCCTCTGATACTATCTAAATTAAAAAAAAAAAAAGTTTTGCCTTTAGTTACACTTTGACTTTCAGTGAATGTTTGGTGAATGTTACATTTATGCCTTTATAAATATGCTCCCATTTGCTTTAATCAGGGTATACCCACTTGCCGACCGGGCCATAGCCGAAAGACGGCTACAGCGCGGTCAGGTTTTTCTGGGTGGACGTCCATGGATGTCCTCCCAGAATGTTGCTCCCGCGCGCCCCCTGGGGCGCGCACCCAGGAACATCCGGCACATCACGGTAAATAGCCGCTGATCGCGGTCGTTTACCACATGATAGTTCCGTCAAATGACGGAGCGATCACTTGTAAACAAACCAGCGTCATGTCATGACGCCGGTTCCTCCCTCCCCTCTCTGTTCCGATCGGTACAATGCGAAGGGAGAGGGGGAGAGATTTCAGCACCGCTGTGGGCTGGATGTGTAGTGTCCACAGCGCTGCTCAGTGCCAATAATCTGCAATACTCTGCAACACTGTGCAATACTCTGCCAATACTCTGCAACACTGTGCAACACTCTGCCAATACTCTGCAATAAATTTTAACAGAAACAAAGAATTTTTTTTACTGAATTTTCAGTCTTTTTTGATTTATAACGCAAAAAATAAAAAACCCAACGGTGATTAAATACCACTAAAAGAAAGCAGTGTTGCATGACTGAGTAATTGTCATTCAAAGTGTGAGAGCACCGAAAGCTGAAAATTGGTTTGGTTAGGAAGGGGGTTTAAGTGCCCAGTGGGCAAGTGGATACAGCAGGTACTGGCCGAATTTCGGTCCATATGTATCGCTGTCTGCTCAATAGAAGCTGGTCTAATGACCGGCTTCTGTGGAATGTTCATGATTCAAAACCAGCATTCGATCAGCTCTCGCAGCCAATAGCTGCAGCATGATCTGTGTATTCTGATGGAGGGAATACAAAGACAACACAGGAGAGACCCCTGCATCAGGTTAATGCGGGGATCTGTGAGTCTTTTTTCATCCAGCCCGCTAATTGAACGAAAAAAAAAATCAACATGTATACCCTACTTTAGTAAACTTTGGCAACCCTAAGCCAGCTACAAAGCAAGTGATGTCCAAACTGGTGAACTGAAAATACCATTACTTTCTTGAAAATGTCCAGTCTGTAGAGAATCACACAATTCATGAATACTGCACTGTGACATGCATCTGATTTGGCAAGTAATCTGATTCCTATAACCGGTATATCACCCGAACGCACCCAAAGCTGGCACAAGCTGATGCAAGATCAGGAGATTCTGACACATTCACCCCACAGGGATAAGCAGGCTGACTATAGAAATGAGAGGGTGGTCAGACATTCAGGCACCATCTGATCGCCCTCAGGCGTCTGTGCCAGCCAAAGTGTACCTAAATAGGACAGCTGCATCGGTACGACCGTTTATGTTTAGGCCTATGGGGAGATTCAGGGGAGGCATACTGCAGACAGCTAATGAGGGGAGAAAACAATTGTGATTAGACAACCTTTTCTTATGTGTTTGATCACTATTTCCCTTCAGTGAACCTCAGTTGGCAGTGTCTGTGGTTGCCTTACAGAACATCAAAAAATCCACCTTAAAAAAACAATGTCTTTGGGTGCCTTCAGTGTATGGATACTAAATAATCACATCTGTTTAATGCCAGACATCAGTTATCTGGTTAGACGGGTTATAAAATGAACTAGTGATCAGTATTGTTCTCTCTTAGTTAAATTGTGTTAGGACAGCCCCTGCTTACTTCTATATGAAATACTATAAGCAAAACTTTTTTTAATTTTGGATAAAGTAAGGGAGGGTTATAACTCCTGTCAGTTTATTAATTTTTTTTTTGCCATTTGCTTGTGGTGGCTGAGCCATGTTTTTTTTTTTTTTTTACTGCCCCGGCTGCCCACCTAAATTCTAATATCACAGGCAGGGGGGGCTGTAAGCAAGCTTTGCTTTACGGCTGGGGCATTTTTAACTCGGTTAGCAGAGTTTGACAGGCGGCACTGGCTGTCAAACTCGCACACTGAGGTCAATGGGAGCGCGCAGCAACCACAAGCCAAACACTGAGCTCTCAGTTGTGGTATTTTAATACAAAATCCTCCTTGAGATTAAAAAAAAAAAAAAATTAAAAAGCAGACATTTAGGAGGTGTCAGGATGGTCTCCTGAACACCTGGCAGCTGCTGCTATATTGCCCTATGGAAAATGATCTTACTGCATGCACTGTCTAGACCAGTGTTTTTCAACCTTTTTTTCAGTCAAGGCAATGTTTAAAATTCTGCACAATCTTGAGGCACCCCATTCTAAAATATAAAACACTAAACAAATAGTTTTACATATTGCAGCAGTATCCACACACGTAGGACCACCCAATGTTAGAAGTGATTTATTCCTCCACCTTTGCACATTGGTACTGACTAATATTCCAAACTATCCCTTCTCCCTCAGTTTCTCCTCCTCGCTCTGCTAATGTGACCCCAGGGCTGACAGAGAGCAGCAGCTAAGGGGCAAACAAGGACGCCATCAGGCGCCCAACGTCCTCATTATTAACCTATGGCGTCATCCGCTGTTAGGATTCCAGCAGCTGGCCCGCATGGTGCTAAAGGGTGTAATTCTGCACAACAAAAACCTGTGGCTTTGTGTAAAAGGCAGACTTGATCATCCCACTAGTTTTTTAGACAATTTTGGGGGAGTTTTAAGCATCTCTAATCACTTAAGGACTGGAAGGTTTTACCCCCTTAATGACCGGGCCATTTTTTTGCTATACGGCACTGCGTTACTTTAACAAACCATTGCGCGGGTGTGCAATGCTGTACCCAAATAAGATTACGCCTTTTTGCCCCAAAAATGGAGCTTTCTTTTGGTGGTTATTGATCACCCCTGCAGTTTTTATTTTTTGCGCTATAAACAAAAAAAGAATAACAATTTTGAAAAAATAAACAATATTTTTTACTTTTTTCTATAGTACATATCCAAAAAAAAAAAATATGTAAAAAAAATAATTTCTTCATCTGTTTAGGCCAATATGTATTCTCCTACATATTTTTGGTACAAAAAATCCCAATAAGTGTATATTGATTGGTTTGTGTAAAAGGTATAGCGTCTATAAAATAGGGAAAAGATTTAGGGACTTTTAATTTTTTTTACTGTTTTTATTGGTAATGGCGTTGATCAGCGATTTTTAGTTGGACTGCGACATTGCGGCGGACAAATCTGACCCTAAGTGACACCTTTTGGGGAAAAGTGACAACAATACAGTGATCAGTGCTAAAAAAATGCACTGATCACTGTATAAATGTCACTGGCAGGGAAGGGGGTTAAAAACAGGGGCGATCAAAGGGTTAAGTGTGCCTAGGGTGGTGCTTTCTAACTGTGTGGGGGATGGACTGACAGGGAGTACACAGAGATCGCTGTTCCTGATTACTAGGAACAATTGATCTCTCTGTACTCCCTTGTCAGAAAGGGGATCTGCCTTGTTTACATAGGCAGATCCTGTTCTGCCCCTCTGTGGAGCGATCACGGGTGGCCGGCGGACATCGTGGGCGCCGGACCTGTTCATCGTGTGCCCACAGTATCTATTACACGAAAGGACGTACGGGTACGTCCTTTCGTGCAATGGAGCCATATATCTGCGCCGGGCGTTCCTTAAGTGGCTAAAGAACCCAGGAGAAACCCTGGCTGAAAAAGGCTGGCATACTGCAACACAAGAAGTTCATGTTGCCTCTTGATAGGCATAGCCTTGCCCTGAATGTGGTTCCTCTCCAGGAGAAAGAAGTTGTTTTTATCTATATGACCTTGTACATTTTCCCCCCAAATTTTTTGGGCAATTGGGAACGATTTTTAGGCGTTTTGCCAAGGCACCCCTGAAGAACCCAGAAGACACCCTGGTTAAAAAAGACTGGTCTAGATAATGTGCATGTCAAAGGTAAAGATTGTCCAACACAGTTACATTTTTAGCATCCATTCCACAGAGTCCTTCATGCTATAGAGTGTAGATGAACAAATCTCCCACAGCGGTTTCTGTGTTCCGACAGCCCGCACCAATAGCGGTCAGAACACCCAAAAAGCAGTTGCAGCTAACTGGATGAACAATTTCAATCAAAGGATGTTGGGCAGGAGGGTGGCGACAGGTCCACCCATATAGCAAATTTTGTCCAATTTATCAGGAACTGGACAAAAAAAATTGTAGCGTATGGACAGCTTTAAAACATCTGTTTGAGGATCTGATCAATTCACATGAGTGGCCAGAAGCCCTCCTGCAAAAGTTCCTTTAGAACATCGTCTTACAGAGAGACTCTAGTGACATCACATGGTGATATTATGAAATTTCCTACATCATATATCACAATACGGAGAGATCACTTAAACACGTACATCTAGATCAGTCTGTGCCTCTGTAATCTCTGATGTGTTGTTTTCATTTGCAGAGGTGATTATTTCATCTTGATTTAGATCCACCTGAAATGATATGAATATCATAATGAATGAACACAGGAGCTGAACAGGAGTTTAAAACCCAGCACTATTATAGTGGTAGAGGGTAGTGTATATACGCAATATAACCTGAGAAAACATTTCAAATCAATAATTTACAAAAAATGTAAGGGGGATTTTTATATAAAAATAAATGAAAGGATCAGAAGAATATTTTTAAGCTGAACTCCTGGCAAACAGCAAAATACACGGTGTAAACTGGTGCGTTTAGTTCTCGTGGTAGATGCGTTTGTACAGTGAGTCAATGGCAGACAGGAACTATAGTTAAAGCGGAGCTCCAGGCTCCTTCAGAAAAAAATAAAAGTCAACAGCTACAAATACTGTAGCTGCTGACTTTTAATATTAGGACACTTACCTGTCCACAAATCCAGCGGTGTCTTCACCCTAGCTGATTTTACAACCAGCTCTTGGGTGCTGCCGCTGTCATTTTCTTGTAAGGGAAACCAACAGTGAAGCCTTGTGGCCTCACAGCCGGTTCCCTACTGCACATGCGTGAGGAGCGCTGCGCTTTGTGAATGGCCCGGCGGCGGGGGAAGGAGGAGAGAGGCCAAACTTTCGGGTGACTTCACCATGGCGAGATCAGCCTTAAGTGGGAGCGGGCACCTGTCAAAACCAGGTTCCTCCCCCCCCCCCTTCCCGAAAAGGTGCCAAATGTGGCAGCGGAGGGGGGAGGAGGCAAACAAGCAGAGATTCCCCCTTTGGGTGGAGCTCCAATTTAAGGGCTTGGTAGCCCACTTTTATTAAAAAGAAAAGCAAGAATAACAGACCAACACATGTGGTTTGCCCACGCAGGGATTTCAACTTCACACAAAACAAAAATGCCAAGACACCTGGCTCTTAAACTCACTTAGCTTTAATTGCAGTGCCTTACTGCACAGGCCCACTCATGGCCTCCAAATATGGTTTTCCAGCCCTCCCTGGTTTTGCTCACTCTCTCCGAGACTTCCGGACTTCCTCCAGCCTTCCTGGACTTACTAGCCACCTTAGCTTTCCCAGCCTCCAAGACCCTCTCTTGGTCTCCCAGGCCAGTATAGCCGTCCAAACCTTCTCAGTCCTTTGGGCAAGAAGCCTTCCTCACAAGAGATGCAGTCTCTGACAGTAGCAAGCAGGGGTCTGTTTCCAAATGGCAATAACACCAACTCCACCTGCCGTGAGCTATGCTCAGATCTGCCTTTCAACGACCCTGCACACCTGTGCAATCACACAGACTGCAAGAGTCAAGCAAAGCTTGGACACCAGATTGAACGTTCTGTCCTACCCAATACTCTTTGGGAATGTCAAGCTCCTGGCCCTCATCCAGAACTACCAAAGCATAGAACAATGCTTTCTCCATTCACAATGAACCTGCCAGAGCTTCTTAAACAGCAGCTTTAAGAATTCAGTGTCACTTTTATGCCCATATACATGGTGGCAGGGACTCACACTGTCACAACAGATAAAATAAATATAAATTGGCTGTTTCACCTGCCAAAGGCTTTGTTTTGCTGTCCGTTCAGTTCTAATATTTACACAGCTCTGCCTTAGAGCACAGCAGGATACCTGATTTTTTTTCCTGCTGCAATTAAGTACCACTTACAGGTCTTGTCCCTCCCCCAGCTTGTGGCTTAGGGCTCCATTCACACAGGATTCTGCCCGTGATATTAAATCGCTGCAAAACATGGGACGCGTTTGCAATGCCATTACTTCTTGATGGCACTCCAATTGCGCCTCAATTGTCGCGCAGTAAATCGCACTGCAATGGCAATGCATGATGCTTGTCACTCAAAAAAGAACATGTGCTTCTTTTGGGCGACATCATCGCGATTTGCAGTGCGATTTACCAAGTAGAAAGTAATGGCATTGCAAACGCGTCCCGCGTTTTGCAGTGATTTGGAATCGCGTGCAGAATCATGGCGATACCGCCCGCAGTCAAGTGTAAATGGAGCCTTAAGCCTTGTACACACGATCGGATTTTCCGCAGACAAAGCATCAGACTTTTGTCCGAAGGGCATGTGCCGTGAACTTGTCTTGTACACAAACGGTACACAATTGTCGGCCAACAAACACGAATGTTGTGATGTACTAGACGTACTACGAGCCGATAAAGAGGAAGTTCAATTGTCATGTGCCACCCTTTGGGCTCCTTCTAATTTCATGTTAGTAGAAGTTTGGTAAGTGTTGATTTGCGCTTTTTATTTCGCGATTTTCATTGAGCGCTTTTCAGTTCTTTTCTGAATGGCCGTTCGTCAACCAGCCATGTTGCGGAATCAGAGGAGAGAATGTGCTATTATTGGCCATGGAGTTATTGCTTTGACTCAAGTCCAGTCCAGGAACAGGAGGAGGAGGATTTCTTGGACCAAAAATTGGTTGCTTAATCGTGACCATTTACATCATATGCCTTTGCTGTGGGAGCTCCAGAAGAATAATCCCGATGATTTTCGGAATTATCTCCGGATGACGGACCCCTGCTTTCACCAACTCTTGGCATTGTTGACCCCCTATATTAAGAAGCAGGACACATGCATGTGTTATATTTTCTATATTTTTGGATGCATAGAATGCACTTTTTGGTTAAGTTCTATTGGCAGATAACAATCTATTTTTTTTTTGTTTTCTTTTTTTAATGCACAATAAAAAAAATTGTGTAGAATAATACTTGGCTATGTGTTTTACTTCAAATGTCAGTTTGGGTGTAGGCCAGTACATTTTCAAAAATACAATGTAAAATTAACAAGGGACACCAACATTGTATCTTTGAGAAAGTTGTATCTTTGAGATTAAAAACTACAGGATAATAGTGTTGTGGTAACCAAAAAAAAAAAAACAAGCATAATAATATTATTCTTGCTATCACTAGAAAACAAAACAATTTTCAAATACGTTTACCATAACTCCATCAGTATCACCAGCAAAGCAGCTTCATTATTATCCCATTAAAGAAGAGAATGTGCGCTGCATTTTGCCAATTCATAATTTGCCGCGTCACGAATGTTAATTCTCCATTACGAACGCTAGTTTACAAGACCCCCTGCTTCCGGCTCGTCCTTGCTTCCGAGCATGTGTGTTTGTACTTTGGATTTTTGTGTGACGGACTTGTGTGCACACGATAGGAAAAGCTGACAATAGACCGTTGTCCGACGAAAATTTATTAGCCTGCTAACCAACATTTGTCGGCGGAAAGTTGGCCAACAATAGTCTGATGGAGCGTACTAACGGTCGGATTTTAGGCAAACAGTCTGTCATCACACAATTCCCTGCCGAAAATCCGATCGTGTGTACGCGGCTTAACAGTTAAAGGGAAAACAACAGACTCCACCTATCAGCATGTTCCTTGTTAGCACTTGAACACTGCAGAACAACCTAAGCCTTCAGTAACAAAAATTGCTAGCAGGCAGCTTTTTACTTAAGAAGAGACATACCATTGGGAAGATTTACTAAAAATGGCGCACTAAGAATCTGGTTCAGCTCTGCATAAAAACCAATCAGCTTCCAGGTTTTATTGTCAACGTTTAATTGAACAAGCTGATGTTAGAAGCTGATTGGCTACCATGCATAGCTACACCAGATTCTGAATGCTCCAGTTTTAGTAAATCTCCCCTATATCTCTTCTGCAATAAAACAAACTTACCTGCTTGTTTGCAATGTTCTTTTTAATGTACACTGAGCAGCGCATACAAAGTGTAGCATACATTATCAGCCTGGTGTCAGTGTGCCAGAATGAGTAACTCCTATGTGCATGCAAAGGAATCATATCAACCTCGCGAGCTAATAAAGGTGTCTGTTTATGAAGCAGTGAAAAAATGTCACTGCTTCATTCTCCGGCATTCACAGAGGAGATCGTTCTCCTCTGGATGCCAGTTTATGAAGCTTTGTAGGTCGCTTCTCCTTTGGAGGAGTGAATAGATCTACAAATGCTTCAAACAGTGGAGAACGGCCCCTGATACTGGAATCTTGTGAGACTTTACGAGATTACAGTACCAGAAATTCACTGAAACACAGAAATGTCCGTTTATTAAGCTGTGATAAATTCTCACTGCTTAGTACACGGACACACATGTTCTCCCCCAATTATCTCTGTTTCAAACCATTTATGGACTGCGATCAGTGGCGATCTTCGGGATCACCGCTGTTCACAGTTTCATAAACGGACACCAAAGAGGTCAAAAACCCAGCACTGGAAGAAGCCCAGGGAGACTACATCAACGACCAGCGAGGGATCCAACGCTCACATCGCTGGAATGGATTTGAGTATTCTGTAGACTTTAAATCCGCTTTAAGAAACTTTGAACTATTGCTGTTAATAATCATTTTCTACCAGTCTTGTGCTTCTCTCCAGCACATGCATTGAAATTTGAACTTTTGTTGTTGTGTGTGATTATTCCTCCTCAACATATCATAGGCCAGTGATGATGAACCTGGGCACCCCAGATGTTTTGGAACTACATTTCCCATGATGCTCATGCACTCTGCAGTGTAGTGGAGCATCATGGGAAATGTAGTTCCAAAACATCTGGGGTGCCAAGGTTCGCCATCACTGTCAAAGGGAATCAGGTCTGAACCAGATAAGTCAACTTAGGACCTAATCTATGTTGAAGAACTTTAAAAAAAACGTGCGCAAATTTTTTTTACATTTATTTAACTCCCCAGGAAAATGACATTGGCACTTGGCCACCTCCTGATCAGTAACCTCATTGTCCCCTCAACGCATATCTTTATGCTGGATGTAACTCCACCCTATTCTGAAGCCCAAATTATGGGTGTTCCTGTATGGAGGAGGTGTGTGCAGCACAGAGCCATCACTCCCTCTCTAAGCTGAATGATCTTTAATGATTAGGAATGAACAATAAGCCATTGTTTATTTATCAGCCCTTGTTCGTTGTTTATTACCACTTAAGGACCGAGCCTCTTTCTGAGATTTGGTGTTTACAAGTTAAAATCATTTTTTTTTGCTAGAAAATTACTTAGAACCCCCAATATATATTGTTTTTTTTTTCTAACACCCTAGAGAATAAAATGGCGATCGTTGCAATACTTTATGTCACACCGTATTTGCACAGCGGTCTTACAAGCGCACTTTTTTGAAAAAAATACACTTTTTTGAATTAAAAAATACGACAACAGTAAAGTTAGCCCAATTTTTTTATATTGTGAAAGGTGATGTTACGTCGAGTAAATTGATACCCAACATGTCACAATTCAAAATTGCGCCCGCTCGTGGAATGGCGACAAACTTTTACCCTTAAAAATTTCCATAGACGATGTTTAAAAAATTCTACAGGTTGCATGTTTTGAGTTTCAGAGGAGGTTAGAATTATTGCTCTCGCTCTAACGATCGCACCAATACCTCACATGGTGTTTGAACACCGTTTTCATATGCAGGCGCTACTCATGTATGTGTTCACTTTAGCACGCGAGCTCGGCGGTAGAAAAAAACAAAACTTTTCTTAGTTACTTTACTTTTTATTTTGACACTGTTCTTTTAAAAAAAAAAAATGTTGTCACTTTTATTCCCATTACAAGAAATGTAAACATCCCTTGTAATATAAAAAAAGCATGATAGGACCTCTTAAATATGAGATCTGGGGTCAAAAAGACCTCAAATCTCATATTTACACTGCAATGCAATAAATAAAAAATAAAAAAAAATGTAATTTGAAAAATAAAAATAAAAAATGTCGCTTTAAGAGCTATGGGCGGAAGTGACATTTTGACGTTGCTTTCGCCCTGCAATGGTATGGAGCTGGGTGGGGACCATCTTCCCCTCACCCAACCCCATACCACAGAGAGGAGAGGACGCGATCGCCTCCGCCACTGCCGGTGGCTCTGGTAAGCAGCGATTTTACATTGTATTTTTAAAATGTAACTGCCTACTCCCAAACTGTCATTTGAAGTAAAACACAAGTATTATTCTTCACAATTTTTTTTTTGTGCATTAAAAAAAGAAAACAAATAAAATTAGACATGCTATCTGCCAGTAGAACTTAACCAAAATGTGCATTCTATGCATCCAAAAATATAGAAAATATACCAAATCAAATCATTATTCAACCAAAAAATAAAATAAAAGCCTCATGCATGTGTCCTGCTTCTAATATAGGGGGTCAACAATGCCAAGAGTTGGTGAAACAGGGGTCCGTCATCCAGAGATAATTTCGAAAAACATCTGGATTATTCTCCTGGAGCTCCCACAGCAAAGGCATATGACATAATTGATCACGATTAATAAAGCAACCAATTTTTGGTCCAAGAAATCCTGCTCCTCCTGTTCCTGGACTGGACTTGGGTCAAAGCAATAACTCCAAGGCCAATCGTAAATAACACGTTATCTCCTCCGATTACGCAACATGGCTGGCTGACGAACGGCCGTTCAGAAACGAACTGAAAAGCGTGAAATGAAAAGCGCGAAATGAAAAGCGCAAATCAACACTCACCAAACTTCTACTAACACGAAATTAGCAGAAGGAGCCCATAGGGTGGCGCTCAGGAGATGAAAAACCACGTAGTACGTCACTACATTCGTGTTTGTTGTCCGACAATTGTGTGCCATTTGTATGCAAGACAAGTTTGGGGCCAACGCCCTTCCGACAAAAGTCCAGAGTTTTGTCTGCGGAAAATCCGATCGTGTGTACGAGGCTTAAGGCTAATGCCCCATACACACGGCCGGACATTGATCGGACATTTCGACAACAAAATCCTAGGATTTTTTCAGACGGATGTTGGCTCAAACTTGTCTTGCATACACACGGTCACACAAAGTTGTCGGAAAATCGTAAAACACATACGTCGGGACTATAAACGGGGAAGTGGCCAATAGCTTTCATCTCTTTATTTATTCTGAGCATGCGTGGCACTTTGTGCTTCGGATTTGTGTACACACGATCGGAATTTCCGACAACGGATTTTGTTGTCGGAAAATTTTATATCCTGCTCTCAAACTTTGTGTGTCGGAAAATCCGATGGAAAATGTGTGATGGATGGAGCCTACACACGGTCGGAATTTCCGACAACAAGGTCCTATCACACATTTTCCGTCTGAAAATCCGACCGTGTGTATGGGGCATTAGAAGTTTATGTAGCTGTCACATGAAAGGATAGAATCAGAAATGAACTAAATTATGCAAGACAGCTTCTTCTAAATGCTTTTTTATAGGACCATATTCAAAGGAGGACTAGAACACATGCAGATTTCAGTATGAGATGTATTAATGCAATTATTATTTACCTTCTCATCTGTCTCGTGAACACTGATGATGTCTGACAGCTGCGATAATTTGGATCCTGACCTTTGACTTGCTTGTCTGCTTATTATTACATCTTCTGGAAGACATTCATGATCTATACATCAAACAGTGAGAAGCAACTGGTAATGGGTTAAGGATAATTAATTAAGAAGTGATTTCATGTTTACTTTCAGAAATTAATTAAAAAGAAGGCTAGGACAGAGAAGAGTAGCATCGGAGATCCTGGTTTCTATCAACAATTATGGATGATCTATGTGTAATGTTCCCACTACAAACAACGATAACAAAATTGTCTGTGAATTACATATATCTTTTAGGTGATTAAGCTGTAATGTCTGTCTTTTTTAGTAAGGCATATTTAGAAATAGGAGATATACAGATCTTGCCCAGACAGCTCCAAAAAAAGGCAGGTCTGAATACAAATTAAGATTGTGCACATTATAAGAGAAACCACTCAAGCAGAAAGATAAGAAGCATGTATAATAACAGTAAAATCTTATTACCAGATGGCAGCATTTATATTTACCATAAGGCACTCTTGTGTCAATGACCACAAGAAATATTAGAACTAAGAATGTATTGTTTTAAATAACTTTTTAACCATTGGCTGCCCAAAATTCTACCGTGGGTAGACCCAGCAGAAATAGAATAAGGGATTATGGATACCACTGATAGGAATCGCACATTCTACTAGAGTTCATTAGGTGTAAGGTGATAAATCAGATAAAATGACTGAGGACAGAAAGAGTACAGCATGAGACCACTACAGTATGAACAACCCTCCGTTAACATATATGCGAATTGGATGCATTTCCAACCACATCCAATTTGACATGAAGCCAGCTTTCTATGAAGCCGGTTCACATATGAATGGTGCAGCAGCAGTGCAAATTTGCTGCGAATTTAAAAAGAGTCCTGTGCATTTTTTGAGCACTGCACATCGGATCAGTTTTAAACACAAATTTGATTCGAAAAAACAGCATGAGAGTCGCCCCCCCAATCCATACCAGACCCTTAAGTCTGGTATGGATTTTGAGGCGAACCCCAACGCCAATTTTTTTTTTTTTTAATGGAGTGGGGTTCTCCCCAAAAATCCATACAGGACCCTTATCCGAGCATGCAGCCTGGCAGACCAGGAAAGAGGGGGGTGGGCGAGTGCTACCCCATCTGACCCATACCAAGCCACATTCCCTCAACATGGGGGGTGTTTTTGGGCAGGGGAGCACTGCCCCTTCCCACCCCAAAGCACCTTGTGCCCATGTTGATGGTGACAGGGGCCTCTTCCCTTCCCACAACCCTGGCCGGTGATTGTGTGGGTCTGCAGGCAGGGAGCTTGTCAGAATCTGGAAGCCCCCTTTAACAAGGGAGCCCCCAGATCCTGCCCCCCTAGTCATTTACCAAAAAAAGTGTCAAAAATAAAAACACAAAACCACAAAAGAAATAAAAACACAGCGATGTCACCAGGTGGCACTGCCCCCTGAAACATCACTGAGCGGGGCATGTTGGGTCACTGACATCGCAGGGGGGCAGCGCCACCAAGTGACGTCTCCTTTAGCTATTTAAGAACTGTCATATGGCGGAGCAGGCAGCCGGCGGAAGTCTTCGGCACGAGCGGAGCTTTTTTTTTTTCTTTTTTCGGGTTGGAGGTGGCAGCAAGCATCGTGATTGACCATGGATCTCCACCAGGGGAC
The DNA here is from genome assembly GCA_037952925.1 of Lithobates clamitans. Lineage (NCBI taxonomy): Eukaryota > Metazoa > Chordata > Amphibia > Anura > Ranidae > Lithobates > Lithobates clamitans. The sequence continues at coordinate 4,404,122 of JBBGZY010000049.1, forward strand.
ATTGTTTTTTTTTATTTTAATAAAGGAATTGTCAAAAACTGTGTCTGTGTTTTTATTTCTTTTTGACACTTTTTTTGGTGAATGAGAACGGGTACAATGTACCTCTACTCATTCACATAGGAGGGGCCCGTGATCTGAGGGGCCCCCTTGTTAAAGTGGGCTTCCAGATTCTGATAAGCCCCCTACCCGCAGACCCCCACAACTGCCAGCCAGGGTTGTGGGGAAGAGGCCCTTGTCCCCATCAACAAAATGGGGACAAGGAGCTTTGGGGTGGGAAGCGCAGTGCCCCCCCTGCCCCAAAGCACCCTCCAAGTTAAGAACATTTGGCCTGGTATGGTTCAGACCCCCCCCCCGGCCTGCCAGGCTGCATGCTTGGATAAGGGTTGGGGTTTCCCTCACAATCCATACCAGACCCAAATCGGCCTGGCATGGATTTGGGGGACCCCCACAACATTTTATTCACAATTCTTTATTGCCAGCAATGTGTTTTTTTACATTCATGAGTCATCCATTGTTAAGGCTTCCTGACCAACTCCTTAGCAATCAGCTAATGTTAAAGATGCCGGTGGCCACGACTACAAAAATTTGCATCTGAACCGCATCTAAAATCACAGCAGAACCGCTGAACAGGAAATTCGTAGTGAACACAGAGGGGAAATTTGCACGAAGAAACATGTATGAACCTAAACACCGGGAAACATGTGTGAACCTAAAGACATAGCTCCCAACTGTCCCTGATTTCGAGGGACTGTTCCTGATTTAGAATAAAGTTCCTGGTCTGATCTATATAGTTGTATATAAAATGCACTATTTATCATTCAAAAAGTGTTTCCCAGTGCTAAACCTTTCATTTAATTTCTAAATTTTTGCATTTGTAAATTTCAAAAGCCAATATAAAGGAATAGTAGTGGTAAAAAAAGCACTTGTGGGTTTAGTCAATCTTTTTTTTATTTAATTCTCTTTCAAGTGGGTGTGGCAGGAGGTGTGTCCTATGCCTACATACCTTTGCTAAAAGATTTATTAGAATCAGCCCCAAAGTTGGGAGGTATGCCTAAGGGCTTGTTCACAAGTGTTTTTCTACACTAGAAAAATGCCAATCACCACAAGGTCACACAGAACATTGTTTTCTATGTGCCCTATTTCCTCTTACACACAGCACAGGTGGGCTGCGGTGCAGAAATCTGCAACATGTCTGCATTTTTCTGTTCTGCTATGAGTTTTTTTGCACCTCAGCTCAGTACAGTACATAGAAATTAATAAAATTTCACCCTGTGAAATTTAAGAAAAATAAACAAACAGTGTTCTGTGCTATCAAAGCAAAAGGCTTTGCCAGCGAGAATCAAACGCAACTATAGTGACAGCAGACATTAAATTAGGGAACCTAAAGCTATCTCACCTACTTTACATATACCGTAGGGTAGGGGTAGGCAACTTCGGCCCTCCAGCTGTGGGGAAACTACAAATCCCATCATCCTCTGCCTCTAGGAGTCATACCTGTGATTGTTAGGGTCTTGCAATGTCTCATGGGACTTGTAGTTTCAAAACAGCTGGAGGGCCGAGGTTGCCTACCCCTGCCATAGGGGGAGGCAGACTCAACTGATATTGGCTGGAGTAATCCATGCATTAGACAGGTACACCCAGGAACAGTCTAAGCAAAAATGTCTTGCACCTTATTTAGCAAGGTGGAAAGCAAACACAGTTTCAAGGAAGTTCCTAAATAAAAGAATGCCCCCTAATGAGTTCCCCAAAACAAGCAGACAACTCTTGTAGCTTTCTAGTGTTTTGTCATCAGTAAGCCTTTTCCCCAAGCAAGAGGCTCAGACAGCAGAGAGAGCAAGAGATGGAGCCTTAAGAATTGGTCAGCTGATATATATAAATGCCTGTGGAAAACTGTTACTAATTTTGAGATCTGGTACCCGGTAAGATTATGGCCTAGGAATAGAGACTTTATCCCACCCAAAGCTCTACAAAGCCTCTGTGCTTCAGGACACAGGCAGAATTTATTAAAATTCTGAGAAAACAAACAGTTGCATTTCTCCGATGTTCGGTTCAGATATATACTGGCCATTTCAAACACTGCTGGATCACTGATAAGAGCATGTCAAGCCCATCCAAGCCTGTTCAGAAAGCCACAAATTTTTCCCAGGACTGCACACCAATATAGTAAATCACAAAACATATGATTGCAAAATTACTTCAGTTGGGTCTTCACCCATCAGGAAAGCCCCTCTAACATGTTTCACCCGTGTAGGGATTGATAACGTCCTACACGGCTCTGGAACATGCTAGGGGGCTTTCCTGATGGATGGAGAGCTAGCTGAAGCCATTTTGAGATCATTTCTTTTGTTATTCACTATATTGCTGTATGATCGTGGGAAACATTTGAGAAACCTAGGTGACACTTACACACCATCCACAATCTACAATGCTTATAATTCATAACTCATATCTTTTAGTTATCTTTTAGAGTTATCTTTTAGAATACCCCAGGGGCCCTGAAGCTGATGGTGCTGAAATCTTAGATTATCTTCCAAAACACCAGCATAATCCCAAAAATGAGATTATTCCTTTGGTTATCTTTTAGAACGCGTCTTGAACTAAAAAATATTGCGCACTCTCTTACACAAATATCAAATTGCGGCCCATGGGCCAGATGAGGCCCTTTACTTGCCTCTTTCCAGCCTTGAGGGGAACTGTTCCTTACACTGATATGAGGGACTATTCCTCCCACTGACACCATTGATGAGGAACCATTCGTTCCATGATGGGGCATTATTCCTTCTACTGACACAAACGATAGGGTACTATTCCTCCCACAGATATAAACTATAGGGCATTATTCTTCCCACTAATATCAACGATGGGGCACTATTCCTCCTTCTACTGACCACAGACACTATGCAATTTATTTTAGTCCTGCTGACCACCAAGCCTGAAACATTGTCTACTTCCACTGATACTGCAGCATTTTCTACTCCCACTGGCCACAGTCCGGCCCTGCTAAAGTCTAAAGGCTTTATTTAGAAAGTTTGGGGACCCCTTCTACAGTGTATTGTTCAGCAAGTTATCCTGAACAATTCAGTAGTAGAGAGTCCTGTCCTGTGTATGAACCTGCCCCAAGAAAACACTGGAAAGTTACTGGAAAGAATTATTTTCTGAAGTATTTTTAAGTATGTTGAGTGATAGCAAACACCTAAAACATATAGTGGGAGTTTCTCAAATTTTGTGGAAACTGTGGAAATACACTCTAAGCTCAGTTTTACCTCCTGGTCTAATCTTTAGTGGACTGGGCGAGATAAATGATTTGTTTCCCCCATCCATGCTAAACAGTGTGGGTGGAAAAATCTGCACTGTCACCTATTGTATACTGACAGCCGTCACCTATGGCTGTCGGAGAACCCAAAAACAGTGCCTGCGTTTATTTGAATTCAGGAGCTGTCCGGCTGAGAGTTTTCCACCCAGTTCCTTTGACAAAAATCAAATGAAAAAAAGGCTTTAGTCAAGTCAGAATCAGCTAATATTTGACCGGTGTATTGTCAGCTTTAATCCTAGGTAAGGCCACAATTAAGTAAAAATAATTGGATCTTAAAGCCATAGGAGCCAGAAAGCTGCCCTGCACAATTTTTGGTTATCAAGGATGTCTAATGACAAGCACTATTCCAAGGACAAAAGAGTTCCAGGGGCTATAACAGTATCAGATGTAGTTCTAAAATGGAGAAGGTTTCTTAGGCACCAATTTAAAATGGTACTCAGTCTAAAAGGGGCCCTATTTCGCATACACTACATATGGAAACTTTTACATATTTTCACAAGTAATGCTTTTATTAGCTATTTTTTTTCCTTTGTTGAAACTAAAACTCTATATTTACCAGACTTTCAAAATGTGTGAGGTTAGTTATTCTTTTAGAATATATCACATTTGGAATTGGAAAATGAGTCAGCAATGTCTTTAATTTTTCTTTTATGAAATATATTTATGGCTAAAAGGTACATTTATTTTGCCATAAGGGTCAATCTATTGAAGCTTTTAATTAAGAAAACTGTTTCATGTAGTTTGAAGCCTGCAGGCATTCAAACATTTCCCATTAGCGGACAGAGGGATTTTCGCTTGACACTGCAGTTTTAGCGGCTGGCTGCTGTATAAACGTCCTTTAATCCTAAAAGACACTGAGATGTGAGCGCATTACAGTTTGTATGAATCGCATTCAGCATAGAACATTTCTATGAAAATACAAGCAGCTGTTGTATTTGCCATTGAAATGATGTGAAGGATCCCATGCAGAACAGGGTGTAGACACACAAGTGACTCATGTATCTGTGCTTATCAGTCCTTGTACACTTTCCAGGCTCCAATAAAAAGGACTGAGTGACATGCAAGCTGTCCCATTGTTCCTTGTCAGCAAAGGCAAGACACACATATCATGAGCCTGTCACTTGTGTCCTTTATCGCTCCAACCTGTACAAGGTTATCAGTTGCTTAGGGCCCTTCCAGCCTTTATGCAATAAACGAAAGGTTACAGGTTATAGTGACATCAATTTTTTTTTGCTCTTAGTAATTACGTTTTAGTCCAGTTTTGCTAGTTTTGCTAATGTAAAACATTGCAATTTTAAACATACATTTTGTAATATGGAAGCTGGCTCTCAAGCTAATTGTAGCTTTCTACCAATGTGTTGGGCATAGATATTGGCATTAAAAGGATACTTGCTCATGATGTCTACTTTAAACATAAAAATGTATGTCAGGATTACTATGCACATGGTCAGAACAAAGGAATATAAACTGATAAATTCAGGTTATTTAAAGTTTTGTGGCATTGCGGCTAGGGGACAACTGATGTGGAAATATTGAAATTAATATTTAGATCAAGGAGTTTCAAGGGAACCATTGTGAGGACTTTCTAATTAAATTACCATGCCCCTTTAGAGATATATATGTATATGTATATATGTGTTTTTACAGGAAGATGATGTACAGGATGATATTATGATGGAATATGGGCCCAGTTTACTTCTTTTTCCTGTTTCTCAAAAGCTGTTTGATGCCTTCAATGGTCAGGTGATAACTCAGATGTTGTGTCTCCACTTGGTCTTGGGGGCTTGATATGCTAATTTCAGAACTGGTTATATTAAGATCAAAGAGGGCTGACTGTTGTAAATCAAGAGATAAGGCTTAACACAGGTACTCTTGTTTCCAGGCAGAGAGGCACCGGAGATAGCCTCTTGCTTGTGTGGGAAGCATGATGATGCACTAGACTTGAAATTACAGCCAATCTCAGAATTTGATGAAACTCTGGACCAATGACAAGGTTCGGGGGGGGGGGGGGGTTGGGTAGAAGCTGGATTGGTCTCTTCCTCTCGGTGTACCCCCCCCCCCCCTGCAAGAATGGTAACAGAGGGCTGTCTGGGTAATGTACCTGTATTATGTATATATTATGTCTCTTTTCTTTTCTCTAAACTTTTGCTATCCTAGGAATTCGTCTTAATACCTTCATAGCATGTGTATGTCAATTGTAACCATACCTTCTTTTTTGCATTAACTATCTTTGTAGACTAGCAACACTGCATTTGTAACATCACTGTGCTATATTTGGTAATCTCTAATTATGCTAACGTTTCTTTTCTGTATAAGTAAATTTGATTGTTATTCTTTTTCCACAGTTATCATTCGTTATTAATTCTATCCGCATTGGTTGATTCATATATAGATAAAAGGTTTAAATCACTTATGTTATGTATCATTAAGCGTATAAGTGAGGTAGTTTTATATTGTGAATTGCCTTGATTTATGGCAACATTATAATCCCATCAAATAACTGCTGTTCTATATAGGTTATTTAAAGTGTTTCTCTAGGCAAAATCTTTATTTCATATTTTGGATACAGTGGTGGGTAGGCCCTCTGTCAAGTTGTTAATACTGTAAAAAAATTTAAACTGAAGAGCCACACCACTGCTAAAAGGTCCAGAAATTACTTTATTCCAAAAAAAGTCAGCAAGACAATCCAAAGAGTAACCAATGCATTTTGATGGTCAAAGAAAACCCCCTTCATCAGGGCTTTGTTGAAAACAATGTGAATGGACTGAAAGTGAACTGGACCTTTAGCCCGAGTTCACACATGTGCGCCTGTATAGTCCTGTATTCGCACCTGAACCGGACCCAAAGACACACTGGACCCTTTTTCCATCCGGACCGCGGCCGCTCTGGACATGTGTGAGCTGACTCCATTGAGAGACAGTCACACTTGACTGTCATGCGAATTGGATGCGGGGAAACCTGCATCCAATTCACATATGTGTGAACCCAGCCTTACTGGTATTTCTTCCAGTGGGATTACAAGCACATATCTTGTCAGCAGATGGTTTAGCAGCCATTATAACTAATATGTTACATTTCCATTTTGCTGTAGCACTGTCATTTTCTGTAAAATTCAATGCAATATGGCAACCTGGAGGCATTCTGTACACCATTGCTGTACAGAACTACTCCAAAAATGTTGTTTCCTGCTTATGTGATTGGCTCATTGATTTTCCCATATGACTTTACTAAAAAAGAAGTGTGGGATGCTAAAAAAGACACACACATACTCACCTCACTGCTGCATCATCCGTCTGAGCTGCAGCTGTCCCTCGCGGGCTCTAACACCAAGAACTGAGTGATCACATGACAGCTGATTGCTCAGTTCTCAGTCTGTTCTAAGCATAGAAAAGTGACGGTCAGTCACCGCTATCTGCTCTGCTTCTCCAGCACTCACTAGAGCTTAGGGGCTGGGGAGGGAGTGGGAGCTGCCGATTAGGCATCTGGGTGGATCCCGACTTTATTGTCTGAATCCTTCCAGAGTCTATAGAGGCTCTGTGATGTCGACCAACAGCTGGTTTTAGCCTGCTGCTAGCTGATTCTGGGTCACAGGAAAGCACCAGTGCAATTCTGTGACCCAGAATAAAAGTGTGGCCAAAAATGCTTTGGTCATACTTCTCTTTCAGATAAAGTCTGATTCTAGGCATCTTCTGCAACAAAAATATAATTTTTGGCAAGATACTCCATAAGGGTTAAGGACTTCTAAAGAGATGCAGACACTGCAACTTTTCTCATCAAACACTAAAATTAAATTTCCTGATTTAGAATCAGTTAAGCAGTCAGTGTGGTGAAACAAATAGTTATTCCTTTAGAACAGAACCAGGTAGGAATCTATAACAAGCTTGGTAAAGTCCTAGCAATGTACATAGATCATCCAGAGGGGATTGTTTTTCTTTCCAACAAAAGCAGAGTTACCCTTTAAATATGATTATCTTTAATCTCTGATTATCTTATTGTTCATAAAGACATTTGTTTAGCCAGTTTTATGTAAAATATTGAAATAAAGGATAAGGCGCTATACATGTTCAAAAAAACTTTTCACAAAGAATATATGTACAATAACATCAAACATAACTGTGTACACTGGTGAAATAAATTGCCATAACAGCAAGCAAAAAGTCCATAAGTGATAAATCCCAACAGCGAAGTGCTCTGAAATAAAACTTCTAGTTCTTCCACCACGAGTGCTCAGTATAAAGGTGGCCACTCACCAGAGATGTTTGACCCCTTTTTACAGGACGGTCAAAAAGCGTTTTTGGAATACCAGATTGATTCCACTAATAGTACAATTCCACTCCACTGGCCGCTCACGATGGAACTATGATGTAAAAAATGACTCCATAGGAGACACTGATAAAAGTCTCATAGTGTAGTCATTTTTAATAAAGTAGATAAAAACAGCAGCAACAATGGCAGTTACACTCACATGTTGAAGTGCTTGGCCTGGCACTAGGTGTAATCAGTGTGTGTGAGTCGGCTAATCCCTTGGGGTTGGCGTGCGTTCCACGTCTCGATCTGGCGGGCAAAGCCTAGTATGGGATGTCAAGTTAGGACCCGGAAGTGGCGGATCCTCCGCTCCGACATATGTTTTGCCGTGATTGGCGAAACATATTTATACCTGATGTTATCGATGTATCTTAAGGTTTTTTTGTAATGTGTTCTTATTTTTTTTATTATTCCTTCTCCTTATTATATGAAGAATTTAATTATTAATGATCCTTAGTTGGGTAATGTAGTTTTATGAATGAATGAACTATTCAGAGGCACGCGCACTAACCATAATCCTTAGCTAGACCCCTCCCTTCTTCTTGTTCCCTTATTTACTTTCCAACCCTAATAGTGGGCACAAAGTGTAGAATATCATTGTTCAATTACACTTTGATATGACTGGTTAACTTCATGTACTGCATTTTCACAAGTCAAACTATGTCTGATGAAATTGTAGTGTCCTAATGGAGAGTAGAGCTGTCTGTGGAGGGTGCTTATTCAACAGGTGATCATACTGGCCGGAGGTAACAAGGATTAATGGAAGTATGTCAAAGCATAAAGCGGTGCTTTTAGACTTTTAGGCAGTAATAAAAGTGAATAGCATTCTAGGATGCATCACTTGGGGGGTTGCCAGCAGGAGGAAGGAGGTCCTAATTCCCCAATATAAATCTTTAGTTAGACCTCATTTAGAATACTTTGTCCAGTTGTGGAGATCTCATTTACAAAAAATATTGATAAGACAGAATGAGTCCAGAGACGGCCACAAAAAATGGTGTAAGGTCTGAGGGATAAAACATATCAGGAGAGACTTCAGGAACTTAGGAACTGGAGGAAAGACGGGTAAGGGGAGACATGATTGAAACCTTTAAATAATATAAGGAGGTGAATAAGGTTCAGGTTCAATGTGAAGCCAAGATCAAGAACATGGGAACATGACCTCAAACTAACTTGAGGAAAGTTCAAAAGTAATCTTAGAAAGTATTAATTTACAGAAAGAGTAGTTGATGCTTGGAAGAGAACCATGCTTGGAACAAACATAGATCTATGCTTGCACAAGAAAATGGTAACAAAAAATGTATAAATGAAAAAAAAAAAAAAAAAAATGGGGCAGACTCGATGGACCACATTGTCTTTTTTTCTGCTGTCATTCTTCTATGTTTCTATGTTAAAAACAGAATAGTAGGTGAAATATAATAATCACCACACTAGGCCAGTGTACTTTCTTTCTTCCCTTATATATCTCATCAAAAGAAGATGCAAGGCTAGATTTTATTAGTATCTTTTGTGACACTAAAGGGCAGGTTATTGTTTTTGCCTAGGGCAGGGGTCCCAAACCACCGGGCCGTGGCCTCTCTGCAGCCGGGCCATGAGTGCTGTGGGCACCCTGAGGGAGGCGATGAGCCGACTGTGGGAGGGCAGCATGACAGAGCCATCGGGTGGGGGGGCAACATGACAGAGCCAGCGAGGGGGTGGGCGTGCAGCATGACAGAGCTGGTGGCCAGCATGAGAGAGACGGTGGACAGACGAGAGAGCGGAGAGATGACATCATCTCTCACTGCATAACCGCTCACTGTGCAGCTGCGGGCAGCAGAGAGATTTCATCATCTCTCACTGCCTGCCCTCCCTCTGGGACCCAGCCACATGTGCCGCATCTGGTGGCAGGCAACGTGGCAAGTGACAATCCGCATCTGGTGGCAGGTGACGCGGCAAGTGACAATCCACATCTGGTGGTAGGCGATGTGGCAAGTGACAATCCGCATCTGGTGGGAAGTGACAATCGACATCTGGTGGCAGGCGACCTGGCAAGTGACAATCTGCATCTGGTGGCAAGTGACAATCCGCATCTGGTGTCAGGTAATGTGGCAAGTGACAATCAACATCTGGTGGCAGGCGACGTGGCATGTGACAATCCACATCTGGTGGCAGGCGAGGTGGCACGTGACAATCCGCATCTGGTGGCAGACGACCTGGCAAGTGACAATCCACATCTGGTGGCAAGTGACGTGACAAACTGCATCTGGTGGCAGATGACGTGGCAAGTGACAAGCTGCATCTGGTGGCAGATGATGTGGCAAGTGTTAAGCTGCATCTGAAGGCAGATGACGTGACAAGTGATAAGCTGCGTCTGGTGGTAGGTGACATTGCAAATGACAAGCTGCATCTGGTGGCAGGTGACGTGGCAAGTGGCAAGCTGCATCTGGTGGTAGGCGACGGTGGCAAGTGACACGCTCAGGGCTCCCACTGATCCTGAATTATGAAGAGTTGAACTACTTCATTTTAAATTACAATGTAATAACAGAAATAATGCACTTCAATCATCCTGACACCATATCAACCATGGTGCTGTGATGATTGAAGTGCCAACACCAGCCATTGCCCCGATAAATTGCCTGCAAAAACCCGCATCGACAAACAGCTGGTCCCTGGTGCCAAAAAGGTTGGGGACCGCTGGCCTAGGGCATTGGTCAGTGAGGGCTAATAGTTATAAAAAAAATAAAAAATAGAAATTCTGCTTTAAGATGACTCTTTTCATTATAAAGGTAAGCAGTAAATAGAACATTTTAATTTTAAAAAACAGAAATGTGATGGATATTTTTCTGTGTTCTTCTAAAGACACACAAAAACATTGAACATTTATATAACCGAAAAAAGCCCCATCATGTTAAACCTAACTTCCTGGATAAGCAAATATTGTCTAAATACAGGAGGCATGTGTATTCTTTTTTTTTTTTAGTAGAATTGCATGTGTATTCTTATTTAAATCTTAGTGTACTTTGTACAAACATAAAGACCGGTCACTGCTGCTCTCTCTCCTTGTGCAGGATGACTGGTCTTGTATCCGCCCCCTCCTGTAGTTTTATGCAGGTAGCCTGTAGTGGGAAAACCTGTAGGGTCCCTCCCACAGCTCTCATCAGGCTATGTACAGTATGGTGATGATGCCATTGCTAATTTTACAAGGTAATATCTGGCTTTACAAGAGCATTTTGTGCACACAAAAGGGATTTTATATTCTTTGTGGCTATTGAAGAATATTTCAAAGGGTTACTAAACCCTTCTTTTTTTGCTTTTTGCAACCACTTCAGCCCCGGGAGATTTGGCTGCTGAATGACCAAGTCATTTTTTGCGATTCGGCACTGCATCGTTTTAACTGACAATTGCGCGGTCGTGCGACGTTGTACCCAAACAAAATTGACATCCTTTTTTTCTCAAAAATAGAGCTTTCTTTTGGTGGTATTTGATCGGTTCTGCGGTTATTTTTTGCGCTATAAACAAAAAAAGAACGACAATTTTGAAAAAAAAACACAATATTTTGTAATTTTTGCTATAATAAATATCCCCAATTTTTTTTTAAAAAGCAAATTTTTTCTCAGTTTAGGCCGATATGTATTCTTCTACATATTTTTGGTAAAAAAATTGCAATAAGTGTATATTGATTGGTTTGCACAAATATTATATCGCCTACAAAATAAAGGATAGATTTAGGGCACTTTTATTATTATTATTTTTTTTACTAGTAATAGGGGCGATGTGCGTTTTTTATCAGGACTGCGACATTATGGTGGACACATCGGACACTTCTGACACATTTTTGAGACCATTGGCATTTATACAACGATCAGTGCTATAAAAATGCACTGATTACTGTAAAAATGTCACTGGAAGGGAAGGGGTTAACACTAGGGGGTGATCAAGGAGTTAACTGTGTTCCCTGTGTGTGTTTTAACTGTGGGGGGGAGGGGACTGACCTAGAGGAAATGACAGATCGTGGTTTCTAGCTATTAGGAACACACAATCTGTCACTCCTCACAGAACAGAACAGGGATTTGTGTGTTTACACACACACTTCCGTATTCCGCCTCTCGTGCCCGCGATCGCTCGTGGCCGACGGCACGCCCGCAGTGCATCACGTGCGCGTCTCCGATCCCGATCTCAACGTATAGCTACGACGGCTCGTGGGATCGTGCTGACCTGCCGCAGTAAAATGATGGCAGCTGGTCGGCAAGCAGTTAAATAACAAACATATCATACTTACCTCCTCTGTGCAATTGGTTTTGCACAGAGTGGCCCTGATGCTCCTCTTCTGGGGTCCCTCAGTGGCGCTCCTGGCTCCTCCTCTTCTTGAGTGCCCTGTCAGAGAAGCGCTCTCCTTCGGGACACACTTGCGGGCGCGCTCCCGAATCCTGCTGCTGCGTTTATTGACACAGACAGCAGGACTTGGCCTCACCCCCTGGTACCCGCGTCATTGGATTTGACTGACAGCAGTGGGAGCCAATGGTTGCGCTGCTATCAATCTATCCAATCAGGACACGAGACCCCGGCCGGAGCTGGTCAGCTCGTTCCTGTTGTGGGAATACAGGGCTCAAGTAAGTAAAAGGGGGGCTCGGGGGGGTGGGGGGGCTGCTGCATGACAGGAGGTTTTTCACCTTAATGCATAGAATGCATTAGGGTGAAAAACCTTGAGGGTTTACAACCCCTTTAAGTTGAGCAAAAAAAATAAAAAAATTTGAGCCTGGAGTTAAACTTTAATCATTAAGAATATAAACATTAAATTAAATTTAAACCTACATACAAAAAACCTGACATTTCAAAAAGAGACCACAAATTATCTTATTAACATTTTACCCCAAACACCCCCTTGTCACCCCATATCACTGTGAAGCTTCTTGCGACTGTTATTATAATAAGCGCAAAAAAAAAAAAAAATCAGCAGCTTGCGGTAAAAAAAAAAAAAAAAAAGCATTGTCCTAAATTCAATAAATCAGAAAATGAAAAGCCTTTTCGCGAGACAGAAGACATTAGGTTTTGAGTATGGAAGAAACCAGCAGGGCCCACAGTGTGTTACCTAGACGAAAAGATCTTTTTAGTACTTTGAAATCGCTATTCTTGAGCGACTAATTCCTGACCCCACGTAGAGTGGCATCCAAATAACTGTAATTATCTCCTGACATAAATGGTATATCGACTTTATAGTTACAATTGATTTTTTGCCTAATTATTACTCGTTGTTGTTTAACATGGTGTTCTAAGAGGAAAACAATAACTACCTGTGGACAGTGCAGGGATTAAGGAAATGAAGCTGCTGGAAAAGAAAAATACATGCGGCGATTATTAGAGACTTGAACTTTGAAATGAGTATTTTCTTTGATATTAACATAAAACATCCTGCTGAAACGAGAACTATTGGAAGTGAATGAAATGCAACAGTCCCACCGGCACCTAGGCTGGAGAGTGGTGACTGCTTTATGGAGCAGATTGAAGGCTTTCGCAGGCAGGTGTTGTTGTAGAGCTCCGTGTAAGAAAATGGGCTTTTCTATGATGCTTATTTTGTAATGAGGATAATAGACTCACATAGGGCCTGATTTACTAAATTGGGAATCGAAACAAGCAATCGTGAGCAACAGAGTTTCAAAATAATGATCGCCTTCACACGACTGGAGGTACCCAGGGGCACGTCTGTTGAACTTGAACTCCAACACCAATGAAATACATACTCTCACCATCCACTTTATTAGGTACACCGTGCTAGTACCGGGCTGGACCCCCTTCTGCCTTCAGAACTGTCCTAATTCTTCATGGCAGTGGCGACTGGTGCTCAAAATTTTTGTGAGGGGGGCGCAAACAAACTGAAAAAAAAAAAACATCAATTGCAGCCACTGTGCCCATCAAATGCAGCCTCTGTGCCCATCAAATGCAGCCTCTGTGCCCATCAAACGCAGCCAATGTGCCCATCAAACGCAGCCACTGTGCCCATCAAACGCAGCCACTGTGCCATCAAACACAGCTACTGTGCCCATCAATTGCCGCCACTGTGCCATCAAATGCAGCCACTGTGCCCATCAAACGCAGCCACTGTGCCCATCAAACGCAGCCACTGTGCCCATCAAACGTAGCCACTGTGCCCATCAAACAAAGCCACTGTGCCCATCAAACGGAGCTACTGTGTCCATCAAACATAGCCACTGTGCCCATCAATCGCAGCCACTGTGCCCATCAATCGCAGCCACTGTGCCCATCAAATGCAGCCACTGTGCCATCAAACGTAGCCAATGTGCCATCAAACGCAGCCACTGTGCCCATCAAACGCAGCCAATGTGCCATCAAATGCAGCCACTGTGCCCATCAAACGCAGCCACTGTGCCCATCTAACGGAGCTACTGTGTCCATCAAACGTAGCCACTGTGCCCATCAAACAAAGCCACTGTGCCCATCAAACCGAGCTACTGTGCCCATCAAACGTAGCCACTGTGCCCATCAAACGCAGCCACTGTACCCATCAAACGCAGCCACTGTGCCCATCAAACGCAGCCACTGTGCCCATCAAATGCAGCCACTGTGCCCATCAAACGCAGCCACTGTGCCCATCAAATGCAGCCACTGTGTCCATCAAACGCAGCCACTGTGCCCATCTAACGGAGCTACTGTGTCCATCAAACGTAGCCACTGTGCCCATCAAACGCAGCCATTGTGCCCATCAAATGCAGCCACTGTGCCATCAAATGCAGCCACTGTGCCCATCAATTGCTGCCAGTGTGCCCACCAATTGCCGCTACTTACTGTGTCCCATCAAATGCTTCCAGTGTGCCCATCAATTGCTGCTACTGTGCCCCATCAAATGCTGCCAGTGTGCATAGCCCGGCACTTACCTGTTTCGCAGCGGGTCAGCGGCGGTGTCCTCTATCAGGTGTCCAATCACAGCGCCTGACGATTCAGCCAATCAGGTGACAGGTAACAGACCCGAGCACCTGATTGGCTGAGAGGTGGTTCAGTGTTAGCAAAGCGAATTTCTTCACTTGCTAACACACAGCTGAGTGAACAGAGAATGCACAGCATTGTGCCCGCTGTTCACCTTTTTGGGCGCCTATTAGAGCCTACGGCTCCAATCAGGTGCTTCCAAAAAACACCCCCGCCGCTGTAATTCAGGTGCCCGGCGCCTGAAAAGGCGACCATAGATAGATTTATGCAAAGCATGAATCTATCTATGGTGATAGGGCGGTGCCAGAAGAGAGGGGGCGGCGCTCCTGCGCCCTTTATGGACGCACCGCCACTGCCTCATGGCATAGATTCAACAGGGTGTTGGAAACATTCCTCAGAGACTTTGGTACATATTGACATTATAGCATCACACAGTTGCTGCAGATTTGTCGGCTGCACATCCATGATGGGAATCTCCCGTTCCACCACATCCCAAAGGTGCTCTATTGGACTGAGATCTGGTGACTGTGGAGGCCATTGGAGTACAGTGACCTCATTGTCCAGTGGTGAGATGATTTGAGCTTTGTGCCATGGTGCATTATCCTGCTGGAAGTAGCCATCAGAAGATGGGCACACTAGTCATAAAGGGATGGACATGGTCAGCAACAATACTCAGGTAGGCCGTGGCATTTAACCACTTCAGCCTTGGAAGATTTGGCTGCTCAATGACCAGGCCATTTTTTGCGATTCGGCACTGCGTCGCTTTAACTGACAATTGCGCGGTCGTTCAACGCTGTTCCCAAACAAAATGGACGCCCTTTTTTTCCCACAAATAGAGCTTTCTTTTGGTGGTATTTGATCGCCTTTGCAGTTTTTATTTTTTTGCGCTATAAACAAAAGAAGAGCGACAATTTTGAAAAAAACACAGTGGGGGTTATTTACTAAAGGCAAATCCATTTTGCACTACAAGTACAAACTACAAGTGCAAAGTGAACGTGAAATTACACTGAAAGTGCACTTGGAAGTGCAGTCGCTGTAAATCTGAGGGGTAGATCTGAAATGAGGGGAAGCTCTGCTGATTTTATTATCCAATCATGTGCAAGCTAAAATGCTGTTTTTTATTTTCCTTGCATGCCCCCCTCAGATCTACAGCAACTGCACTTCCAAGTGCACTTTCAGTGCAATTTCAAGTGCACTTTGCACTTGTAGTTTGCACTTGTAGTGCAAAGTGGATTTGCCTTTAGTTAATAACCCCCTTTATGTTTTACTTTTTTCTGTAATAAATATCCCACATTTCTTTTCAAAAAAACAAATTTTTTTCCTCAGTTTAGGCCGATATGTATTTTTCTACATATTTTTGGTTAAAAAAAAATCACAATAAGCGTATATTGATTGGTTTGCGCAAAAATTAAAGCGTCTACAAAATAGGGGATAGTTTTATGGCATTTTTATTTATTTATTTTTTTTTACTAGTAATGGCGACAATCTGCGATTTTTATCAGGACTGCGATATTGCGGCGGACAAATTGGACACTTTTGACACATTTTTGGCACCATTGACAATTATACAGCGATCAGTGCTATAGGAATGCACTGATTACTGTATAAATGTCACTGGCAGGGAAGGGGTTAACACTAGAGGGTGATCAAGGGGTAAACTGTGTTCCCTACGTGTGTTCTAACTGTAGAGGGGATGGGACTGTCTAGGAGGAGAGAGAGATCGGTGTTTATACATTGTATGAACACACAATCTGTCTCTACTCCCCTTATAAAAACGGGATTTGTGTGTTTACAGACACAGATCCCAGTTCTCACTCTGTCACGAGTGCTTGCGGGTGCCCGGTGGTCATCGTGCTCGCAGGGCACTCGCATCGGCTCCGGGCACACGCTGCACCCCTAGGGGCCAAAAGGAAAAGCGACGTAAGGTAACGTCGATTTGCCCAGCCGAGCCAACCTGCCGAAGTAAAACTGTGGCGGCTGGTCCAGAAGTGGTTAAATGATACTCAATTGGTACCTAATGGGCCCAAAGTGTGCCAAGAAAATATCCCCCACACCATTACACAACCACCACCAGCCTTAACCTTTGATACAAGGCAGGGTGGATCCATGCTTTCATGTTGTTTACACCAAATTCTGACCCTACCATCTGAATGTCGCAGCTGAGATCGAGACTCATCAGCCCAGGCAACGTTTTTTTAATCCTCTATTGTCCAATTTTGGTGAGCCTGTGTTTCCTGTTCTTAGCTGACAGGAGTGGTACCTGGTGTGGTCTTCTGCTGCTGTAGCCCATCTTCTTGACGGTTCAATGTGTTGTGCATTCAGAGATGGTATTCTGCATACCTTGGGTGTAACGAGTGATTATTTGAGTTACTATTGCCTTTCTATTGTCTGGAACCAGTCTGACCATTCTCCTCTGACCTCTGACATCAACAAGGCATTTTCATCCACACAGCTGACACTCAGTGAATGATTTCTCTTTTTCGATCCATTCTCTGCAAATCCTAGAGATGGTTTTGTGTAAAAATCCAAGAAGATCGGCAGTTTTTGAAGTACTCAGACCAGCCCAACTGGCACCAACAACCATGCCAAAGTTGTTCAATGTTCAAAGTCACCTAAATTGTCTTTCTTCCCCATTCTGATGCTTGGTGTCAACTTCAGCAAGTCGTCTTCACCATGTCTAGATGCCTAAATGCATTGAGTTGCTGCCGTGTGATTGACTGATTAGCAATTTGTGTTGCCAAGCAATTGAACAGCTGTACCCAATAAAGTGGCTGGTGAATGTATATGAGATCTATTTTACCTGCCATGGGATTTGTATATCTGTCCATCAGTTTTTTTTTTAGATTTGCACCGCTCTGCCACACAGCACAACCCCATCTGTTGATCTGAATTTACTCTGCTGCAGTTTGGTTATATTTTCAGGTCTTGCCCTTCACCAATGACTGGACAGGAAAAGGAGAAACAGCAGAGTGATGAGCTCCTCTCTCTGTCACTCTGTTCTCTACTCCTATCAGCATGCTCCTTACACTACAGCACAGCTAGCTGATTCCTTGTGCTACTTCTTCCTTTACAGTACCGGTTTGCTGTACAAAGACTGCAAGAGGCTGAAAACAGGTCATTTTCAGGTACCTCCATTCTAAAAAATACATTTACAGATGTTTTAATAAATAAAGAGCTGCACTAAAGAATAAATGCACTTTAAAAGAAAGTTGTACTCATCTTTTTTGCCCCCTTCACCTGACCTAACACTAACCACCCCACCTCCATGCATACTTAGCTCAATCTGGCAGCCACGGTTCTGCTGTTTTTTTTACAGCCCTCACTGTCCTGACTGCACCTGAGCAATACAGCCCCATAGACTTCTATGGGATCACCTCCGATTGTCACTGGCCTCAGCCCCTAGACTTCTATGGGATCACCTCCGATTGTCACTGGCCTCAGCCCCATAGACTTCTATGGGATCACCTCCGATTGTCACTGGCCTCAGCCCCATAGACTTCTATGGGATCACCTCCGATTGTCACTGGACTCAGCCCCATAGACTTCTATGGGGTCACCTCCGATTGTCACTGGCCTCAGCCCCATAGACTTCTATGGGATCACCTCCGATTGTCACTGGCCTCAGCCCCATAGACTTCTATGGGATCACCTCCGATTGTCACTGGCCTCAGCCCCATAGACTTCTATGTGATCACCTCCGATTGTCACTGGCCTCAGCCCCATAGACTTCTATGGGATCACCTCCGATTGTCACTGGCCTCAGCCCCATAGACTTCTATGGGGTCACCTCCGATTGTCACTGGCCTCAGCCCCATAGACTTCTATGGGATCACCTCCGATTGTCACTGGACTCAGCCCCATAGACTTCTATGGGATCACCTCCGATTGTCACTGGCCTCAGCCCCATAGACTTCTATGGGATCACCTCCGATTGTCACTGGCCTCAGCCCCATAGACTTCTATGGGGTCACCTCCGATTGTCACTGGCCTCAGCCCCATAGACTTCTATGGGGTCACCTCCGATTGTCACTGGCCTCAGCCCCATAGACTTCTATGGGATCACCTCCGATTGTCACTGGCCTCAGCCCCATAGACTTCTATGGGGTCACCTCCGATTGTCACTGGCCTCAGCCCCATAGACTTCTATGGGATCACCTCCGATTGTCACTGGACTCAGCCCCATAGACTTCTATGGGGTCACCTCCGATTGTCACTGGCCTCAGCCCCATAGACTTCTATGGGATCACCTCCGATTGTCACTGGCCTCAGCCCCATAGACTTCTATGGGGTCACCTCCGATTGTCACTGGCCTCAGCCCCATAGACTTCTATGGGATCACCTCCGATTGTCACTGGCCTCAGCCCCATAGACTTTTATGGGATCACCTCCGATTGTCACTGGCCTCAGCCCCATAGACTTCTATGGGATCACCTCCGATTGTCACTGGCCTCAGCCCCATAGACTTCTATGGGATCACCTCCGATTGTCACTGGCCTCAGCCCCATAGACTTCTATGGGATCACCTCCGATTGTCACTGGACTCAGCCCCATAGACTTCTATGGGTTCACCTCCGATTGTCACTGGCCTCAGCCCCATAGACTTCTATGGGATCACCTCCGATTGTCACTGGCCTCAGCCCCATAGACTTCTATGGGATCACCTCCGATTGTCACTGGCCTCAGCCCCATAGACTTCTATGGGGTCACCTCCGATTGTCACTGGCCTCAGCCCCATAGACTTCTATGGGATCACCTCCGATTGTCACTGGCCTCAGCCCCATAGACTTCTATGGGGTCACCTCCGATTGTCACTGGCCTCAGCCCCATAGACTTCTATGGGATCACCTCCGATTGTCACTGGCCTCAGCCCCATAGACTTCTATGGGATCACCTCCGATTGTCACTGGCCTCAGCCCCATAGACTTCTATGGGATCACCTCCGATTGTCACTGGCCTCAGCCCCATAGACTTCTATGGGATCACCTCCGATTGTCACTGGCCTCAGCCCCATAGACTTCTATGTGATCACCTCCGATTGTCACTGGCCTCAGCCCCATAGACTTCTATGGGATCACCTCCGATTGTCACTGGCCTCAGCCCCATAGACTTCTATGGGATCACCTCCGATTGTCACTGGCCTCAGCCCCATAGACTTCTATGGGGTCACCTCCGATTGTCACTGGCCTCAGCCCCATAGACTTCTATGGGATCACCTCCGATTGTCACTGGACTCAGCCCCATAGACTTCTATGGGATCACCTCCGATTGTCACTGGCCTCAGCCCCATAGACTTCTATGGGATCACCTCCGATTGTCACTGGCCTCAGCCCCATAGACTTCTATGGGGTCACCTCCGATTGTCACTGGCCTCAGCCCCATAGACTTCTATGGGGTCACCTCCGATTGTCACTGGCCTCAGCCCCATAGACTTCTATGGGATCACCTCCGATTGTCACTGGCCTCAGCCCCATAGACTTCTATAGGGTCACCTCCGATTGTCACTGGCCTCAGCCCCATAGACTTCTATGGGGTCACCTCCGATTGTCACTGGCCTCAGCCCCATAGACTTCTATGGGGTCACCTCCGATTGTCACTGGCCTCAGCCCCATAGACTTCTATGGGATCACCTCCGATTGTCACTGGCCTCAGCCCCACCTCAGCCCCATAGACTTCTATGGGGTCACCTCATCCTCAGCCCCATAGACTTCTATGGGATCACCTCCGATTGTCACTGGCCTCAGCCCCATAGACTTCTATGGGATCACCTCCGATTGTCACTGGCCTCAGCCCCATAGACTTCTATGGGATCACCTCCGATTGTCACTGGCCTCAGCCCCATAGACTTCTATGGGATCACCTCCGATTGTCACTGGCCTCAGCCCCATAGACTTCTATGGGATCACCTCCGATTGTCACTGGCCTCAGCCCCATAGACTTCTATGGGATCACCTCCGATTGTCACTGGCCTCAGCCCCATAGACTTCTATGGGATCACCTCCGATTGTCACTGGCCTCAGCCCCATAGACTTCTATGGGATCACCTCCGATTGTCACTGGCCTCAGCCCCATAGACTTCTATGGGATCACCTCCGATTGTCACTGGCCTCAGCCCCATAGACTTCTATGGGGTCACCTCCGATTGTCACTGGCCTCAGCCCCATAGACTTCTATGGGATCACCTCCGATTGTCACTGGCCTCAGCCCCATAGACTTCTATGGGATCACCTCCGATTGTCACTGGCCTCAGCCCCATAGACTTCTATGGGATCACCTCCGATTGTCACTGGCCTCAGCCCCATAGACTTCTATGGGATCACCTCCGATTGTCACTGGCCTCAGCCCCATAGACTTCTATGGGATCACCTCCGATTGTCACTGGCCTCAGCCCCATAGACTTCTATGGGATCACCTCCGATTGTCACTGGCCTCAGCCCTATAGAAGTCCAGATTTCTGTAGGATCATCTTTCATCATCTCTGGCCTCAGTCCCATTTTTCTGCATGCAATTTACACTTGTTTCATTTGCGGACACGTTTAATTTCACATACAATATAGTGTGTCCTTGTACCAGGAGAATCTGACAGCAGGTAAAGGATCAGTAAGGCCTCTTTCACACGATCAGACCGTTCAGGTCCGCCTGTCAGCGGAGACATGTCCGCTGACATCCGACCTTGTCCGATCCGCTAAAAGCAGACGAATGGCTCTACGTCCAGGTCCGTTGCTGGCGGATCGGGTGAGATCTGATGAAAATGGACATGCTGTCCGTTTTCATCCGATCCCTCCATAGGCGGCAGCGGCGCCTGACAAGCCCCTCCCCGCTCAGTGAGTACAGAGGGACCTGTCATCTGCCAACTCAGCGGGGATCAATGGACTGATCTCCCGCTGAGCTGAGACTTCTATGGGATCACCTCCGATTGTCACTGGACTCAGCCCCATAGACTTCTATGGGATCACCTCCGATTGTCACTGGCCTCAGCCCTATAGACTTCTATGGGATCACCTCCGATTGTCACTGGCCTCAGCCCCATAGACTTCTATGGGATCACCTCCGATTGTCACTGGCCTCAGCCCCATAGACTTCTATGGGATCACCTCCGATTGTCACTGGCCTCAGCCCCATAGACTTCTATGGGATCACCTCCGATTGTCACTGGCCTCAGCCCCATAGACTTCTATGGGATCACCTCCGATTGTCACTGGCCTCAGCCCCATAGACTTCTATGGGATCACCTCCGATTGTCACTGGCCTCAGCCCCATAGACTTCTATGGGATCACCTCCGATTGTCACTGGCCTCAGCCCCATAGACTTCTATGGGATCACCTCCGATTGTCACTGGCCTCAGCCCTATAGAAGTCCAGATTTCTGTAGGATCATCTTTCATCATCTCTGGCCTCAGTCCCATTTTTCTGCATGCAATTTACACTTGTTTCATTTGCGGACACGTTTAATTTCACATACAATATAGTGTGTCCTTGTACCAGGAGAATCTGACAGCAGGTAAAGGATCAGTAAGGCCTCTTTCACACGATCAGACCGTTCAGGTCCGCCTGTCAGCGGAGACATGTCCGCTGACATCCGACCTGGTCCGATCCGCTAAAAGCAGACGAATGGCTCTACGTCCAGGTCCGTTGCTGGCGGATCGGGTGAGATCTGATGAAAATGGACATGCTGTCCGTTTTCATCCGATCCCTCCATAGGCGGCAGCGGCGCCTGACAAGCCCCTCCCCGCTCAGTGAGTAGAGAGGGACCTGTCATCTGCCAACTCAGCGGGGATCAATGGACTGATCTCCCGCTGAGCCGTGGAAACGGAGTCCGCCTCGTGTGAAAGGGGCCTAAAAGTCATATTTACGGTAAGCTGTAAAAACTGTTTTTACCCTTAAAGTGTTACTTAACCCAGGACCCTGCATTCTCTATATCTGGTCTCCCACAGTACACAGAACATGGAAATGCAATTCTTTTAGTAAATATAAACTGCTAAATACCTTTCCTCATCAACAGTTAGAGCAGGCTCCT
The DNA here is from genome assembly GCA_037952925.1 of Lithobates clamitans. Lineage (NCBI taxonomy): Eukaryota > Metazoa > Chordata > Amphibia > Anura > Ranidae > Lithobates > Lithobates clamitans. Next base: position 4,426,669 of record JBBGZY010000049.1, read on the forward strand.
GACTTCTATCAGTGTCTGGTTAAAGCTTGTAGGGGGAGTTTTCATTCTCCTCTGATTGTCCTATGAGGCTGCAGGACTCCTGACCCTCTATCTGGACAGTGCTGATTGGCCCTGTGCTGATCACATGCACCCTCCCAAAGAAAAAAAAAACTCTAGCAATACACACCAAATTGAGCATTTGCAGAGTAACTCCAATGGCTCTGTACTATTAGGAGATGGTTTGGGGACAGTGGAAGAAGAGGAGGATCAGAGAAGACAGAATCAAACAGCCTTTTTACACAATGCAGAGGATTAACCTCTTAGGTTTCACATTGAGTATAACAAGCATGCGTTACTGCATATACAGTACAGACTGATTTTACTGTTGCGAGTTAGTAACACTTTAATAAAAAAAATAACTGTTTTTAACCTAGGCCAGAAAGTTCTGACTTGAGCCTGGCAGAGTGCCAGAAATCTGACACAGTATCAGCACCCTCGGAATGATCAAACTTGCTTTTTTTTTTTTTTTTACTAAAATAGTAGGCAATAATAGGCAATACTTTAATTCTTATTATAAAATGCAATGATTTGCTATCTTGGCCTAGTGAGGAAAAAGTGTAGTTAATAAAACCAGTTGTGGTCTTCCCGAGGGTTTCCCTCCCCTCCCCCACGCCCTCTTTTCTTCTTATCTTTCTTCTCTACCTCACCAACTCTCCAGGTATGGTCAGCAAATTATGCCGCACCATCTAGTTAAAGAGGAACTGCAATCTGCTCACACCATTTGTAATAAAAACACCTTTGCCATTCTGAAGCTTCCCTCCAACCACTTTGCATATTATTTTATATACTGTATATTGTGATTCTGTACTTGCCAAATATGCTGCAGAAATCTCCCTCCACTGAGTCTAGCTGCAGCCATTTTAACTGTGGGCAGCTGAAGCTGCTGCCTGTTCACTTCCTGGATTCACACAGAGGCACACCTCCAGCTCTGCAGCCCGGCAACTCTCATTGGCCCTCTTATGAATCACCCCCCTTTCCTGACAAACTCTCTCTCGAGTGAGAGAGAGAGCTGTGTATGATGTCATAGCCTAGGCTAATTACCAGACAAGAAAAAGGAAGTGGGCTGTATAAGGCAGTGTTTCTCAACTCCAGTCCTCAAGGCACCCCAACAGGTCATGTTTTCAGGATCTCCCTCAGATGGAACGGCTGTGGTAATTACTAAGGCAGTGAAACTGATCAAATCACCTGTGCAAAATAATGGTAAGCCTGAAAACATGACCTGTTGGGGCGCCTTGAGGACTGGAGTTGAGAAACACTGGTATAAGGTATTTACTGGCAGAATTGTTTTATTTATTTTTTATCCATAAATAAAACAAGGGCAGAAGATTTAATAGATGGAAAGTGTAAAAAAAATGACTGAAGGTCCGCTTTAACTTTACGCTCCCTTGGAGCCTACTTCTGCCCCCACCATATGCTATGCCCCCGGATGGGCTCCATACTGGTTATTGAATGAGCTGGCTACTTCAAGAGCTTTAGTTTACCATAGCTTGGTCTTTGGGCCCGCACTCAAAAAAAGCCTTTAAGTCTCCAGTACAGCTCCACACATCATTATTATTCTGCTCTATAGTCCACAAACTCTTGCCGTGCGAACTCTTAAAGTATCTAGTGTTGTCATTTTCTCCAATCTCCAAAGGGGAATTATATGTTGTAATGCTATCTATTCTGTGATGCTAATAATATTCGGGTTGATTTACTAATGCTGCAGATGTGCATGGTAGCTAATCAGCTTCTAACTTTGGCGTGTTCAGTTAAGCTTTGACAAAAAAAAAAGTGGAAGTTGATTGGTTTCTATGCAGAGCTGCACCAGATTTTGCACTCCCCAGTTTTAGTAAATCAACGCCATTGCGTTGTCTACTTGATGAATATTCACTTGTGCAACGGATGGTTTGGTCCGTCGATCTTTATTTACTCGTTATAAGAATATAAGAAAGTGCAGGGAATATAGCATCCGTCCTCTGTAAACGGGGGGAATGGTGAAGTAAACTTGAAAGACCAGACATTGGCAAGTGTCAGGGAATGCTATATTCACCCAGGGAATGTTCATAAAATGTCTAGGTAATGTACTTAAAGGAGAAGTACAGCCAAAGCTCATTCGGCTGTACTTCTCCTGGGGATCACAGGAGTGCAGTTCGTTCTGCGCTCCTGTGACCCATTTTCAGCAGACAGCAGGCTGAAGCCTGCTGTCGGCTGATGTCACAGAGCCGATCCAGGCTGGGGCAGAATCACGAAAATGGAGTTGGGATCCACCTACATGCCTGGACCGCCACCCGGCTCAGCCCCTCAGCGATATTTTTTGCATATTTGTCACACTTAAATGACTCATCAAACAAATTTTATTAATACATAAAGATAACCTGAGTAAATACAAAATGCAGTTTTTAAATGATAGTTTCATTTATTAAGGCAAAAAAGCTGTCCAAACCTGCCTGGCTTTATGTGAAAAAGTAATTGCCCCCTAAGCCTAATAACTGGTTGTGCCAACCTTGGCAGCAACAATTGCAATCAAGTGTTTGCAATAACTGGCAATGAGTCTTTCACATTGCTGTGGAGCAATTTTGTCCCACTCTTCTTTGCAGAATTGCTTTAATTCAGCCACATTGGAGGCTTTTCCAGCATGAACGGCCTGTGTAAGGTCATGATACAGCATCTCAATTGGATTTAAGTCCAGGCTTTGACTAGGCCACTCCAAAACCTAAATTTTGCTTTGTTTGAACCATTTGTAGGTGGACTTGCTGTTGTGTTTCGGATCATTGTCCTGCTGCATAACCCAAGTGCACTTGAGCTTGAGGTCACGAACTGATGGCCGAACATTCTCCTTTAGGATTTTCTGGTAGAGTGCAGAATTCATGGTTCCATCAATTTGGGTAAGTCGTCCAGGTCCTGAAGCTGCAAAGCAGCCCCAGACCATCACGCTACCACCACCATGTCTGACTGTTGGTATGATGTTCTTGTTATGAAATGTTGCATTCATTTTATGCCAGATGTAATGGAACGCACACCTTCCAAAAAGGTAAATTTTTGTCTCATCAGTCCACAGAATATTTGCCTGAAAGTCTTGGGGATAATCAAGATGTTTTTTGGTAAATGTGAGATGAGCCTTTGTGTTCTTTTTGGTCAGCAGTAGCTTTGGCCTTGGAACTCTCCCATGGATGCCATTGTTACCCAGTCTCCTTCTTATTGTTGAATCATGAACAATGATCTTACCTGAGGCAGGTGAGGCCTGCAGTTCTTTAGATGTTATTCTGGGATTTTTTATGACCTCCTGGATGAGTCGTTGTCATGCTCTTGGAGTAACCTTTGTAGGCCGGCCACTCCTGGGAAGGTTCACCACTGTTCCAAGTTATCTCCATTTGTGGATAATGGCTCTCGCCGTGGTTCACTGGAGTTCCAAAGCCTTTGAAATGGCTTTGAAACACGTCCTGGACCGATACATGTTTGTTTCTAATCTGTTCTTGAGTTTTTTTAGATTATGGCATGGTGTGTGGCTTTTTGTGATCTGTTAGCGTGCTTCACTTTTTCAGACAGCTTATATTTATGTGATTTCTTGATTTAACAGGTCTGGCAGTAATTAGGCCTGGGTGTGGAAAGTGAAATTTAACTCAGCTTTCCAAAAAAATTGTGGTTAATCACAGTTCATTCATGAATCAGCATGGGAGGAGGCTATTACTTTTTCACATAGGGCCAGGAAGGTTTCCTTTATAAAATAAAATAATATTTGAAAAACTGCATCTTGGATTTACTCTGGTTATCTTTGTGTAATAATGATCTGAATCATTTAAGTGTGAGAAATATGTAAAAAAAATAAAAATCAGGAAGGGGGCAAATACTTTTTCCCAGCACTGTATATAAAAATGACAGAAATTCAGATACAGGGAGGTAAGTGGAAATTCCACAAATTTCTTCTTTTAGAGGAACTACTCTACACACTTTCCTGGGTGTGTTTTGTGTCCTTTCAGTTGTAGCCCTACACAAAAGAAACAAAACTGGCTTTATCACAGGAGGTTTTCTGTGGCTACCTTGCAGCTGTTGGCCTATTGTGCTCGATGGGTAAATGGCTCAGGAACAAATGACTGAGACAGGGCTGTGTTCAACGGTTTCCATAATTGGCACCCTAGGTTGTAAATACAAATTATGCATCTAACCCCTTCCCTGCTGAATGTCACACTTCTTCTGTGATTTTGGTAACGTCTAGTAATGATAACAGTTTATTGGGCTCCACATGCCTGTAGATTGTAATCTTGTAACAAAGTCACAGGAATACGTTGGCTTATACTACACGTTCGCGTTACAGCAAGAATCAGTGTTCAGTCAGAACCTACTAGGTTTAACATTTAATAATTAGATATCATGTTGTGCTGTTACTAATGTTGGGCATTAAGTCACACATGTTTATAAAGATTATTCTTTCCTCTTTATTTAGGATTTTTAAGCTTTGCAATAAAAGCTATCAAAAAAAGCTTAAAGTGAAGGGAAATATCCCAAATGGGACACAGTTTGAAAAAAAAAATGACGGTGGTTTAAATCCTTCTTGTATTCTATCTAAAAACGAAATACAAATTTTGCCTTTTACTGTAAACTTGTACTATTATTATATGTAGCAAAAAGTGACAAGAAACCTTTAATGAAAATATATAATGGTTTTAATAATTTCAGAGACACTTGACATGAAACAAGTATGTAGAAAAAGAGTTCTGCACTGTTTAGTACAGTAGTACTTGAAATGTAGGGTGTGTCCTAGGAAGTGAACTGAATGGTCATCACTCAACCCACAAAAAGATGTGCCATCTGCTGGAGGAATGGATTTTCTGGAGGGGGATAGCAAAGACTGAAGGGGAGTATTGCAGTGGAAGGCTGTTCTAACATTTTTACAAGTACTGGGTTTAGTTTTTTTACTTTTTTTTTCTAAAGCTGGATCACTGCCTTAACTCTAGAAGTCTACACTATCTGCTTCTTTAGATTGGTAACTCATACAGTATTGGTGTAGATTTTAAAATGACTGCTAACTTGCCCAGGACTGGGAAGCCAATCATATTCATTCCAAGACCCAAGCATGTGATGCTATTGGGATTCTGAATTTGCAGTGTTTCCTGGGGGGATGGGTAGGGCTGCACTCTCTCTGGGTGCTGTCTTGAAATACGGTTAAAAGTAAGTCTAACTAAGGTTTTTTTTTCTGTTCAACTGGATGGACTTACGTCTTTTTTCAACCAGATGTAACTATATATAAGAAGTCTTTAAGAATCCCAAAAAGTTATCAAGGGATCTGCATGTATATCTTGCAAAAGGTGTTGTCAATGTACATGCATCTACAATCAGAGAAGGATGGCCCCAATTTAACTTTTGTGGGAGGTGTACCAAAAAAAATCTTTGCTGTGCAAAGATAATTTTAGAGCAAGACTTCAATTTGGGATTGAACATATAGGGAAAGAACAGGCAAGTGCTGTGGACAATCAAAGTGTGTTAATGGTAACAGTAGACATGTTTGGCACAAACCAAAGAGAGCATTTCAGATGAAGAACCTCATACCATAGTGGTGGAAATGTGGTTTGGGGTTGCTTTGCTACTTCAGGGCTTGAGCAGCTTGCAATCATCTAGTCAACTGTGAATTCTGCATTAAATCAAAATATCTTTAAAGAGAATTTGAGATCATTTGTCCACAAGCTAAAGTTGAACTGAAAAGGGGTCTTTCAACACAATAATGATCCAAAGCACTCTAGCAAATTTACCAAGAAACGGCTCAGAATGAAAAGAGGAGGTCTGGTCTAGCCTAAGCCCTGATTCAAATTTTATTGAAATGTCGTGGAGGGATTTAAAATTGGGCAGTTGATGCAAGGAAACCCACAAACTTCTTGCAACTGAAATAATTTTGCATACAAGATTGATCAAAACGTTGCCATGTCATGGCTGGTGGGCATTTCTGCAAAAAGCCTACAAGAAGTAAATTCTGCTAAAGGGTACAATACCAGATTTTGAAGCCAAGAGTATACTTGCTTTTTCTACTCTACACAATTACGTCTATTGATATTTCTGATAAATAAATGAAAACAGACATTTTCCTTGAGCTTTTATTTGAATATATTAACTTTTAATTTTAGGCACTGTTGAATGAAGTTTAGGTGGTTCCTTTTTCAAATACATTAAAAAGGTAAACAATTTTGCTGGAGTGTACTTACTTTTCACATGATTGTATATGCAGAATACATGTGATTATAGTTTTCTGAAAATGTATTTTCATTTATTTCACATGCGTTTATTTATTTTTCTACACATTTATATGCATGGGAAGTTACCCTACACGTCTGCAGTCTCTAAAAGATAAGATATTAAGCCAAAGTGTAAAGTCATTCTAGGAGTAAAATGTCAGTATTGGGTTCAGTTGACCCATAGACAAAATTGTATAAAGGAATTCTCTGTGTAAATTAAGTAACGCATTGCACAACACTGGCAGACTGGTGAAAGGAGAGGTGAGCAAAGTGGGCCAAGTGATACCCTCATACGTGTAGAGTTACACTGATATGATTTACAGTACTGTTTTATATTAAATATGTTTAAATATTCAAGAGAAGAAGATTAGGGTTTGTGTATACTAGCAACTACTGAACTTGAGTTTAGGAGCTCTTGCCGTTTTTTTGCCAACGCTCCCAAACTCAACTCCATAAAAGCCTAGGGGGTTTATTTACTAAAGGCAACTCCACTTTGCAACCCAAGTGCACTTCCAAGTGCACTTGGAGGTGCAGTCACTGTAGATCTGAGGGGAACATGCAAGGAAAATAAAAAACAGCATTTTTGCTTGTACATGATTGGATGATAAAATCAGCAGAGCTTCCCCTCATTTCAGATCTTCCTCTCAGATTTACAGCAACTGCACTTCCAAGTGTACTTTTAAGTGCACTTTCAGTACTTGTAGTGCAGAGCGGATTTGTCCTTAGTAAATCAACCCCTATGTGTCAATGTACGAAAAGGCTTTTAGCAGAGTTTAGGAGCTGCTGCGGTTAGCTGAGCTTCAACCTGCCTGTCCTGAATGTGGAAATATTGCATTCAGGATAGGAACATTTTGACCGCTAGCCGCAGAAAAACTGCGGCAAAATCATGGTAAATGTAGGCAGGGTGTACATGAAGCCTTACTTTGCTAACCACGTGAAATGCCATAGCAACATGTTTTCTATACAGTACATGCTTTCAGTGTAGTGTTAGTAATCATGTACAAAAATACATACAAATGCAATAAGTGAAATTGTAAGAACCTTTAGAAAGAAGGGCAGCATACCTCCCACTGACATCAATGATGGGGTACTATTCGTCCCACTGACAGCAGCCATGGGGCATTATACATCTCCTCACTTACTACAGGTACTAGGTAATATCTTCATTCCAATGGCCACCAAGCCTGGGTTATTGTTAACTCTCACTGATGCCGGGGCCTTTTGTATTCCCAACGGTCTGGACACCCTAACGTTTTTCGAAAAATGAACTAGCCCTTTTTTAGAAATTCTGGGGACCCCTGGTATTCTTTACCCTGAAAAGCTCATACTTGGGCACTTAAACAATATCATCAATAAAAAAGTTAATGATCAAGTAATTATTCTACCATACCTGTGTTTGTAAATCTGGCAAAGCTTTATTTTTTAGAGGACTTTAGGGTAAAAAGGAAGAATAAGCACTGGACCTATTTAGATTATTTAGAAATTAAATTTTGAAGAAAGAGTGATTTAAATAGCTAGCTTGGACTTTGTTTTTGACTGCTTCCATATTTTTGTATTAAACCTATCCTTCACATCACACAACGCCACTACACCCAAGCCCAGCTGCACGGCACTAGTGCTTAAGCATCTATGCCAGCTCTAATCATCCATCTCTAGCAAGCACCAGCTGCACAATATCAATGCTAAGCATTGCCAACGTTTTATCTTTTCACTACAATGCAGGCACCCTTTTCTGAACATCTAACAGAAATTGGAAGCAAAACACACAAATCCCCGAAAAGGTTGAGGTGAAACCCCTTAATAAAACTCATCAGTGTCAGTGTTACAAATAAGCTTGCTCATATTTTAATAAAAAATACTCTTGTAGTATAATAAGGCTGAAAATGCACATTCCCTGTGCCATCAGCAAGCTCAGTAGTAAAACCCAAGCTACAAAGGCTTCCCCCAGTCTGAATGCTGTTGTACATAGAATTGCATGAGGCTGATACCAGGTCAAAATTTAGGTACTTACACTGCTTGCATTAAAAAAATAGCATTTTTGTTCTCACCATAACATTTTTTTATTGGTGTCCACTGAATAACACAGAAATTCTTGACTGTTGGGTTATACCGTGGCCTACAGTATTAATAAAAACTGGCAGCAAAAAAAATGGCCAGTACAGGATAACCCCATCCGCAGCCTTTGTGCTTTCATGTTTTACAGGAAAGTAGTACCTAAAGCATGAAAATAAACTGAGGGGAGGGATTTGTGTCCCTCCTAGGACTCCAAGAAAAGGATTTTACAGTGAGTACAGGAATCCTATTTTCTTTCCAGTCCATTGAGGGCCACAGGAGTTTTTAGAGCGCCAGGACTTCAGAAGGCAGCCCAACAGAGAGGTGGGAAATAGAGCGACAAGGCTAACAGAGCCAAAAAAAAAAACAACAAAAATTGGGGACTGCCTGCAGCTAACAGAGCCGCCTGAAGGATCTAATGCACAGATGTCAACAGATAAGATGGCAACAAATAAGACCTTGAAGATTTGACTGGGAAAACTTAAAGTGGTTCTAAAGGCAGAAGGTATTTTATCTTAATGCATTCTGTGCAGCAACCCCCCTCAGCCCCCCTAATACCTGAGCCCCATCTCGATCCAGCGATGTTGGATGAGAGCCTTGGCCCCCTGGAGCCTGTTCTATGCATGAAGGTAACAAAAAAACCTCAAGCCTTTAGAACCACTTTTTTATTTTAATTATTAAAATAATTATTTTTTTATTTTTTGGGGGTTTTTTTATATCCTTTTTTACATTTATACAACCAACCAGCATTTAGCAAAAATAAAAAATAAATAAAGTAATAAAAAAAACAAAAAACAAAACAGAACACCAATTCTAATCCACTATACACATGTTATAATAACATATATAAAAACATGCACTCTTAAGCTTTTATCACTTCATTAACCATAACGATAGATATGCTGAGCACTGAAAGAATTCTACATAATATCTCACAGTATCACTTGTCAAGCAGCCTTCAAGCTATCAGTTCTAATTTGTCATGTGCAAGGGGAACTTTCAGCTCCACTGCCGAGTTAACCACATTATTATTATTATACAAAATGTATATACCGCCAACAGTTTGCGCAGCGCTTTACAACATGAGGGCAGACAGTACACTTACAATACAAATCAATACAGGAGGGATCAGAGGGCCCTGCTCATTAGAGCTTACAATCTAGAGAGATTGAGATAAACTAAGAGAAACCCAATACGGGTGGGGAAAGCCTGAAATCTAGATCCACGGTTCCCACAGTTTACTCGGTGTACCCCTATTACGATCGATCTGTTGTTCCATCAGAAGAGTGTCGTTTACCTGGAAACTTCAGAGCTTCATAGAATCCATATCTAATAATGATACTTAGGTGGATCCTGACCGAACCAGAGAAGTCCAGTGTGTCTGTGTCAAATTTAGCAGGGGGGGATGTTAATGACTATCCATTATTCCTCTACTCTCTAAATCACAGAGAAGCTGTGCTGTATGGCACTGACATGGTGATGGAGGCAAAGAGCAATGCCAAGTCTGGTGACTGGCAAGAGTCTGGATATGCATTACTGTCAACCTGTCTACATTTTTGTTAAACCACAAACAAAGGCCTGAACTGTATTTAGGAACTTTGTGAGATGTGCATTTGAATTCACTGCTGTTAAGTAACAATCTGCTGGATCTTATTTGTGTGCAGTCCTTCCTGCATTAGCTGCATCATTAATAGATAGAGAGAAGCACAAGGTAGGCATGTTAAAAAAAAAAAAAAAACAATTCCTCCAATATAGCCTGAGAAACAAAGGAGAGGGCTCCCCAAGAGACCAACTTACAAAGTATATAAAGTCTAAGACGGGCCATAGATGGAGCAAATTTCTTTCCTGCAACCACCAGACAGTGTTGACAGGGGGATCCCTCACATTGAGCCATTGTGCTCTCCCAGTGGGTGAGGCAGGGAAAGCCCTGTATGAACTGGAACACAGACAGGTAGTCACTGCTAACTGCTGGACTATTTCAGAGAGAACACCAGTACAGATGATTGACTTGGAACCTACACTGCTTGAATGACTGGAGAGACTTCCAGATATTTCTGTCCGTGACATGAATCTATCAGCCCTTGTTGGCTGACTAGAGAGACTTTCAGGATTTAAAGTGTTTGTTACTCTAAAAAAAAAGGATCCTGTCCCTTTAAAGCATGTTATACAGCACAGTGCTTGTGCTGTGTAAATTGGACCTCTGTAACACCTGAAATACCTGGCTGATCTTGCCTGGCTATGCCCTCCCCTCTGTAAATCGACCACGGTATATCATGGCTGCTGAGCCCTGACACCATGGTGAGTTTACATGATTTCGTCATCCGCTTTCTCCTCTGTCCTCCTCTCCCCCCTCCCTTCCTGCCTGTCATCTAGTGACAGTGCCCCCACCCCTCCTGCTGCTGGAATAACATCTACATCTTTATACTATCAGCGCTATCTCCTAATCCGGTTTCCCCCTGTGTGTGTGATTTACAAAATAAAGGCAGTATATAACCCTCATTTCAGAGCGCCGCTTGGCGCTCACGTAACCGGCCAGCTGTCTCCTCCTCTCCTCTTGACTGACGTCAGCGGAGGAATCTCAGCCCAGCCTGCTGCAGCTATCAGATGGGGAGAGGCGAAAGCCGACCAGTTACGTGAGTGCCGAGCCGCGCTCTGAAATTAGGTATATACTGCATTTTTTTTATAAATCACACACACAGGGGGACACAGGATTAGGAGACAGCGCTGATAGTATAAAGATGTTAGCTTAACAACCACTTTAACAAATCTGGAATTAATCTACCAGTGCTCATTGGCTGACTGGAAAGACCTCAGGAACTTCGAGGCTGTCACAGCGGAGAACAACATTATAAACCTGCACCTGTTGGCTGACTGAACTGAGGCTTTCAGGGTTTTACATATTTAACATGAATCTACCAACGCTTGTTGGCTGACTGAAGATACCAGGAATTTCAGTTACATAGTTAGTTAGTTGGGTTGAAAAAAGGCACAAGTCCATCTAGTTCAACCAATGAAAGGGGGGGAATCATACAATCCCATATACACAATCCTTTACCCACAGTTAATCCAGAGGAAGGCAAAAAAAACAGCAAAGAATGATCCAATTTGCTCCAGCAGGGGGAAAAAATTCCTTCCTGAACCCCGAGAAGCAATCGGATATTATGTGGATCATCTATACCTATAAATGTTAGTATCCAGTTATATTATATACCTATAGGAAAGAATCCAGGCCTTTTTAAAAACAATCTACTGAGGTTGCCAGAACCAGCTCTTGAGGGAGTCCTTTCCACATTTTCACAGCTCTTACTGTGAAGAAACCTTTCCGTATTTGGAGAATAAATCTCTTTTCCTCCAGACGTAAAGAGTGCCCCCTTGTCTTCTGTGATGACCTTAAAGTGAATAACTTAACACCAAGTTCACTATATGGAGCACTTATGTATTTGTACATGTTGATGATATCTCTTCTTAATCTCCTCTTCTCAAGAGAGAATAAATTCAGTTCCTCCAATCTATCTGCATAGCTGAGCTCCTCCATGCCATTGATCAATTTGGTTGCTCTTCTCTGCACCAGATGAGGTCTTACTAATGATTTGTACAGGGGCAAAATGATATCGCTCTCTCTGGCGTCTATAACTGTCTTAATACAACAAAGGACTTTGCTCGCTTTTTAAACCACAGTTTGGCATTGCATGCCATTAATAAGCTTATGATCTACCAGAACACCTAGATCCTTCTCCACTATTGATTCCCCCACATGGCATGGATCTACCAGCCCTCGTTGGCTGTCTAGAGAGATTTACAGGATTTAACATATGCACTACGAATCTACCAGCATCTGTTGATAGTACAAAAATCTTCCAAATGAGCAAAGAACAGCAGAGCTGAAGAAATCACATTCACTCTCCTTAGGACACTAACAAAAAAACTGAGGTGTGATGGTTGTGGGTGGTGTTTTCCTGTGTTTGCCAACAGTTTTTCTGTTGCCACTGTCTCTTTCTCCTGTAGGCATCAGTATAACCTGACAATCTAAGAATTCTTGTGCCCCTCAATGCTTCAAAAGGCAAGAAAGAAAATACATATTTTTATGATCTATTAACCAATACAGAGCCTCAATAATTTGTGTATTCTACATCTGCCTGGGGTTCATTTTTTGGACTAGCAGATAGTCATACCTTTCTCCAAGGCTGTTTCCTCCTTTTCCTTTAGAATATCTTCAGGATGCGGCTTGCAGAGACCATGGAAAGGTCCCAGGTCAAAGGAATCCTGCAGCAACTGGACGTTGACCTCATAACTCACACTCATAAAACCCACAGCAGTGCCATGATCCTAGGAAAAGAACCAATTAGACAAATGCTGTTAAGTCTACCTACAAAAACATATCAAGGGGAATTCATGCATCCGCATGACAAATGTCCAGACAATAGATCCATGTACCTGTTGGACACTTCATTCTCAGTGCAGCTGAGCTTCCTGCCCACCACTGCTTCTGTCACACAGACAAGTCTGTTGTTCGAGATCACGGGGCCCTATACAGCCTACCCGACTGATGCCCCCCCGGAAAACAGCAAATTATATTTTTGCTGAAATGGCACAGCCGCGATGCTATGCAAAGCACGTGGTTGCAGTGCTTTAGTGTGGAGTTAAAGCAGGCGGTGGGGAGGCCATATGCCTCCTCACTACCTGTCAAATGCTCTCTTAACAGTGATCCAAATGCTGACTGCTCTTCAGAGAGCAGAGTATTTATTTTTTTTATTTCAATTTTTTACCATTTTTTTTTTAGCATTTCATTATTTGCCCCTGATGTCTCACATTTAAGACGGGAAATGGGACCGAGGACAGAGATTCCTCAGTATGTTTCTCTGCAGCCTCAGCTGCAGATGAATGAATTGGAAGTGCTCTGAGGCTTCCTGTTTATTCACAAACTGAAGCATTGTAAACCCAGTTTATTATGCTTCAGTGATGAATGGACACAGGAGCAATCAGTACCAGTATGACATATTTACCAGCCCCCAGCTCTCCATTCTCAACCCGATTCTCCTGTGTGCCTCCTGTGGGAGATTTGACAGGGGGTGAAAGGGGGCACAGATTCAAGAACCGATCCCCCTGCAGCGCAGCCGGAGGGAGGAAGCTGGCAGTCCTGCAGGGGGATCCACATGGCATTAGTCACTAAGGCAGCACAGCCACTCCTGGTTGGCAGGTGCCTGGGCCCCACTTTTGAACAGGGCCAGCTGTACTGTATTATCAGCGGCTCTGCACACAGACAGCGCAGCAGCTGAGGAGTTTCTAGCTGGGTAAGGGGAGCCTGATTGGGATTCAGAACCACTAGTTCCACATCAGGTCTGCTCTCCTTGCAATTGGCAGCAGGTGGAGCCATGGCCAACAGACAGCCTGCTATTAGCTATAGAATCCACCCAAGCTCTTTCTCTGCTTCATACCCCCTCACATGTGTTTTCTCCCCCCTGACCCAGTAGCTCTGAGCTCAGTGTTTGAGAGCTCACTCCTGCAAAGGAACAGTAACAGCTGTGAGTCTCTTAGCAATGTCCTAGCAACAAGGCAGGACAGGATGGTACAATTTCTGGGAGTTTTTTGGCCAGGTTTCTGGAGGTACCTAAATGGTCTACACTTATAAAAAGGACATTGTTTAACTTTGGTCAAAGCTACACAGCAGTATGTTTTTATCTACAAAGACCCCTTACCTGCATAGGCAGTTTTTGTTTTTTTTAACAGAAAAGTTTATATTTATCAGATACAAATACAAAAGAAAATAGCAAGGCACACATTTTACCATATTACATAAAACAAACAGCAATATACATAAAGGCTCTTTAACAGTGCATACCATACATCCGCAAAGGGATCAGACCATTATGTCTGATGAGGCAGAACTTTAGCGAACAAGAATAGGAGTAATGGATAAGTGGGGCAGTACTAAGAAGACGGGGGGGAAGGGAAAAGGGAGGGGAAGAGGGGCAAATAGTATGTGGTGGGTGAGAACAATGGGGTGGGGGTAAAGAGGGGGGGTAAAAATTCCTGGATTCAGAGGACACAACCAGACCATGTGCATAAAGGTCCCCATGTCACTCAAGCATTTAGGGCAGCAGTCAAATTGTGTAGGGTAGATCCTAGAGAGTCTCTGAGGGGTATAATATGCTCTATGAAGAAACTTGAGTTGGATATATCTATCCTTAGCAGATATCACCAATGGGATGTACTGTTGAACTCCTTCATCTCAATCTTTGAGGGTAGGTATATCTCTCTGCCAGATGGTAACTAACTGTGTATTTTTACCAGTGCCACTGGCTGAGATTCTGAGGTAAAGGGACGACAAGATCCTATCAGCATTGCTAGAAATCTGGAAGATGGGAAGTGATATTTGCGACATTTGGGAAATGTGATAGGACTGCATGTCATAGCTGCAGATAGCTGAAAAACATCCATGAGGGTAGATGAAACGTGGCTTTTAGTATGTTATATGACAACAAATGGCCTCCTGGCATTATATGTTGTATTTTAATTATGCCAAATCTAGCCCATACATTGGGATCAGGCGAAAGTGTGGTAATCGAGGATTACCCCAAAGTGGGGCATGGGGGGAAAATACATGTGGGTTGCATACCAGCTTTGTCATCTGACCCCACACTTTGACTGTAGTACACATTGAGGTGGTCATGCTAGCATGTGCTTTTGGGCCTCTAAATACTAAATTGCTTAGGCCTGAGTATAAGCCTAGCATGGCTGCCTTCAGATTGACTGTTGGATTCATTTTTACCTGCTCAAACCACCAGCTAACTGTTACTAAGACTGCCGCCCAATAGTATTGACGAAAACAGGGCAGAGCCAAACCCCCCCAGTGACAGCAGCATCTGCAGGGTAGATTTAGTTATTCTAGGGGTAGATCCAGCCCAGAAGAATTTGCTGACAATCTAGTTTAGCAAATAGAGAGTTAGGGATAGGGACTGGGGTATTACGAAACACATATAAGAACTTAGGGAGAAAAGTCATTTTTATAAGGTTTATTCTGCCCACCGAGGGAGAGTGGTAATGACTTCCATGCCTGACATTTAAGAGTCAGTTGGTGCAACACTGGATACACATTATCATCCAGATAGGAGGAGAGAGTATTCTGAATTTTAATCCCCAAATAGCGCAATTTAGATACCAAAGATGGGGGGACTGGACCGGGGGAGGGTGGGGGGGAGCGACTGCGATAGGGAAAACAACATGGATTTGCTCCAATTGATCCTGATGCCTGAGAAAGCCCCAAAGCAGTCTATAATGTCTAAAGCCGCATCGAGGGAGCCTGAGGCATCAGGTAGATATAGTAGGGCATCGTCCGCATATAGGGGGATTTTTTCCCTCAGTGGGCCTACTTGAATACAAGGGACCCGTGGGGAAGGCATAGGCAGTTTTTAGTAAAGGTGAATTATGTCTTTTAGAACTACCTCTATGCCACATATGTTAGTAAAGCTACCCAAAGTAGCAGCAGAGATTTTGAATCTGGCACAAGTCATTTTAAAGGGCCAGACCTTAATGCAGCAGAGTATTTCTACAGCACAACAGCTTTTAGAATAGACATACTTAGGCTTACTTAATAGGCTTGTAGTATCTATACAATGAAAAGCCAAAATAACTGTACTGATTACAAACGCTTTCAGTCTAATAATATATATTAAAGTGGAGGGTAGCTGTAATTGTAGAATAATTACTGTTTCTTTTTTAAATGTAAAGGGTAATTTCACCCAAAATATAATCTAGTCTTTGGTAGACGCTGTAAACTAACACCACCTAGGGGTTTCTTGTAGTCCTTAAAGAACTCCTGAGATATCTGCATTTGAGTTAGACAGGCCTTCACGGCTGCTATGATTATGTGTATCACTTTTTACCTAAGGATTTGTAAAAGGATTCCCTTTTACTTTATACTATGAAGTGAGAACACTCCAAGATGGACAGAAACAGTTGAAACACTAAAGGAGGGCTGGAAAAGAGACAGAAACTATGGCATGGAAATATAAAAGTAGCCAGCAGGCAACTCAGCAGAACACACTATCTATAAATACAATATCAGATGATCTGAGTGGACAGGCCTTTTAAGTGTAACTCCAGAAACCCCCCCAAACAACCTTTTCTCCATATGGTCAGTGTACCCAATCTTTGTATTTCAGTCAACAGTAGATCTTGGCTGAATCACAAGTTACTTTGCATACCTTTTGTAGACAGGTAGATGTTCCTATGGGAATTCTTCCCTTCCAATTCATTGTTTTCATAAAACATTAAGAATTAAAAATTCAGCAGCAAGAGCAAAACCAAACATAATGGCTGCTGCATGTGGGTAGAGCTGGAAATGTGTGCGCAGAAACCTTTGTACAGTACTGGAGACTCTCGGAGATAAAATATATCAGTTTTAAAGTGGTTGTAAACCCTTACATATACCCAGTGAAATGACTGGCCTTCAAAACTGTATGGCGTCGCAAAGGTGAGGAGTACAAAGAAAAATGCATGGTGCCTACAGTGAAACATGGTGGTGGCAGTGTCCTTCTGTGGGGCTGGATGAGTGCTACTGGTGTTGGGGAGCTGCATTTCATTGATGGCATCATGAATTCACAGATGTACTGCTCTATATTAAAAGAGAAAATGCTGCCATCATTCTCTGCCCTTGGTCGTCGTGCACTTTTTTAACATCACAGTGATCCAAAACACACATCTAAAGCCACTGTTGCATTTCTGAAGAAGAACAGGGTGAAAGTGATTCAGTGGCCAAGTATGTCTCCTGATCTGATTCCTATCGAACACCTATGGGGAATTCTGAAGAGACAAGTTGAGCATCACTCTCCATCCAGCACCCAGACTGTAAAAGAGGTCGCTCTTGGAAAATGGAAAAAGATAGATGTTGCAATATGTCGCCAACTTGTTCATTCCATGCCTATAAGACTTGGCGTTGTCCTTACAAATCATGGAGGTCATACAAAATACAAAAAAGTAAAGAGGTTATGGTGAGGTAGGCCAAAGGGACCAAGTATGCCTTTATTAAACCTGTGTGAAGCGCATCAGACCTTCCTAAAATAGAAGTTATCTGCATGTCTCACATCCATCACAAATTCCAGTCCGTGAACTGAAATGTTGATGGCCAAAAAGTCTGAATAACTTGCATAACTTTACCCACTATCCTAAAATGAGGAATAAACCACTTATTTTAGGGATTCATAATGGAACTGAGATATGTAGATGTCTTCTGTTTTAAGGAGGCTGTTTCGTGCTCGTTTATTGAAGAGCTTTTTGCTTCCTTTTGGCCTACCTCAACATAACCTGTCTGGTTATACTTTCCCATTGGATATGGTGCAAGTTCATAGACTAGGCATTCTGTTAAAGCTCATTCCCATTTTATAGTAAACAAACAAGCACATACAGTATATATAGCCTGTTAATGTACCCTATCAGTTCAACATTTGTGATATCATCAGCATAAGGCACATGCTGCAGTGATGTCATTATTTCCTAGGAATTTGACTGGCTGAAAACTGGGCTACTCTACTGAAAAGGAACATGTTAGAATGGACCACAAATCTGATAACAAAGGCCATCAGAACAAATGTGTCAAATCACTTCCCACATTCATACTATTACATATGTTTATAACCCAAACAAGTAACAATCTGGTTGTAATAGAAACAACTCAAATGTGGAATCCAACCCAAGAATGTTGACTTTATGTCCGTCTCTCAAATAAACTGACTGGCGGTTTGTGCCTAATGTGAACAAAGGCTGGGGTGTAGCAGTTCTTTGGCTATTGTGTAATTCGAGGCCAACACTCAGCAAAGGCTTATTAACCAATCCATCTACCATATGTGAAAATAGGACTTGCCAGCTTTATACTCGGCAGGAAAAACTGGCATCAGCTTTGGCTCACTTGGGCTAATCTATCCAATTTACAACTGTGGAGGCAAGAATCTACGGTCATTGCCTAAAATGTCTTTTTCTGCCCATTCCAGATCTGGAAGCTTGTGACATGAATCTATTATTTACTGTGTTGCTGTTTGCAATTAGCTAGTAAGCAAATGGCTAATTTTCTGTTATAATCAGCTCCAAAACAAAATGCAAAACATATATGGCTAAGAGGTCACTAGTAGGAATGTATTTGGTAAAAAAAAAAACCAAAGAGCAAAAACTGCAAAAGCAGCAGTACTGCACATAAATCTTGTAAGTGCTCATCACGTATTTTAGATAATAGAAGTTAAATGCATATACAGTAGATGTATAAGCACAGTTACAGTATCAATAAGGGCTTGTTACCACTTGGCACTCTGCCCTGAACCTTTTAGGATGAATTGCTCCAGGGTGCCTTCCGCTACAGAGGTCAATGATGGCTTGTTTTAAAGCCCATTTACTGCTTGTTACACACATGTAAATACTTGAATGTCCATAGCCTGGCAACAGGTTTACTTAAAGTAAACCTGCCTGTAAGCAGGGTTCAAGTGCCATGTCCAAAACTCTTTCCCCGCAGTTACCGGGTCCAGACAGTGGACTGTACTTCTTACCAACAAGTGCAATAAGGTGGTGTCAGTGTCTCTTCCTTTTTTGGCCTTGCTGCACAAGAAGCTATGTAACTTCCTCTTTGTGCTGGAATGATGGAGTGGTCAGTTGGCCACTGCTGTGTCGTTACTGCATTTCAACCTCAGGTCGTGCTGGGGCTGCCACTAGAGGGAACTGGTTTGTAAGAGCTCCAACGACACCTTGGGGAATCTTGTGCCTTGCATGGGTCCTGGATCCCAGTGACACTGCAGTAGCCATCTTAGGCAGAGATGCACCATAAATAGTGCAACATGCGCCATAAGGGGGCTCGGTATTATTTATTTATTTATTTCAGGTACTTATATAGCGCCGTCAATTTACGCAGCGCTTTACATATACATTGTACATTCACATCAGTCCCTACCCTCAAGGAGCTTACAATCTAAGGTCCCTAACTCACATTCATATACTAGGGACAATTTAGACAGGATCCAATTAACCTACCAGCATGTCTTTGGAGTGTGGGAGGAAACCGGAGCACCCGGAGGAAACCCACGCAGGCACAGGGAGAACATGCAAACTCCAAGCAGGTAGTGTCGTGGTTGGGATTCGAAACAGCAACCCTTCTTACTGCTAGGCGAGAGTGCTACCACTGCACCACTGTGCCGCCCATGGGAGTATAGTAAAGGAAAGTACCTTTTACTAAGTAAAAAGAGACAGATCTTTGGGGCTGAGCTCCTGTCACCAAGTCTGCTATGAGGCTGTTAAAGTGTATGCAATTTAACAAGTTTGAAAAAAGGTGAATGCAACCACCACATTAAAGGAATGGTAAGCAGCAATTTATACATTTTTTGTTTTTGGGTTTAGATACCTTTATAAGCACAAACTCCTGTTAAGCAATGTACTGTACTGGCAAAATTAGATGCTTGTAATGAGCACACAACCAAGACAACACCACTGCATGAAAACTGCCAAACCTAGATGCTGCTCCCAGTGTTGAAGGTTGCCTGTTTCAGATGAAGCTGTGTGGGGGACTGTCCAAATGAATGCAACTGTAATACCGCATACACACAGTCGGATTTTCCGACGGAAAATGTTTGATGTAAGCTTGTTGTTGGAAAGTCCAACCGTGTGTATGCTCCATCGAACATTTGCTGTCGGAATTTCCACACACAAATGTTTGAGAGCAGGTTCTCAAATTTTCCGACAAGTCTGATCGTGTGTACACAAGTCCATCGCACAAAAGTTCACGCATGCTCTGAATCAAGCAGAAGGAGCCGCGCTGGTTATTGAACGTCCTTTTTCTCCGCTCATCGTACATGTTGTACATCACCGCGTTCTCACGTTCGGAATTTTGGGCCAACATTTGCGTGACCGTGTGTATGCAAGAGAAGTTTGAGCCAACATCCTTCGGAAAAAAATCCACGGTTTTGTTGTCAGAAAATCCGATTGTGTGTACAGGGCATAAGATGCATTCATTTGGCGTTTTGCCATGCTGGGAATCTGAGCAACGGGAATAAGCTGGGATTGACAGCTGCATGCAGATAGCAGCAACCGGTGGGGCCGTACACTAGGCTGTAGGTGGACGCAGCTATTCATGCCTGTTCGCACATTCAGTGATCACTTGAGGTTATCGTGGCTGGACGCACTTTGTCATTAGGAATAGATTTGTGCCGCGTGGATTACAACCTTCTGTCCCTCTCTCTCAGGTGTGCTCCTTTGTTATCATCCTGTCTCCAATGGAGACTACAACACAATACACAGCCATGATCCACTGCATTGCCGAATTGCATGCATTTAGACATGAACTGGTTGTAAAGATGCTGATAGGAGATCAACTGCAATGAGATGCAACATACAGTATCTCACAAAAGTGAGTACACCCCTCACATTTTAGTAAATATTTTATTATATCTTTTCATGTGACAACACTGAAGAAATGACACTTTGCTACAATGTAAAGTAGTGAGTGTACAGCTTGTATAACAGTGTGAATTTGCTGTCCCCTTAAAATAACTCAACACACAGCCATTAATGTCTAAACCGCTGGCAACAAAAGTGAGTACACCCCTAAGTGAAAATGTCCAAATTGGGCCCAAAGTGTCAATATTTTGTGTGGCCACCATTATTTTCCAGCACTGCCCTAACCCTTTTGGGCATGGAGTTCACCTGAGCTTCACAGGTTTCCACTGGAGTCCTCTTCCACTCCTCCATGACAACATCATGGAGCTGGTGGATGTGAACGAGTCACATGACACCGGGGAGGGAAACTGGCTAATTGGGCCCAATTTGGACATTTTCACTTAGGGGTGTACTCACTTTTGTTGCCAGCAGTTTAGACATTAATGGCTGTGTGTTGAGTTATTTTGAGGAAATAGCAAATTTACACTGTTTTACAAGCTGTACACTCACTACTTTACATTATAGCAAAGTGTCATTTCTTCGGTGTTGTCACATGAAAAGGTATAATAAAATATTTACAAAAATGTAAGATGTGTACTCACTTTTGTGAGATACTGTATTTCTTCCTCTCACAGGGTAGCTAGAATAGGATTTAGAAGGGTATGGGAGCAGGTTTAAGCATAGTTAGCAATAAGCCTGAAATTCCACTTTAAGGTTCATATCTACTTTAAAGGGATCGTAAACCCTCTTTTTTTTTTTTATAAAAAAAGCAAACATGCCTATACTTACCTGCTCCGTGTAATCATTTTGCCCAGAGCAGCCCCGGTCCTTTTCTCCTGGGGTCCCCCGCTGGCACCTTAGGCCCCTCCTCTTCATCCACTTCAAGCCACTTTCCATAGGGGCACCCGTGCGGGCTCGCTCCTGAGTCCTGCTGCTGCGTCCATTCACACAGACAGCAGGACTTCACCTAGCCCCCTGCTCCCATGTCACTGGATTTGATTGACAGCAGTGGAAATCAATGGCTCCAGCTGCTATCAATCTGTCCAATAAGGAGGGAGACAGCAGCTGGAGCCGCAGCGCCCGTGCACATCGCTGTATCAGATTGGGTTCAGGTAAGAAAAAAACTACATCTCAAAAAAACTACATCTAAAAATGTTCATGAAAACTACAGATATAAACAGGTGAAGCATTGCTATAGAGTGAGATGTCCATTCTGCTGCAAACAAAGAAAGGTAGAAGTAATAATATTGCCACCTACAAATGACTGAATTTCCTGCAAGAAATTATGTCCAGTCACTAGACTGTGGACACTAAAAACGTAAGTGATGCCAGGTTCAAATATGGTGTAGCCATGTCAGCATACCTAGCATGGCCAAACCCCTTTAAAGTATAACTAAAGGCAAAACTTTTTTATAGTTTTCTATAGAGAGGAGAGGAATTAGAACACCTCTCAGGTTTTTATTCGTATATAACAAAAATGGAAATGGAAGTGCCACACCACTGCTAAGAGGTCAAGATGCAACTTTATTCCAATAAAAGTCAGGGGGACAATCCAAAGAGTATCCAACGTTTTTCAGGGGTCCTAAAATGTCTTGCTCATCAGGGCTTGATTGAACATGGACAGGTTGATTTACTAAAACTGGAGAGTGCAAAATCTGGTGCAGCTGTGTATGATAGCCAATCAGCTTTTAACTTCAGCTTGTTCAATTAGGTTTTGACAATAAAACCTGGAAGCTGATTGTTTTTTTTTTTGCAGAGCTGCACCAGTTTTTTCACTCTCCAGTTTTAGTAAATCAACCCCAATGTGAATGGACTAGAAGTGAGCTGGACCTTTAATGTTATTTTTTTCAGTGTGATTACAAACACAGGCCTTTTCAGGAGCTGGTTTGGAAGCTTTTTATTGCTGTCTGTGCCCTTGTTAGGCCTGGTTCACACCTATGCAGGTTGCATTTTGCATTTTCCAGGTGCATTTTGCATTTTTTCAATACACATTTTTGATCCATTGAAGTCTATGGAACCAAAAACCAGAAGAAGGTCCCTGGCCCTTTCCATAAAATGCACAGATGTGAACGTAACCCATAGGAAACCATGTTAAATGGACTGTAGTGTGTTTCTGCAAAACTGAAAATGCACTAAAAAAATGCATAGTTGTGAACCAGCCCCTAGGGAGATTCACTCTCTTTACTTGTCATATTTACCATTAACATCCGAAGTGAAAGTGAATGAAAATCCCAAATTTTGGGTAATAGAGAAGAAATCTTCCAATGGGGAAACTGGTGAAAACCAGGGATTTCCTCACTTTGGAGGGATTTCCACTCACTTTCTGTTTTGGCTATGGAACAAGAAGTGAAGGGAATTCTCCCCAGTGGGGGCACAGATGAGTTTAAAAAAAACTGACAGGGGTTAAAACCCTCCCATACTCTATTCAAAATGAAAAAAAAAAGTTTCACTTTATTATAGCAGATCTTCAAGAAAGATACAGTAGTTTTTGGGCACATTCCCCTATTTAAAATGAAAAATGTGCAAGAAGAAGCAGACAGATATATAAATTACAACAAACAACAACAGATAATCAAGCTGACCTCACAGACGACGGCATGGTTCTGTTCATCTTGAGCTTTGATTAATTCTGCAAGGAAATATTCTCCATAGGTGGCTTTTAGGGTATCATTGTGATGCATAAAAATTGGCATCATGTCATCATAATCTTCCTCCCTGAAAAAACAAATAAACTTGGTAAATATTTAAGTTGCTTTTTCACACGACAGCATAGCATTAAATCTAGGTAACCCCAACCAACTCAACATTGGTTGATTTTCCATTGTACCTATTTGTATACAGTATATATACAGCCGGTAAAATAAGTATTGAACACGTCACCATTTTTCTAGGTAAATATATTTCTAAAGGTGCTATTGACATGAAATTTTTACCACATGTCGGTAACAACCCATGCAATCCATACATACAAAGAAACCAAAACAAATAAGTTCAAAAATGAAGTTATATGTAATAAAATGGAATGACACAGGGAAAAAGTAAAAAAGTTTCCTTGGCTTTGTGTTTGGGATTCATCTTCATCATCCTGGTAGATGACAGCAGATTTTTAACAAGAATGTCTTGGTACATTTTTCCTTTTATCCTTCCTTCAATGACGTGAAGTTTGCCAGTACTGTATGCTGAAAAACAGCCACACACCATGATGTTCCCACTTTCAAACTTCACTGTTGGTATTGGGGTGTGTTTGGGGTGATGTGCAGTGCCATTTGACCTCCAAACATGATGTGTATTATGGCATCCAAAGAGTTCAATTTTGGTCTCATCTGACCAGACTATATTCTCCTAGTATTTCACAGGCTTGTCTAAATGTTGTGCAGAAAACTTTAACCAAGATATAACATGCTTTTTCTTCAGCATTGGTGTCTTGAATGATGATCGTGCATACAGGCCATGGCGGTTGAGTCCATTACTTATCGTTTTCTTTGAAACAATTGTACCTGCTAATTCCAGGTCTTTATGAAGCTCTCCACAAGTGGTCCTTGGCCCTTGAACGACTCTTCTGATAATTCTTTTCACTCCTCTGTCAGAAATCTTACGAGGAGCACCTGGTTGTGGCCAGTTTATCCTGAAATTATGTTCTTTCCACTTCCAGGTTATGGCCGCAACAGTGCTCACTAGAACATTCAGAAGTTTAGAAATCCTTCTGCAACCAATGCCATCAGTATGTTTTGCAACAATAAGGCTGCAAAGGTCTTGAGAGGTCTTTTACCCATCATGAGATGTTTCTTGTGTGACACCTTGGTAATGAGACACTTTTTTATAGGCCATCAGTTGAGACTGAATCAGCTTATATTAATTTGCACTGACAACGAGCAGGATTGCTTTCTAATTACTGATAGATTTCAGCTGGTGTCTTGGCTTTCCATGCTTCTTTGCACCTTCCTTTCTTCATGTGTTCAATAATTCTTGTCCTGTGTCATTCTATTTTATTACACATAACTTAATTTCTGAACATATTTGTTTTGGTTTCTTTGTGTGTATTGATTGCATGGATTGTTACTGTCATGTGGTGAAAATTTCATGTGAATAGCACCCTTAGAAATATATTTACCTAGAAAAATGGTGACTTGTTCAATACTTGTTTTACCCGCTGTATACAGTATCTCACAAAAGTGAGTACACCCCTCACATTTTTGTAAATATTTTATTATATCTTTTCATGTGACAACACTGAAGAAATGACACTTTGCTACAATGTAAAGTAGTGAGTGTACAGCTTGTATAACAGTGTAAATTTGCTGTCCCCTCAAAATAACACAACACACAGCCATTAGTGTCTAAAGCACTGGCAACAAAAGTGAATATACCCCTAAGTGAAAATGTCCAAATTGGGGCCAATTAACCATTTTCCCTCCCCCGTGTCATGTGACTCATTAGTGTTACAAGGTCTCAGGTGTGAATGGGGAGCAGGTGTATTAAATTTGGTGTTATCGCTCTCACTCTCTCATGCTGGTCACTGGAAGTTCAACATGACACCTCATAGCAAAGAACTCTCTGAGGATCTGAAAAAAAGAATTGTTGCTCTACATAAAGATGGCCTAGGCTATAAGAAGATTGCCAAGACCCTGGAACTGAGCTGCAGCACGGAGGCCAAGACCATACAGCAGTTTAACAGGACAGGTTCCACTCAGAACAGGCCTCACCATGGTCGACCAAAGAAGTTAAGTGCACATGCTCAGCGTCATATCCAGAGGTTGTCAATGAGTACACCCCTCACATTTTTGTAAATATTTTATTATATCTTTTTATGTGACAACAATGAAGAAATTACACTTTTCTACAATGTAAAGTAGTGAGTGTACAGCTTGTATAACATTGTAAAGTGGTTGAACAGGACAGGTTCCACTCAGAACAGGCCTCACCATGGTCGACCAAAGAAGTTGAGTGCACATGCTCAGCGCCATATCCAGAGGTTGTCTTTGGGAAATAGACATATGAGTGCTGCCAGCATTGCTGTAGAGGTTGAAGGGGTGGGGGTCAGTCTGTCAGTGCTCAGACCAAACACCGCACACTGCATCAAATTGGTCTGCATGGCTGTCGTCCCAGAAGGAAGCCTCTTCTAAAGATGATGCACAAGAAAGCCGAAAACAGTTTGCTGAAGACAAGCAGACTAAGGGCATGGATTACTGGAACCATGTCCTGTGGTCTGATGAGACCAAGATAATCTTATTTGGCTCAGATGGTGTCAAGCGCAACAAGCTGAGGAGTACAAAGACAAGTGTGTCTTGCCTACAGTCAAGCATGATGGTGGGAGTGTCATGGTCTAGGGCTGCATGAGTGCTGCCGGCACTGGGGAGCTACAGTTCATTGACGGAACCATGAATGCCAAACTGTACTGTGATATAGTGAAGCAGAGCATGATCCCCTCCCTTCGGAGACTGGGCCGTATTCCAACATGATAGCGACCCCAAACACACCTCCAAAATGACCACTGCCTTGCTAAGGAAGCTGAGGGTAAAGGTGATGGACTGGCCAAGCATGTCCCCAGACCTAATCCCTATTGAGCATCTGTGGGGCATCCTCAAACGGTAAGTGGAGGAGCGCAAGGTCTCCAGCATCCACCAGCTCCATGATGTTGTCATGGAGGAGTGGAAGAGGACTCCAGTGGCAACCTGTGAAGCTCTGGTGAACTCCATGCCCAAGAGGGTTAAGGCAGTGCTGGAAAATAATGGTGGCCACACAAAATATTGACACTTTGGGCCCAACTTGGACATTTTCACTTAGGGGTGTACTCACTTTTGTTGCTAGTAGTTTAGACATTAGTGGTTTTGTATTGAGTTATTTTGAGGGGACAGCAAATTTACACTGTTATACAAGCTGTACACTCACTTCTTTACATTGTAGCAAAGTGTCATTTCTTCAGTGTTGTCACATGAAAATGTATAATAAAATATTTACAAAAATGTGAGGGGTGTACTCACTTTTGTGAGATACTGTGTATAAACACAATACATTTAATTCTTAAAAAATAGCACACATGCATGAAAACGCATGCTGCCTGTAAAGTCTTCATAGTGCATAAGGGCGAAAAATGGCAATAGGGTTCCCTAGATCCTTCATTAGAATGACGCCAGTAATATTGAGGCGTACAAAGTGATGTTCTATGGCAGCCTTTCTCAGCCTTTTTTAACACAGAGGAACCATTGAAATAACTTTCCAGTCTCAGGAAATCCCTGCTAATGAATGTAAACCTACAGCTCATGGTACATTAATGTGATGATTACTGGGAAGAATGATCCTTACACTTGTGGTCAGTGGGAAGACTCTTCCTCAAGAGATAGCTAAAAAGGTCATTGATGTCAGGGGTTACTTACTGTATCTAAGAGGCAGAAATTGCTCCATGCTCAAGGAGCCACCAGCAACCTTTAGAGGAACGCCAGGGTTCTATGGAACCCTGGTTGAGAAAGACTGTTCTATGGTTTTTTAGAACATTAGCAGTATTGGTACCCTGTTTCCCCGAAAATAAGACCTAGCGAGGCTGTCGGTGATGGCTGCAATATAAGCCCTACCCCCCAAATAAGCCGTTCCCTTTTTCCCTGAAAATAAGCCCTACCCTGAAAAGAAGACCTACGAGGACTTCAACTAGGACTTATTTGGGGGGTAGGGCTTATATTGCAGACATCACCGACAACCACGCTAGGTCTTATTTTCGGGGAAACAGGGTAGTAACTATGTAGAGTGGCAACTTTGGCAAATTAATTTGTGGATTTGCAGGTCACTAAACTAGCTAAGAGGCCATGACAGCAATCTTGACCTCTTTGATGACGGTAAAGGAAATAACAATATCAATAAGGAAAGACATTGTGAAACATCTTAATTTTGTAGCACAGTAAAACAATTCTAAACAGGTGAAACAAACTGTGTGCCCACTGTGGATGTAACTTCATCCCGCGCCAGCCAACCAAGACAGCTGAAGACCAGCACCCAGAAGAAGCTGGGGAAAAGGTGCTGGAATAAGCAAGGGTCCTCACAGGCATTGGGCCTCTGGAACCAAGGTAAGTATTTTTGCCGTTAGTTCTGCTTTAACATACCAAGCTGTCCAGCAAAAGTAACAGAGAGTGTTGTGACAAATGGTTCTACACTGCCAGGGGTGCTTACAATGGTCAGCTTTTATTCATATGGCTAAAACCATACCTTCCAACTGACTGAGATGGGATTGAGGGACATCTATTAGCAAAAGTATATAGGCATAGGACATGCCCCTTGCCACACCCCCCTTAAAGGAGAATTGTGAAAAAAAATGATTGGTTAAGCCCACAAGTGCTTTTTTTAACACTACTATTCCTTTATATTGGCTTTTGGAATTTACAAATGCAGCAATTTACAAATTGAATAAAAAGTTTAGCACTGGGAAACACTTTTGATAGATAAGTAGTGCATTTTATATACAACTATATAGATCAGACCAAATCAGACCAAAATGAGGGACAAATGAGGAGGAAAAAGGAACAGAGGGACCTTGTTCCAAATCAGGGACAGTCCCTCAAAATCTGCTTAAAAAGTGTTACCTGCAGTAAGGCTTTAACTTGTTAGTCACTTATGTCCATCTAAATCTTCTAGTCCATTTAGCCCTCGTTCACATTGAAGAGATTTGTCATGCAATTTGACAGGTCAAATCACATGACAAGTTGAAGCCTATTGCCGGCACCATTCGGATCGTTGCAATGCCGACTTTGCGGCGCTGCATCAATTTGAAAAAGTAGTTCCTGCAATACTTGTAGATTTGGGTGCAACTTCAATAGACTGTGCATTAAACCACACAGATGTCTTTCAAGTCGTACCAAAAGTCGCACTGAAATGCGGCTTTGAAAACATGCAACTTCAGATGAAGTCACATGAGATTTCAAAGCCGTGTTCAATAAGAACGAGGGTTTAATCCTCCACAGGTTGACAATGCTGCTGTCCCAGGGTGGCTCTGTTGTTCCTCCGTAGAGTGGAGCCACTCTAAGACAGAAAATGTATTACTGGCCGGATCACCAGGTGAAAATAAAGGAAAAAAAGCCTAAAAAAATAAATATTAATGCTTCCAGCACACCCAAGCTCCAATATATGACATTTCTGTTTTTGAGTTTAGATGCGTTTTAAGTGTGCTATCTTTCAAGTATGTAACATGTAGTGTAAACAAACCAGAGAAGGATGTAAACAATATTGTGTCCTGTAAATTTAGTGTTCTGCTGCAGACTACAATTTTTATGAAAATTTCTGAAACTTTCAAGTAACGTGGGATTGAATATTAACACCTTGTCATTGTTTGTTTGTATAAATTATTTTATGAGCTACAGTGACCTCTAGTGTTAAGATTTATTTTTGCAAATTGGAATGGCTAGAATTGGGCGCTGGTGGACATGGTAGTGCTTTACTAAGCAGAGCCTGTAATCTATAGGGAACAAAACTGAAACCCACATAGCAGGTTAACAGTAGTTAACAGTAGGGTCTGATTCACACCTCATCACACAGCAATACATAGAACATAACTCGTGTATGTTGCTGTGCTGTGTAAAGGTGCCCTGCAATGCATTGCTTGCTACATTTTCTTATTTTGCACCTCTATGTTAACTCTATGCACTGCAGTACATTGTAACGTGTTGCAGCACGCTGTCACGCACTGCAGTAAAATTATGTCTGCATCATGTATTTCTATGCACACCAACCCAGCACATTGGTGTAAATGGGTCCTATACAACCAAGCTTTTTGTGTTGAGACTGTGTTTGGCAATGCTGCCTAATGTGTCCCTATGGGGCTGGTGCTAACAGGTATGTACTACAGATAAAATACAGGAAATTCCATCTTTCTCATGCACAAAGTTTTTCAAACTCAATGCATGGTTGGAGTTTTGCCCAGCTAACCCGTTAATCTTTCCCTGTTCACTGGGCATGATGCTTACCTGGCTTTCCTGATGAAAAGCTGGGGAGAGTATTTGTGTCTGGGACATATGTACACTGTATATTCTTCATTAAGTCTCATCTCAACAATTTTCTTCATAGGCTCAAATGTAGCTGCTAATTCACTAGCTAGATAAAAATAAATAAAAAACGATATAGAAGAAAATTAATATTCCATATACTATATGTAAAATGTAATTATTTTGTATTTGAATGGTTAGGAACAATTGCAATAAAAATGGTTGCATCATCTACATGGTGTATGTTGCCATCATAAGGTGCAGTGCAGCATTTTTTTATGGAATACTAGTGAATAAGAAAACCTTGCATTTAATGCTTTGATGGAAAATCTATAAGAAAAAAAGAAAAAAAAAAAATCTGAGAGAAGAAAAAGGAACAAAAATTTAGTTTCTAGTCACGGTGATCAACCAGGTTTCATCTACTAATCTGTGGCAGAAAAGGAAACTAGAATTTTGTTTGGTCATAGACCAAAACAAAACTTGACATTGGTTTTAACCAATCCATGCTCTATCCTAATAAAAAAAAAAGTTTGACTTTAGATTTATATACTAAAGGCTGCCATACATGGCTCAAGTTTTGGCTTGAGCAAACATTTAGGACATGGATGTCCCTGTTAACACCATCCAGCTCAACAAAAGTCAATTGTTCTTTGGAGTTTTGTCAAAGCAGCTAAAGAGAAAATATTCAGCCAAACAGTGAAGGCATCCAATCAGATTAAGCCAATGATCTTGTATTCTGACAGTTGCAGGTACCAGCTATCAGAATACAAAAGCCAGCAGGGGATATTTGTCCATCCACACCATTTAGCGTGGATAGAGAAACAGATCTCTTTTGGTCAGCCTGAACCTTTAAAGTAATGTAATAGGTGAGAAGGTATACAATAATAGACAATTTAGGAATTTTTCAGGAAGTGAAGGTAAAAATAATTTGTATTGTTCTAGTGAGTCAGAAAATGTTTTTAGTGTAATTTCCAAATTAGAAATAGGATGATTTTTTTTTTTTTAAAGTGATACTTACATAGAGTAACGTTGCTCGGTACGACTAGGCAGATAAAGTGCAAATCTGCAACTGCATTAAACGCAGATCTGTGAATGTAAAATAAATATTATTATTGGACAAGTTTGTGATATTTGTCTCCCCCCATGATACAGAAGCCCTCAGCTAGTACCTGAAGAGCTCTCAACTGTCTATAATACGAGGGCTGAACCAAAAATAATGCATACACTTTAATTCGAAGTAAAGACTTTGTTAGCATATGAGCAACATGGATATTACAAGGGGAGCCAAGACAAAATATGAAAAATAGCCCTCTATAAAACTTCTATATTTAATCTTAAACATCAATTTTTGTTTTTATATATTGTTATAAAATTACATAAACTATCTCAGCTTAGCTCCAGCCTTTGGAACATGTACGACACACTGCAGAAAAAAATAGGAACATGCAGATAGATACAGGGTACAAGGGTTGTACCAAAAATCTTGCAAAAGTGGGCATAACATTTTTTATTAACCAACATGGGTCGCTTAATTTCACATGTAGCAGGGGTGTCAAACTGCTGGAGGGTCCTGCCCTATAGTAACTCATCTTCTTTTTCATTGCAGTTAAACTTTGGATTCCAAGCAGAAGCAACGTGCTGTCACTGAGTTCCTAATGAAGAAGGTGAGCTGGCTGTCTGACGTCCACAGAAGGCTGCAGAATATTTACAGAGATGACACAGTTGACAAGAGCATTGTGTTGTCATTGGTGAGTCTTGTCAATGGTGTCATCTCGGCAAACATAAAAAGGAAACATTGGACAGCCTACACCCTTCCTTCTTCAAGAACTCAATGACGGCATGTTGCTTCTGCTTGGAATTCATTATTTACCTGAAATGAAAAAGAAGAGCTGTTATAGAGGAAAAGTTACTATAGAGGATGAGCTACTCTACCAACATGTGAAATTCGAACGACGTAATGTAATTTAAAAAAAAAAAAAAGCTAGAGCTATGCTGAGATACTTTATTTTATGTAATTTCATAATAATATATAATATTAATAGATGTTTAATACCAATTTGGGGAGTGTTATAGATGGCTATTTTTCATATTTTGTCTTGGCTCCCCTTGTAATATTCGTGTGCTCATATGCGCACAAAGACTGTGTACTTCTGTTTAAAGTTTATCTAAAGCCAAAGTAAAAAATGTAATATATTGCAGATTACTATATACAAAGAACTAAACATTTTTCATGGGACTTTAAATGAGGTACAACATTTGCATAAGAAGATATATTAAGCAATAGATGAAAATCTTTTACATAAGAACGTTTTTAAAACAGCGAGCTGATTTGTAAATACTACCGTGTATCGGCATACAGTCAACATAGTATTCATATAATGATACATTGATACTTTCAAGTTTTTGACAAAACATAATGATGGGTACATCCTTTAGCTCAATGCGTTTTGTGACAATAATCTTTCTTCTTCAGGAGAAGATGCCCATTGTAAAATAAATCAGCTATATAGCAATCTAGGATAATACCTCCAAATTTAAACCACCACCAGGTGTCTGGTTTGGGAGTTGAGGGGGGGAAGACATGGCACCCCAATAGGAAAACCAAGGAGCAGTACCAAGTGCTGACTTGTGTGAGTGAGCAATCATCCCAGACTTGACTCCTCTTGACCTCATGACCTTCCTCTTCTTGTGGGATCTGGAATCATGTCTGGCTGTACTTCTTCTGTTGATCACAGGGGTGCAGTTCGTTTTACACTCCTGTGATCTGTTTTCAGCAGACAGCGGGCTGAAGTCAGCTGTCTACTGTCATCAAAGAGCCGGTCCAGGCTTGGGCAAGTTGGCAACACTGGGATCCGCCCACATGCCTGGACTGACACCCGACTCAGCCTCTCAGCGAGCTGCTGAAAGCCTGAGCCAGCCGCTCCTGCCCCTCCACAGCCTAGCGTTCCAGTGAACGAGGAGGGGGCAGAGCAGAGAGTGGTGACTGACAGTCACCAGCTCTCTGCTCAGGGAGCTGTGAGAACCGAGCGATCTGCGGTGTTTGATTACTCGGTTCTCAGTGTTAGAACCAGAGGGGGGACAGATGCAGCATCAGACCAATGCTGCATCCACCTAGGTAAGTATAAATCTATAAAAAGTAAGAAAGATCATTTCTGAAACTAAGCAAAAGCAGTTATGGAACCTGAATAATATATAATGCATAACTGTAATACAAAGTGTCTATAACATTATATTTTCACAGCTACTTTAAAGTGCCACACTGATCGCCCAGAGGCAAATTTATTCCAAAATAAGATAAAAGATTTTATTACAGAGTCAATGTGTTTTGCTTTGCAGGCTTAGCAGCCCTAATCAGACACTGTGCTTCTATATCGGGGTCTCCAAACTTTCTAAACAAAGGGCCAGTTAACTGTCCTTCAGACTTAAGGGGGGCCGGACTGTGGCCATTGGTAGTAGAAGAGGTCCCAACGTCAGTGAGAATAAACAATATTTTCCAGTATTGTCTTAAGCTAGTTTTTGCCCCCCCCCCCCCCCTCCCCCTCCAGAGAAGCCATGGAGCGGTGCCATGTTCCTTTGCAAATTTACTTTATAGTTAAATAATCTAGGAGGGGTGGAAGGAAACTGTAAATTATGTAAAAGGGTTGGGACTAAAAACTTTGGCCATTAGCGGCTTAATAGTTAGCACTTCTACTTTGCAGCGCTAGGTCCTCAAGTTGAATCCCAACCAGCCCACTACCTTACTACCTTACTACAGGAGTTTACCTGTACTTGCATGGGTTTCCCCAACACTCCCAAGATTACTTGCTAGGTAATTGTCTCCTGTCAAAATTGGCCATCTATGTGTATATATACAAGGAAGCTAGGGACCTTAGATTGTAATTTCCTTGAGGACAGGGATTAATGTGAATGTACAATATGTAAAGTACTATATATATTCACATATACTGTATATACCTTTAAGAAATAAATGTATATAAAAAAAAAAACATGAGGTTTTGGTCAACAACTACTCTAAAATGTAAATACATTAGGAGAGGACTTGGCCTTTAAAAGTTCCAGTGATGGAGTTAACATCAGTGGCTGGGTCTGTGTGACTAACAATGGTACATGCCTTTCATATAAGATTTAATTGTGCCATGGATTGTTTATTCTAAGAAAACGAAATTACACAGGAAAATGTCACATAATGCATGATAGGGACAAGTGCTTCAGACATGGAACAAAAGCAAATATTGCAACAGATGTTCCTCTCCCATAGAGACAGTACAATGTGTTCTGTCAAGTGTATACATATGGAGATTAAAAAGGTGAGCTAGGAGACACTGAAAATAACCCTCTGAAGATCTTTCATGAATTATACATTCTGAGGGTACACATATTTGAATATAGTAATGTTTATCAGATTCAGATTGGTTCTGTCATGTTTTTAGAGGGTTGGTAATTTCCTTTGATACTTCTTTTGCTTAGATTTTGGAAACTCTGTGATGATTTTTTTCTTTCATTAAGCTGCTCCCATAGCAACATTTTTGTTGCTGACTTCACTGATATCAGTGCAAGCTAGTTGTTATAGGCCATCTATTCTGTTCTCATTCTGATCTTCCGATTGGCCTCTGAACATGACGATTTTTATAGATTTGATCATGGTGTAAGTTGACTTGTAAAAGAAGTTATAAATGTGAATATCCAACACTAATGTCAAGAAGCAGGATTATATATTGTATAATTATTTGCAACTTTTATTTCAGTTTGATAATATATCGCACACCATCTTGGTTTCTCAAAGTGTACGATGTGTATAGGCTTAAGTAGTAATTCCACAGAACCATCAGAATACTGATGAAAAGTTTATATGGGACATTATTCCCGCACAACTGGACAATACACATTGACCAGTGTAACTGTCTCCTTTCCTGATTTGGAAATACTGGCAGGGTTTATTATATGAGGGTACTTCAAAATGTTTCCTCACTTTTTTTATGTCATGGCCAAATATATTGGCACTCCTTGCATTTCTTTGAGATAATGCACCACTTTGCCCAGAAAATTGTTGCAATTACAAATGTTTAGGCATTCTCATGTTGATTTCTTTTGTTTGTATTGGTATGACACAAAAAGTGGAGATAAAAAAAGTCAAATCTGACACATTCCACGCAAAACTCCAAAAATGAACTGGACAAAATTATTGGCACCCTCAATTTAACATTTGGTAGCACATCCCTTGGAAAAAATAACTGAAATCAATCCCTTCCTATAATGAGTTTGTTACACTTCTCTACTGGAATTTTGGACCACTCTTCTTTCGCCAACTGCTCCAGGTCTCTCAGATTATAAGAGTTCCTTTTCCCAACTGTTGTTTTGAGATCTCTCCACAGGTGCTCTATGGGATTTAGATCTGGACTATTTGCTGACCAGTTCAGTACTCTCCAGCGCTGTCTTAAAAACGTTTCTGGGTGCTTTTTGACGTGTGCTTTGGGTCATTGTCCTGCTGTAAGACCAATGGCCTCTGAAGGAGACCCAACTTTGTGACAGTAGGCCCTACATTGCACCACAATATTCTTTGGTAGTCTTCAGATTTCATAATGCCATGCACACGATCAAGACATCCAGTGCCTGAAGCAGCAAAGCAACCCCAAAACATCAGTGAATCTCCACCATGTTTGACGGTAGGGACTGTAGTCTTTCCTTTAAAGGCCTTATTTCTTTTCCTGAAAACAGCAGAATGATGGGCTTTACCAAACAGCTGTCCACAGCACATTCATAGTTGCCAACATTAAAAACATTTTTAGGGACATTTTTTTGGCTGTAGGCGGAGTCTTATTATAATTAGGGGCGGGGGCATGCGTTTGTAGGCATGGCACAGGGGGAAAGTAAAAATGGGCGTGGTTTATGCAAAATAGTGGGTGTGCCTTAAGTGGGCGTGGCTCAAAGGGTGTGTGGTTAGAGTCTGAGATGAATGAGAGATGGAGAGGGAAAGGGGGGAGAGGGATGGGGGGACAGCAGGCCCAGATCCTAAACAACAATGGAAATATGTGTATTCTAGAAAGTTTAACAACCAGCAGATAAAGATACTCCAAACACCTGGTGTTAGCACTTCAATCATCCTAGCACCATGGTTGTTATGGTGTCAGGATGATTGAAGTGCATTATTTCTATTATAACATTGTAATATAAAATGAAATCATTCAGCTCACCATAATGCCGAATCAGTGGGATCCCTGAGCGTGTCACCTGCCACATCGCCTGTCACCAGCAGAGTCCTTCCTTGCATCAGGTGCCCCCAGCAGAGTCCGTCCTTGCATCAGGTGTCTCAGCAGAGTCCGTCCTTGCATCAGATGTCCCTAGCGGAGCCCCCCCTTACATCAGATGTCCCCAGCAGAGCCCCCCTTACATCAGGTGTCCCCAGTGGAGCCCCCCCTTACATCAATTGTCCCCAGCGGAGCCCCCTTTACATCAGGTGTCCCCAGAGGAGCCCCCCTTACATCAGGGGTCACCATCGGAGCCCCCCCTTACATCAGGTGTCACCAGCAGAGCCCCCCTTACATCAGATGTCCCCAGCGGAGCCCCCCTTACATCAGGTGTCCCCAGCGGAGCCCCCCTTACATCAGATGTCCCCAGCGGAGCCCCCTTTACATCAGGTGTCCCCAGCAGAGCCCCCCTTACATCAGGTGTCACCAGCAGAGCCCGCCTAACATCAGGTGTCACCAGCGGAGCCCCCCTTACATCAGATGTCCCTAGCGGAGCCCCCCTTATATCAGATGTCCCCAGCGGTGCCCCCCTTACATCAAATGTCCCCAACAGAGCCCCCACTTACATCAGATGTCCACAGTGGAGCCCCCCCTTACATCAGGTGTCCCCAGCAGAGCCCCCTTACATCAGGTGTCCCCCCTTACATCAGATGTCCCCAGCAAAGCCCACGCTTACATCAGATGTCCACAGCGGTGCCCCCCCTTACATCAGGTGTCCCCAGCGGTGCCCCCCTACATCGTGTCACCAGCAGAGCCCCCCCATACATCATGTGTCACCAGCGGAGCCCCCTTTACATCAGATGTCCCCAGCTGAGCCCCCCTTTACATCAGATGTCCCCAGCGGAGCCCCCTTACATCAGGTGTCACCAGCGAAGCCCCCCCTTACATCAGATGTCCCCAGCGGAGCCCCCCTTACATCAGGTGTCCCCAGCGGAGCCCCCCTTACATCAGGTGTCACCAGCGAAGCCCTCCTTACATCAGGTGTCACCAACGGAGCCCCCCTTACATCAGATGTTCCCTGCGGAGCCCCCCTTACATCAGATGTCCCCAGCGGAGCCCCCACTTACATCAGATGTCCACAGCGGAGCCCCCCTTACATCAGGTGTCCCAGCGGAGCCCCCCCTTACATCAGATGTCCCCAGCGGAGCCCCCCTTACATAAGGTGTCCCCAGCGGAGCCCCCTTACATCAGGTGTCCCCAGCGGTACCTCCCATTACATCAGGTGTCTCCAGCGGTGCCCCCCCCAACATCAGGTGGTGCCCCCCTTACCTCAGGTGTCCTAGAAGGAGGGGGTATACAAAATTATGTCTCCCTCCGCCGGCCGTGTGGTTACAATAGAACCCCCGCCCCTTTCCATAACAGAACAGCAGCGGGGGGTAGGCAGGGCGAGGCGGAGCGGGGCACAGGGTGGGCGGCGACGCTGGAGCTTCGTCTAGCCACCCAGCCATTCCTGGTCTCCTTAAAAATGACATTGTCTCCGCCGGCCGTGGACCTCTAGTGGCGGCAGGCGGCGGCGAAAATGTGTAAAAAAACGGATTTCTCTGGACATTTCCCGGGAAACAATAAACTCGGGAAAGAAGTCCAAATCCCGGGAATGTCCCGGGAAATCCGGGACAGTTCGTAAGTATGCACATTCTCCTCAAAAGATTTTGGCTTCTTCAGGTAAGTTTTGGCAAAATCCTATCTGTTTTTTTTTATGTTTCTGTGTCAGCAGTGGGGTCCTCCTAGGCAGGGCCGGTGCTAGACTATTTTGCACCCTAGGCAAGACCAGCAACTTGCGCCCCCCCCCCCCCCAAAAAAAAATAAAAAAAAACACACTGAATGGCTTTGTGCAGTGTCATTAAATAATAGCACAACACACTCTTTGATCACAGATCCCAGTGTGTATTGTGTGACAATATGACAGTGCACTTTCTAATTATTTCACTGTGAACACCAGGGCCTGATTGCAAGTGCGACCTTTGCGACCCTGGCCGTTTGGCCTGAATTAAGAGCATCATGGGCCTGGTGCTGAGGACTTTGGTCTTTGGTGGGCTCTGGATCATGAAGCCCCTTGCCCTGTATTTTCTCTACAGCCCCGCCTTAACCATCACTTGTGCCTAGGCATTCTTTCCATCACCACCCATTGCACCTGGGACCCCTTTCCTCATCATCTACTGTGCCTGCAGCCTCCCTTGCCTTACCACCCACTGCACCCACAGCCCTCTTCCCTCACCACCTACCATGCCTGTAGCCCTCCTTTATTGCAGAAATACTACAGGGGATGATCAGAGACTGCAGACATAGTACAGGAGATGATCAGAGACTGCAGACATAATACAGGAAATGATCAGAGACTGCAGAGATGGTACAGGAGATGATCAGAGACTGCAGACATAGTACAGGAGATGATCAGAGACTGCAGACATAATACAGGAGATGATCAGAGACTGCAGAGATGGTACAGGAGATGATCAGAGACTGCAGACATAGTACAGGAGATGATCAGAGACTGCAGACATAATACAGGAGATGATCAGAGACTGCAGACATACTACAGGAGATGATCAGAGACTGCAGAAATGGTACAGGAGATGATCAGAGACTGCAGACATAGTACAGGAGATGATCAGAGACTGCAGACATGGTACAGGAGATGATCAGAGACTGCAGACATAGTACAGGAGATGATCAGAGACTGCAGACATAGCACAGGAGATGATCAGAGACTGCAGACATAGTACAGGAGATGATCAGAGACTGCAGAGATGGTACAGGAGATGATCAGAGACTGCAGACATAGCACAGGAGATGATCAGAGACTGCAGACATACTACAGGAGATGATCAGAGACTGCAGAGATGGTACAGGAGATGATCAGAGACTGCAGACATAGTACAGGAGATGATCAGAGACTGCAGACATAATACAGGAAATGATCAGAGACTGCAGACATAATACAGGAAATGATCAGAGACTGCAGACATACTACAGGAGATGATCAGAGACTGCAGAGATGGTACAGGAAATGATCAGAGACTGCAGACATAGTACAGGAGATGATCAGAGACTGCAGACATAGTACAGGAGATGATCAGAGACTGCGGACATAGTACAGGAGATGATCAGAGACTGCAGACATAATACAGGAAATGATCAGAGACTGCAGACATAGTACAGGAGATGATCAGAGACTGCAGACATAGTACAGGAGATGATCAGAGACTGCAGACATAGTACAGGAGATGATCAGAGACTGCAGACATGGTACAGGAGATGATCAGAGACTGCAGACATGGTACAGGAGATGATCAGAGACTGCAGACATAGTACAGGAGATGGTCAGAGACTACAGACATAGCACAAGAGATGATCAGAGACTGCAGACATAGTACAGGAAATGATCAGAGACTGCAGACATGGTACAGGAGATGATCAGAGACTGCAGACATAGTACAGGAAATGATCAGAGACTGCAGACATGGTACAGGAGATGATCAGAGACTGCAGACATAGTACAGGAAATGATCAGAGACTGCAGACATGGTACAGGAGATGATCAGAGACTGCAGACATAATACAGGAAATGATCAGAGACTGCAGACATGGTACAGGAGATGATCAGAGACTGCAGACATAGTACAGGAGATGATCAGAGACTGCAGAGATGGTGCAGGAAATGATCAGAGACTGCAAACATAGTACAAGTGTTTCCTAGGCTAGCAGTGACCAGTGTGGAAATACATTGATCACTGCACTGTGTAAACAGGAGTTTACAAGATATAAGTGCCAAAAAAACAAAAGTCATTTCTCAAGCACAGGAGGACAGTAAATGGTTAACAGGTCTGAGAAGCTTCTCCCAGCCTGACCAGATAATGCCTTCAAAGATAACAAATAAAAGTTCAAACAAAACCTAGATGGCCTATATAGCTATAGAAAGAGCTTAAGTTGCAGAGTCTTGCAGAAGTCTAATCATCATTCTCCTGTCCTGTGTTCAGTGTAAATAAAAACACAGATAAGAAG
Organism: Lithobates clamitans; assembly: GCA_037952925.1. Lineage (NCBI taxonomy): Eukaryota > Metazoa > Chordata > Amphibia > Anura > Ranidae > Lithobates > Lithobates clamitans. The sequence continues at coordinate 4,466,578 of JBBGZY010000049.1, forward strand.
CAGTGTGAGAAGACAGAGGGGAGATCAGTGTGATCACTGCATATTCTACACACAGGACGGGAGAAGGAGAACACACTGATCCATTTCTGCAGCCAGCAATGCATTGTGACATGTTTGATCTCATACCTTCTTCATCATACTCAGGTATGTCGGATCCTCTCCATCCCGCCCTGCTCTGGCCACTAGCATCTTCTAGTCAAATGTGGCGGGCTGGGCAATCTGATTGGCTAAGGAGGTAGTGGGAGGCGGAGCAACTTAGCAGTCACGCCCTCCCACTCAGAAGAGCAGCGCTATTGGCTGCCTGCCCTGTTACACAGACGTCCCTCTCCCTCCAGCATGTGTGAAAGCCGATAGGAGGGAGAGGGGAGAAGCTGCACACCGCGCTGCAAGGCTACCACCCGCCCGCCTGCCGTGCCGAACTCCTTGCTGTCTGGGTCCCCTATCAGCAGCTCTGCCGGGATCTTGGGGGGGCGACAAGAAGGGGAAGGCAAGGGTCAGATGCGCCCCTAGGCGGCAGTGCGCCCTAGGCGGCTGCCTAATTCGCCTAGTGGGTGCACCGGCCCTGCTCCTAGGTTTCCTACCATGGCGTCCCCTTTCATTCAGATGGCGACGTATAGTGTGAGCTGACACAGTTTTACCCTTTGCCTGAAGGTCAGCTTGAATTTGTCTGGAAGTTGATTGAGGTTCTTTATTCACCATTCGAACAATCCTCCGTTGCAATCTTTAATACATTTTTCTCTCGTTTACGTCCAGGGAGATTAGCTACAGTGCCATGGGCTGTAAACTTCTTGACAATGTTGCGCACAGTGGACACAGGAACATTAAGATCTCTGGAGATGGACTTACAACCTTGAGGTTGTCCATGCTTTTCCACAATTTTTGTTCTCAAATCCTCAGACAATTCGTTGCTGCTCTTTCTCTTTTTCACGCTCTGTGTGGCACACAGAGATACACAACAGAAAGGTTGAGTCAATTTTTCATCATTTTAACTGGTTGCCAGTGTGATTTCTATATTGTCAGCACCAGTTAATTGATACAGGTGAGTTTAGTTACAAATTACAGGAGCATCACAAATTTACAATGCAATTATTTCTTACAATTTTGAGAAGGTGGCAATAATTTTGTCCAGTCCATTTTTGGAGTTTAGCGTGGAATGTGTCATTTTTGGCTTTTTGTTTCTCCACGTTTTTGCGTCATACCAATACAAACAAAAGAAATAAACATGAGACTGCATAAGAATTGTAACAATTTTCTGGGCGAAGTGGTGCATTATCTGACAGAAATTCAGGGGTGCCAATATTTTGGACATGACTGTGTATATAGATATATATATATAGATATATATATATATATATACACACACACACACATAAATTTTTTTTCATTTTGGATACAGTAAGGGCAGGTTATAACCCCTGTCAGATTTTTTGCCATCTGTGTCCCATTGCAGAGATTTCTCTTCACTTCCTGTCCCATAGCCAAATACCTGCAAATTAGGGGAATTTCTTGGGAAACCCTAGGTCACCAGAACTAGTGTCCTCATTGGAGGATTTCCCCTCTATTACTTTTCTGGGGACAACCCAATTTGGGGTTTTCTTTTTACTTTCACTTTCAATAATAATGGCAAACAGGACAAATAGAGAAGGTGAATCTACCTAATGGGGGTACAGATAGCAATAAAAACTGACAGATGTTCTAAGACCCGGTGTGTCACGGTTTGGGGTAAAGGGCCAATGACAGGGGCCCTTTGCCACATGATTACGCCGTCCAATGACAGAGTGATCACATGTACACAAACCGGAGCATGTCTGGTTCGGCTCCTCCCCTCCCCTCACGCCGATCGGTACAGTGTGTGAGGAGAGGAGGGAGCCGGTGCCCACAACGCTGATCTGTGCCCATCCCTAGCTCATCGATCCATCCCTGGCTCATCTATTCACATTCATGCTCAGCCAGGCTCCATCCCTAGCTCATTCATCCTCATTCATGCTCTATTCCTGGCTCATTCATCCATCCCTGGCTCATCCATCCACATTCATACTCAGCCATGCTCCATCCCTGGCTCATCTATCCTCATTTATGCTCCATCTCTGGCTCATCCATGCTCCATCCCTGGCTCATCCATCCTCATTTATGCTCCATCCCTGGCTCATCCATCCACATTCATGCTCCATCCCTGGCTCTTCCATCAACATCCATGCTCCATCCCTGGCTCACCCATCCACATTCATGCTCAGCCACGATCCATCCCTGGCTTATCCATCCTCATTCATGCTGCATCCCTGGCTCATCCATCCTCATTCATGCTCCATCCCTGGATCAATCATCCTCATTCATGCTCCAATCCTGGCTCATCCATCCACATTCATGCTCCATCCCTAGCTCATCCATCAACATTCATGCTCCATCCCTGGCTCATCTATCCACATTCATGCCCCATCCCTGGCTCATCCATCCTCATTCATGCTCCATCCCTGGATCAATCATCCTCATTCATGCTCCAATCCTGGCTCATCCATCCACATTCATGCTCCATCCCTAGCTCATCCATCAACATTCATGCTCCATCCCTGGCTCATCTATCCACATTCATGCCCCATCCCTGGCTCATACATCCACATTCATGCTCATCTACTGTATGCCACTTCAGTGATCATCTGTGCCACATCAGTGCTCATTCGTGCCACATCCATGCCACATCAGTACTCATCAGTACTCATATGTGTCACATCCATGCCACGTCAGTTCTCATCCGTGCCACATCAGTGCTCATCCATGCCACATCCATACCACATCAGTGCTTATCCATGCCACATGAGTTCTCATCCATGCCACATCCATGCCACATCAGTTCTCATCAGTGCCACATCAATGCCACGTCAGATAACATCCATGCCACATCAGTGCTCATCCGTGCCATATCAGTGGCACTACAGTGCCCATCAGTCCCTCACAAAAGTGTAATAGGTAGTCAAATTAGATTTGAAATGTGTGTTGCTAGAACACCTGATGGTGCTCCCTGCATGGTGGGCCTCTGTATGTGGCAAGGCTGTGGAAGTCTCACACATGTGGTATCGTCATACTCAGGAGGAGTAGCAGAATATATTTTGGGCCGAAATATCTTAAAATGGACAACTTTGTGTAAAAAAAAAAAAAATACGTTTTCATTTTCTTTACACATTTTTCAAAAACTTGTGAAAAAAATGACATGTTCAAAAGACTCATTGTGCCTCATAGAATATACATTGGGGTGTTTACTTTCCAAAATGGGGTAATTCATTGGGCGTTTCTATTGTCCTGGTGCTCCAGGGCTTTCAAAAGTGTAGAAGGTAGTCTAGAAATTATATGTGTAATTTATGTCCCTAGAACGCCTGATGGTGCTCCCTGCATGTTGCCTCGATATGTGGCCAGGCTGTGTAAAAGTCTCACACATGTGGTATTGCCATACTCAGGAGGAGTAGTAGAATGTGTTTTGGGGTGTAATTTGTGGTATGCATATGCTGTGTGAGAAATACCTTGTTATTATGACAATTTTGTGAAAAAAAAAAAGAAATAAAAAATCTTCATTTTGCAAAGCATTGTGGGAAAAAATCACAACTTCAAAAAAACTCACCATGCCTCTTACTAAATGCATTTGACTGTCTACTTTCTAAAAAGGTGTCATTTGGGGGGTATTTGTATTGTCCTGTTTTATTAGGGTCACAAGAAATGAAATGAGGCCGTCATCAGGTGTGATCAGGTTTCAATGATTGGCACCATAGCTTGTAGACTCTATAACTTTCACAAACACCAAATAATATGCACTTATTTGGGGTATTTTTACCAAAGATGTGTAGCAGTATACATTTTGGTGAAAATTTATGAAGAAAATTACTAAATTGTAAAACTTTATAACAGAAATGAAGAAAAATGATTTTTTTACAAAATGTTCTGTCTTTTTTCATTTATAACACAAAAAATAAAAAAAACAGCTGTGGTTAAATACTACCAAAATAAATCTCTATTTGTGTAAAAAAAAAAAAAAGACACAAATTTCATATGGGTACAGTGTTGCATGACTGAGTAATTGTCAATCAGTCAGTCTTGCATGACTGAGTATTGCATGACTGAGTAATTGTCATTCAAAATGTGACAGCACTGAAAGCTGAAAATTGGTCTAGTCAGGAAGGGGGTTTAAGTGCCCAATGGGCAAGTGGTTAAGATGACCCAACATGAACCTTTGGGAGCAGTTGTTACAAATGACCAAGTTATCAAGGAATTAAAATCCCCTAAACACCCAGGCCCATATGGATTTACAGTTCTATTCTATAAGAAACTCCTGGAAGTTATCGTCTCACATCTCACCACCATGTTACACCAGGCCCATACTACATCTAAACTTTAAATTGATTATCGAATACCACTGGTTGATATTAATCTACCACTATTTTGACTAATTGACTAAACCATCAGGCCAATGAGGCACAATGCAATATGCCCTGTCTGGGTAGCAATATATGTTCTTTAATGTACTGTTTGTCTAGTCTGTCTTGTCTGGTTTGTTCGAGGCCTAATTGCATCATAGTTTTGATATTTACAGTTTCAATTTAGTTGTGATTTTATATGTTAAAGATGATACAATAAAATTGATTTTAACACTATACCAACCTTAGACTATATTGTTGCCCAAAGTAACCCCTTTTTGAACCCATCCCTTTGGGTTGTCCCCTCCCCCAACCTTCCTTTTAATATTGTACAAGCCATGGTTACAGCAACAATACCCTAACGGGTTAAGCATCAAGTACTGGCATACGCAATTTCATGATCCAGTACAAGTGTACTCACGCTTGCTCCCACTTTTCCCCATCCCTGAACCCCTTAACCCCTCCCCTTTTGTATTTGTCCCTCTCAGACAGACAGTTGACAATATTTGGCGGACGATCCTTGTTACCAGTATGGCGCCCCAACGATCTCAACCACTGATGTAGATTTTATTGGACATCCACAAAGAGTCTGAGACCCGCTAAATCATAAAAGCTGGGTGATTCCTTTTTAACCTGGTTTGACTCGTTATAAGTTTGTCTCCGGTGTCAGTTAAATACCTTGGTCATGAATCCTTACCCTTTCCCTTTTTTGGTGGGAACACGACAGGGGTGTCCTATATAACCTCTTTTGTTTATATTAGCCTTGGAATCTCTGATCAATGGTAGGAGGTAGCAGGAGTGGAGCTGGTAGGTGTACAACACAAGCTCACAATGTGTGTGGATGATATGTTAGTGTACGCCACGTCTTCCCATACGTCTTTGCCTAACCTACTCTCTCTTATGGGCAGGTTTAAAGCCCTCTCAGGTCTCCACATGAATCCGACCAAATCACAGAGCTTAGGGATTGTACGGGTAACATTTAAAAAAAAAAAAATAACAAACATTTCTATACTTACATGCTCTGTGCAAAGGAATTGCACAGAGCGGTCATGAACCTCCTCTTCTTGGATCCCCCGCTGGTGCTCCTGGTCCCTCCTCTCTGTCCAGTGCCCCCATGGGAAGCTCCTTTTATTGGGGGCACTCATGCATGCTCACTTCAATGCCCTGTTAGCACGTCCATTGACACAGACAGCGGTACTTGGCCCCCACTCCCTTATCACTGCCTTTGATTGACTTTTACCTTAATGCAAGGAATGCATTGAGGGTAAAAATGCTTAGGTTTTAGAACCACTTTAAATGAGTTTCTATCAGAAGTCGCATACAGGTCCTTGTGGGCCCAATTTCCATTTCAGTGGTCCATTCTAATTCCATATTTGGGCATCAACCTTACCTCTCCCTACCATTCATTAAATGTAGCTATTGTAATTATCCTTCCCGCAATCATTTACTAGACACCTGGGATAAGTCTCAAATATCATGGATCGCTGCATACACGTGAATAAAATGTCCTTTCTCACAAAATTACTGCTTACTCCTTAGATTCCTACCAATCCCTGTTCCCTACCAAATCCCTACCAATCGCTCCACATCCTCTGTTCTCTGCAACAACTTATTCTTAAGTTTATCTGGGGCTCCTCTAGGCTGAATAAACAACTGTTATATAAACCTAAAAGCAAGGAAGGACTAGAGTTCCTAATATTGCTTACTATTACAAAGCAGCCCAGATCACCCCTCTGAATGAATTAGAAATGTATCATCGCACAGTGGTCATGCGGATACAGGATAGATTATGTGTGCCACGTCTAATATAAAGTAGTTTGGGAGAACATGAAAGTGTGGGCAGGCACCAAGACTTTATAGGCACAATAAGGATACTTATATCATTAAAAGTATTATTTTTATTTCAAAAATATTGTACTACAACTGATCCTGTAGTTTCGTTGTCTTTCTATACTAACCTACTTATTGTGTATGGAGTGCATATTCTGTAAATGATGTATATCATATTCAGTTTTTATCCAATTTTTGTCTTTCCCCGCTTTTAGTACAATATTTTTGAAATAAAAATAATACTTTTAATGATATAAGTATCCTTATTGTGCCTATAAAGTCTTGGTGCCTGCCCACACTTTCATGTTCTCCCAGATCACCCCTCTAGCCAAACTAAACACAGGTAAATTGGCACCCCTATGGACCATTATTGATGTGCTTGACACTGATCCTATCCCCTTTTCATTCATGCCTTGGATCCCCTCCCCAAACCCCTCAACCCGGAATTGACCCAAACTTTACCAGTCTGGGATTCGACAAGAATTCCGCCCGTTTACTGTCCCCACACCTCCCACTCCTCAAATTTTTAAATGCCCTCTCTTTCCCCCGGGGCTGGAAAATCACAACAGTCCAATCCCTTTTGACCACGTAAAGCATTAGTTCCTTTCAGCAACTTCTGGACTCCCATGGCATACCTAATTCTGAAAGATTTCACTACCTTCAAATTCACTATCTAATGGAATATTTAAGACTATATTAAGAACCATGACTGGTATACGATCACAACAACCTTTGAGTCTGGATATTGTTCATGCCCCACAACCCAGGGCCTCATCTCCCTGTTATAGTCTTCCATTCAGGGCAATATTCACCCCAAGGCCTATTGTATTGCTCAAGATGGGAACGTGACTTCAATACTGTCCTAACTGCTGAGGATTGGAGTAATATGTGGGAAGCCTTGTTTAAATCATCCTGTAATGTGATAGCACTAGAAAATTTGTTTAAAGTTCTGTCACAGTGGTATTTCACCCAAGCTAGGATCACAACGTGTCTACCCCCTTACTCACCAGCTTGTTTCCGGTACTGCCCGGACCTGGGAGACATGAAACATATCTGGTGGACATGCCCCAGGGTCAAGAAACTGTGGATACAGGTATTCACTATTGTTAATATGGTTCTTTATAATACCCTGCCCAAAAACCCCTGGGAAGCACTTCTACATAAACTGATAGAAAACAACACCTGACGTGAGCGTACACTTATCACTCACATTTTCATGGCAACAAAGCAAACAATTACAAGGGCGTGGAAGTCACCAACACTTAGCTTTGAGAGGTAAAGAGTCATGTACATGACATGCCTAATAATGACAAACTAATGATGATCCTCAAAGATACACACGATACACTCTTGGCGGCCTTGGCTGGATCAATTTCCATCATTATGGTTGACCACCTATATTTTGGAGTTCTACTAAAAGTGTTGTGGAATTAAGTTTGGTATACATGAGCCTCTGGAGTACTTGCCACTGGATCCCAACCCTATCCTCCCTTTTTTCCTCAGCTCTGCCTGATTTTTTTCTTTTTCCCCTAGCACTCCTCTAAGCTATTTTCTAAACATACAAGTGGTCCTCCTCTCCCACCGTTAGCTGTACTAGAAACCCTTTGAGTAAGCTTTACCTTTCTCCATGACGGACATCTATTTATGCTTTTTTTTTTGTGACATTCCTTTGATGGTTTCTTAAACCTACCACTATCAGTTTGTTGGTACAAACTAAAGTCCCACTGTTTCAGGGATTACTCTTCCACCACTTGCTGATTAATGCATCGTCTGCACTTTACTTTGGAGATAAACTATTTTGTTGATGTTCACACTATCCCCTATTTTGACAAGGGTTGAAACTTTATATAGGCATTTCTGTAAGTACTCTGCCATATCTTGTATGTGTACAACCTTTTTCTTTTTTTCCAATAAAAACAAAGTGAAAGAAAGTAATCTGGGCCTATTCACAACTACTTTCCTTTACCAACCATGCTGCAATATACACCACACGGTGCGGAAAAGGTAGAGATTTCAGAAATGTCATGAATATATACAGGAAAATAAAACGGTTTACCTGAGGATCTCTTGAATGCTCTGTAGTGAAAATTCCTCCTTAGTCACAAAAAGGTGCAAAAACAGTGTGTTCAGGGGCTGCAAATGAGAATTCATAGTTATTAGGAAGAAGGATTTTTTTGTTTATTTATTTAGATGAAACTGTACATATTAAAGTATTAAAATATTCTAAATAAATAGTAAAAACAAGCCCTCCAACTCTTACATCTTCAAAGTATGCAACAAAGGCCAGTGGCGTATCATCCATGTGTGCAGGGGGTTGCACTGCACACAGGCCCCGAGGGGGGGGCTACTGATTTCCACCCTACACACATGGATGATCCCCTGGTTGACAGTCGGGGACAATCGGTGCGGCAGGAGGGACAGCTGCAAGCACCGATCTCCCTTTATCGCTTTCAATGCTTCTTCTCCTCTCCCTCCCACAGCTGTCAGCTGAAATGCAATACAGGAAGATCAGAGCTTGCAGCTGTCCATCCCACCGCACCGATCATCCCCGACTGTTCCCTGTGTCCTCCTCCCCTGGCCCCCCTCAGTGTCCCCCTTCTCTGGGCTCTGGCCCCCCTCCATATCCTCCTCCGGTCCCTGTGTAGTGCTCCTCCTCTCCCCCTCCTCGTCCCCCCTGATTCCCTCCTCTCCTCTCCCGCCGGCTCCTGTGGGGGATGTCAGGATGAAGAGTGGAGAAAGGGGCCGTTAAATACATCAATCACCAGCCCCTTCCTTTTCTGAATTGGACACAGAGAGCGATCGCTACCGATCACTCCTGTGCCCTCTGATAACTGAGTAGAGTAACCTGTGTTTACTATGCTTCAGTTTTATGAATGGACAGGAGCCTTTGTCTCCTGTCCATTCATCTTCAATGCTGAGGGTGCTGACAAACGGACTGGGGAATCTCTGTCCTCAGTCCCTTTCTTTGTCTCAAAGGGGAGATGTGAAAAAAATCAAATTGTAAAAAAATAAATACATACAATTAATAATAAATAAATAAATAAATAATAAATAATAAAAAATAATAAAAAAAAAACAAAATAGTAAAAAATAGATAATTAAACAATGAAAACAATCCTCTGGCCCTCAATTTTCCTTCTGTGTACACATACCCCCGCGCCAAATCCCCCCTCCTAGCACAAAACCCCCTAAACAAAAATTTCCCTTCATAGCGCAATTTTTCTCTCCTCTTCACCATATCACCTCTTCTAGCACAAACCCCCCCTCCTAGAAAAACTCCTCTTCCTCATTCCCCCCTCCAAACACCAATCACCCTAAATCACCACTCCTCGCAATTTTTACCCCCTGCCGCCCCCCCTAAATTACCCCTCCCAACACAAATCCCCCCTCCCTCTCAATCTTCTCGCTGCCCCCCCCCACATGAAACCACAGTGTCCAGGGCAATCGCCCCTCTCTCTCTCAGTCAACATTGACTATTTTAAATCCTTATGCCATAGCTCCCAACTGTCTCTGATTTCGAGGGACTGTCCCTGATTTGGAACAAATTCCCTCTGTCCCTCTTTCCTCCTCATTTGTCCCTCATTTTGGTCTGATCTATATAATTGATATATTGGTATATAAAAAGCTTGTGGGTTTAACTAATGTTTTTTTGTATAACTCTCCTTTAATGGGGTGTGGCAGGATGTGTGTCCTATGCCTACATGCTTTTGCTTGCTAATAGGTATCCCTCAATCCCATCTCAAAAAGTTGGGAGGTATGCTTATGCTGTTAGCATTAGTAAATAAATAAGAATGTATAACATATTTCCTTGTTTGAACTAATTTTTATTTACATTTCTTCAATTACTTCTTGGATCCAGGACCAGGCAAATGATGTCATACATCCCAGGAGTCTTCAGGAGGGGAGGAGGGTGGTAGGGGTTTTCTCAGCTAAGCACACCTTTCTGCCTGCATACCTGAGCTAAGGGCAGAGGGATTCCAGGAAGTAAATGCTATATGGAAAAGGAAGTGGGGAATGTAGATAGTGTCTCAAGAGAAGGAAGAGCAGGCTGACCGGTTTGGGAGGATTGTTACAAAGTGGAGGAAATCCTGTGAAGGCAGCTGTGATCACCTATTGTGTGAGTGCGGGAGGAACGGCTGGAGAGACGTGGACTGCCTGCACTACACCTTTTGGACGCCCTATCAGCAGATACATCTTAAGAGAGTTTGACCTTCCAAAATTAGAGGGTCCATCTTGTGGGTTAAGAGTACATCTTAAACGTTGTTGATGTGACTTGGTGAAGGATTTTGTTGGATACCACTTGTTTTGAATTTAATTCAACATTCACTGTTGATCTTATTGGACCATCTGGATCACTTGTAGGACTATAATCACTCATTAATATACACTTAGCACAATTTTTTTTCTTTTTATTTTGTTGTTTAACATCTCACATTACATTGTTGCTGCTCAATTTATTTAATTTAATTGATTTTTTTCATTTTTCACATAAGCGCAGTATTGCTTTTTGTTTTTTCATATCATCTGCTCTTACTCAAGATGTCCATGACCAAAAATGCTAGGGGGGTGTTTTTCAAAGTGTATCCCCAGCAAAATAAAGCTTGGAGACATGGATGGATTGGGGAGTTTGGTTTTTGGTGCTCAGATGCAGTGTAGTTCGATTTTAAGGGGTCTATTTAAAAAACATTTGTTATACGAAGGCTAGAATGAGATTGCTACCATTTTTTTTGTAGTGTACACTATAATATTGTAAAAGACCCGGGACACCTTTGGGTGTGGCCAAATTGCAAATGTTATGCAAGGATCAGGAATATTTCATATACAAAATGCAGGGGACAGGAATGTGTAATGCATAGTAGGAGTCTGAAGATTAAACTTTATCCTCACCCTCCCACCAACAAGAATTATTTCTCCACCGCCCAGCACAATCCCCCCCCCCCCCCAAAAAACAAACAAAAAACTAATCTTCTTCCCCCTTCCTCAGCACAAATTCTCCTCCACTATCCCCAAAATCACCAGTCCTAGCATGATGCCCCTATCTTCCCCAGTCCTAGCACGATGCCCCCATTTTCCCATCCCAGAACTTATCCCAATCTCCCTCCTAACATAAGTCCTCTTGCCCTACCAGCACAAATCCTCTCTCCCCCAATGCCCCTCTCGGAATAAATCCTTTCACCCACCAAATCCCCCCCAGCACAGCCCCCCATTCAAAATACACCCCCCCCTCAAAAAAAATCCCTCTTTTAGTAAAAAATTTTATTTTTCTAAGAGATTAATGCCTGTATTGTCAGATCCATCTACTGACGAAAATGCAATCTGGTTTTCTGAAATGCCTCAATAAAGTTCTATGAAACCCTGGGGTTCCTCCAGAGGTTACTAGGGGTTCCTTGAGCAATGAGCAACTTCTGCCTTTCAGATGAGTAACTAATGACAACAATATCTTTAGCTAACTGTAAGTAGGGATTCTTCCCAGTGACTACAAATGTAAGAAGCATTCTCCCCAATGACCTTTACATAATATACTGTGAGCTGTAGATATAGTAATTATTAGCAGGGGTTCCCCGAACTCATAAAGTTATTTGTGAAGGGTTCCTCCATATTAAAAAGTTTGTGGAAGGCTGATATAGAGTTCTTAGGAGGCCGTTTCTAAATGCACATTGGTTATACTCACTGTGCACTCACTGCTCTGCTCATAGTGTTTGTGTATCCATTCCTCCCACTCTGATTGGTCCACCACATCCCAGCTTGGATAATCCAAGAAAGTAGCATGAGCGATGACACTGTTCTGATCATCACTGATGGTCACTGCCAGGCTGGATTTTTCCCTGAAATCAGACAAAACATTTTTGTACTATACATTATTTTTAGCGTTACAGTAAATTAAAAAAAAGTCAGTTTTTATTGCCATTGGACACATGTAATATTGTTTTGTTTTCCTTGTTGGCAATTTTTCACTTCTGTCAGTTCCCCCAGCTAAGCAGATAACTTGCCTAATAGACATGTGCACAGCCAAAAAATTTGTTCATTTTCGTTTTCATTTCATTAGTTTAATATTTTTTTCGTTTTTCGGGTCATTCGTTATGATCGCGATTCGTAAATTCGTTCATTCGTAAATTCGTAAATGCGTTCATTTGTACATTCGTACATTCGTAAATTCGAACATTCGTTCATTCGTACATTTTTACATTTGTACATTTGTAAATTCGTACATTCGTAAATTTACGAATTATCCGAAACGAATGCTGCATCTAAACACATGGAACGGAACAAATTAATAATAAATAATAATAATAAAACATTGTTATTATTATTATTGTTATTTATTATTATCAATTCATTACGTTCCATTCCGTTTTTTCGGATCATTCATAACTTCGGATAAATTTGTATGTGTTACGTTCACTAACAGCCAAATTTGAAAGGAAATTACAATACCTATAATTTAAAAGTTACTAGTAATTACTAATAGTTAAGTTATTATTAGTTAACTATTATTTCAGATTTCCGAATTTTTGAATTTGCAAATTTACGAATTCACTAATTTACTAATGTACGACTGTACGAATGAACGAATGTTCATTCGTAAATTGCGAATGTACGAATGATCGAATTTACGAATATTCAGAAAAAATTCGTTAACCGGGTTTTCGTTAATTCGGATATTCCCGAATTAACGAATTTGTCGAAATTCGTTAAAAAACTAATTCTGAACGAAACGAATTGCACATGCCTATTGCCTAATGAGTCAAAGGCTTGAAGCAAGCAGGCAGTATGGGAGTTAAGACTTCCATGGTGGCATGCTTATTATTAAGGTCTGTGACTCACTAGGTAGTAAAGCCAGAATAAGGATAACAACCTCAGATCTTGCTCATGTAAAACAAGCCAGCAATGGAAGCTCCCATATTTTAATCCTTACAGGTTATCTTTACCACAAAGAGGTTGACACCATTTTTATGTCTGTAATTATTCCTTGTGGTCTAAAGCCAGTGTAGCCATGCCCCCGTAGGGGTTGCTGAATGTAGCGGTTCACCTGTCACCCTGCTCAGCCAGACATCCGTCTCACACACACTCAGAGACATAGAACAGTCCATAAAATTTGTTTTTTTTATTGAGGGGATTAAAGTTGGATGGAAAATGAGAAATTATGGGATGCCCAGGAAATTCAGTGCAACTTGCTTGGGACTTCTATATACATTCCAGTTTTCTCTCCAGCACAAACTCTTGCTTAAGACCTCTTATTCTTCACTCCCCCAGCACCTCACTTGCTGTAGACTGTCACTCCTCCAGACTAGCTAGCACCGCATGGTTAGTCCTGACACTACTTCAGCCAAGCCTCAATGAACTGCCTTTTGTGGGCAGTGACCTCGAGCCCCTGTGGTGCAGAAATAGTTCAGGTGCTAGCTAACCTCTATTCAGCTACAAATCCCAGTTAGCTCTCTTCAGGCCCTGCCAACCAGCCTGGCTGCAAAGGCCTCTTTCCACTGCCCTTCCCACAGACCTCTCTTCTGATTCTGCACCCATCTTAAACTGCTATCTCCCAGGCGTGCCTTCCCAGTCCTCCCGACTGTGCTCACTCACCAGCCCTCCTGGGTGCGACCAGTTGTCCTCCCTGGAGACTCTTAGAAGTGTTCTCCCGCTGTCCTCTCCCTGCTCTCTCATGTGCCTCTCCTTTCAGGATCTCTTCTCTCCTCCTGGATGCACCCGAGCCCCGGCCTAGGGTCGACCCCCCCCACAGACTGGGGAGCTCCCCATGGGCCCCAACTCTCTCACTCCAGCTCTTCCACCCGACAAGTGGACACCTACCTAACTAGAGGGTGCTACACCAGATTTGGCAACTTATCTGTAGTGCACAAAATGCTGGGAATTTAATTAGGAGGAGAATTAAAGGATTACACGTAGTTGAATTTTCTTACAGTTGCATGGTGAGCTTCTTCACTAAACTGTACACCAAATAGATTATATTCCAGTATGATTAGAAACAGAGCAACCAAAGCTCAGATAATCCCCAAAAGATTTCCTTAGAGCTCCTTTACCTTTAAGGAGGGGTGGGCTCCCTCCAGGCATACCTGCCCTTAATCTATCCTTTATTGTATATGTGCTCCAACTTTGGAATCTCTCAAAATGTATGAGTTAGGACTGCAGTATACCAAAACATGACCTGTGCAGCTTATGCATGTATTTAAAAATGTATGCAAATGAAACCCCTTGTTTTAACGTGAACCCGTTAAGCCTGGTACACACGGGCTGAATATTGGCTGGTATTGGCCAGTTCAATAGAAACCAGCCAACATTCGGCCCGTGTGTACACCATCCTTTCCAACAGAAGCTGTCCAAAGTGTCGGCCTCTGTCAAACAGGCATGCTGGAGAACCAGCATCCGATTGGTGCTGGCAGCCAATGGCTGTGATCGCTGACCGGTGTGTTCTGGCAGGGCAACAGTCCTCCTGTCATAACACAACAGCTCAGCAGGGGAGATCGCTGTACTAACATCACATAGTTAGTAGAGCGACCTCCTCCCAAGATCCTAATTTTTTTTCATTCAGCCTGCTGGGTTGAACGAAAAAAAATTGACAATGTGTACTAGGCTTTAGACAGGGTTAATTTGATTTGTTGCAGGCTGGCTGGTAAGTGAGCTGGAAACTATTGTTGGTTGTTTTTTGACATGCGTCGCCCTTCCATGTGCTTCTTTGCTGAAAATGTCAGTTATAGGTTGGGGTGCTTGCCACCTGTTTGTACTGTTAGAGCTCAATAACCCTTAATTATACTATGATTGTAAATTTGTTTACACATTAGATTTTGAGTGTATGTGATGGCCTTTATTTAAAAACATTTGTATCATGATAAATACCTATATCATGTACATTGTGATAGTAAATTTGAAAAAAAAATGTCAAATACCTTTTTTCTCCATGTTTTCATAGCAGTCATGTGACTGCTATTTGAAGAGTTATTCCCAGGATCTGAGGGCTGGGGGGGCGAGACTCCTTGTGACGATTGGCAACTGCTGTCAATGTCACATATCAAAAGTAAAAGTAGAGTCGCCCTGCTGTGGGTGGATTAACAAGGATGATTGACATCCCTGGACACCTTGTGTGTGAAGCTGCATGAAGCTGCGTGAAGCTCCCAAGTTTAAAAAGGGAGAACTAACCACGCTAGCAGGATCACCAGGTATTTCCTAGTAAACAGAGTTATGGACTGTTCCATAGAGGCTGTCTCTGAAGAAGGGTGAAAATGAAATAAATATAGGGTGGTTTTGGATTTCTCCTATTTGTTAAAAATATGTATTATCTTATCTATTCCTATAGTTCGCTAGTCTATCAGCTCTCATAAGGTTAATGGTGGGGATGTAATAACAATGTTAGATATATAAATAAACACAATGCTTAACCCCTTCATGCCTAAGCCTTTTTCTGACACTTGTTGCTTACAAGTTAAAATCGATATTTTTTGCTAGAAAATTACTTAGAACCCCCAAACATTATATATATTTTTTTAGCAAGGACCCTAGAGAATAAAACGGCGATCATTGCAATATTTTATGTCACACTGTATTTGCCCAGCAGTGTTTAAAATGCAATTTTTTTGGAAGAAATACACTTTCATGAATTAAAAAAAAAAAAAAAATTCCTTGTGACAGTAATAGGCAGTGACAGGTACTTTTTATAGAGGGATCTGGGGTCTATAAGACCACAAATCCCTCCTTTGCACTCTAAAGCATTCAAAATGCCAAGTTTGGCTGTTTTGAATACTGACATTTTTTTAAATTTGGGGACTTTAAGTCTTCAGTAAACCAGAAGCGATGTCATGATATTGCTTCTGGGTTACTAGATCCGAGACCCGATCTAAGCCGGTTCCTGCCAGGCGGCGGATGTGCCGATGGGTCACTCGGGCCTCCCGGTGGGACTGAAGAGCCTGCGCGGGCCAGAGAAGGCTGCTTGGGATAACAACCGAGCAGCTGCTTAGCCGCATCGGTTTTCAAGAAAGCCAACCGTTGGCTCTAAAAAACGGTACCAGGTGATGCCCCAGTACAACCCCCTTCAAGCCAAAGGCCACATATTTGCGCTACGTCGGCGTGAAGGTTTAATAAACAAAGATGTCATTTATTTACAAAGAAAGTAAAAATGCTAACATAAAACACTAAAAGAATATTATAGAGCATGTAAAACAAATAAAAATAGATGATACTTTACGTGTGGTCATCCTCAAAATTCGGTGTCCTGGCTAGGCTCAATGGGAAGAGAAAAAGCCCTAGCTACCCATTACCTTTTAAAGCATTTTCAGACACATCCACAAAAATACCCTTTGCCTGCCCGTGTAGTCCTCTATCCAATGAGATGCCATAAGATGCTGTCTTTCCTTGTCACCAGGAAACATATTCTTCCCCTGAACATCTTTCAGGAAGCATGTTGCGGTCTTCACCAGGTGGCAGCCTTAGTTCATGAACCACTGCTTTGACCCAGGTCATCTTCCAATAACAGCTAGCCTTTGAGGTTGCTGTAACTCAGGAGATCAGTCATTTTAATTCGCACCTCCCCAGTAGGTTTTAGCTGATGCTCTTCTTCTTAAACTTGCTGTACTGTCATTCCAAGACAATTTCCAACATAGGCCAAATGGCTTTATCAACCAGGCAGTAAAAATCCAGAAATATTTGATATTAAAACATGTTGCCTTCCAACACAGAGTGTGGAGGCCTAAGAAGATGCAAGTTCCAGTAAAGCCCCATACACACGGGCAGAATGTTGGGAGACATTTGTCAGTTCATAAAAAAAAAAAAAAAATCCAACATTCAAACCATGTGTAGGTCAGTTTGTCCGACAGAAGCCAGCGGTTAGGCCGGCTTCTGTTGGATGTGCATGCTGGAAAACCAGCAGCTGACCGACTCCCAATCAGCGCTCTCAGCCAATGGCAGAGAGCGCTGATCGGAGTGCTCTGGCGGGGGGACCGTCCCCCTGTCAGAACACGATGGCTCAGCGGGGGAGATTGCTGAACTAACCTTGCATGGTTAGTACAGCGGCTCTGACCGGAGCTGGTGTTTTTTTTTTTTCGTACAACCCGCTGGATTGCACAAAAAAAAACTGTAGTGTGTACTCGGCTTTAGTTTGTAAAAAAAAAAAAAAGGCACGTGAACATCCCTCTGATCCATGTTGGAAGCAGACTGTGGCTTTCAAATCCCTGGACCCCTGCATCAGATTCATGGGCAATGAAAGCTAATGGGAAAGGTTATCTGTGTTGTTTCACCTTTTCATTTTTTGTGGACACGTGCGCTAAAATGAACTACCAATGAATTTAATTAACTAAATCATTAAAATTAATTACACTTTAATTACCAATTTTAGGTGGTACATACATTTTAACTCAAAAGCAAGTCAAAATAAAGGTTTTCAGGGATGCAATTAATGCTTAGTGATGGTCGCCATTCACTGCTTTATAAATACACCCCTTTCACCTAAAGTGTATGTGACAGCTGCAGTAAACATTACATTTTTTTGCCATGGGGAAAAACATTCTTGACTATATCAGCCAATCATAACAGGTTTGCTTCCCTTTGCTTGTAAATAAATGAAATAATAGAGGTTTGTTAACATCAGATTGAACTAAGGACATACAGTATCATATACAATTCAGCATGTGTTGTCATGTGTTTTCAGATGTGTGGCAATAAGATTTTACCACTTGCCAACCAGTGATGTACCTGTACGTCGTTAGACTTCAAGTGGTTATACTGGGATGTTGCCTAAAGCTGCAGGCATCATCCCAGTACCATTGTTTGGAGCTGACTGTCAGCTCTCTTGTAAAAAAAAAAATCCTAGTGGCTAACTAGATGTGCCCTCTTCCGCCACCTTCCGTGACTTTACCAGGATCTCCTGTCCCACTGGGAGTCCTCATCAACCAGTCGGCGCTTTCAACCCGGAAACAATGAGCTTACAACACCTCCGGTTTCCCCGGAAGAAAACGGCGCCATTTGCAAAAATGAAAAGCATTCAAGATCGGTGTGATCAAATGCTTTTAAGGGCAGAGGAGGGATATTGCTGTCACAAGTGATGTTTACATTTCTTGTGACAGCAATAAAAGTGCTTGAAAAAAAAAAATTAAGGGACAGTGAAAAACTAAAAAGAAAAAAAATATATATATAATAAAGTGCCCTCTGTCCCCATGTGCTTGCACGCAAATGTGAACGCACTCATCAGTCCTGCACTCACGTAAACAGTGATCGTTCCACACATGTGAGCTATCACCACCAACTTCAGATCATGGGCAGTAATTCTAGCTCCAGAACTCCTGAGTAAATCTAAAGTGGTAACCTGTAAAGGCTTTCAAAGAGTCGCCTATGAATAGTAAAATTGTTGCTGTTGCACGGGCGTGTGCAATTTTAAAGCGTGACATGTTTACTATCTATTTACAAAGTGTAAGATCATCTTTTATATTTTACAAAAAAATTAGGTTGTGTATTGTGTTTTTTTGCATTAAAATTCAAAAAAGTGTATTTTTTCCCAAAACAAATGCGTTTTGAGAAACCGCTGTGTAAATACCGCGTGACATACAAAGAATTGCAACACCCACCAAAGTATTCTCTAGGGCCTCTGCTAAAAATATATATATAATGTTTGGGGGTTCTAAGAAATTTGGTAGCATAAAATACTAATTGTTACATAAACAAGAAGTGCCAGAAAAAGCCTGAAGCTAAGGATCTCCATTATAGGAACCTATATGGGAATCTAAAAGGTCAACATACCGTATATACTCGAGTATAAGTCGAATTTTTCAGCACCTTTTTTTGTGCTGAAAGTGCCCCCCTCGACTTATACTCGAGTCAAGCACTTTTCTACAGCAAAAAATTTCATTTTCCGAACCGAATTTGGGGCCCCGTATCTCAGGGCCACTTGGTGCTAGAAACCCCAAATTTGGTGTGCAAACCCAGTGGACCTAGTACCATAACATATCCAAAGCTGGAGTTCCTAGCACTAAGTGGCCCTGAGATACAGGGCCCCAGATTCGGTTCGGAAAATGTCATTCTCTGCTGCAGAAAAGTGCTTGACATTTTCTGAACCGATTTTGGAGCCCTGTATCTCAGGGTCACTTAGTGCTAGGAACCCCAAATTTGGTGTGCAAACCCAGTGGACCTGGGGCCATAACATATCCAAAGCTGGAGTTCCTAGCACCAAGTGGCCCCGAGATATGGGGCCCCAAAATAGGTTCAGAAAATGTCATTCTCTGCTGCAGAAAAGTGCTTGACATTTTCTGAACCGATTTTTGGGGTCCTGTATCTCGGGGCCACTTGATTCTAGAAACCCCAGCTTTGGATATTTTATTGTGCTAGTTCCACTGGGTTTGCATACCAAATTTGGGGTTCCTAGCACTCGGAACGACTTATACTCGAGTATATACGGTAAGCCCTAAAACTTTTTTTTTATTTTTTTGCTATGGGTAGTATATTTTTGCTACGCCAATCTTCCTTTTAACCAAACTGACATGCAGTAATAGACACATTAAGATTATAGGAACTTACAGTAAATATATGACATTCACATTTCCAAATAAGCTTTGTGTGGACGATGATTTGAGCTCAGAAATACCATGAACATCGAGAGATTCTGTCCTCCGGACAGTCACTTCTTGTGTTGTGCCACTTGCTGAAGTCAGGATAGTCATGATGACTGGAGAGGGTTGCGCTGAAATATAATAGAGACAGAAATTCTGCTGAAAAAAATGTCCATGCAAATTTCTACATTTACCTATGCATGTAATATATACTGATTGTTCTGTTCATGACATATAGGATGACTTGAACAAGAATCACCAGATTAATTTGAGGATTTACTGCATATAGAATCTAGGCGTGTTTATTTTTGCACAGCTTCATCTAACTCACTTAATTTAAGGGCTCAATCTCACATGTGGCAGCCCTTTGCTGCCCTGGATCGCTTTTCAGAGGGTGTTTGACAGGTAGTGAGGAGGCATACAGTGGGGAAAATAATTATTTGATCCCCTGCAGATTTTGCCCACATACAAAGAAATGAAGTTTATATAATTGTTAGCATAGGTATATTTTAAATGATAGATGCAGAATATCAACCAAAAAGCCAGAAAAAACACATCATACAAATGTTATAAATTGAGTTGCAGTTCAGTGAGTAAAATAAGTATTTGATCCCCAAGCAAAACATTACTTAGTACTTGGTGGAGAAACCCTTGTTGGCAAGCACGAAGGTAAGACGTTTCTTGAAGTTGATTAACAGGTTTGCACAAATCTCAGGAGGAATTTTGGTTCATTTTATTACAGATGTTCTCTAAATCCTTAACCACTTGAGCCCCGGACCATTATGCTGCCTAAGGACCAGAGGTCTTTTTCCAATTTGGCACTGCGTCGCTTTAACTGCTAATTGCGCGGTCATGCAATGCTGTACCCAAACGAAATTTGCGTCCTTTTCTTCCCACAAATAGAGCTTTCTTTTGATGGTATTTGATCACCTCTGCGGTTTTTATTTTTTGCGCTATAAACGGAAAAAGACCGAAAATTTTGAAAAAAAATGATATTTTCTACTTTTTGTTATAAAAAAAATCCAATAAACTAAATTTTAGTCATACATTTAGGCCAAAATGTATTCGGCCACATGTCTTTGGTAAAAAAAATGTCAATAAGTGTATATTTATTGGTTTGCGCAAAAGTTATAGCGTCTACAAACTAGGGTACATTTTCTGGAATTTACACAGCTTTTAGTTTATGACTGCCTATGTCATTTCTTGAGGTGCTAAAATGGCAGGGCAGTACAAAACCCCCCCAAATGACCCCATTTTGGAAAGTAGACACCCCAAGGAAATTGCTGAGAGGCATGTTGAACCCATTGAATATTTATTTTTTTTGTCCCAAGTGATTGAAAAATGACAAAAAAAAAAAAAAAAAAAATATTTACAAAAAGTCGTCACTAAATGATATATTGCTCACACAGGCCATGGGCCTATGTGGAATTGCACCCCAAAATACATTTAGCTGCTTCTCCTGAGTATGGGGATACCACATGTGTGGGACTTTTTGGGAGCCTAGCTGCGTACGGGGCCCCGAAAACCAATCACCGCCTTCAGGATTTCTAAGGGTGTAAATTTTTGCTTTCACTCTTCACTGCCTATCACAGTTTCGGAGGCCATGGAATGCCCAGGTGGCACAAAACCCCCCAAAATGACCCCATTTTGGAAAGTAGACACCCCAAGCTATTTGCTGAGAGGCAAATGGAGTCCATGGAATATTTTATATTTTGACACAAGTTGCGGGAAAGTGACACTTTTTTTTTTTTTTTTTCATAAAGTTGTCACTAAATGATATATTGCTCACACAGGCCATGGGCATATGTGGAATTGCACCCCAAAATACATTTAGCTGCTTCTCCTGAGTATGGGGATACCACATGTGTGGGACTTTTTGGGAGCCTAGCCGCGTACTGGACCCCAAAAACCAATCACTGCCTTCAGGATTTCTAAGGGTGAAAATTTTTGATTTCACTCTTTACTGCCTATCACAGTTTCGGAGGCCATGGAATGCCCAGGTGGCACAAAACCCCCCCAAATGACCCCATTTTGGAAAGTAGACACCCCAAGCTATTTGCTGAAAGGCATGGTGAGTATTTTGCAGCTCTCATTTGTTTTTGAAAATGAAGAAAGACAAGAAAAAACATTTTTTTTTTTCTTTTTTCAATTTTCAAAACTTTGTGACAAAAAGTGAGGTCTGCAAAATACTCACGATACCTCTCAGCAAATAGCTTGGGGTGTCTACTTTCCAAAATGGGGTCATTTGGGGGGGTTTTGTGCCACCTGGGCATTCCATGGCCTCCGAAACTGTGATAGGCAGTGAAGAGTGAAATCAAAAATTCACGCCCTTAGAAAGCCTGAAGGCGGTGCTTGGTTTTCGGGGTCCCGTACGCGGCTAGGCTCCCAAAAAGTCTCACACATGTGGTATCCCCGTACTCAGGAGAAGCAGCAGAATGTATTTTGGGGTGTAATTTCATATATTTCCATGGCATGTTTGAGCAATATATCATTTAGTGACAACTTTGTGCAAAAAAAAAAAAAAAAAAAAAAAAAATTTGTCTCTTTCCCGCAACTTGTGTCGCAATATAAAATATTCCATGGACTCGACATGCCTCTCAGCAAATAGCTTGGGGTGTCTACTTTCCAAAATGGGGTCATTTGGGGGGGTTTTGAACTGTCCTGGCATTTTATGCACAACATTTAGAAGCTTATGTCACACATCACCCACTCTTCTAACCACTTGAAGACAAAGCCCTTTCTGACACTTATTGTTTACATGAAAAAGTTTTTTTTTTTTGCAAAAAAATTACTTTGAACCCCCAAACATTATATATTTTTTTAAAGCAAATGCCCTACAGATTAAAATGGTGGGTGTTTCATTTTTTTTTTTTCACACAGTAATTGCGCAGCGATTTTTCAAACGCATTTTTTGGGGAAAAAACACACTTTTTTTAATTTTAATGCACTAAAACACGCTATATTGCCCAAATGTTTGATGAAATAAAAAAGATGATCTCAGGCCGAGTACATGGATACCAAACATGACATGCTTTAAAATTGCGCACAAACGTGCAGTGGCAACAAAATAAATACATGTTTAAAAGCCTTCAAAAGCCTTTACAGGTTACCACTTTAGATTTACAGAGGAGGTCTACTGGAAAAATTACTGCACTCGATCTGGCCTTCGCGGTGATACCTCACATGCATGGTGCAATTGCTGTTTACGTTTGACGACAGACCGCCGCTTGCGTTCGCCTTAGCGCGAGAGCAGGGGGCGACAGGGGTGTTTTTTTTTTTTTTTTTTCTTTATTATTTTTTTGCTTTTTTAATCTTACTTTTAAACTGTTCCTTTCATATTTTTTTTTTTAATCATTTTTATTGTTATCTCGGGGAATGTAAATATCCCCTATGATAGCAATAGGTAGTGACAGGTACTCTTTTTTGAAAAAATTGTGGTCTATTAGACCCTAGATCTCTCCTCTGCCCTCAAAGCAAATGACCACACCAAGATCGGTGTGATAAAATGCTTCCCCAATTTCCCAATGGCGCTATTTACATCCGGCGAAATCTAAGTCATGAAATACTCGTAGCTTCCGGTTTCTTAGGCCATAGAGATGTTTGGAGCCACTCTGGTCTCTGATCAGCTCTATGGTCAGCTTGCTGAATCACCGGCTGCATTCTCAGGTTCCCTGTTGAGACAGGAGAGCCAGAGAAAAACACGGAAGACGGTGGGGGGGGGGGGCATTCCCTCCCACGGCTTGTAAAAGCAGTCTAGAGGCTAATTAGCCGCTAGGATTGCTTTTACATGAAAGCCGACCGCTGGCTGAAAAGAATGATACCAAGATGATACCTAAACCTGCAGGCATCATTCTGGTATAACCACTCAAAGTCGTGAATGGCGTACCTGAAGACAAAAAAATGGTTAACAATGGTTAACAATAAAGCACAGTAAAGTGTAAATAATTACACACCTGAAAAACAAACATGATAAAACATAATAACAATAACAATAACAATAACAATCAATAACAATAACAATAACAATAAAACATTGCAGAATAGAATACAGTAAAAAAGAGCAGAACAATAGAGAGAGAGAATAGAGAGAGAGAGAACAATAAAACAACAACTATTTTTTTTTATTTCATATTTTTTTTTTTTTACACTTTTTTTGTAACTAACTTTTATAACGGTAACCGGTTCCAGGTTCGGGTCTCTCAAAATGCGATGGCATCTTGGGAGACCCTGTGAAAGTGTGCCTGGCCTGTGCAATGCTGTACCCTACGCTAATACTCAACTAGTGAATGGTAGCGTTCAAAACATTCACCAATGCAAAGACCAGGATTGTCAGGACAGGAGGGACAATAATAGCGGGTGTCACGCCTATATCCTCGCTTGCTGCAGACACGACATCTTTTTTGGGGGGTTCGTTGGGTAGGGGTACTCGGGAGGACATAAAAATGCCTCTCATGCAGCCGCCTGCATTTGGTTGGGGATGTGAATGGGGGAAGTACGGGCGCTGCAGAAGCGGTGGGTTCCCAATTAGGATTGGCGAATGCAGCAGGAAGGGCATTATGGGCACGACGGGCCTGTGTTTGTCTTTTTGGTGGCGGCGGGACACTACTTGTGCTTGCCACCTCACCAGCTTGAACTGCACTTATGGGACTCGCCACGTCACCAAGTGTTACTGCAGTGCTGGTTTGACTACGACCGGGGTGTACTAGGCCGCTGGCGCTTGCCAGTTCACCAAAACACTACCAAAAAACTGTTAGCGATCGCAGGGATCAGGCCTGACTCTGCGAACGCTGCAGTTATGCGTTTAGTGTTTTGTAAGTGACAGTGATCGATCGATACCGCACTTGGGTGGGCTGGGCTGGGCCGGGCGGAGGGGCAAAACGCAGGTGCTAGCAGGTATCTGGGCTGATCCCGCTAACACTGCGTTTTTGGGAACCCTAAACTGCTGGTGACGCTAGTATAGATCTGATCGGATCAGATATTGATGCGATCAGATACTATACCACTAAGGGAGGTGTACAGTGCGTGCGTGGGTGTTAGCGGTACTGGCGCTAATCTGACGCTGCCTGGGGCTGGTGCTTGCCAGTTCACCAAAACGCTACAAAAAAAACTGTTAGCGATCGCAGGGATCAGGCCTGACTCTGCGAACGCTGCAGTTATGCGTTTAGTGTTTTGTAAGTGTCAGTGATCGATCGATACTGCACTTGGGTGGGCTGGGCTGGGCCGGGCGGAGGGGCAAAACGCAGGTGCTAGCAGGTATCTGGGCTGATTCCGCTAACACTGCGTTTTTGGGAACCCTAAACTGCTGGGGACGCTAGTATAGATCTGATCGGATCAGATATTGATCCGTTCAGATACTATACCACTAAGGGAGGTGTATGGTGCGTGCGTGGGTGTTAGCGGTACTGGCGCTAACCTGACGCTGCCTGGGGCTGGTGCTTGCCAGTTCACCAAAACGCTACAAAAAAAACTGTTAGCGATCGCAGGGATCAGGCCTGACTCTGCGAACGCTGCAGTTATGCGTTTAGTGCCTTGTAAGTGACAGTGATCGATCGATACTGCACTTGGGTGGGCCGGGCGGAGGGACAAAACGCAGGTGCTAGCGGGTATCTGGGCTGATCCCGCTAACACTGCGTTTTTGGGAACCCTAAACTGCTGGGGACGCTAGTATAGATTTGATCGGATCAGATATTGATCCGATCAGATACTATACCACTAAGGGAGGCGCATGCTGCGTGCGTGGGTGTTAGCGGTACTGGCGCTAATTTGACGCTGCCTGGGGCGACGCATATCACCGCCGGGCGATCGGGGGGCTAAACCTTTATTCGGTAATAAACGGCGGGTGCCCTGACACTATAAAAAATAAACAAACTAACCAGCGTCAACCGTAACGGTTATACGGTGATCAGTGGTGAAAGGGTTAACTAGGGGGCAATCAAGGGGTTAAAACATTTATTAGGTAGTATATGGGGGTCCCTGACGCTATAAAACGCTGACGGCGAACCTAAATATTTACCTCACTAACTAGCGTCACCAGCGACACTAATACAGCGATCAGAAAAATGATCGCTTAGCGACACTGGTGACAGGGGGTGATCAAGGGGTTAAAACTTTATTAGGGGGGGTTAGGGGGGTACCCTAGACCTAAAGGGGGGTAATATACACTGTCCCAACACAGTAACTGTCACAAACTGACACTATGCAGTAATCAGAAAAAAAAACAAAAAAAAAAAAAAAAAACTGCTGGTGTCAGTTTGTGACAGGGGGGGGGGGGTGATTGGGGGGGGATCGGGGGGCGATCGGGGGGGGGATCGGGGTGATTTGTGTGCCTGGCATGTTCTACTGTGTGTGTAGTGTTTGTGCACTCACATACTTGTCGTCTCTCCTCGGGCCGGAACGGAAAATACCGACCCGAGGGGAGATGACATCACTTCCTTTGCTGCTGTTTAGCATACAGCAGCAAAGGAGTGTTCTCATTGGCCGGCGGCGATCGCGAGGGGGGGGCCACGAACGGATGGTCTCCCCCTCATCACCGATCGCCGCTGGACAAACGACGACCGCCTCGGGCACCGGGGGGGGGTCCGATCGGACCCCCCACCCGCGGAAGGCAAATCACGTACCCTGTACGTGATTTTGCCTGTCCGTGCCACTTTGCCGACGTACATCGGCGTGAGGCGGTCGTCAAGTGGTTAAGGTTTCTTAGCTGTTACTTGGCAACTCGAAGTTTCAGCTCCCTCCATAAAATTTCTATAGGAATAAGGCCTGCAGACTGGCTAGGCCACTCCATGACATGACCTTAATTTGCTTCTTCTTGAGCCACTCCTTTGTTGCCTTGGTGGTATTTTTTGGGTCATTGTCATGCTGGAAGACCCATCCACGACCCATCATCAGTGTTTTGGCTGAGGGAAGATGGTTCTCATCCAAGATTTTACAATACATGGTCCCGTCCATTGGCCCTTCAATGCGGCCTGTTCCATTAGCAGAGAAACAGCCCCAAAGCATAATGTATACACCTCCATGTTTGGCTGTAGTAATGGTGTTCTTAGGGCTATAGTCAGCATTTTTCTTCCTCCAAACAGGGCAAGTCGAGTTAATTCCAAAGAGCTCAATTTTGTTCTCATCTGACCACAGCACTTTCTCCCAAACCTTATCTGAATCAGTTAAATGAATTTAATTGGCAAACTTCAGATGGGCCTGTACATGTGCCTTCTTGAGGAGGGGGGCCTTGCCGTCCATGCAGGAATTCAATCCATGGCGGCGTATTGTGTTACCAATGGTTTGTTTGGTGACTGTGGTCCCAACTGCCTTGAGATCATTCACAAGCTCCTCCCGTGTAGTTCTGGGCTGATCCCTCACTTTTCTCATGATCATCCTTACCCCATGAAGGGAAATCTTGCATGGAGCTCCAGACCAAGGGCACTTGATGGTTATTTTGTATTTCTTCCATTTGCGAATAATTGCCCCAACAGTTGTCTCCTTCTCACCAAGCTTCTTGCTGATGGTCTTGTAGCCCATTCCAGCCTTGTGCAGGCCCACAATCTTGTTCCTGACTTCCTTTGACAGCTCTTTGGTCTTACCCATGATGGAGAGGTTTGAATGGAAGAAAGAGATTCTGTGGACAGGTGTCTTTTATACACATAACGAGTTGTTGTAAGGAGCACCATCTTAAATTGACAGGACTAGTCTGTGTACCACATGAGCACATACGCTAAGTGAGCGAGAATTATTGTTGGTTGGTAGGGGATCAAATGCTTTTTTTACTCACTGAACTGTAATTCAATTTATAACATTTGTATTGTGTGTTTTTCTGCATTTTTGGTTGATATTCTGTCTCTAGCATTTAAAATACACCTATGATAACAATTATAGACCCTTCATTTCTTTGTAAGTGGGCAAACGTACAAAATCTGCAGGGGATCAAATAATTATTTTCCCCACTGTATGTTACATTGCAGAGCTGTCGCAATGTGGCCCTATATACTTAGGCTGCATTCACACGATAGCTTTTTGTGAACACCTTCCCAATCATGCTATTTTATATCAAAAAAACAAGGAACAGAGGGTACACCAACCTAGCACATTACCTTTTTGATAGCTTTTTTATATTAAAAGAGCAGGGGTATACTCACAAACAGCATCAGCAATAAGGCACATCAAAGTTCATAATGTATTTGAAGCAGCCTGGTCACCTAGACAAGTCCCAAGCACGAGAAGACCTTCCAAAAGGCTGATGTGTTTTGAGGGGAGATCCCCTTTATATCAGAGCCCAATTAACGCATGTTTATGAAATGCTCAAAAATGCTTTTCATGTTTGCGGTGCCAACCATTACTACCATGTTTCCCCAAAAATAAGCCCGGGTCTTATATTAATTTTGGCAACAAAAGACACAGTAGGGCTTATTTTTAAGGGAGTAGGTCTTACCATGTAATGTGCTGTCTTCTCTCCCCTTCTCTCTCTCCCTGCTTGACAGGAATCCCCAGTGTGAACTGAGTTAAAATGCTTGTAAAATCCTATAATCCAATTTATTACATTAGTATATAATGTACAATGTGTGTGTTTCTGTAATATAATTGTGCCAAATACCTTCGTTATAGCGCCGCTATGAGCTTCTGTGACCCGCCAGAGGTCTCTTCCCTGTAATTATATTACAGAAACACACACATTGTACATTATATACTACTGTAATAGAGTGGATTATAGGATTTTACAAGTATTTTAAACTAGGGCTTATTTTCAGGGTAGGGCTTATATTGCAGCCCTCCTGGAAAATAACGCTAGGTCTTATTTTCTGGGAAACACTTAAATGGCACTCCAAACGAAGCAAAACAGACTTGAGTTTTTTGCGTGATGGTGGCGTTACCAAATGCACTGAAAAGATTTTGACAAATGTTCAAAAAAAAATATACGAGGCAAATTTTGCCTTAATCTTTTCCACATGTCCAAAACTATAACTTTAACATATGAAACGCGTTGGAGGTCAGGTATGACGGTAATGTGGGAGAGCTAAGGAATAGACAGCTCCAGTGCCGTTAGGGTATCTACTGAGCCCTCAAAATCTGCAATATCAGGTACCCGTATGTGATGATTGATGGATCCACCTACTCACTGTATGAAAAGAACCTTCTATGGAAGGCTAAGTACACTGTAATGACTAATGCAGCTTTAGCCCTGCATTAGATATGCAGTGAGCTCTACTTTGAAATCTGGAAGTTTGCTGGACATGTGAAATCCCAAGGAATATATCGTTTGTTGTCTTTCAGTCAGCTGAAAGTGTTCTGGCTGTGTGATTTCCAAATTTAAGAATAACTCATGGAGGTAATGAGATCACTAGAACTTTGAGGTCTTGTTTATGGATGTGATATAATTGTCAGTGGAGCCATTATATAGTAGTGGATTTATGCTTATCCACATTGATAGAACCTCATCGTATCCTGCAGTGCATTGGTTATTATTGCTCAGTAATAGATCACACCAGGGGCGATGCTAGGTCTGCAAAAGATCTGGGGCTAGAGCCCATAGCAGCGGTCACCAACCTTTTTGCAGGCCCAGGGGGGGGGGGGGCGCCGCCGGTGGTAAGCCATATTTTGCGGGCAATGGCTGGTGCTGACGCTTCAATCATCATGGCACCATGGTTGATATGGTGTCGGGGTGATTTAAGCGCATTGTTTCTATTGTTACGTTCTAATATATAATGAACTGGTTCAACTCACCATAATGCAGAATCAGTGGGTGCCCTGGCCCCAGATGCAGCGTGTCACTTGCCAACGTCACCTGCCCCCAGATGTGGATTGTCGCTTGCCACTTTCACCTGGCAGCAGATGTGGATTGTCACTTGCCACATCTCCTGCCACCATTTGCAGATTGTCACTTGCCACATCACCGGCCACCAAATGTGGGTTGTCACTTGCCAACTGATGTGGATTGTCACTTGCCACGCCAGCCAATGCCACCAAATGTGCATTGACACTGCATTGCTGGCAGCACTGGTCTATTTAGTGAGGGCAGGAGAGCGGTGATGCAGGGCAGGCAGTGAGGGATGATGTCATCTCGCTGCTCCCCGCCGCACCTCCGACATTGAAGCAAGTGGGTCTGGCTGCAAAGTGGAGCTCCACCGATGACGGGAAGCATGCGACCTCCACTCCACCGCGCTGTGAGGGCGGAAGAGCACTGATGTGTGGCAGGCAGTGAGAGATGATGTCATCTCTCTGCTCCCTGACGCACCTTGCTCCCACATTAAAGAGGCCCGGCTGTGAAGAGTGCTGATGTGGAGCAGGCGGAGAGTGTTTGTCCGCCTGCTCACTTCTCTCATCTCCTCCACCTGTCTCGTGCAGCCAGCCTGCCGCAGCAGCTGCGGCCCCGACCTGCTGGTTAGGCAGGGAACCTGCGACAAAAGACTCAGGGTTATGGGTGCCAGATTCGGGGCTATAGCCCCAATAGCCACCCCCTAGCAACGCCCCTAGATCACATAATAGATATTTGGATGCAGAGGAGAAGATACATAATGGATATAGTAAATAATGCATAGAAAGAAGTGGGAAACCGACATTAAGCACTCAAATTACTTTTAGGTGGAGTATAAAAAGAGTTGAAGATTGCCATTTAGGCATGTATGTGTGGTAATGCTTCCAATATATGCATTCTTTCTCTGGATGATTGTTCACTTCAAATTTTGTGGACAGCAGAAAGGTCTGTCCAACTATCAATGATAATCAGTTTCACTTTTGTTGAGAAAAAAGTACTGAATTATAAAGTTTGTCTGAGAGCTCAGAAAAAAGGGGGAGGAGGGCTAAAGTTATACTCTGAAGAGCTCAGTGAGGAGGGCTCTGAGAGCTGATTGGAGGGAAGGGACACCCTCCCCCTCCACATAACATACAGGAACAGAGCTGAGGTTGTCAATCAGCTGGAGCTCCCTCCCCTGTCACCATTTTTCTCTTGGTGTCAGGTAAACCTGTCAGAAGTAATTCATGCTGATAGCAGAGAAATGAAGCAGCAGACAAAAGTGACACTTACTGTACTTAATCACTTCCTGCCCGGCCTATAAAAAAATGTTGGGACACGGCCAATGACTGATGAGAGTACCAGCTCGCTGCCGGTACCATGTGACCACCGTGACGAATAACAGCAGGTCACATGACAGTTATACACAATGGATGGCTTCCTTTCATGCCATCCATTCTATACAATTGTGTTGCTAGCTGTGACAGGGCCAATCACAGCCCATCTGTATCATGTGATTAGCTTTGACCAGTCACAGCTAATCACAACAAAACAGACTGAATTATTCTGTTTCATTCAGTAAAATGCTTGCTTATAAAAATTTAATTCCTTGCTATTAGGCCCCTTTCACACTGGGGCGGTGGGGGCATCGGCGGTAAAACGCTGCTATGTTTAGCGACGCTTTACCGTCGTTTTAGCGGCGGTATTCGGCCGCTAGCGGGGTGCTTTTAACTCCCGCCAGCGGCCGAAAAATGGTTAAAACCGCCCACAAAGCACCGATACAGCGGCGCTATGCCGGTGGTATAGCCACGCTGCCCCACTGATTTCAATGGGCAGGAGCGGTGTATACTCCAAAGATGCTGTTTGCGGGGGTTTTTTTTCCCTCCTGCCAGCGCACCGCTCCAGTGTGAAAGCCTTCGGACTTTCACACTGGAGACACAGCAGCGGCAGTTTCAGGTCGGTTTGCAGGCGCTATTTTTAGCGCAATACCGCCTGCAAACCGCCCAGTGTGAAAGGGGCCTAAGTAAACATAATGTGTAAAAAAAAAAATCCTGATCACTTCCCCAGAGTAGTACAATGTTACTATGGTAACATTATATTGCTCTGGTTACAGTGTCTAAAAGTCTATATTGCACCAGTCAGTGTCCTTGATCACCGCCACAACCGTTATAAATGATGCTGTACTGCACTGGTGACAGTATGTAAAAAAATGTAAAAAAATTGGGAATTTTTTTTTTTTTTTCATTTTTTAATTTTCCAAAAAAAAATTATGACAAAAAATTACAACTTCAAAAAACTCACAATGCCTCTAACTAAATACCTACGACTGTCTACTTTCCAAAAAGGGGTAATTTAGGGGGTATTTCTAATGTCCTGGCGTTTTAGGGCCTCAAGAAATGAGATAGTCCATAAGAACATCAGGATTGATCCATTTTCAGATACAGTATATACCATGGTTTGTGAACTTTCGCACAGACGAAATAATATACACTGATTTGGGTTATTTTCAGCAAAGAAATGTAGCAGAATACATTTTGGGCTAATTTTATGAAGAACAATTATTTATTTGCAAAATTTTATAACAGAAACAAAGAAAAGCTTTTTTTTTTTTTTTTTTTTAATTTACGGTCTTCTTTTGTTTATTTAGCAAAAAATAAAATGCCCAGTGGTGATTAAATACCATCAAAAGAAAGCTCTTATTGTGTAAACAAAATGATAAAAATTGGTTTTTGGTACAGTGTTGCAGTGACCGCGTAATTGTCATTCAAATTGTGACAGCACTGAAAGCTGAAAACTGGCCTGGGCAGGAAGGGGGTAAAAGTGTCCAATATTGAAGTGGTTAATTGAGACAAGTACACACTATAGAGGGATATGCTTTGTTCATATTTAATGTCTGAGGTTTGCAACAGCTTTGAGATTCTTTGATGCAGATTTCTACCTATTTCTGCTCTGAAGGAATAGCTCTTTGTTAGATCATGTCTTGTGCAGGACTGAATCAGATGGTACACTTGCAGAGCTCTGCATCCCTTTAGAGAGTGGCAGGGTCTGCATCCCTCTAAAAGTGAATAACCCTTTAGGAGCATCTCACTAAAACAAAATGTTTGTTGAATAAAATGCCTAAAATCTAGCCTGGGCAGGCTTCTTGGAAAATAAGTAAGCCTTTAACACAAGTTTGAACCAGGCCTAAAAGTACATAATATAACTAGGTACTAACATTTAGGGCACGTTCACAATGAGGCGGGGGGGGCGTCGGTTGTAAAAAAAATAGCGGAGCTTTACCGTCATTTTAGCGGCGCTTTTCGACCACTAGCAGAGCGCTTTTAAGCCCTGCTAGTGGCCGATAAGGGGTTAATAGCGCCCATGTAGCGCGCTACTGAAGCGCTTTGAAGGCGCTCCAGCGGTGCTAACCATTGATTTCAATGGGTAGGGGTGCTTTAGGAGTGGTGTATACACTGCTCTCAAAGCGCCCCAAAAATGTTGCTTGCAGGACTTTTTTTTTTAACGTCTCACAAGCGCACCGCCCCAGCGAAAAAGCCTTCGGGCTTTCACACTGGAGTGACAGGAGAGATGCTTTGCAGGCGCTATTTTTAGTGCTAAAACGCCTGTAAAGTGCCTCAGTGTGAAAGTAGCCTTATAGGTGAAGTTGATCCAGGGAAAATCTGATTACCTCTCGGGGGATCAGGAAGGATTTTTTTCCCCCTGCTTTAGCAAATTGGATCATGCTTTGCTGGGGTTTTTCGCCTTCCTCTGGAACTGTGGGTATGGGATTGGATATATGGGATTGTATGATTTTTCATTTTTTTTCTCTTTTATTGGTTGAACTATTATTATTCACGATTTATATAGCGCCAACAGTTTACGCAGTGCTTTGCAATGTAGAGGGGGGCAGCACAATTACAGTACAGTTCAATACAGAAGGGGCAGGAGGGCCCTGCTCGTAGAGCTTACATTCTAAAGGGATGGGGTGGTGGTACAAAAGGTAATATATGCAGGGAATGATTTGATGAGGGGTGGCTCAAGGACAGTTTTCAAGGCTCTCCTAAAGGTGGACAGGTTAGGGGCTGATCAGATATACCGGGGCAGGGAATTCCAGAGGATGGGAGAGGCTCTGGATAAGCCCTGAAGATGAGCATGAGAGGCGGTAACAAGGGAGCTAGAGAGCAGGAGGTCCTGGGAGGAGCGGAGGGGACGATTTGGCTGATATCTGCAGATGAGGTTGGTGATGTAGCTGGGGGAGATGTTGTGGATGGCCTTGTATGTTATGGTTAGCATTTTGAATTTTATACGGTGGGGTAGGGGAAGCCAGTAAAGAGATTGGCAGAGAGGGGGCAGCAGTCACGAATCGATTAGTGAGGTGTATTAGTCTAGCAGCAGCATTCATAATAGGCTGAAGGGGGGGATAGCCCGCGCAAGTGTTGGCCATTGAGGAGAGAGTTGCAGTAGTCAAGGTGGGAAATAATCAAGGAGTGAATAAGTTGCTTTGTGGTGTCATTAGTCAGGAAGGGTTGAATTCTGGAGATGTTGCAGAGGTTAAGGCGGCAGGATTTCGCTAGTGATTGGATGTGGGAGCTGAAGGAGAGGTCAGAGTCAAGGATTACACCCAGCGCCCTGGCATGTGTGAAGGGACCAATGGTTGTGCTGTTGATCCTAATGGTAAAGTCATGGGGGGGGGAGACCGGGAAGGAGGGAATATTACAAGCTCAGTTTTAGAAAGATTGAGTTTGAGAAAGTGGTGTGACATCCATACTGATATGTCCTTCAGTAAGTTTGAGATCCGTGAGGAGATCGAGGGGGTGAGTTGAGGAGTGGAGAGATAGATCTGGGTGTCATTGGCGTAGAGGTGGTATTGGAAGCACTCACTAAGAAATATCACAAAGCAATCTTCAAAGAAAAAAAAGAACATTTCTTTTTAATCTAGTCGCTCAGACTATGAACCCTACCTGCCTAGAGCCCCCAGCAATGAGTTATCGAATTTTTTTATCAACAAAATCGACAACATTCAGAAAATGATTTAACAGAAAAAAACAACCAACCTCATTCACCCAAAGAAAAAAGAGGAAATCGATATGAACATCACACAATCACCGAATCACCACTGACACCACCAAAAACATCATCACAAGCACATCACCAAATGACATCATTCCCACAAAACTCCTGAAGGAATGTTCTGACATCTTGGCTCCTACTATAACACATCTCATAAATCAGTCGTTCAAAGAAGAGATTGATCTGATCGCCCTCAAGCAAGGCATAGTCAAACCCCTCCTAAAGAAACCCAACCTCGACCCCAAAGACCCTAACTACCGCAGACCGGTAACAACCCTTAACACCATCTCCAAGATTATTGAGAAAGCAGTAGTACAAAAGCTACAACTCCATCTGGACACACACAGACTCTTGGACCCACTTCAATCAGGCTTCCGCCCAGGCCATGGCACGGAAACGGCACTTCTCAAAATATGGGATGACGCCCTCGAAACAGCAGATGATGGAGAATCATGTCACCTGGTACTGCTGGACCTCAGTGCAGCGTTCGACAAAGTGGACCACAATACTCTACTCATCCGCCTTGCAGAAGTAGCAGGAGTCACAGATTCAGATCTACCATGGTTCGCATCCTTCTTAGAAAATCATTCACAGACAGTGAAACTAGGAGCCTTCACCTCTGAATCTCGCACAATTTCTTATGGAGTCCCTCAAGGATCACCTGTGCTCTTCAACATCTACATTCGTCCACTCCTCAATATCATCAGAAAATCAGACCTATGCTTCCACTCATACGCTGATGACACTCAACTCTACTTTCGCATCGCGAAAAGGACCAATATCAGAGACTAGAAAAATGCCTCACATTGATAGATGCCTGGATGACCACGAGCTCCCTCAAACTCAATGGATCCAAAACAGAGCTTCTTCTCCTCCACGCAAACCAAAATACAAAAGCAAAGACCCCATGGACACCACCCACCATCCTTGGACAGACCATCTCCCCAAGCACCAAAGCCAAAAATCTTGAAGTCATCTTCGATGTCGATGGACGCACAAATAAGATCAGTAGTCAGCGGATCTCACCATCTTCTCGGCCTGCTACGTAGACTCATCCCCTTCATTCCAGAAGAGAACAAAGCAGCAGTAGTTGGAACAATCATCAATTCTCAACGCGACTACGCAAAATCCCTCTACATAGGACTACCTAAATACCAGATTGCATGCCTACAAGTCATCCAAAGCATGGCAGCAAGACTGGTAATGGGAAAAAAACCTTGGGAATCCATCTCCCCATCCCTGAGGACCCTACATTGGCTAACCGTAAAGGATCGGATCACATTCAAGACTCTCTGCCTCACCCACAAATGCACACAAGGAAACGCTCCTCAATACCTATGCGAGAAAATAAAACACTACACACCCAATCGAAGTCTCTGATCAACTAACCAAAACCTCCCCCTCATTCCCAAGTCCCACTACAAATCAAAGGGAGAACAAAGATTCGCAGTCCAAGGACCACGGCTATGGAACGCTCAACCCACTAACATCCGCATGGAAGAAAACCATCGGGCCTTCAGAAAAAAACTCAAGACCCACCTCTTCTAAGAAGCAGGACAACACAGGACGGATTTAGTACCTTGAGGCAATTTGGTTCGCATTTGTAGCGCTATAAGTGATTCATTCATTCATTCGAGGTTGGTTATCAACTGGCCCAGGGAAGAGCTATAATGGTATAAGAGGTATAATAGGACTTGTGTCTTTTTTTCAACCTGAATAAATATGTAATATGTAACAAGCAGGAAATTACATCTCTGGGGGTGTTGTGTATGCCAACTATGTGCAGAATACCTCCAGGTTGCCAAATTGCATTGAATTTTACAGATAATTTCAGTGCTGCGGATTGAAAAAGGAAAGTCATTTTCAATAATAATTCAATTGCAATATGGCTCGTGTCACAATTGAACATGCTATATTATTATTATTTTTTAATTATTTTCTATATTTTTTCCACACAAAATTGGAGTTTCCTTTAGGCCCCTTTCACACTGGGGCGGTTTGCAGGCGTTATTGCGCTAAAAATACCGCCTGCAAACCGCCCCTAAACAGCCTCCGCTGTTTGTTCAGTGTGAAAGCCCGAGGGCTTTCACACTGAAGCGGTGCGCTGGCAGGACGGTAAAAAAAGTCCTGCAAGCCGCATCTTTGGAGCGGTGAAGGAGCGGTGTATTCACCGCTCCTTCACCGCTGCTGCCCATTAAAATCAATGGGACAGCGCGGCTATACCGCGGCAATACCGCGGCTATAGCCGCGCTGTACGAGTGGTTTTAACCCTTTTTCGGCCGCCAGCGGGGGGTTAAAACCGCACCGCTAGGTGCGAATACCGCAGTAAATCAGCGCTAAAAATAGCGCTGTTTTACTGCCGATGCCCCCTACCGCCCCAGTGTGAAAGGGGCCTAAGACACTTGATAGGAGAGCTATACAAGTCATGAATGATATGCTTTTTTCCATCCCACATTGTTAGGTCTTCAAAATTCCACACAAATTCAGGTGAATTTGAGAAATATCAAACATACATGGTATTCAGAGATTTAATATGTAAATCTGTTATGATAGTTGTTGGGAACAATAACAGCACAATTGGTATTTTCCTCTACCCGAGGGATATAAAATTGACTCTTTAGGGGGCATTTTGGTTACAAATTCCTGAGGGGAATAAAGAAAAGGTTGTGATACAGAGAAATCCTTTACGCTGATGACATCTATCAAATGGATCAACTAAGAAGGAACATGTAGTGTGTCCATGATTGTTTTGTTGCAACAAAAATATATGACACATGAATACAGTGCTGTGAAAGTTAAAAAAATTGTTGCCTTAGCAACAATTAGCAGTCGTTAGATATTTGTAGCCATTATGGTATTAATAAGTTAGCCAGGATAGTGCAATGTTTTGGTAAGAAAGTGTGGGGGACCCCATTGGTAGCTTAAAGCCTAGTACACACTGGCCAAATGTCAGGCCGTTCAATAGAAAACGGCTGACATTCAGCCCGCATCCCAACTGTGGGCAGCTGACTGTGCAGCGTTTGGCTTCACAGCTGGCTATGCACTGCGCATGCACAAGACATGTTGTGCTTTGTGAATGGTCCCAGAGGACTACCAGGAGAGAGAGGGGAAGATGAACTTCTGCTCGGATTGCTTAGGCCAGTGGTTCTCAACCTTCTAGTGCCGTGACCCCTTGATAAAATTTCCCAAGTTGTGGGGACCCCTAACAGTAAAATTATTTTCGTAGCGTGGGTTGTCAGCACCCAAGGCAAGACAAGTAATTTGTGCCCCTAACCCATGGAGACAGTTAGCGCTCCCTCAGTCCTTTTAATGACAACTATAATCACAGGTAGTGTTACTCACTGTGTCTCCGGCTTCACTGTGTCTCTGACTTTGTGGTGTCTCGCAGCAGTGACACCTATGCCAAAATCAGGAGATAGGGTCTCCTCCAGCCCCTCCCACTTCACATTCCTCACCAGTCAGCTGACCTCTAGTCTCTGCCCCCCAGCCATGCCATGAACTGAATGGGCGCCTGCGAAGAGGCTGAGTGGGTGGCCGCGGGCTCCAGGAACAGCCCAGCTGGGCGGCCACAGCCTCCAGGGATAGCCCTGCTGGGTGGCCGCAAAAAGGCTTGGAGAACTTTAGGAACAGCCCAGGATTCGGTGACCCCTGGCAAATCATCATTCGACGCCCCAGGGGGTCCCGACCCCCAGGTTGAGAACCACTGGCCTAGGCAATTGGAGTGGTAGTGGGAGTGGGTACCTGTCAAAATTAGGTCCCCGCTCCCCCCCTCCAAAATTACAGGAGAGGGGGTGTCTTAAAGCGGAGTTCCAGCCTCTAAAAAACAAAATGTAAGGGAAATCGGCAGTGAAGCCTTCAGGCTTCACATCTGGTTTCCTACTGCGCATGCACAAGTCGCGCTGCACTTTCTGAATGGTCCCATCATCTGGGACACACACAGGTCCCAGAAGGCATCGGGGGGGGGGGGGGGCAGATGCAAATGCGGAAATTATGTACCTTGCCGTTACGAGGTAGGAAGGAAGTCCAGCTGGAAAAGAACAAAAAATGTACAAAACGACTGAAAAAATAAATAAAAAGACATCCAAAAATGAGGGGGGGGGGGGGAGATGGGGGCTCTATTGTTCAAGACCTACTTTCATTCTAACCTGGAACTCTGCCTTAGGCCCCTTTCACACTTGTGCGACTTCAAAGTCACGCGTATTTACCGCGATTTTGCGGCCACGATATTACCGCGATTTGGGATCAGTACTACTTTGTACGACTTTGCCACAACTTTGGCATTAACCAATGAAAACATACATGGTGTGAGGCAATTCCTTTTCCTGCCATTCCTGTAAGCACAGCTTGTGTTTACAAAGTCGTACTGAAATCGTGTCTATATTATTCGGGAACGATTTGCATGCTACTTGAGGGTTTAACATTGAGGTCTATGGACATCAACTCGCATAGAAGTTGGACCAAAGTCATGCCAATATGAATGGTAGTCATTGAAAATCATGGAGAATGACTTGTCATACGATTTTGCAGTACAAAATTGTAGGACAAGTCGTATAAGTGTGAAAGGGGCCTTAAAGTGGAACTTTCCCTTTTCAGGCGGAGCTCTGCTTTAACTGTCATAAATGGCTATCCATTGATGGGTGGGGGGGGGGGTTACAGGATACCGGTTTAAAAGATTAAAATTTTTGGTCTTTTTTCATTTGTTTAGCAAAAATAAAAACCCCAGTGATGATCAAATACCACCAAAAGAAAGCTCTATTTGTGTGAAAAAATTATATAAATGTCATTTATTTACAGTGTCGTATGACCGCACAATTACCAGTTAAAGTAGCGCGGTGCGGAATAGTAAAAAACACCCTGATCATGAAGGGGGTAAAACCTTCTGGAGGTCAAGTGGTTAAAAAAAAATAAAAAATACTGCAACCATGTGCATGAGCCCCCATAGTGAAGGCATATCCCCCAATTTTTTGAGATGGGAATAAGGGGCATCTATCAGCAAAAGTATGCAGGCATAGGACACACCCCTTGCCACGCCCCCTTAAAGGAGAATTGTACAAAAAACAAGATTGGTTAAACCCACAAGTGCTTTTTTTTACCACTAATATTCCTTAATATTGGCTTTTGGAATTTACAAATGCAGCAATTTAGAAATCAGATGACAGGTTTAGCACTGGGAAACACGTTTTAAAAGATAAAAAGTGCATTTTATATACAACTATATAGACCAAAATGAGGGACAAATAAGGAGGAAAGAGGGACATTGATTCAAATCAGGGACAGTCCCTCGAAATCAGGGACAGTTGGGAGCTATAGTTCTAGAAGTCAGGGTACATCTGATCCCCCCATCCTGTGTAGTCTTACCTTCTTCTCCCGGACTGCAGATAAATAAACAGGGCAGCCCAGTTCCAGGACCGATGGATAGGACGCTCTGGTTACTATAGGAACAGAACCTGACGTCACCCATCCCCAACCAACACGAAACGAGAGCAGGCTTCTATTTCTCCTAATGTCTTCATTTTGGTCTACGGAAACATGGCCGCCCGCCATATCCTTTCCTAGCTACTTCCAGGGCTGATTTTATTAAAAACCTTTTACAGAATTAAAAATTGAGAAGAATTAGAAGCTCACAATAAAAAAATGGTGAGTGCTGCTAATCATTTTATTTTTTTACTTACATGTTCTTCACAACCCTAACCCGTGACTTCGCCCTCATAGCTGGAGCGCTGCAGACATTGTGGGTACGATGTCTCACCTCTAGTGTTGGGATTTAGAGCGCCTGGGGAATGTACGCTTTGACGTCAGCACGTTGACGGTGGAACGTTCTCGCTGGTTTGGTTTCCTGTCGGTTGGTAGGGGAGTGTGAGAAGCGGAGGAGCCATGGCGTCCACGGCGGCAGGGAAGCAGCGAATCCCTAAAGTGGCCAAGGTGAGTCCGGGGGAGCTGTGTGCGGGGCCGGCTTGTCACCCCCACACCCCCTGGATACCTCCATAACCGGGACCGCTCTGGGTTGTCTGCCCGCCTCATATTCACCTTCTCTGAGGGCTCTAATCTGTATTGGAGGACAGGGCTGTGTATGGTGATGGGGGAGGGCTCCTCTGACACTATAACACAGGCCTTAGTGTAGGGTCACACACTAATAGCAGGAATACACGGTTAGAAAATCCGCCGGTCAACCAACGCTGTTTTGTCGGTCGAGCGATTGGTTGATTTTTCAATGAAATGGTCGCCAACATTAACCAATAAAAAAAAAAACCTTATAAAAGAGCAATCTATTCCATACGTAATATTGACGTCTCGCGTACAAGTGGGGTCGTCTACTAGTTTGGCTCATGCTTGATAATGTTTTACAGACGACCGTCACACCAACTAATAGAATATCGTTTGTTCGCAAACGGTACAACACAATTTTTCAATCAGCTTTACTCACAATATTGATATCGGGTATTACTTGCTGGGCAATAACGAGTAGAAAATCGGCCGATCGTTCGCAGAACTGAAATTTTTGTATCATTTATTCCTGCCATAAGGCTGACCATACATAATACAATTCTCTTGTACAAATTTTCCTTTAGATTTCCCAGAACCATATAATTTTGAGGTCAAACCTGAACACTTTTTTTTAACTTGTATGCCGTCAGACAGACCCTTGCACTACATACTTGAAGGACCACTTCACACCATAGAAACACAGTCTGCATGTGTTCCAGATGCTTTTCTGCATGGGTGTTTTTAATACAGCCCAGTGCATTTTTTTTCTTAACCTTAAATAAAGACGTGTGTTCCAGTGCGTCTTACAGCGTTCCAGTGCAGGAAAAATGTTACATGTTCTACTTTTTTTTCTGGAGCTGCAAGCACTGGTGTGAACTGTGCCATTGAAAACCATACAACCTACTTTCCATGCGTTTTTGATGCATAAAAAAAACGCACTGGACTGCATGTAGTGTGAACTGGCCCGATGGTCCCCGGCCATCTCTATGACCCTGGGAGGCTGAAAGCGACGTCATGATGTCACTTCCAGCTGTGGCTGATGTAAGCATTTTTGTTGCTGGAAGGCCTGAGATTGATATTAATTTTTTTTTTTTTCCTCCAGCTTTCCAGCATAGAGGAGAGATGTGGGGACTTGACATGACCTATTTCTATTACAAGGGATGTTTACATTCCTTGTAATAGGAAAAAAAGTGATGTAAAAAAACTTTTTTTTTTTTTAAAGCGCGCCCACCCCCTCATGCTCGCACGCAGAAGCAAACTCATACATAAGTCGCACCCGCATACATAAAGGGCATTCAATCTACACATGTGAGGTATCGCTGCGATTGTTAGAGCGAGAGCAATAATTCTAGCACTAGACCTCCTCTGTAACTCTAAACTGGTAACCTGTAAACATTTTTAAAATGTCGCCTATAGAGATTTTTAAGTACTTTGGTTTGGCGCCATTCCACAAGTGTACAATTTTAAAGCGTGACATGTTTGGTATCTATTTACTTGGGATAACATCATTCACATTATACAAAAAATTGGGGTAAATATTTTGTTTTGTTTTTTTTTTTTTTTTTAATTCATGAAAGTGTTCTTTTCTAGCAAAAAAATATATTTTTTTTACATGTAGGAGAAAAATGCCAGAATTGTCTTGGGTGGTAAGTGGTTAAGAATTTGTAGCTGCCTTAGCGAAAATGAACTATTTAGGCTATGAGGCTTCAAATCTCTGTCAGTTTTTAGTGCTTTTTGCTACCCATGTTAGGGGGATTTCTTGTCACTTCCTGCCCATGTGACAAGTAACCAAGACAGGAAGTGAGTGGAAATCTCCAAGAAGATTATAAACCGCAAACAAAAAGGCATTGAGTCGAGTGGTTGGAAAGCTAGAGTCCCATCCGCTTTTTGTTGTGGTCTGTATCCCGCTATACATTTTCCCCCACTTCTTGTAAGAGTGACAACATTCACCGTTACAGAAGGGGGAGGGGAAATGTTTCCTGCTTGGCCCCAGACAGGAAAAAAAATCCTGATACAGGTTGTAACCCTCCCCTTTGCTTTCCAAAGCTAAAGGGTTAAGATTTGGCTGGAATTACACTTTCACTTTTCAATTTCTGCATGTTGGAGCTGCTGTAGACAGTGTGGTTTAGTGTGGCCACTGAGTCCCTAAACATGATACAGGTTGGCAGCCTTTAGAGAAAAGGAGAGGCACATTGCAGGTTTTTTCAGTGCCTGCTTATTTGAAGATTGGGGGGGGGGGGGGGTTTCAGGGGTGATTGGACAAGGGTTTCCACTGTATGCAGGTGCTTTACCTCCCAGCCATGTTGCAACCAACTGGGACTGTTTGAGACTCTCACATGTTACATTGTCTCTCTGTTTGACTTATTTTGCACTGATGTGATTTATCAGGGAGACTAATAAAGTTAATGATTCAGTACCTATACATGATTGTTTAACACGTCTTCTTGCTCTGGGCAGGTGAAGAATAAAGCCCCTGCAGAGGTGCAGATAACAGCTGAGCAACTGCTGAGAGAAGCCAAAGAAAGAGAACTTGAGTTGCTGCCTCCTCCCCCAAAACAGAAGATCACAGATGAAGAAGAACTTAATGACTACAAATTAAGGAAACGAAAGGTAAATGAGCTGTGTAACCTGTGTGCTTCTTCACCCCGAATGAAAAAAGACATCTCAGCATCTTATTGGTCAATGACTCCAGCAGGATACTCTTATGTTGTTCACTAGCCCAAACACTTGGGGCCCATTTACACCTTTTTATTTCAGTAACATGCAGGAAAATGTGTATTGGCACCCCATTGAACTAAAAAAACAACCGCACTCCAGTGCGCCACAACCCATTAAAAATTGTACTGTCTGCTTTGGCTGCATTGGTAACAGACAACAT
Source organism: Lithobates clamitans (assembly GCA_037952925.1). Taxonomy (NCBI): domain Eukaryota; kingdom Metazoa; phylum Chordata; class Amphibia; order Anura; family Ranidae; genus Lithobates; species Lithobates clamitans. Next base: position 4,509,973 of record JBBGZY010000049.1, read on the forward strand.
AGGCGTACATAGGTCCTTAAAGTGATTGTAGAGCTTGAATTATTAGTTTTTTAAACAATCAATGATTTTGCACAGTTCCAGCCCACAGCCCAGATCCAACCTCCCGCGAGTGCCCCCATAGGAAGATCCTTTCCATAGGAGTACTCGTGCGTGCTCGATCATCTGTTCAGACACACAGCCCAGCTCGTCCCCGCCCCCAGCTCTCTGCTCACAGGTTTTGATTGACAAAACCTCCTGCTGCTCTCAGCCAAGCCCCTGAGAGCCCAGAGAGGGGAGAAGAGCTGCTGTAGACGTGCACAGCGCTGGACTAAGATTCGATTCAGGTGTTTAGGGGGGCTGAGAGGGAAGTCACTATTAAAAGGTTTTTTTAGTTTAATGCAGAGAATGCATTAAGGTAATAAACGTTTTAAATTTAGAACCACTTTAAAGTGGATGTAAACCCTCTTTTATACCCAGTGAAGTGAACAGCCTCAGACGATACAGAGATGAAACAAATCTCCCTACATAAGTTTTACATGTATATCTGCTGTCTTCAGCTTTCTAGACTCTTTAGAAAGTGCACATCTTGTTAGAAATCACTCTTTCTGTTTTAGCAGTGGGAGAGGAGTCTGGGCAAACACTGTGTGAGAGCTGATTGGAGGGAAGGCACACACCCTACCCCCCCCCCCCCACACACACACACACGCACGCAGAGGAATGAAGAAATATGAAGCGCTGTGCTGTGAAAAGACAAGCTCTCTGTCTCCCCTACACAAATTTCCAGCTTCTTTTATCTCCCGTGTCGGAGAACTTGTCAGAAGTTATGCTGATAACAGGAACAGAGCAGCAGAAAGACAGGGCACTTATGGCTTTGGAGAGAGATAAGTAAACACTACAGATAGGGTTTACAACCACTTTAAGCCAAATATGTTGTTTCACGTGTCTCACTAATGCCAACCAAAAAGTCCTATCCTCTTTTATTTTATTTTTTTTTATCCTTAGTTCAGCTGCTGCTGTCACTGCAGTAAAAATGTGATGATCAGATGCTTGTTCACATAGAGTTCCCAAAGAGCCTGCAGTAGAGGGCACCCTTTAAGAGAACTTTTTTTTTAATGCAGTCCTGTTTTGATTGTGCTCTACAAAATTTAACTTTTATTGCTTTAAGAGTTAAACTCTAAATTAGAATTTATTTTACGGGATACATTTTTCTTCTGTAGGGTAAATCCGTGCATCGATTCTGTCTTTCAAGTAGGGAGCCACGGTGATATCTTCTAATTTGGAATCTTTTATTACGCAAGAAGATTCTGGATACCATTGGCGAATCTGAGCATATTGGCATAATGAAAATGTCCTATTTGTTCAGAGAGGACATTGGAACTTTTAATATTTTTTAATGTATTCACTTATTAAAGTACAACTACAATTTCACACAGATCATTTATAAAAGATGTTGTAAAGGCAGAAGGTTTTTTATCATCATTGTGCATTCTATCCATGAAGGTAAAAAAACTGAGTGCAGCTTCGCCTCTAGACCTCCGCTTACTTAGCCGAGCCCAATCTCAATCCAGTGATGTGCACAAGAGCCGAGGCTCTCTCGGCTCCCTCACTTCACAATGGCTTAGAGATAGCCCTCTGTGTGTCTGTGTGAACCTGCCCGAGTGCCCCCATAGAAAGCAGTTTGCTATGATGGGCACTCGGCGAAGGGGGCGTGCCAGTGGGGGACCCAAGAAGAGGAGGATCGGGGCTGCTCTGTGCAAAACCATTGCACAGTGCAGGTAAGTATTACATGTATGATAGATACACTGCTCAAAAAATGTAAAGGAACATTTTGAAAACACATCAGATTTCAATGGGGAAAAATATCGTGCTGGATATCTATACTCCTATGGACTGGGTAATGTCTTAGAAAGAAAGGATACTCCATCGTTTGATAGAAATGAAGATGATCAACCTACAGAGGGCTGAATTCAGGGACACCCTGAAAATACTCATCTTTTCTGACTGTTTTTCACTAGTTTTGCATTTGGCTAGGGTCAGTGTCGCTACTGGTATCATGAGTCGATACCTGGACCGTATAGTGGTTGCACAGGCAGTCCAACTCCTCCAGGATGGCACATCAATGCGTGACATTGCCAGGTTTGCTGTGTCTCCCAGCACAGCCTCAAGAGCATGGAGGAGATTCCAGGAGACAGGCAGTTACTCTAGGAGAGCTGGACAGGGTCATAGAATGTCCTTAACCCATGAGCAGGACTGGTATCTGCTCCTTTATGCAAGGAGGAACAGGATGAGCCCTACAAAATGACTTCCAGCAGGCCACTGGTATGAATGTCTCTGACCAAACAATTAGAAACAGACTTCATGGGTGGTCTGAGGGCCGACATCCTTTAGTGGATTCTGTGCTCACTGCCTGGCACCGTGGAGCTCAATTGGCCATTTGTCATTGAGCACCAGAATTGGCAGACACTGGCGCCCTGTGCTTTTCACAGATGAGAGCAGGTTCACATTGAGCACATGTGACAGACAGAAAGGGTCTGGAGAAGCCGTAGAGAACGTTATCCTGCCGGTAACATTGTTCAGCATGACCGTTTGGTGGTGGGTCAGTGATGGTCTGGGGAGGCATATTCCATGGAGGTACACACAGACCTCTACAGGCTAGACAATGGCACCCTGACTGCCATTAGCCATCGGGATGAAATCCTTGGACCCATTGTCAGACCCTACACTGGTGCAGTGGGTCCTGGGTTCCTCCTGGTGCAGGATAATGCCCAGCCTTATGTGGTGAAAGTATGCAGCCAGTTCCTGGAGGATGAAGGCATTGATACCATTGAATGGCCCCCTTGCTCGCCTGACCTAAATCCAATAGAACACCTCTGGGACATTATGTTTCAGTCCATCCAATGCCACCAGGTTGCACCTCAGTCTGTTCAGGAGCTCAGTGATGCCCTGGTCCAGATCTGGGAGGAAATACCCCAGGACACCATTCATTGTCTCATTAGGAGCATGCCCCGACATTGTCAGGCATGTATACAAGCACATGGGGAGCCATACAAACTACTGAGTACCATTTTTGAGTCGTTGCAATGAAATTTCAACAAAATTGACTAGCCTGCTGCATCATTTTTGCACTTTGATTTTCGGGATGTCTTTGAATTCAGCTATAAAATGATGTGGCATCCTTTCATTCTTAAGACATTACCCAGACCATATCAGTATAGATATCCAGCATGATCATTTTCCCTATTGAGATCTGATGTGTTCCATTAATTTTTTTGGTGTGTGTGTGTATACACACGCTTTTTTTTTTTTTTTTTTTTTTTTTTTAACAAACCTTTAGAACCACTTAAAGTCCAACAGATACCTCCTGAATAAAAATGCGAATCAAACTATCAGCCCAGTCTGCTACCTGTGTTTACATTGGCTGCCTCTGAGCAAGCTAAGTTTAGTGTTGTGCACTAAGGATGAGCTCAGGCGTGTTCGCACAGCCCACGTGCAGAGCCCGCCAGGAAGTCGGCACTGTGCTGTGCTAATCACAGAGAGTGAGATATTTCCCGATCTCTGCACCCACGCATCAGGACAATGTCTCACTGCTTGTGATCAGCGCAGTGCCGACTTCCTGGCGGGCTCTGCAAACATGCCTGAGCTCATCCTTTATTGTGCACTGGTGAGCCACATAGCTCTGTGATATACAAGGCTTGACAAAATCTGACATCAGGTTGAGACAGACTATTGACACATGTCTGTTTGAATTGTTTTGGTTGAGTCATTTTTGCCATATTATAACCATCCAATACACCATATTGCTTTTAATACTTTTAAATAACATTTAAAAAGTATGTTTTTGTTTTTCCTTACAGACCTTTGAAGATAATATAAGGAAAAACAGAACTGTTATTAGTAACTGGATAAAATATGCACAATGGGAAGAAAGTCTAAAGGAAGTTCAGAGGTATGTACACTACTGTAAACCTAAAATAAAGTTGGCGCAACGATGATGCAGTTCTTAGAGAACCGAAGTCAAAACTTTTATTGATTTGGATAGTATTGGGAGAGTCTCAGGTTTTTGTGGTCTTTGTCACTTGAATTTTCTTCCTTTCTTCTGTGTTTCTATGGCAGTAAGAAGTGCCACTGAAAGCAATAGAAAACTGAGAGTGGTTCTACCCCTTCTAGTTTTATAGAAAACCTTTAAACATTTTGCCTAAAGTTTCATAAGATCTAGATACAGTCTAACACCCTCGGCAGAGAATGACCTAAAAGAAGAAATATTGGTGGAATAAACGGGTAAAAATGCTAGAAGTAAACTAAGCTAAGCCTTGGGATATATACAGCGAGAAACAGGAAGGTATTGTATGTATAATACGGCAAATAAAATGATTTCTATGAAGTTACAATTTTAGTTTTCCATCATAAAATGATTATTTTGATATTCATGGATCCCAAGACAAACTTATCATTGTTGTAAATAGACTTTTATATGTCGCCTCTATAGGGCACGATCTATATACGAGCGAGCGTTGGATGTGGACCACAGGAATATCACGCTATGGCTGAAATATGCAGAAATGGAGATGAAGAACCGCCAGGTTAACCATGCACGAAATATCTGGGATCGAGCTATCATCATCCTACCTAGAGTCAATCAGTTCTGGTATGTGAGCTAGTTTGGCATATGATGAACTGTTTTCACATTGACTTCTCTAGACAGCCTCTTACATAGAACCTCTGGGCCAATGATGATCTTCTCTTAAAAGGTACAAATACACCTACATGGAGGAGCTGCTGGGCAATGTCGCAGGTACCAGGCAGGTATTTGAACGTTGGATGGACTGGCAGCCTGAGGAACAAGCATGGCATTCCTACATCAATTTTGAGCTCCGCTACAAGGAAGTGGACAAAGCACGGTCCATTTACGAGAGATATATCCTTTTTTTTTTTTTTTTTTTCCAAGACTTGTTTAGCACTCTGTTTAGTTATTCCACTTTTATTGCTGACAGTAATCAGTCTACAGGAATGTGTGCATTGGGAATTGTGCATTTGTATCCTCAGGAGATGAAGCAAATCCTCCTACATAAGTTGTATCTGTCTATCTGCAGTCTTCTCTACATCTGCTCAAAGTGCTAAATTTATATGCTGGGCAGAGAGCTGAAGTTACACTCTGCAGAGCTCAGTCTGGAGAAATCTGAGAGCTGATTGGAGGGAAGAGATACACCCCCTTCATACAGGAACAGAGCTGAGGCCATCAATCGGCTGGAGGTCCCTTCCCTGTCACCATTTTTCTCTTGGTGTCAGGAAAACTTGTCAAAAGGGATTCATGCTAATAGCAGAGGAACAAAGCAGCAGACAGAAATGACACTAAGGCCCCTTTCACACTGGGGAGGTAGGGGGCGTCGGTGGTAAAACAGCGCTATTTTTACTGCGGAAAAAGGGTTAAAACCACTCGTATAGCGCGGCTATAGCCGCGGTATAGCCGCGCTGTCCCATTGATTTCAATGCGCAGGAGCGGTGAATACACCGCTCCTTCACCGCTCCAAAGATGCGGCTTGCAGGAGATTTTTTTCTTCTCCTGCCAGCGCACCGCTTCAGTGTGAAAGCCCTCGGGCTTTCACACTGAACAAATAGCGGAGGCTGTTTAGGGGCGGTTTGCAGGCGGTATTTTTAGCGCAATAACGCCTGCAAACCGCCCCAGTATGAAAGGGGCCTTAGTGCTGTTTTTGGAGACAAGTACACACTATAGAGGGATATGCTTTGTTCATATTTTATGTCTGAGGTTTACAACCATGTTAATTCACAGGAAACGGTTTTCAAAAAGTGACAGTGACCCGCTGTCACAGAGAAGGGAGCGCTGGGGGCGGGAGGTGGGTGTATAGGAGCATGTTACTTGTTACACCCCAAATATGGACGTAACTGATAACATGCTCATAAAGGTGAACTTAGCCTTTAAAAAATACTAATGCCCATCAAGTACAGTCTCCTGCATCTTTTACAGTTTTGGTTCAGAGAAGTTGCCTGTATGTTTCTTGGTGACTGTAGGCGCACCGTATTGTTGCTTACAGAATATGTACACACATGCCAGCGCACAGAACATAGAAATACATGATGCTGGGGATAATAATACAAATAAAATAAATATTAATATCAAAAAATGTCCATGACAAGATAGTCTATGTAGTTTGGATGACTATAGCATCTCTGTAGTGTAACCAGCGCTAAGGGCAAGGCTTTTCATGTGAGCGAAGTCAGCTCTATTGTTTGAAACAGGAGAAAAAACACAAAAGAAAAGCGCCTCTGAGTGCAGGTATTTAGTATAAAAACATGTAATCCACACTTACATCGAGGTAAGGGATAACAGGCTCCGGGAAGGGAAGACTCCTGGATCAGTCCCTGGCGTCCATAGCGCTGATCGGCAGTCAAATTGTCCAGTCAGGGTAGCCGCGGTCCCCCGCAAGGAAGCCGGCCAGCTGAACTCGATGGGGATCTTTCTCTCTGAGAAGCCGCTTGCTGGCGTGTGACGTCACCGGAGTATGAAAAACCACAACGCGTTTCAGAGCATGCGCGAAGCTCACACTGGGCATGCGCGCTCCTTTGTCAAGTGTAAAGTGAATGAAAAGACAGGGGAATTTAAAAAGCTCTGCATTTTGGGAGTAAAACCACAACAGCTGATGGATTAACTGTTGAACTAAACCAGCGAACTGGCAAGCTACTATAAATAGCAGATGTGTGACTGGATGTCAATATTACAATCAATAATGAGCCACTAATTAAAAAAGAAGTACTAATTGATGAGAGACGGTAATAAAAATAATAATAATAACTATACTGCATTAAAAATGAAACAATATTAATATATCGATGTATACTATCGCAATGACATTCATAAAAATTAGTACAACAATTAATAATAAATAAGTTTAAAAATGTAGAGAGAGAATACATTATAACCCGTAATGATAAACACTGGTACCCACTACCAAAAAAAATAGATTATTAATAACTAATATAGATGATGATTATTAAAAAATATTATAGGAAGGGAACAAATGTATATTATGTTAATCTGCCAGTGTGTATATGTATACGCATGCGCTCACACCCATGCTACTAGACGCATATGCATGTGCACACACACACCAAAACTAGCACAACACATGCGTAGGGCCTACAATTTTTGAGAAAAGCTAAATGGAGAATACTGTAAAAATTAAATAATAAAGGCACAATAGAAAGGGGAAAGACATGTGATTACTAAAGGGACTAATGATGATAATAGTAATAATGGCAATAATAATGATAGTGGTAGTTCGTAACAGATAATATTGATTAAAAAAATTGTATAGAGAGAATGAATACTAAATAGCATAAATTGTTAGATTGTATTTGCATGTGTATGCACAAACGCATACAATATGTACTGGCATAACAAAGGAAAAAAGGGGGAGAATATCACAGGAACAATCTAAAGAAAACTCTAAAGAAAAAATGTATAAAAGAACGCTATATTTATAGTATTAACTTCTAATTCTTCATTTAACCCATTGGACGCAAGAGTGTCCAAGGTATATATCCAAAAAGTTTTGCGTTCACATAGCCTGGAAAAACGTGCCATGGGAACCAACGTTGCACCGTCTTATACGAATCTGACCATGGGTTTGTGGGAAAACTGGTTCATATGGAACAATAACTGTCTCTATCAATTATTACTGTCTCTCATCAATTAGTACTACTTTTTTAATTAGTGGCTCATTATTGATTGTATTATTGACATCCAGTCACACATCTGCCTTTTATAGTAGCTTGCCAGTTCGCTGGTTTAGTTCAACAGTTAATCCATCAGCTGTTCCGTTTTTTTCTCCCAAAATGCAGAGCTTTTTAAATTCCCCTGTCTTTTCATTCACTTTGCACTTGCCAAAGGAGAGCGCATGCCCAGTGTGAGCTGCGCGCACGCTCTGAAACGCGTTGTGGTTTTTCATACTCCGGTGACGTCACACGCCAGTGAGCGGCTTCTCGGAGCCGAAGATCCCATCGAGTTCAGCTGGCTGGCTTCCTTGTGGGGGACCGCGGCTACCCTGACTGGACAATTTGACTGCTGATCAACGCTATGGACGCCAAGGACTGATCTAGGAGTCTTCCCTTCCCGGAGCCTGTTATCCCTTACCTCGATGTAAGTGTGGATTACATGTTTTTATAGTAATTAAATACCTGCACTCAGAGGTGCTTTTTCTTTTGTGTTGTGTTTTGCTCGTATTGTTGCTTTCAAGGTTTGGTTGGACTGGAGAGTTAAAGTAGTGGAATTAGAAGTATGCTAGTTAGGATTAAAACCGTGCAAACTCCAGTGAACATCTGTAAATGCTGTCCTTGATTATAAGGACCAAAAGTTCTTTTGTACAGGATGAATGGCTAGAAATTTCCCTTAATATCCATGCACTTGTCATTGTACACCCTGATGTGAAGAACTGGATCAAGTATGCCCGCTTTGAAGAGAAGCATGGATACATCGCACATGCAAGGAAGGTGTATGAGAGAGCAGTGGAGTTTTTTGGAGAGGATCATATGGACGAAAATCTTTATGTTGCATTTGCCAAATTTGAGGAAAATCAAAAAGAGGTGAGTTCATCTATTCTCTCTCTATCTATCTATCTATCTATCTATCTATCTATCTATCTATCTATCTATCTATCTATCTATCTATCTATCTATCTATATATATATATATATATATATATATATATATATATATATATATATATATTCACATATATTCCACTATCTGTATTTATTTTTTTGAGTAGAGAAAAAATGTGTGCAGTAACAGATTAAAAACAACTTTTAATAGAGAACTGCCCCTGCACTATTTCAGCATCATTGAACCTGCTTTCTCTGAGCCTAGGCTGTTATGGACCCACTCTAAGCTTGTGACTGCAGAATAAAGGAGACGCATCACAGTGATTCTCGTCTGTTTAAACTTTCTTCTCCTGTCAGCATGCTCCCAGTTAGCACGTGAATTGTGTGGCTCCTTGTACTACTTCTTCCTCTTACACTCCAGCCTCCCTCTATGGAGATTGCAAGAGGCTGATATCAGGTCAAATTCAATGTAACTATGTATTATTGAATACAGAACTGCATTTATCTGCCTAGAGTTCAACATTAAGTACTGTAATTTTTTTTTTTTTAACCAATTCTTGTACCAATAAAACTAGCATGCGCTTTTCCAAATAGCAAATGCCAAATATTATAGTACATTACTCTGTTATCCATCTCACATTTTTGTAAATATTTTATTATATCTTTTCATGTGATAGTACTGAAGAAATGACACTTTGCTACAATGTAAAGTAGTGAGTGTACAGCTTGTATAACAGTGTAATTTTGGTGTCCCCTCAAAATAACATAACACACAGCCATTAATGTTTAAACCTCTGGCAACAAAAGTGAGTACACCCCTAAGTGAAAATGTCCAAATTGGGCCCAAAGTATCAATATTTTGTGTGTCCACCATTATTTTCCAGCACTGCCTTAACCTTCTTGGGCATGGAGTTCACCAGAGCTTCACAGTTTGTCACTGGAGTCCTCTTCCACTCCTCCATGATGACATGACGGAGCTGGTGGATTTTGGAGACCTTGTGTTCCTCCGCCTTCCGTTTGAGGATGCCTCACAGATGCTCAATAGGGTTTAGGTCTGGAGACATGCTTGGCCAGTCCATCACTTTCTGCTTCAGTATGTCACAGTACATGTTGGCATTCATGGTTCCCTCAATGAACTGTAGTTACCCAGTGCTGGCAGCACTCATGACACTCCCACCACCATGCTTAACTGTAGGCAAGACACACTTGTCTTTGTATTCCTCACCTGGTTGCCGCCACACACACTTGACACCATCTGAATCAAATAAGTTTATCTTGGTCTCATCAGACCACAGGACATGGTTTCAGTAATCCATGTCCTTAGTCTGTCTTCAGCAAACTGTTTGTGGACTCCTCTTGTGCATCATCTTTTTGAAGAGGCTTCCTTCTGGGATGACAGCCATGCAGACCAATTTGATGCAGTGTATGGTCTGACACTAACCCCCCCTTCAACCTCTGCAGTAATGCTCGCAGTACTCATATGTCTATTTCCCAAAGACAACCTCTGGATATGATGCTGAGCATGTGCACTCAACTTCTTTGGTCGACCATGGCGAGGCCTGTTCTGAGTGGAATAAAATAAAAAACCCAAAGAAAGGGTTAAACGCTGCGCTAGAACAAAAAAATGATAAGTGAATTGTAAGAGCTGCCAGCACTAAAAGTCCAATACTAAACTCCAAACCATCAAGTAAATAAAAATGAGTGCAGCGCTAAAACTGATTGAGTGAAAAACATATACTAAAAAATCGTGATAGAATAATTGACCCACCACACATTGTATTATTAAACCAACAGATCTCTATAGAGAATGGAGGCAAATGTCTCTACATGTATCAAATGTGAGAAAAGATCATATAACTTAAATTAAGTGATCCCCCAAAAAAATTTAAAAAATCAAATAAACAAAAAAAGTCCATAAGTGAAGTAAGTGGATGATCAAAATTAAATTCCAACGAAAATTGTGACACAGGTGATTCCAGTATCCAAAGTGACTTGCACCCAAGTGAGGTATGAGGCTCCTTACCAGCTCAAGATGACCACCATAACAGTGGTCCCACCAGGCGTTTGGGTAATTAACAGGTCACCCACAAACCTATGCCGATCATTCCAGTGTGTAGAACTCAAAAGACAAAAATCAAGAAAGAGCTCCCATAGCGTAAAATTGTAAAACTGTAACACTTTAATATGCCAAAAGATTGCACTTACAAGAAACTTGCATCAAGAAGGCAGCGTAAAATCAAACACTACGATCGCGGCGTCTCCACGAGTTTCCGCCTGCCTGCTGTGTATGTCCCATCAATCATGGAAAAGAGAACGTAATGACGTCAGCGTCACTGGCTCCTCCCTACGCGTTTCGTCACTAGGGGACGTCGACTGGGGATTGGCCAAGTGACGCAATCATCACGTTCCAGGTTTAAATAGTCACACAGCGCCATATTAACTGCTGGCAACTGGGACTAAACAAATGAAAACAGACACACGCCGCCTTATTGCATTCTGGCAGCCTATGTAGGTTAAAAGAGAGGGACATACAATGAGTGGAAGTACAAGAATTCCCCCATCTAGTGGTGGCCAATGATAATGCCAGTATTACTTATTTTAAAGGCAGGGGAAAAAAAAAACAATGGACTAAGAATCTCGCCATCTAGTGGGTAAAAATCATACCGATTAAAATCCGATAGGTCATACACATCAGCAGGCAAAAAACTCATGAAGAATATGTCCCTATATCGCATAACAAATATTTTATTCATTATAAAAATGCAATTTAAAATTTACAATCCTAGGTTAATACAGAATCACTAAAAATCTAAGTGGTCATATAAAATTAAAGTTAAAATTATTAAATAAAAATGAAAAATAAACAATAATCAAAAACAAATAACCAATGAAACGAATAGAATTTAAGAGTTGTTAATGAAGCAATTTATGTCCCAGTCAACATTAAGGCCTAGGGGTGCATAAGATTTCATCAGAAAAATCCATTTCGTTTCACACCTAGATATGGCTCTCACTTTATTAACTCCCCTCCAATGGGGCTGAAGCTTGTCGAGAGCCATAAACAGGGTCCCTTTAAGTTGTTTATTATGATGTTTTGCATAATGTCTGGAAAGGTTATGCTTACTGAAGCCACGTTTGATGTTCCCTATATGTTCAGATAGGCGTACCTGCAGGGCTCTCTTGGTACGTCCTATGTATTGTTTGGAGCATGGGCACTGGATCATATAAACTACACACTCTGTTGAACATGTAATGAAGGATTCTATGTTGTATGATTTACTAGTTTGGGTAGACTGAAACGACTCACACCTACGTCCTCGGAAGGAATTAATGTGACATATTTCGCACTTCCTACAGGGATAAAAGCCTTTCATGCTTTGGAAAAAGGAAATGGTTCTGGGGGGATTTACGACATTGGGGGCTATCCTGTGGCGTAAGGAGGGTGCTCCTCTAAAAATGACAACAGGGTGATCAGGAAGAACTGGGCCCAATACTTTATCACTTTTCAGCAAACTCCAATATCTCTTGAAGATTTTACTGACCGAGAAATGCTGGTTGGAGTAACTTGTCACTAGGGAGCAAGCAAATTTATTACTATCTCCCTGATTGTTCCTCCTAGGTTCTTGGAGCATAATGTCCCTGCTCATATTCCCAACATTAATGATAGTTTCCTCAATCTCCCTCTCGTCATATCCTTTATCAAGAAATCTCATTTTGAGAATCTGAGCCTGTTGCTGATAATCCGATAAGTTGGTACAATTACGTCTAATCCGCTGAAATTGCCCCTTAGGAACTGCCCTAAGCCAAGAAGCGTGATGGCAGCTACCAAGCGGAATATAGGCATTACGATCCGTTTCTTTGAAATGAGTGGTGGTAATCAGTTTATCATCCTGGACACATATATTCAGGTCCAGGAAGTGGATTTGAGTTTGGCTGGTCTCATACTGTAGGGAGATCCCTCTGTCATTTGAATTGAGCTTATGGAAAAACGCCTCTAGAGAAGGCAGATCACCCTCCCACAAGAGAAGGACATCGTCGATGTACCTTCTCCAGAGGCGTAGCTCTTTAGGGGGATTGACATCAATTTCTTCACTCTCCCAATGAGCCATGAAGAGGTTCGCTAGGCTAGGCGCGAACTTTGCCCCCATAGCCACACCGACTGTAAGAAAAAATCCCCCCCAAACCAAAAATAATTATGACTGGTAGCAAAAGACAAAAGGTTTAAAACAAATTCCCTCTGGATGACAGGCAAAGAGTGATCCTGTTCCAAGTAAAATTTGGCAGCTTCAAAGCCGTGTTCGTGGGATATGATGGTATAGAGGGAGGCTACGTCTGCAGTAGCTAAAATGCAACCCTCCCTCCAGTCGCATTCAGCTATAAGTTTAATAACCTGAGTAGTATCCCTAAGGTAGGCTGGTGTTTTAACCACAAGGGGTTGCAAAAAATTATCAACATAACGGCCTATTCTAGATGTAACCGAATCTATGCCGCTAATGATGGGGCGACCGGGTGGCTTAATTAGGTTTTTATGAATTTTGGGTAGATAATACATTACTGGTACCCTTGGCGCTGAGGGCACCAGGTGTAATTTTTCTTTCTTACTCAAAATACCCTTCTGGAATCCGGAATCAACCAATGATAAAAGTGCTTTCTTATATTTAAAGGTCGGATTCGTCTTTAGTTTGGTATAAGTGATACTGTCCGATAAGAGTCTATTCATTTCATCTAGATAGTCTGTTTTGTTCAAAACGACCACCCCACCCCCCTTGTCAGCGGGGCGTATAATAATATCATTGCGTGCACAGATTTGTTTGATATTATGTTGGAGATCATAATTGTTGCTAGTTCTTGGTATCTTAAGAGCTATCAAATCCTTAATCACCATCTCTTTAAAAACCTGAACAGAGGGAGCTACAAATCCGGGAGGGTTGAACAATGAGGCATTAGCCAGATTAGTGTGTCTAATCTGGACGATGCTATCTACTGCCAGTCTATCATTAGATGTAAGGTTAGCTTCTTGGTTGGTATCAGAGATATGATTAGTAGGGTCCACACCCGTATTTTGATATACATTAGTGGAAACCACCTGACTCCTATTGCCAATCGGGTTAAGTAAAAAATGTCTCTTAATGTTCATTTTACGAATGAACTTGTGGACATCTATAAAAGTCTCGAATTTGTTTAGTGCACGAGGGGGCGCAAACTTCAGTCCTCGACTAAGGACAGCTTGTTCCCCTTGGGAGAGTTGGGCTGAGCTCAGGTTGAAGATACCAGTAATGTCCAGTATCTTCTTTTCTTTGGACCTGACTCTCCTCCCCCCTCTAGTGCCTCTCTTTCTTTGAACCCCCTTTTTGGCCTGATGTTGCCCATGGGAAAAAAACGATTTTGTTCCATCCGATCAGGCTCAGAAGGGGATTCCTGCTGTTCATTCCTATATTCCAAATGACGATCATTAGGATGTCTCAAAATGGCAGGTGCTGAGCCATAATCGTCTTCCCGATAAAGTGGAGCGAACCTATTACGTAGGGGAATGCCCCTATTACTAGGGGTACCCCTATTTAGCCTCCCCCTATGTGGTTTAGCAAAATCCCTCGGGTCTTCCCTGGGCCCTTGATGTTTGTGAACATTTCTGTGTGGAGTCCTTAAACTAGGGGGATCGTTCCTGTAGGATGTCCCCTGTGCTGGAAAGTTATTTCCATAGGGAGTCCTCTGAGAGTCCAGCTCATGTCTCCCAGGGCCATTACCATATTGATGGGGCAATCGTGAACCTCCAAATTGCCTGTACTGGTTGTGGTTATTTTTCTTATTTCTATTGTTATGTTTCGATCTAGTGGAACCATAACCATCATAGTGATCCTGGGAGGGATATCCTCTAAACCCCCTCAGATTACCTTCATCACCTTGCCTTAAAGGTATCACAGTATTGGGCAAGGGCGGGGGGGGGATTGTTGGTATAATAGATGGATCCACATTTATACCTTCCCTAGGTTCATCTATTTTAATCTGCCACTTAAAGACAATCTGATTGGAATAATCCCCTAGGTCACGGTTATATTTTTTCTTTTTCTTAGCCTTTTGTTCCGCATCTTCTTTTTCGAGAAAGAGTTTCAGATGGTCAGATTTTTGTTTATACAGATCTTGATCCTTGAGAGGGGACAATTTATCTCTAACAGAGCAAATTTCGTCATTAAGGGTTTTGAGTTTATCTCGTTTCTTACCCAACAAAAACTGAAGGAAACGAATACCCATGTCGTTGAAATAAACGAACCACCCCTGTAGGTCTGTCTCGCCCTTTTGCGGGCTCACCTCCCATCTTAGGCTACGGGGTACCATTTTCTGCGTCACATACTGCTCAAGGTATGCTATATCCCAGTTTGTATGTAGCTCTGAGACTAAAAGGTTCTTAAGTCTCAGAAAAAGGCCCCCTATTTCATCATTCTGCTCCCCTTTACCATTGAATACACCCTCAGTATTAATATTGTGTTGAGATCTGAAATCAAAAATATCCATAACGATAATTCAGCAGCAACGTTGCAGTATCAAAAGAGCACAATAAAATAAAAAACCCAAAGAAAGGGTTAAACGCTGCGCTAGAACAAAAAAATGATAAGTGAATTGTAAGAGCTGCCAGCACTAAAAGTCCAATACTAAACTCCAAACCATCAAGTAAATAAAAATGAGTGCAGCGCTAAAACTGATTGAGTGAAAAACATATACTAAAAAATCGTGATAGAATAATTGACCCACCACACATTGTATTATTAAACCAACAGATCTCTATAGAGAATGGAGGCAAATGTCTCTACATGTATCAAATGTGAGAAAAGATCATATAACTTAAATTAAGTGATCCCCCAAAAAAATTTAAAAATCAAATAAACAAAAAAAGTCCATAAGTGAAGTAAGTGGATGATCAAAATTAAATTCCAACGAAAATTGTGACACAGGTGATTCCAGTATCCAAAGTGACTTGCACCCAAGTGAGGTATGAGGCTCCTTACCAGCTCAAGATGACCACCATAACAGTGGTCCCACCAGGCGTTTGGGTAATTAACAGGTCACCCACAAACCTATGCCGATCATTCCAGTGTGTAGAACTCAAAAGACAAAAATCAAGAAAGAGCTCCCATAGCGTAAAATTGTAAAACTGTAACACTTTAATATGCCAAAAGATTGCACTTACAAGAAACTTGCATCAAGAAGGCAGCGTAAAATCAAACACTACGATCGCGGCGTCTCCACGAGTTTCCGCCTGCCTGCTGTGTATGTCCCATCAATCATGGAAAAGAGAACGTAATGACGTCAGCGTCACTGGCTCCTCCCTACGCGTTTCGTCACTAGGGGACGTCGACTGGGGATTGGCCAAGTGACGCAATCATTACGTTCCAGGTTTAAATAGTCACACAGCGCCATATTAACTGCTGGCAACTGGGACTAAACAAATGAAAACAGACACGCCGCCTTATTGCATTCTGGCAGCCTATGTAGGTTAATGTGTCTGTTTTCATTTGTTTAGTCCCAGTTGCCAGCAGTTAATATGGCGCTGTGTGACTATTTAAACCTGGAACGTGATGATTGCGTCACTTGGCCAATCCCCAGTCGACGTCCCCTAGTGACGAAACGCGTAGGGAGGAGCCAGTGACGCTGACGTCATTACGTTCTCTTTTCCATGATTGATGGGACATACACAGCAGGCAGGCGGAAACTCGTGGAGACGCCGCGATCGTAGTGTTTGATTTTACGCTGCCTTCTTGATGCAAGTTTCTTGTAAGTGCAATCTTTTGGCATATTAAAGTGTTACAGTTTTACAATTTTACGCTATGGGAGCTCTTTCTTGATTTTTGTCTTTTGAGTTCTACACACTGGAATGATCGGCATAGGTTTGTGGGTGACCTGTTAATTACCCAAACGCCTGGTGGGACCACTGTTATGGTGGTCATCCTGTTCTGAGTGGAACCTGTCCTTTTAAACCGCTGTATGTTCTTGGCCACTGTGCTGCAGCTCAGTTTCAGGGTCTTGGCAATCTTTTTATAGCCTAGGCCATCTTTATGTAGAGCAACAATTCTTTTTTCAGGTTATCGGAGAGTTCTTTGCCATGAGGTGTCATGTTGAACTTCCAGTGACCAGTATGTGAGAGTGATAACACCAAATTTAACACACCTGATCCCCATTCACACCTGACACCTCCTTAACACTATCAAATCACATTACACCAGGGAGGGAAAATGGCTAATTGGGCCCAATTTGGACATTTTCACTTAGGGGTGTACTCACTTTTGTTGCTAGGGGTGTAGACATTAATGGCTGTTTTGTTATTTTGAGGGGACAGCAAATTTACACTGTTATACAAGCTGTACACTCACTACTTTACATTGTAGTAAAGTGTCATTTCTTCAGTGTTGTCACATGAAAAGATATAATAAAATATTTACAAAAATGTGAGGGGTGTACTCACTTTTGTGAGATACTGGTATATACACAGCCAGTCTGCAACCAATCCAATTATCCTGTCTAACTGAGTTACAAACAAGGGTTTAGTTAGCATACGTTTGCAAATACATGCGTAAGCTGTAGAGCCACTCCAAGGCACCCCAGTATTATCTGCAGTCCTAACTCTTGTAAATTTATGAGAGCCTCCATAGTAGAAGCACATGCATTCTAATGGATAGAGAGAGGGTAGGTGAGCCTGGAGATAGCCCACCCCTCCTTAAAGGCACAGGGGTACACTGGACACCCAACACATAGCACAATGGCAGCAAAGGTGTCCAGTGTGTCCCCCTTACCAATATTACATCAGTAACAAATAACTGGCCGCTGCCCTTACCTATAATTGGCCTTCACAGCAAGGAGCACATGAAAGGGCAACGCATGCAAAACAAGACCAAAGATAATTCCCAGCTCAACTCACCAGCCAGTTTGCAACTAGACGATTTATCCTGTCTAACAGTTTGCGTTAAAAACAGGGGTTTGGTTAGCACACATTTTGTAAATACATGTGCCATTGTGTTTTGTGCTGGGTGTCCAGTGTGCTCCTGTGCTTTTAAGGAGGGGTGGGCTACCTCCAGGCTCATCTGCCCTCTGCCTATCCATTAGAATGCATGTGCTTCTACTATGGCAGCTCTCATAAATTTAAAGCGTTAGGACTGCAGGTAATACTGGGGTGCCTTGGAGCGGCTCTGCAGTTTACGCATTTATTTGCAAATGTAAATCTAAACCCCTGTGTTTAACGCAAACTGTTAGGATAACTTAGTTGCAGGGAATTTTCTTTGGTTTGCCCTTCCATTTGCTTTTTTGCTGTGAAGGCCAGGTAAAGGTGGGGGAAGTGGCCAGTTGTTTGTTACTGCTGTGCACATGTGCAGATAGGGGAAAATGCTAACAAAAGGTGAGAGCAGAATAATGAAAAGGTTAGTGTGCTGCTGCTCCTTCACCATTCAGCAAGCAAGCTGGAGATGTGCACTTGACTAAGACGTAACGATTTACAGCTGAGGTTTAAGGCTCTGGATTTGCTGTCTGGCAGGGTTGCCTTGATCAATGCATAGGCTGAGCACAATGACCTCTCTTAGTAATCCACAAAGCAGAAATCTAAAATTTAAAAATCAGCTAAACTAACTTCTCCTTTTTTTAGTCTGAAAGAGTACGAGTGATCTATAAATATGCCCTAGACAGGATCTCGAAGCAACATGCCCAAGAACTGTTCAAGAACTACACCGTTTTTGAAAAAAAATATGGAGACCGGAGGGGGATTGAAGATATCATCGTGAATAAAAGAAGATTTCAGTATGAGGAAGAAGTCAAGGTGAATGGTGTTACAAATTACGAACATGTACAGTGTATTGCTGCAGCTAGATTTTTTATTAATTTTTTTCCCCTTGTTTTCGATTCCTAGTTTGGGTGATATAATATTGGAACTAATCATTGTTACGCTTTTGTTAAAGGCCAATCCTCATAATTATGATGCTTGGTTTGACTACTTGCGGTTGGTGGAAAGTGATACAGATGCTAACACTGTCCGAGAGGTGTATGAACGCGCTATCGCTAACATCCCACCCACTAAGGAGAAGAGGCACTGGAAAAGATATATATACTTGTGGATTAACTATGCATTGTATGAAGAGCTAGATGCAAAGGTATAAACAATAGCGTTTTTTTTTTTTTTTTTTTATTGAAGAGCAGAGGGTGCTTCTAGATTGAGTCCCACAGGTCACATTTGTTATAGTTTGGAGTTATTTGGTAGCACATGAGACTCTGTTGCCAGACCATACTTTTCAATATATATGTGTATTTGAAGTGGACCTTCACTTAAAAGTAAAAATACCGCTCACAGTATCTGTAGCTGCTGACTTAATTATTTATTTTTTTAAGACGAGTGCCTCTTTAACATATCTTCTGCATGTTTTTACCTCTAAAAGCCTCCCTTGTGTAGACATTCAAAGCCTCAGACTACTGCTAGGCACCACCATCTTCGGTGTCATGTCGGTGACTCGGAGCAGACACTCAGGTGACACGTTTTAGTACACAGATGGTGTATAGAACATCCCCATAAATATAATTTTCTGATTGTGTGATTAGCTTACTGATTTTCACAGAAGTCTGCACTAAGATACAAATCAGATTTTGGGGAAGCCTGAAACAAAAATGTTTTTGGTAAGATACTTACTAAAGGGAAATGTCTAAAGTGATGCAGACCCTGCCACTTCCCTCATTAGAACGCTGCAAGTGCAGCAGCTGATTGATAGTTATAAAATAATTTTTGCAAATGAACACTGACAAACAAAGAGCTATTTCTTCAGAATAACAAAAGGTAGGAATCAACAAAAGTGGAGTTACTCTTTTTAATTTAGTTCCTCCAAGAAGCTCATGTGTTCCTCTCTGTTTCTATGTGGTTCACCATAGAAGCCAAACTCCCACAAGTAGGTTTACTGGCTTGCATTCAGAATTGGTCCTTGTGTATGACTGCTATAAGTGTAGGGCAGTTATGCTAAATAAAGTGAGTGCAAACAGAATCAGTCACACACTGCGGAGTGTGCATATAGTCCAACAGCTTCAGTCGCATTGGCTGCTCTGTCTGCTCCTTGCTTCTCTCCATAGACTTCAATGTGTTTCTCTAGCCACACCTGTCATTTCCAAAGGCAAGAAGAACAGGATGTGAGCAACACAGATGTCAAGTGTAGAGAGCCGTACAGATACAGCCACAATCAGTACAACAACTATCTGTAATATAATTGTAAAATATAATAACCCCTTACAATCTTTACATGGGAGTAAACTCCAGTGGTTGATATTTACCTATAGGTAAGCCTTATTATAGGCTTACCTATTGGTACAGTAAATATCTCCTAAAAGTGCACCGTAAATGGGTTGGTGATGTCATCGGTGCATGCGCTCTGAAGGAACGGCCTGCCCGTGCAGAGTCCTATGCCTCCCGAGCGCATGTGCGTAAGTGATGCCATCGCGGCGCGGCCAATCAGATGGCCAGAGAACACAAACCATGGAAGCCATGTCAGTGGTGACAGAGTGTCGCCGGAGGGCTTCCTATCGCAGTGGTATAGGATTACGAATAACGAAGGGAAATTTAGAAAATGGGGGTTCTCAGAAGACATTAAAGCGAAGTTCCACCCATATTTTAATCTTTATCTCAATCGATACATTCCAGCAAGTTGAACAACAGTTGGCGATTTTTTTTTTTTTTTTTTTTTTTTTTTTTTTTTTTCCGTTTCGCTTGTTGCTAGGGGTGTCTTGTGTATTCTTCCTCCTTCGGGGGCCACAGCTATTTACGTAACTTCCTGCGGTGCTTCTGCTCTTGGGAAATGTGTGTCATCGTTCCCAGGAGTCAATGGGCATCGCCACAGGATTTCTTCTGCGTTATGCCCTGTGTGTAATGCGTGAGATTGGGTGGTGCATGCTGTATAGCAAGCAGCACCTTATTCCGGAACAGAGTCCTAGTGGGCTTCACATGCCCCCACAATCAAGACAAGGCCTAGCAAGCAGAAAACAAAGTAAATAAAGATTAAAAAACATGGACTAGAATGGCAGATTTATTACTAACATCCTTTAGAGTATCTAATTCATACAAACTGAAAGGGGTGCCTTTAAAAAAATAAATAAAAGTGGGTGGAACTCCGCTTTAACAAATGTCAGTCTAGTATCCTATTAACCACTGTTGTACTTTGCTATTGCAGAGATAACATGGCACTGTGGTTCACAAACTATGGGGTGCATGTGTGACATGTTAATGCAGGTGGATCTAATTAGGTGGGAAAAAGTCTGATAATTTGCAAATTAATATTCTTAAATGTCTTTGTGTTATCATGTATTGATTTCAGACTGTTTATGGTGTTTTATTTATTTTTTTGGATTTATGGTTTTTTAATTTGTATAATATTTTGACAGGATCCAGAAAGGACCAGACAAGTATATCAAGCCTGCTTAGAATTAATACCACACAAAAAGGTAAATAGAAAGTATAAGCTGTACATTAAGCCCAGTAACACTCAGACTTAACATGGTCTTAGCAGTTCAATTGGCGAGTTAAAAAGAGGTTTGAAGGGCATTTAATCAGTAAGTGATGCATTGGAACTTTTAGAGTACTAGCTCCACACCCACAGTGAGGTAATACAATAGCTTGTTTTGAATTCAGACCTCATTATTGTTTTTCTTCTCTTCCAGTTTACATTTGCCAAAATCTGGTTAATGTATGCACAATTTGAGATAAGACAGAAAAATCTTCCTATGGCTCGAAAAGCTTTGGTAAGTTTGGGTAAAATTCTGATTCATTCTGCGCATGTTTTCTTTGAACACTGTGCGAAAGTAAGCTGAACATTATATATGCGATTAAATTTAAAAAAAAATCTAATTTAATGAAACTTCAAAATGCACATCTAAAAGTTTTCTTAATTGCTCTATTGTTTGTTTAAAAAAAGTTAGTCGCCAGAATTTGGTAGAGGTTCCATCTGGGGCCTGCAAAAACACTAACCACTTGCTTACTGGGCACTTATACCCCCTTCATGCCCAGGCCAATTTTCAGTTTTCAGTGCTGTCACACTTTGACAATTACACGGTCATTGTACTCATATGAAATGTTAAAAAAAAAAATCTGTTCACACTGTGATCAGTTGTGATTGGTCACAGCTGATCACGTGGTAAAGGGCCGCTGTGATTGGCCCTTTACCACAATCAGTAAATGTCTGTACAAAGGACACCAAAGGCGTGGTTCCGGGAGGATGATTGTGGACACCCTCCTGGAACAGCCGTGCTGTAGCTGTCTGTCAGCTATAGCGTGGTAAGGAAGTGGTTAAAGTGTTTGTCTGTTTTCATGGCCCATGTTTGCTGTACCATAATGTTTTGTATGGAAATGAATTGGGTAGAGATTGCCCTTCACTTCCTGTTCCAGATACAGGAAACGAAAGGAGATCTTCACAAAAGAGGGTGGAATTCCCCTCTTATACGGTTGTCCTCATTGGAATGTCTAACCTCACACCTTGTTCTGGTGACCACTCCAAAAATTTCGATTCACCATTACTTTCTGTTTCAGTGAAAATGATAATCACAACAAATAGGATAAATCTCCCCAGCTGGGATCCTAAACACAGTAAAAACGTGACTCTGCACTCTTTCAAAAATAAAAATAGTTTTGCTTTTTACATATCCACAGATTTTTTTGACACTTTATGGAAAAAGGGATTAGGTTCCTAGTTTTGTCAGATTATTTTGACTTTTAGACAGCACCTCTGAATTATTTGCAACACGTCTGGTCTTTCTCCGATTGTAGGGCACATCCATTGGCAAATCACCAAAACTGAAGCTGTTTAAAGGCTATATAGAACTGGAGTTACAGCTTCGAGAATTTGATAGATGTAGAAAGCTGTATGAAAAGTTTTTGGAATTCACACCGGAAAACTGCACAACGTGGATTAAATTTGCAGAACTGGAAACTATTCTGGGAGATGTTGACAGAGCCCGTGCTGTGTACGAGCTTGCAATTGGACAGCCGCGTCTTGATATGCCTGAAGTAAGTGAGTGTTTTTTCAGTTTTTGTTTGTTTTTGTCTGGGAATGCATATTTTTGTATTTCAGAAACTGCTGAAAGAAAATATTTTCACCATGTATAAAAAATAAGTCTCTAGTACTTTAAGACAAAAGTCCCTTAGTGGCCTTTTCCTCACTACACCATTCTCCCATGGCCAAGTGGCAGATGGACCTTAAAGTGTTACTAAACCCAGGACCCTGCATTCACTATATCTGGTTTCCCACAGTACATGGAAATGCAATCATTTTAGCAAATATAAACTGCTTTTCTCATCAGCAGTATAAAGTAGTCTTGTAACTTTTATAAGTGTCTGGCCAAGTACTGGTTAAAGCTTAAAGGAGGAGTATTTATTCCCCTCTGACTGTCCTATGAGGCTTCATGACCCCTGACTTTCTGTCTGGACAGTGCTGATTGGCCCTGTGCCGATCACATGCACCCTCTCACATGCACCCTCTCAAAAAAAAAAAAAAACTAGCAATACACACCAAACTGAGCATGTACAGAGTGCCTCCTAGGGCTCTGTTCTATCAGCAGATGGATTGGGGGAAGTAAAAGAAGGGGAGGATCAAAGAGCCTTTTAAACAATGAAGAGGATTAACCCCTTAGTGAGTATAACAAGCATGCTTTAATGCATATACAGACTGATTTTACTATTGTGGTTTTAGTAACACTTTTTAAGACTGAAGTCTATTCCAGACTTCACAACATATTATCCAGAATTCAACCCTTCCTGATTAATGACACCACAAAGCAACTTATTCACTCCTTGATGATTTCCCGCCTTGACTACTGCAACTCTCTCCTTAATGGCCTACCCTTAAGCAGGCTATCCCCTCACCCTTCTGTCTATTATGAATGCTGCTGCTAGACTAATACACCTCACTAATCAATCCGTGACTGCCGCCCCTCTCTGCCAATCTCTTCACTGGCTTCCCCTACACCACCGTGTAAAATTCAAAATGCTAACCATAACATACAAGGCCATTCACAACATCGCCCCCATCTACATCGCCAACCTCATCTGCAGATATCGCCCAAATCGTCCCCTCCGCTCCTCCCAGGACCTCCTGCTCTCTAGCTCCCTTGTTACCTCCTCCAATGCTCGCCTTCAGGACTTCTCCAGAGCCTCTCCCATCCTCTGGAACTTCCTGCCCCAGTATGTCCGATCAGCCCCTACCCTGTCCACCTTTAGGAGATCCCTGAAAACTCATTTATTCAGGGAAGCCTATCCCACACCCACATAACTGTCCCCAAGCCACCCCCATCAAATCATTCTCTGCAGTTATTACCTTTTGTACCACCACCCCCTCCCATTAGAATGTAAGCTCTATGAGCAGGGCCCTCCTGTACCTTTTGTATTAAACTGTACTGTAATTGTGTTGTCCCCCTATACACTGTAAAGCGCTGCGTAAACTGTTGGCGCTATATAAATCTCGTATAATAATATTTTTTAATGAGTAAATGACAGCAAAATTAAAGCGATGTTCCAGTCTAAAAAAAGACAAAAAATTAAAGTCAGCAGCTACAAATACTGTATACTTAATATAAGGATACTTACCTGTCCAGGTATCCCGCGATGTCAGCCCCCCTAGCTGATTCGTCGATTGGCTTTGGGTGCAGGTGCCGGCATCTCCACTAAGGGAAACAGGAAGTGAAGTCCTGTGGCTTCACAGCCTGTTTCCTACTGTGCATGCGCGAGTCATGCTCTCTGAATGGTCCTGCTGTCTTCTGGGACCTGTGTGTCTCCCAGAAGGCAGCGGGGGGAAGATGGAGCCAGTCATTTCGTAGATCTCAGTACGGTGATCTTACCCAGAAGTAGGGCAGGTACCTGGTTTTGACAGGTATCTGCAAACCCCCCCCAGAAAGTGCCAAATGCTGCAGTGGAGGGTGCAAACAAGCAGAGCTTCCCCTTTTGGGTGGAACTCCGCTTTAACGCATTCTATGCCAAAATGTAAGAACCCATGGATCATACATTTCTTAGCAGCATAGTTGGATGAGCGCTTGATTGACCTCCTCTCTCTTGCTTAGACTGATAACTTCGAAATGCAACCCACCGAGGAATCCCAATAACAATCTTACCATGCTATTGGATTGCTTTTATGCCATTCATATGCTATTCAATGTTGTACAAAACCGAATACAACTCCTGGATTATGGTTATTCGTGACAATGCAACTCTACTAATTAAGACAAATTGTACTTTTGTTCATTTCTCTTTAATAAAATATTGAAAGAAAACAAAAGTCCATCTTTAGTGTTTTGAGAAAAAAAAGCATCGCATTGGTCTGACCACCGGACCTGCAATGCATTTAGGCAAGCTCCACAATAGTGCTCTTTATGTGCAATCATATGAAAATGCCAATAGGATACATTTTTGCCTTTTTAAATGGAAACTGTTGTGTTTTCAATTACATATTTTGAATCATTTTTGTAAAGTATTAAGTCATTTTCAATATGTGCTCCATCATTTCATATTTGCTCTCTCTAGTGCCCTGGCACAGAGCATCCTGCACCCAGTTGCCCATCGCAGCCTCCACTCAATTTGCCTTATAGCATCAGTTCACATCAAACTACCAAAAGAGAACCTCAAAGTCTATTAGCATTTATAACCTAGAGGGGTCACTGGTCCCTTCATTCATGATGAAAAACTTTAGTAAAAACCTGTTTTAAGGCTTGATTCTAGACTACTGATACTTTCTGTCAATTACTCGGCAATACCGAGTACCTATACCTTTGCGGTGCGGATTGCTTTAACAAGAGAGCTGACCTCTGGCTCTAAAAAAAAAAAAAAAACAATGACTGCAGCTGCAAGCATTATCCCGGTATAACCACCGAAAGTCCAGCAACGTACGGATATGTCGCTGGCCTGGAAGTGGCTATATAGCCACCTGACCATCAAAGCTGTATGAATTTATTGGATTCCAATACAGCCTTTAACCCTCCTTTTACAGCTTTAACAGCTCCTACCCTTCAAGGAAGACTTCCCACAAGATGGATGTTGCAGTGTGTATGTGAGAATTTGTATCTGTTCATCCAAAAACAATTTGTATTGTCCCAAAGGTATTCAGTGGGGTTAAAGTCAGGGCTTGGTTGAGGCCACTCAAGTATTTCCACACCAAACTTGATGATAAATTATATCTTTATGAACCTTGAAGCTGGCTTTGTGTACAGGGGCATGGTCCTGTTGGAACAGAAAAGGGCCTTCCCCAAATTCTCCCCACAGAAGTTGGGAGAACACAGTTGTCAAAACTTTAATAAGCTGTAGCATTAATAGTACCCTTCACTGGAAAAACCTGAACTCAAACGTTTGGAGGGATGTTCTCGGAATTTGGCTGTGTAATGTAATATTCATGGCTTGGTTGCTCCATTTCTTGTCTCTTCTTTTTGCAGGTTCTTTGGAAATCATACATAGACTTTGAAATAGAACAGGAAGAATTTGATAAAACAAGAAATTTATATAGAAGACTTCTGCAGAGAACACAACATGTTAAGGTACATCATTTTATAAAATATTCATTGGCAAAGTTTTGATTTACTGTAAAAATCCAAACAGAATTAGATAAATTAAAAAGAAAACTTCATAGATGTACCTTGGGCTATTTTTTTTTCATTGTTCTTAACTTCTAATTGTCTCCTTCCTTCCTCCCTAAAATTTCTATCATATCAATTATATATGGATTTGCACTTCAACCACCAGATAGATTTACTGTTACATTTAGATTTACTGTCACGCTGCGCAGAATCACGTGTATATTAAGGGCAGAGGAGGGATTTGGGGTTACATGCCATATCCCTTTAGTAAAAGCACCTCACACAGTACACAAAAACACTGGTTAAACACACATTTTAAGGGGTGTGAACTATAGGCAAAACTTTTTATTTTGGATAGAGCAAGCGAGGGTTATAACCCCTGCCATATTTTTTTCACCATCTGTGTTCCATTGCAGAGATTTTTCTTCCTGCCCCATAGCCAAACAGGAAGTGAGAGGAAATCCCAGCAAATAAAGGGAATTCCTTGGGGACCACCAGGTCACCAGTATTAGTGTTCCCATTGGAAGATTTCCTCTCTATTACTTTTCTGGGGACAACCCAAAATTTGGTATTTTCTTTTACTTTCACTTTTTTAATGATAATAGTAAACAGGACAAATAGAGAGGGTGAATCTCCTGAACGAGGGCACAGAAAGCAATACAAATTGACAGGTGTTCTAATCCCTCTCCACTCTATCCAAAACTGAAAAAAAAAAGTTGCCTTTAGTTATACTGTAACCCTTTGATCACCCTAGACGTTTACCTTTTCCAAGCCAGTGTCATTAGTACAGTGAATATTTGTAGCGCTGATCACTGTATTAGTGTCACTGGTTCCCACAAAGTGTCAGCGTCAGAATGTCCGCCGCAGTATTGCAGTCCCACTAAAAGTTGCGGATCGCCGCCATTACTAGTATAAAAAATAAAAATTCCAGTATATATCCCATAGTTTAAAAACGCTATAACTTATCCGCAAGCCAATCAATACCTGCTTATTGAGATTTTTGCCAAACATTTGTAGCGGAATACATATTGGCCTAAATTAATAATAAACTAACTAACTTATAAAGAAATTCTGAAGGGGTTAAATCTTCCGGAGGTCAAGTGGTTAATTGTTTTTGTCCTTGCCTAAAAAATTTGTCTTTTTTTTTTTTTGTTCCTGAAAAAGCACTACGTACATTATTGCATTATCATAATTAATGGCTGGGTCGAATTGGTAGACCCATAGTGGAAATGTAAAAATTGCTCTGTTTCATGAGTGGTATATTGGTATATGAGCTTAACTGGTTCAAAGTATATGCTTCCAAAATAAATGTATTTTTACCTGGTGAACCTGAAATAATCACCCCATGAGATTACTATAACTAATTTTGCAGTGTTCCGACTCCCAAGCCATGTAATTTTTCTGTTGTGTACATGCCTAAAGAAACTTGAAGCAATAATAACTTTAATCACTGAAATAATGATGCAAGGACCAATGTAGGGAGCGCTCATATGACAACCTACATGGGGAAGAGTCTTCTGTTACAACCATGGTTTGGGGATGAAAATCGCTCCCTTTAGGGTCTGCATACAGTGCACGGGACCCTTCCCAACACCCAGTCTGCAGGATAGGATTTTCCTTCCTATATATATTTCCAGAAGATGGCTAGATATAATATTTATATCTCCAGTTATCAAATCATTTTATTTTCTCTCCTTGCTTCCCCAGGTTTGGATCAGCTTAGCACAGTTTGAATTGACAACTGGAGCTGAGGACACACTGAGTAAATGCAGGCAAATCTATGAGGAAGCAAACAAGACTCTGAGGAACTGTGAAGAGAAGGAAGAGAGACTGATGCTGCTTGAGTCCTGGAGGAGCTTTGAGGAGGAATTTGGCCCCGAGAGTGCACAGGAAAGGGTGGCCAAGCTGATGCCAGAGAGAGTCAAGAAGAGGAGAAAACTCCAATCAGAGGATGGGGTAAGACTCTTTAAAACTTTTCCTAGCTTAGCAGGGGAAGGGCTATAGATTGAATAGGCCTATTAATATTGAAACCCAGTGCAGTGACCATGGTGCTGCCCTGCTGCAGTACGTTCTGCTGTGGGTACTTTACCCTCTCTGACAGGTGGTGATTTCCTATGCTACCAGGTTTTAAAGCTTTGCAGGTCCAAGGGAACTTGTCCCACAATTAGCCACGTTACATCTGATCCATACATCTGATGTCACAGGTGCCTGCCCCTGTGAGACTCCTAAAAACAAAGACACTGCCATTACCAAAACCTTACAAAAGTGACATTTGCCCTTTAGTCTAGTTGGGTGAACACCAACCAGTTATCTTATTACTATTGATGTGAGATAAAATATGATATTGAGATGGAAGCATCCACAAAACTGGCACTAAAATAGGTACATTGGGTAAACTAGATACATTTTAGGGAATATTTCACAATAAGACAATTTATACTACTTTTAAGTGGCATTCCACTCACTGGAAATGTCATCTACTGTATATATCAAAATATATTCAGTGGCTTGCAGAACTATCCACCCCCTGGGTTTTTTTTATTTCCTGTCTTTGTTTTACAACCTAGATTTAAAATAGATTTTTGGGACTTTCTACCATGTAATGTACACAACATGCCTACCAATTTGAAAGTGTCAAATTTATTTTTTATTATGACAAAAATATTAATCGATACTAAAATCACACACACACACACACACGTACTTTAATGTCCATAAATCAAGTCTCTTGGGGTAATTCTCTGTTAGCTTAAAGCAGAACAAGGCATACCATGAATAACCACTTGTGGACCAGTCACATACCTGGTTGTACCTGGATGATGCCTGCAGCTACAGGCATCGTCCTGGTACTGTTTATTTAGAGCCCCAGTCAGCTCTCTTGTAAAAGCAGTCCTAGTGGCTAATTAACCGATGGATTACCTTTATAAGCAGTGGGAGGGGATGTCCTACCACCACCTTTTGGCTTTTACTAAGATCTTCTGTCCCACCGGAAGTCCCCATTGACCAGCTGGTGCTTCCACTGGCTGATTAGAGTGCCAAAGACCGGATTGACTTTGTTCGGCTCTCGGCTATGGTGACCTGACATCGCTTCCGGTTTACCCAGATTTTCAAATATCAAGAGCATTCGAACACACCAATCGTGTGTTCAAATGCTTTTAAGGACAGAAGAGGGATCTGGAGTCTTATAGACCCCAGATGTCTCCATAAAGGGTACCTGTCACATTCCTATTGTTTTCACAAAGGATGT
The DNA here is from genome assembly GCA_037952925.1 of Lithobates clamitans. NCBI lineage: Eukaryota > Metazoa > Chordata > Amphibia > Anura > Ranidae > Lithobates > Lithobates clamitans. The sequence goes on from JBBGZY010000049.1 coordinate 4,539,371, forward strand.
TTACATTCCCTGTCACAGCAATAAAAGTGATCAAAAAATAAATTTTTAAAGCAGTGGTGTAAAAAAAACAAAAGTGCTCCTGTTCCCTTATGCACAAAGGAGAACCCATACATTGGTCCCGCACACAAACGGCGATCATCCCACACGTGTGGTATTGCAGTGAACCTTTAGATCATGGGCAGTAATTCTAGTACCAGACCTCCTGTGTACATCTAAAGTGGTAACTTGTAAAGGCTTTTAAAGCGACACCTATGGATAGTAAAATTTACAAAAAAAAATTTACAAAGATAGTAAAATACGTCTGTTGCACAGGCTTGCGCAGTTTTAAAACATGACCTGTTTGGTACCTATTTACTCGGCGTAACATCTTTTATATCTTACCAAACAATTGAGTTATGTATTGTGTTTTTGTTGCATTGAAATTCAAAAAAGTAATTTTCTAGCAAAAATTTTGATTTTTACATGTAAACAAAAAGCGCCAGAAAGGGCCTGATCTTTAAGTGGATAACAAAGTCACAGTTGCTTCTGCTCTTAATTGAATTGTCAAGACATCAAATGGTTGGTGTCATAATTGATCACATGTGCAGCAGGATGGCAACTGCAGATCAGGGGCTAAGATGGCAGCTTCTTTGGCTGTAAAGGATAGAAGGGTTTAATTTCACTTTATCACATACAGGCACTGGGATTTTTGGCCTTTCCTCAAGGCAAAACTATTTCAGCTCTTTCAGGTTAGATGGGTTGCATTGGTGTACAGCAATCTTCAAGTCAATCGGATCGAGGTCTAGGCATTGACATGCTTATCTTTATTACACCCCAGTGTAGCTTTAGCCACATGTTTAGGGTCACTGGGATGGAGTTTCACCTTCTACCAGAACAGTCTCAAATCTCTGGCAAACAAACCGGTTTTATTCAACAACTGCTCTGTATCTAGTGCCATCCAGGTTTCCTTCAATCCTGACCAGTTAGTCCCTGTCAATAAAAAGCATCCCCATAGCATAATGCTGCCACCACCATGCTTCACTGCAAGGATGGTTTTCTCAGGGTGATGGGATCACACGAGCGATCGCGTGATCATGTCAACAAAGCAGTTATAAATTAATTTCATTTGTAACAGTTGTGTTTCCTATAGAGTGATTGGCCCACAGCTATCACATGGTACCTGGGCCAGTCTTAGCAACCTGTACCATGTAATTGGCAGTAGCCAATCACAGATTACTAGTAATCACAGCTGTTATAAATGTAACCCATTCATGACAGTTCAAAACATTGCTGGAATTTTTTTTTTACCAAAGACATGTAGCACAATACATTTTGGTCTAAATTTTATTTAATTTAGAAATTTTGATTTATTTGGCTATTTTATAACAGAAGGTAAAAATATAATTTTGTGGTGGTATTTGTATGAAAAAATGATTAATTTGTGTACAGTGTTGCATAATAACACAATCGCCAGTTAAAGTAGTGCGGTGCTGAATAGCAAAAAAATGGCCTGCTCATAAAGAGGGTAAAATCTTTTGTATCATGTGTGTTCTGGATTTTTGGTTAATATTCTATCTTTATCATTTAAAATACACCTATATCAATTCTAGACCCTTCATTTCTTTGTAAGTGGACAAACTTAAAAAAATCTGTAGGGGATCAAATAATAATTTTCCCCACTGTAAGTAAGAAACTTCAATTAGTTTGTCCACATCTTATTTAGGGGTTTCATAGCAAAGGGGGTGAATAGTTGTGCACATTCAAGATATCTGTTTTTGTTTTTTAATTGGTTATCACAATAAAGAAAATTAAAAAATATTTTGCACTGTCTGGGTCATAGGAATGTTGTGTACTCCACATGGCTACAAAGCCCCAAAAATGTATATATCCAGGTTGCAATACTAAAAAACAGGAATAGAAAGTGTGTGTGTTTTGGGGGGGGGGAGTGGGGGAGCTTTGTTCCTAGCAACAAGCTGCTGCATGAAACCAGATTTGAAGTTATCCTGTTGCTGGGCCCTTCAAAAAAGAAAAAAACACTAGGGTTCACCACTGTGGTTAGAAATGTAACTTGTCCTAATAGTAAACTCTTGTTCATTTCCCCTCTAGTCCGATGCTGGTTGGGAGGAGTACTATGACTACATCTTTCCTGAGGATGCCGCCAATCAGCCTAATCTTAAACTTCTCGCCATGGCCAAGATCTGGAAGAAACAGCAGAAAAATGATGAGGAAGAGGAACAAGATCCTGACAAAGACATTGATGAGAGCACTGCCTGACACAATTTTACCATTTTTTTTTTTTTTAACTGTCCTTCATTCTTGTACATACTTGTCAGATTGGACATATTTGCTATTAAACTATTTGGAAATGCACAATGCTTTCAGTTAAGTCGTGATTAATCAAAGTTGTATTTTTCTCCAATGGATGCTCTGCAATCCAGAGAAAGGTGAGGACTGCATTGCATCATTATACTCAGGAAGTTACATTGTAAATAGCACAAAGTACGTATCTTCATCATACAGTACAGGGCACAGGAGCTGATCTTTGAGTATGTGTTATGTGCTACTACCTTCAGGTGATTGGCAAAAGCTTTGTTTAGTCACCCCCCCCCCCCCCCCCCCCCCAGTGTACCACTGTTCCCACTGTGGATCCAGTCATTTCTGCACAAAATATTCAATATACTGTTGCCAATACAGATGGGGGGGTTCCCTCTGTTAAGTATTCAGTTGATTTGTCTAGAAACTCTTTTGAAGTCCTCGTTTGCCTTGGCAGGCTGAGCCACTTTGTCAATTGTCCACACTATGGTAAACTGGATTGGAGAAATCAAGTGAGCTTTCGTCTCGTCAAATACCCATGTCCTTACCTTTCTATGCTTGTGCACATTGATTGTGAATCTTAAAGTGGATGTAAACCCAATGTTCTCCTTTCTAAACTACTGCCATAGGGGTTATCTATAAGGATATACATGCCTCCTGCATGTATCTTTACCTGTCAAATGTCTCCCCTCTGTTATGAGAGCCGAAAAACTGCAGATTCTGTGGGTGGGTCTGTTGTCTGGAGCTCGGTGGGTGGGGTCGTGATGTCAGTAGACTCCCCGCCGCTGCCCCCCCTTACACTCCCCTTACATTACCCTTGTCAATATGCCTTTTTTCCTGTGTATTTCTTACACGGAACTTCTGCTATGATCTCTAACATCCAGTAATCCAGTATAAAGACAGGAAAGTAACCACATGACTACAGCATGCCAAATCATGGTGAGGATCATCAGCAGCCCTAACATGCACCTGGTAGAACTTAGTAAAGGTGTGAACTGAAGACCAGGTAGCGGCCTTACAAACTTAAAAAACAAAAACTTTATAACGAAAGACCCAGGAAGCACCTACGCTCCTCTTAGAATGAGCCTTCACTGGAAAAGGGGCTCCCTTTCTTTCAGACCATAAGCTTGGGAAATCGTAGACCTTTTCTCTGGGTCCTCAGGAAGAATGAATCCAAGCGCCTAATAACTGCTGTCCCCTTTAAATAGAATCTGACAGTAAGGACCACATCTGACTGAGGCCAGAAGGACAACGCATTTGACGCATTGAACAAAGGCATACACCAAGGAATGAGAGGCAATTTGCCTCTGAAAAAAGACAGCTAGAGCTTAATTCTATTCCTTGATAATACTCCAGTATTATCAAGGGATAGAATTAAGCTCTAGCTGTCTTTTTTTGCCCTCCAGGGCAAACGCATCTCCACTCTTATCTGGAGAAAGGCCAAAACATGGCCCATAAAATAACTGCAAGTATTACATTTTTGTGCCTTGCACCAAGTGATGTAAGATTTCCAGGTCTTGAAGTAAATCTTCTATGTGGTGGGGTGGTCTTTCTACCTCTTAAGAGAACAGGGATCATTCATTCTCTCAGGACTCTGGCTTTAACAGTCATGCCAGCAAAGTCATTGACAATAAAGGATGGAAGATCGGACAGTCTGGAAAGTCCAAGGTCTGTCCCCTGACATATTCACATTATCGGAACACATTCCACTGGGCCAAGCTGGGGCAATCAAGAGCACCAGAACTACTCCTGGCTGAATCCTGCAGAGTAGACGTGGAAAAAGCTGAAGTGGAGGGAAGGCATACATCAAAGTGAACTAATCACAGAAAAGTATTGCAGTAACACATTTTGGTATACACATTTATTCCCTTTGTGTGTATTGGAACAAAACAAAAAAAGGGAGGAAAAAAAGCAAATTGAACATAATGTCACACAAAACTCCAAAAATGGGCTGGTCAAAATTCTTGGCACCCTTAACTTAATATTTGGTTGCACACCCTTTGGAAAAAATAGCTGAAATCAGTCGCTTCCTATAACCTATAACCATCAATAAGCTTCTTGCACCTCTCACCCGGAATTTTGGACTTCTCCTTTGCAAACTGCTCCAGGTCTCTCTTATTGGAAGGGCGCCTTTTCCCAACAGCAATTTTAAGATCTCTCCACAGGTGTTCAATGGGATTTAGATCTGGACTCATTGCTGGCCACTTTAGAACTCTCCAGCGCTTTGTTGCCATCCATTTCTGGGTGCTTTTTGACGTATGTTTGGGGTCATTGTCCTGCTGGAAGACCCAAGACTCAAACCCAGCTTTCTGACACTCTACAGTGCGACCCAAAATCCTTTGGTAATCCTCAGATTTCATGATGCCTTGCGCACATTTAAGGCACCCAGTGCCAGAGACAGCGAAACAACCCCAAAACATCATTGAACCTCCACCATATTTCACTGTAGGTACTGTTCTCTTTGTAGGCCTCATTCTGTTTTCGGTAAACAGTAAAATGATGTGCTTTACCAAAAAGCTATCCTGGTCTCGTCTGTCCACAAGACGTTTCCTCCGAAGGATTTTGGCTTACTCAAGTACATTTTGGCAAACTGTAGTCTTGCTTTTTTATGTCTGTGTTAGCAGTGGTGTCCTCCTGGGTCTCCTGCCATAGTGTTTCATTTAAATGTTGACGGATAGTTCGTGCTGACACTGATGCTTCCTGAGCCTGCAGGACACCTTGAATTTCTTTGGAACTTGTTTGAGGCTACTTATCCACCATCCAGACTATCCTGCGTTGCAACCTTTCATCAATTTTTCTCTTCCGTCCACGCCCAGAGAGATTAGCTACAGTGCCCATGGGTTGCAAACTTCTTGATAATGTTGCGCACTGTGGACAAAGGCAAATCTAGATCTCTGGAGATGGACTTGTAACCTTGAGATTGTTGTTATTTTTCCACAATTTTGGTTCTGAAGTCCTCAGACAGTTCTCTTCTCCTCTTTCTGTTGTCTATGCTTAGTGTGACACACTATGCAAAGACTAAGTGAACTTCTCCTTTTTTATCTGCTTTCAGGTGTGATTTTTATATTGACCACAACTGTTACTTGCCCTTGGTGAGTTTAAAGGAGCAGCACATGCTTGAAACAATCTTATTTATCCACAATTTTGAAAGGGTGCCAAGAATTTTGATCAGCCCATTTTTGGAATTTTGTGTGACATTATGTCCAATTTGCTTTTTTTCCTTCCTTTTTTTTGTTTTGTTCCAATACACACAAATCGAATAAACGTGTATAGCAATACTTTTCTGTGAGAAATACATGATTTTCTGGGGTGCCAACAATTTTGGCCATGACTGTAGGTAAGAGTCCTTTACATTCAAAGAATTTCTTGGCTTTGATGGATATAGAGAAGCCACCACTGATCGCACCGATCTCACCCAGAACTTTCTTAGGCTCCATTCACACCAATGCGTTTTTACATGCTTTTTTGCTGGACATTATTTTTAACATGGGCTCCTACAGAACCCATTCACATTAATGCATCTTTGTGCCTCTGTGCTTTTTGGAAAGGATCAGGGACTTTTTTCAAGGAAAAATGCATATTTTTTTTTGTGTTTTAGGTTCAATAGAATTTAATGGAGAAACTGCAGAAAAAGCATAAAGCATGCAGTGCGTTATTTTTATTTATTTTTTTTAATCTGCCCAACAACACATTTAAAAAAAAAAAAAAAAACACGGGAAAGCACTGCAGAAATGTGAATCGAGCCTTATGCAGAGAAACCCATGGAGGTGTTTGAAGTCTAAAATAGGGTGAACATCACGGTTTGGTTTGGGAACCATGAAACTGAATAGAAACCTAGGAACATATTGTCCTTCAGGCCGGGTTCACACTGGTACGACACGACTGTTATCCTACTTTGCCCTACTACATCGCTCCTACTTCCATCTGACTTAAATGAACAAGATAAGATTTTGCTCCGACTTCGAGATAGTCCAACTTGTCCTTTGTGTGACTACTTTTACTGCTGCTGTAATCACCATGTCGGATGTCGCAAGTCGGATGGTTAGGACAGGGATCCTACTTTAATATACTCAATGAGCTGGTTAAGACCAAACTGTACCAAAGTAGTGCAGGAACCCTTTTTCAATGTCGGACGAACTTGTCGGACCAGTTAAGACAGCTCTCGCATGGAATCATTGATTTTCACACGTCATGCGACATGTGCTCCCAAAGTCGGAGCACGTGTTGTACCAGTGTGAACCCAGCCTCAAACGAACAAGCACCTCTTGAGAAAAAAACATGACTGAGTGCCCACAAAAGACCAAAATGTTTTTGTGGATTCTTCCTTTGCCATCTCCTCCTGAAAGTACTACTAACCTCACTGTCATGCTAATCCACCAGCTTCACCACTTTTCACTCACTGATCCAGAATACTTTACTGAATGCATGTCTGTTCTGGGCTCTGACTCATTATGTGAAAGCCAAAACGGGGTAATTAATTTTAACCTCTTTGCGATCATGCTATAGCCAAAGATGGCTACAGCGTGGTCGCAAATTGCCGGAAGCGAGTCTATGGATGTCCTCCCGTGATCGCGCTTCCCGCACGCATTGGCAGTGATCTGTGATTACTGTGATCAGCTGTGTTGGACACAGCTGATCACAGATCGGGGTAGAGCCAATCAAAGCGGCTCTTTACCATGTAACCAGCTGTGTCCAATTCCAGTTTGATCACAGTGTAAACAGGGTTTGCTGGCAATCCACACGGGATATCTACACTAATAATCAGGGCACTGATCAACAGTGCAGCCCAAAGAGTGGTGCCTATTAGCGCTCATCAGTGAAGGAGAAAAATTACTTATTTACAAAATTTTATAACAAACTTTTTTTTTTGTGTTGTTTTTTTTTTGTTTAGCAAAAAATAAACCCACTGTTTAAATACCACCAAAAGAAAGCTCCATGTGTCTCAAACTAATAAGAATCAATCAGTTTGGGTGCAATTGTCAAAGTGCAACAGCACTGAAAGCTGGAAAAATATTTCCTGTATTCTTTTTCAGTCATTAGTTGCTGCACAGGACAGGGCCTTTCTGTGCCGTTGCTTTATGGCAGAGCCATAGACCATCTATTTTAACACTGGTAAGTCTACTAAGCACATATATCCATGAATGCAAGTTTTCCAATGAACCTGCATAATTCCTGCCTTTATATCCAACCACCTAATTTATGCAGAGTAGAACTAATCAACATTTTGTGATTAGCTGTTACAGCAAGAGAGTCACTACTAATGTGAGCTGGTACAGCAATTATCTAAACAATACAATTTACAATAACTCACATAAGCAGCTATAAATGCAAAACACTCACCTTTTTCAATGGTCAATTTAACTCAACTTAAAATCTGCAGCTGGGCCTAGATAGACAAAACTGCCAATTCCCACCACCATTATACTATAAAAATCAGAATTCAGATCCAGTCATAATTTGGATGGATGTCTTCCTACATTTCTCTCTCCCTGTCTTGCCTGTGCAATACTTTACCATCTCCTATGAAGAAGCGTCATCTCCTAGGTCTACCTTAACCACTTCAGCCCCGGAAGGATTTACCCCCTTTCTGACCAAGTCCTTTTTTGCGATACAGCACTGCATCGCTTTAACTGACAATTGCCAGTCGTGCAACATTGTACCCAAACAAAATTGACGTCCTTTTTTTTCCCCCACAAATAGAGCTTTCTTTTGGAGGTATTTGATCCCCTCTGCGGTTTTTATTTTTTGCGCTATAAACAACAAAATTTTTTAAAAAAGCATTATTTTTTACTTTTTGCTATAATAAATATCCCCCAAAAATATATATATAAAACATACATTTCTTCCACAGTTTAGGCCAATATGTATTCTACATATTTTTGGTAAAAAAAAAAAAAATTGCAATAAGCGTATATTGATTGGTTTGTTCAAAAGTTATCGCATCTACAAAAAAGGCGATAGATTTATGGCATCAAAACAAATGGGGGTTGGTGCTACGACGAGTGCAAATATAAATGTGCAAAAACCAGTGCAGAGTGCAAATAAATTAGTGCAAAACGGCAATACAGTCCTTTCTTCTGTGTGCAAAGGACGTCAAGGTGCACACTGGTAGCAATGGCCTCTTACCATGCGGTAATGACGTAACCTCATGTAGATACAAATTTGTAAGATTCTCTTCTTCCTTCTACCATAGTACTGGGCCACTGTAGATATAGAAATGTCTTTGTCTCTCAGTGGATGCAAGGGAGATATCAGAAAAGAGAGGGGGTCCAGATTGTGTAATATTTTGAATAAACGTAGCTTTTATTGATAACAACAATGAGGGTACTCACATACAATCATAGGATAATGCACAGAACTCCATGAGCGGCGAGCTCGTCTGCCAGCGTCAATACAGGTGCCTTTCCATCCCTACATGTGGCGTCACGTGACTTCATCAGGGGAGCATCATTTTTATTAATAATTTTTATTTATTTTATTAGTAATGGCGGTGATCTGCGATTTTTATTGTGACTGCGACATTGCAGCGGACAGGTCAGACACTTTTGACACTATTTTGGGACCATTGGCAATTATACAGCGATCAGTGCTATAAAAATGCACGGATTACTGTATAAATGTCACTGGCAGGGAAGGGGTTAAACACTAGAGGGCGAACAAGGGGTTAACTGTGTTCCCTCAGCAAGGTCTAACTGTAGGGGGGATGGGCTCACTAGAACATGACAGAGATCACTGCTCCTGATCACTGGGAGCAGTAGATCTCTGTCATGTTGCTAGGCAGAACAGGGAAATGCCTTGTTTACATAGTTATCTTCCCGTTCTGCCTCTCCGTGTCACGCTTGTGGGCCACCAGCAGACAGAGTCTGCGGGACCTGTGGGCACGCTCCCGCCGAGCATGACGCAGTGACGTACGGCCACGTTGCCGACGTAAGCCGGTCGGCAAGTGGTTAAGACTTGCTCTACACTGAAGTCCATGGAACACAACGGCATATGTACAGTACAAGGGCTCCTGGGAGAGAAATGCCATCTCACTTAGGTTACAATATCATAACCTGGTTATTGTCCAAGCTGGTCTGTTTTTCACTATATTGAGTGAGGAAAAGGGACAGGTTGAAGAGGAACTGCAGTCTGCTCACATAATTTGTAATAAAAACATATTTGCCATTCTGAAGCTTCCCTCCAACCACTTTGCATATTATTTTATATATACAGTGATACTGTTCTTGCCAAATATGCTGCAGAAATCTCCCTCCACTAAGTCTGGCCACAGCCATTTTAACTGTGAGCAGTAGAAGCTGCTGTCTGTTCACTTCCTGGATTTACAGAGGCACAGCCCCAGCTCTGCAGCTTTCATTGGCCCTCTTATGACTCATGTCATAAGAGAATGTATAAACAACTAACTTCATTTTAGATTCCCTTCCATTTTACATAAAGTAGAAATGAACTTTTTGTGTGTGTGAGTTTTGCCATGGTCAGCTTGACTAGCAGTTTGCATAGAACCACACCCTATGAAATACTGTGGTTAAACCGAATCTTGGAGTAGCATCCTATGTCAACAAGTCATCAGCTATTTCTTGTTATCTAGTCAGCAGCCTAACTCTGGATAAGAAAGTACTGAGTGTAAGTTTGTAAAAGCCTTAGACGTGTATTTTTACTGGTATATAAGCTACTGCTGTATTCAATAAAGTCTTATGAACACACTCAAGCCTGTTTCCCGTGTCTCATTTGGTCTCTCACGGATCTGAGGGTCCCCAGTGGTCTGCCTGCATAAACCAGAGTGGTCGTCAAGGTGTATAATTCCTTTCAAATGGGGTCTCGTCCCAGATAAAGCAATCATCCATGGTAAGTAAACGTGTCTTATTTGACAAATTACTTTTCTTGCCTCGGCTCTGAAAAAGCTTTAGTCCTTTAAAATTCATATAGAAAGGAGATGGACCACGTCTTAAAGGTCTTTGGGAGACCTGAGTCCTAGAGAGAGGATTCATTAACATTAGAAAAACAGTACTGTAACTCCTTTTGGGAAGGAGAAAAAGAGTTAATGAGGTAATCTCTGCCGTCACCCAAACCTCTGTTTGCTTTGTGATTCCGTCACATAGAAGTACAAGATAATTTGTTGTGTGGAAGAAGCTGTAAGGTAAGACAGCCTCTCGTTCACTGTAATATGGGTCAAGAACATGGTAAAGAGGCTCCGCCTCCCTCTAACCCTGGGGAAATTTGTAAGGATTATGTTGCTAGGGTTTGTGGTACTGATTATGAATTTATAAATCTTTGGGTGTCAAATTTAGCAGGGTGGACTGAAACTATGCATAGTAGTGATCCCTTCCCCCAAGATGGAGATAATGATGAATTTCATTATCTGCTAATGATGAATTTCATATGTCTGCTGGTGGCCCACCAGCAGACATAGAGTCTGCGGGATCCGTGGGCACGCTCCCACCGCGCATGATGCAGTGACGTACGGGCACGTTTTCTCACGCACCTGTGCCACCTTGCCGACATATATCGGCGTAAGCCGGTCGGCAAGTGGTTAAGACTTGCTCTACACTGAAGTCCATGGAACAGAACGGCATATGTACAGTACAAGGGCTCCTGGGAGAAAAATGCCATCTCACTTAGGTTACAATATCAGAACCTGGTTATTGTCCAAGCTGGTCTGTTTTTCACTATATTGAGTGAGGAAAAGGGACAGGTTAAAGAGGAACTGCAGTCTGCTCACATAATTTGTAATAAAAACATCTTTGCCATTCTGAAGCTTCCCTCCAACCACTTTGCATATTATTTTATATATACAGTGATTCTGTACATGGCAAATATGCTGCAGAAATCTCCCTCCACTAAGTCTGGCCACAGCCATTTTAACTGTGAGCAGCAGAAGCTGCTGTCTGTTCACTTCCTGGATTTACAGAGGCACAGCTCCAGTTCTGCAGCTTTCATTGGCCTTCTTATGACTCATGTCATAAGAGAATGTACAAACAACTCCATTTTAGATTCCCTTCCATTTTACATAAACTATAATTGAACTTTTTGTGTGTGAGTTTTCCCATAGCCAGCTTGACTAGCAGTTTGCATAGAACCACACCCTATGAGATACTGTGGTCACATCACATGCAGATATGTCTTCCACTGCAATCCCTGGGGCACAAAATGTTTGTTGATGGTTCTTGTTCTAGACCAAATGACAACACATATCATACAGGATATGCTGTAGTCCAGTCGCCTTATGCAAGGCTCAAAGCATACCCAGTCCCATTTTAATCACCACAGGCTGCAGAATTGATTGCCCTTACAAGAGTATGCCAGCTCTTTGAAGGACAGGATGTGAACATTTATACTGATTCTAAATACGCATTCGGTGTATGCCACAATTTTGGTATTATCTGGTTAAGAAGAGGGTACGTAGCAGCAGATGGCAAATCAATTTCACATTCAACATTAGTGTCCAGCCTTTTGGAAGCGATTAAATTGCCTCGCTCTACAGCTATCCTCCACTGCAAGGCACACACCACAAACAAAGATGATGTTTCAAAAGGAAATGCCTTAGCTGAGAAAGCAGCTTCTAAACAAGAAGCTACCATACAAATACCATCACTTGCACCATGAAATGCCCGTTAGATCAAACCTTGTCAGATCTTCAGACATATGCTACAGACACAGATATTAAACAATGGAATATTGCAGGAGTGCAGAAAAGACCAGATACTGGACTTGTCTGTCAAGAGGGGAGACCATGTATCCCTGTAACTAGTGCACCTTTATTTATTTCTCAGTATCATGGGTAGGGCACAGAGGCCAGCAGGTAACATGTGAATTATTGGACAATGATTTCTTTATCCCCGGTCTTCCCTCTTTGGTCAAATCATATGTTGCCAGATGCATTACATGCATCCGAAACAACCCAAGAAATCCACACAAGCCAGAACATGAACACCTTACATATCCATCCACACCTTTTACACAGTTACAGATTGACTTCACCCATATGCCTAAGTTAGGTAAAAGACAGGAATATTTACTTGTGATAGTAGACATGTTCTCAAGATGGACAGAAGCATTTGTAACCACAAAAGAAGATGCACATGGCACAAACAGTTGTAAAAATCCTCATGCAGGAAATTATCCCTAGATGGGGATGCCTGCTCCAAATAAATTCTGATAATGGTCCTGCCTTTATTTCAAAAGTGTGCCAAGATTTAGTGAAAGCACTTAAAATTGATTGGAAATTTCATATACATTACCACCTGCAGAGTTCAGGTATTGTTGAGAGAATGAACAGAGAAGAAAAGCAACAGGAGGCACATACAATGAGTGGCAGAAAGTCCTACCAGCAGTTTTGGCCAAAATAAGAATGACCCCCTCTAAGAAAACAGGATACTCTCAATTTGAGGTCCTTATGGGTAGGCCATTTCCCACTCCATGGGCCAGACAACCACTTATGTTAGAAAGAGGGGACCTAGAAGTTATACAGGGGAGTATATTAGGAAACTCATTGAAACTCTGGACAGAGTTGAAAGAAATGTTGCTCGCACCTCTCCTTTCTCGTCACAGGAACTTGCACACCCTTTCCAGGTAGGAGACGTAGTGGTGGTCCAACAGCTGAATCGTACTAAGAAGCAATAGTACCTGTTCGGACCCCCAACCACTGTGATCGCAGTCGTGTGAAGAAGGTGAACCAAACACCTAAGAAGCAAGCCAAGGATAAAGTAGGTGAAATAAATCCTCGAAAAGAGAGTGAAGCAGGTGAGTCTGAACAAGATGACCTCGCTTACTGCACCACAGACTTCTGGGAAGGCATTTTGTCTCCTGTTCCTAATCTATCTGATAGTGTTCCTACCTACATTGATCATAACTTATTGTATTTATCATCCTGAGGACTTGGGCGCCCTTAAAGGCATATGTGGGTCACCCAATAACACCATCGATAATACACATACAAGACACAAGAGTGATACACAATCAGATAATGAAGGAGTTAAAACCGATAGTTTTACAGGCAAAACGTTGCTACTGAAATTCAAATATAATTATGCCCAGAAATCAGGGTATGAGAAATGTTGGATATGTAGTAAACTGCATCCTAGTACAGCCCGTATTCCCCTTATGGCTGTACCTTTAAATATCACCCTTTTTCTAAATAGCACTCCCCCGTTGTTTTAACCAACATATCAAGTTTATATCTAAAAAACATTGTTACTTTTTCCAACATTCCCCTGACTGGTGTTTTAATTTAGGGAATGAGACACAGACTAAGGCTGGCCATACACTATTCAATTTTCCTGTTCAACTTTCCTTTAGATTTACCAAAACCATATAATAGGAGGTCAAACCTAAACACTTTCAATTTGGATGCAATCAGGCAGGCCCTTGTACTACATAGTTGAAGGTAAATCTAAAGAAAATTGAACAGGAAAATTGTATGGTGTATGGCCAGCTTTACACCTCTACATGCAGTAGGTGTATGCATGTTTCAAACGTGTAATGTGAATCATTGTTGGAGCTACCTAAACCCCTGACCCTGCTGCTGCTAATAAAGCCTACCTTCGCATGTACTATAAGAAAGCTAATTATGTTACTGTGGAGAGAAAGTAAGTCATGTTCATGACTTAAGAGGGGATTGTAAGAGAATGTATAAACAACTCCATTTTAGATTCCCTTCCATTTTACATAAACTATATGTGAACTTTTTGTGTGTGAGTTTTGCCATAGTCAGCTTGACTAGCAGTTTGCATAGAACCACACCCTATGAGATACTGTGGTTAAGCCGAATATTGGAGTAGTATCCTGTGTCAGCAAGTCATCAGCTATTTCTTGTTATCTAGTCGGTAGCCTAACTCTTGATAAGAAAGTACTGAGTATAAGTTTGTAAAACCCTTAGACGTGTATTTTTACTGGTATATAAGCTACTGCTGTATTCAATAAAGTCATCTTATGAACACACTCAAGCCTGTTTCCTGTGTCTCATTTGGTCTCTCACGGATCTGAGGGTCCCAGAGTATAAGTTTGTAAAAACTCTAAAGCCTCGTACACACGATCTAATTGTTGGCCAACAGAGCATCAGACTTTTGTCCGAAGGGCGTGTGCCAGGAACTTATCTTGCATACCCGCTTCAGCCCCGTAAGATTTTCCCCCCTACCTGCCCAGAGCGTTTTTTGCGATTCGGCACTGCGTCGCTTTAACTGACAATTGCGCGGTCGTGCGACGTGGCTCCCAAACAAAATTGACGTCCTTTTTTTCCCACAAATAGAGCTTTCTTTTGGTGGTATTTGATCGCCTCTGCGATTTTTATTTTTTTGCGCTATAAACAAAATAAGAGCGTCAATTTTGAAAAAAGACGCATTATTTTTTACATTTTGCTATAATAAATATCCCCCAAAAATATTTAAAAAATGTTTCCTCAGTTTAGGCCGATCGTATACTTCTACATATTTTTGGTAAAAAAAAAAAAAAATCGCAATAAGCATTTATTAATTGGTTTGCGCAAACGTTATAGCGTTTACTAAATAGGGGATAGTTTTATGGCATTTTTATTATTTTTTTTTTATTAGTAATGGCAGCAATCAGCGATTTTTATTTTGACTGCGACGTTATGGCAGACATGTCGGACATTTTTGACACATTTTTGGGACCATTGTCATTTATACAGCGATCAGTGCGATTAAAAATGCACCGATTACTGTGTAAATGACACTGGCAGTGAAGGGGTTAACCACTAGGGGGCGGGGAGGGGTTAAGTATGTCCTAGGGGAGTGATTACTAACTGTAGGGGGATGGGCTCTGTGTGTGACGTCACTGATCTTTGCTCCGATGACAGGGAGCAGAGATCGAGTGACACTTGAATGGGGAGATGCTGTTTACAACGGCATCTCCCCGTTCGTCCTCTCCGTGCGGCGATCGCGGGTATCCCCATGGCGATCGAGTCCGTGGGACCCGCGACCTGACTCACGGAGCTCCCGGCCGGCGAGCACGCAATGGCACGGCAGGGAATTCAAATGAACGTACAGGTACGCCCATTTGCCTGGCCGTGCAATTCTGCCGATGTACATCGGCGTGCGCTGTTCGGGAACCGGATACTAATGGCACACAATTGTCGGCCAACAAACACGAACGTAGTGACGTACTACATGGAATTTCAGCTCTTGAGGGCCACCCTTTGGGCACCTTCTACTAATGTTGTTTTTGGTGAGCATTGATTCCGAGCATGCGTGTTTGTACTTTGGACTTTTGTGTGAGTCCAAGCTTGTGTACACACAATACAAAAATCTGACAACAGACCGTTATCCGCCGAAAATTTACTAGCCAGCCACTCAACATTTGTTGGTGAAAAGTTGGACAACAATTGTCTGAAGGAGCGTACTAATGGTCGGATTTTAGGCAAACAGTCTGTCATCACACAATTCCCTGCCGAAAATCCGATCGTGTGTACGAGGCTTTAGACACATATTTTTACTGGTATATAAGCTACTGTTGTATTCAATAAAGTCAGAGATCTTATGAACACACTCAATCCTGTTTCCCGTGTCTCATTTGGTCTCTCATGGATCCGAGGGTCCCAGTGGTCGGCCTGCATAAACCAGGGTGTTCGTCAAGGTGTAGAATTCCTTTCACCGTTTATCAGTGCAGGCTCCAAGAATGTTATTCTGATCCAGGAGTAAACATGTAAATCAGAAGTTCACTGGTTGCATGCTTGTTGCAAGTTAGCAACTCCTTAGGTAGTAAAGCCAGGATCAGACCCCTCTGGAAGTTGCAATGTAAGGAACCAGTCAACAATGGCATGTCTGATATACAGTGCCTTGCAAAAGTATTCACCCCCCTTGGCATTTTTCGTGTTTTGTTGCCTCACAACCTGAAATTAACATGGATTGTTTGAGGATTTGCATCATTTAATTTACAGAACATGCCCACAACTTTTAAAGATGTTTTTTTTTTTTTTTATTGTGAAGCAAACAACAAATAGGACAAAATAACAGAAAAAAAATCAATGTGCATAACTATTCAGCCCCCCTAAAGTCAATACTTTGTAGAGCCACCTTTTGTGGCTATCACAGCTCCAAGTCGCTTTGGATAAAACTCTATGGGCTTGCCACATCTTACCACTGGGATTTTTGCCCATTCCTCCTTGCAAACTGCTCCAGCTCCTTCAAGTTGGATGGTTTGTGCTTGTGAACAGTAATCTTTAACCTCCCTGGCGGTATGATTCTTTCGGATTTTAGGTGCTGAAAGCGGTACAATTATTTTGCATGGTAATTTGGCGTTTTATATTGTAGGTCTGTAATTCTTAACAATAACACACTTAAATCTGTCCAAACAAGAGTCTAGTAGATATCCCGGGTATGATAAAGTTTGAAACACAAAAACATAAATTATAATATAATAAATAAATAAAAAAATAATAAAATAAATTTCCCCACGATTCACTATCGCTCAATTCTGCAAGTGTTCTAATTTACTATCGCTGTTTTCTAGCTGGTCTAAAGCCACTTTTGACTTAAAGGGACACATTTTGGTTGCTATGGACAATCTCCAGTTTCCAGGCAGAAAGAACAGTATATATAACATAAAACTGCATGCAGGGCATGGGCCAAAGCACTGGGGACAAAAGGGATGTGAAATCATTTCATACAGTACTGTAATCTGTAAGATTACAGTACTGTATGTGTTATGATTTTTACAATTTTTTAAATTTGCCGCCAGGCTCCGCCCCCGTGCGTCGCGACGCTCGCAGGGAATGGAGCCTGGCAAGGAGAGGCTTCGGGCGGAGGGCAGAGCCCACAGACACAGGGGGGGACATCGCAGGATCCCGGGGACAAGGTAAGTAAAGCCACACCAGGATCCTGCGATGTAATCCCGAGTGTGGCTCCGGGTTACCGCTAATGGGACTGAAATTTTAACCCCGAGCCACACTCAGGAAAACCGCCAGGGAGGCTACGTCTGACCACAGATTTTCTGTTGGATTGAGGTCTGGGCTTTGACTAGGCCATTCCAACACATTTACATATTTTCCCTTAAATCACTCAAGTGTTGCTTTAGCAGTGTGTTTGGGGTCATTGTCCTGCTGGAAGGTGAACCCCCATCCTAGCCTCAAATCACACAGAGTGGTACAGGTTTTGCTCAAGAATATCCCTGTATTTAGCACCATCCATCTTTCCCTCAACCCTGACCAGTTTCCCAGTCCCGACTACTGAAAAACATCCCCACAGCATGATGCTGCCACCATGTTTCACTGTGGGGAAGGTGTTCTTTGAGTTATGTGAAGTGTTGGGTTTTGCGCCATAGCGTTTTCCTTGATGGCCAAAAAGTTCAATTTTAGTCTCATCAGACCAGAGCACCTTCCTCCATACATTTTGTGAGCACCTTCCTCCATACATATAATGTGAAAGATGATGTTATGCCAAGTAAATGGATACCTAACATGTCATGCTTTGAAATTGCGCACACTCGTGGAATGGCGACAAACTATGGTACATAAAAATCTCCATAGGCAACGCTTTAAAAAAATGTAGTAGTTACCAGGTTGGAGCTACAGAGGAGGTCTGGTGCTAGAATTATTGCTCTTGCTTGGACAATAGCAGCGATACCTCATATGTGTGATTTGCAGACTGTTTACATATGCTGGCGTGACTTAAATATGCGTTTTCTTTGCTGCGCGAGCATGCGGGGACAGGGGCGCTTTAAAAACTTTTTTTTTTCTTTGTTTCTAAAAAAGAAATAAAAAATTTTGATCATTTTTTTGCTGTCACAAGGAATGTAAACATCTCTTGTGACAGTAATAGGTGGTGACAGGTACTCTTTATTGAGGGAACAGGGGTCTAAAAGACCCCCAATCCCTCCTTTGCACTTCAAAGTATTCAGGTCGCCAAAAACGGCAATTCTGAATACTGATGTTTTTCTTAAATTTGGTGCCATTGGCAGCCGAGTAAACCAGAAGTGACCCCTTCCGTGTTTACACTGAATCAAAGCCTTTCCGGCTTTGACTCAGTCTCTCTAACCGGCGGAAGCGTCGTATCGCGGATCGGGGCTCCCGGTGGGACGGGAGGCCCGGGAACAACGGCGGAACGGCATTGGTTGTTATCCCTAAAGAGCCGACCGCCCGCTCTAAAAAATGGTACCGGGGTGATGCTTGAAGCTGCAGGCATCATCCCAGTATAACCCCTGAAACCCGAGGTTGCATATCTGCGTACGGTTGGCACTAAGGGGTTTTAATATAAATATTTAAGCTAATGTTTAAGAGAGCCAGCTGAGGTCAGCTGGCTCTGTATGCATATATGAAATCATTATTAAACAAACATTTTTTTCTTTTAATAAATTACTGTTTTTCCACTTCCTGGAAGAGTGAGGTACTGGTGATGTAGCCCTGGAAGGCTGTCGCACCAGTGCCTAAGAAATTTCATCTGTAAATATCAAAATCTGCAGAGATCTTGGAAGGAAAGCATTTTTCCCCTTTCAGAGGATTTGTACCGTCACATGCTCCAGAAGGCAGACCCAGAGTTCCAGGAAGTAAAGGGAGCTGGATTCATCTGCCATTAGTGTATATGACCAACATGAGTAGAATGGAGAGGAAAAGAAAAATAAGGTATGAGAAGTATAAAAAGAAAGCAATTACCATATTTATCGGTGTATAACACACACTTTTTTTCCCCTGAAAACAGAGGACAAACCGTGCCTGTGTGTTATACGCCAATATCTCTGTTTTTTACCAACAGGGGGGTGGGAGTGTCATGTCGCCCGCCTCTCCTGGCGCTGGAACAGCCCGCCAGCATACTCTAAAGATAAAAAAAAAAAATCACTGCCAGTCCCTTCACATAGATCCTTTGAACACTGTGTCAGTGTAATAGTAAACCGAAGCCCACACATATCTAATTCTCCCTGTTCTTTCTGGCTGCTCTCCTCCTCCTCCGAGTGTAGATTTAGATTGGAGGAGAGCAGTCACGTGAAACATCAGAGGAGAGTGATCATGTGACAAGAATGCAGCTAATGAGCTATTTGCAGGCTTTGTTTTACGACAGTGACACAGTGTAGGAAGAATCTATGAGCAGGGACTGGCAGTGATTTTTTATTTAAACTTTAGACTATAGTGGTAGTGCTGTCCCAGGACACTGGGGGGTCTCCTGGTAGTGCAAGGGGGCTGTGCAATGTAAAAGGAGCTGTGTACTGTGCTGGGGGAGGAGGCTGTTTAATGTATAGGGGGGCTACGTAATGTAAAGGGGTCTGTGTAATGTGCAGGGGGGACTTTGGAATGTAAAAAGGGCCATGGAAAGTTTTTGTTTTCCTGAAGCTTCCCTCTTAAAATTATTTTATACGCCAATAAATAAGGTGTAAACAGATGTTTGTAGATTGCCAGTACTAAACATTTCTAAAGGTGCCATTTTTGTAATTTTTAGGATAAGGGTGACATTCCTCTTTAAGCGATAAGTTGTTTTCTCATCTGAATTTTCACCTGGCCTCTAGCCCTTATATGTTCTTCTCAATCTCCTTAAAGACCAACTCAATGAGTTAAGAAAAAAGCAGTGTCCCTCCAGTGCTGTGATCAGTCCCTTGCAGCCTGCTCTAAAAGGTGTGATTGGATCTGTTTGCATGCCAACCTCCTCAACGTACAAGCCAGGGTTATTAGCCCTGTATTGTATGAAATGACATAGAGGCACTGCCCACAGATCAGAGCTATGGGCAGAGGAAGAGAGCACCGGAGTAGGGTATAAGGTAAAAGATAGAACCTGCACTGTGGATCCCTACACATACTGAGCATTTAACCAATGCAATGTAGGGCCCAACAGCTTTTTTTTCTATTTTTACATTCTTAAAGTTGGCCTTTAAAAGCATCAGATGATGGTAGGACATTTATGAATGAGCCACAGCTCTCTAAATTACACCTGTTATGTAGCTAAAAGTCACTGTAATCTCATGTGTCCAGCACAGAGAACATCAGTCATTGCTATTGTTTTTCCTCCTTTTTCTCCTTATATTCTTCCAGACGTAACAGCCACTTGTCCCAGTAATACTGGCAGAGTTCAGGGTCCATAAAATGTGCGTGTGCAGGGGATCCATCTTTATAGGCCACCACTACCAAACCACAATCAACCTGAAAGACAAAACGGTTCATTTAGAACCTCAATTTATATAAAATACATATACTAAAGTATATTTGTTTTTTGGATTTTATTTAGTTTATGCTGGTAGAATAGTAATACAGATGAGAGGTCACATTTTAAAGAGGAAGTAAACCCTGGTGGGTTTTACTTCTTCTTTATTTCCCTGCAAAGGTAAAGCATCGCATAGTAGCCCATTATGTGTCACTTACCTGACACAGAAGCCCGCGCTGTCACCGTTGTCCCCACGAGCAGGGAGCTTCAATCTTCACCCCTCTTCCTTCCGGGGCCGCAAACTCCGGCTCTGTGACTGGCCAGAGTTGCGATGTCCCCCAGTCATGGCATGACCCCTAATAGAAATGGCACAATGTGCCCTCTATAAAGGGCGCATGCGCCGATGTCACCGGCGCTCGTCTTTTTAGTAAATATCTCCTAAACCGTGGAGGTTTAGGAGATATTTCAAGCACCTACAGGTAACCGTTAATATAGGCGTACCTGTAGGTAAAGGTGGTTGTACAGGGTGTACAACCACTTTAATTGCTAACTTTTGCAAATATTAGTTTAAAGTGATATTCCATTCAGTTCCCAGAGGTTGTGATAGCCAATTACACAGGACTACACAAATTACAGATTGTTAGCTGCACAGTTATCTAACCACCTGTTTTTCTACATTTTGGAGGTAGTTATATAGTTTGCCTTTTAATTAGTTGAATTATATAGCTTATTGACCTTTATGATATACATACATGTAGAAAGTGATGGAAAATTGCATTAAATAATGTAACTCTTCCCCAATGAAATAGGCAGTTCTTCAAACAGCACACTGTATCTGTAGCTTTATATCCCATTTAGGGGATACATATAGAAGATTTAGGTAGACAAAGTGGTTGTAGTGTGTGTGTGTGTGTGTGTGTGTGTGTGTGTGTGTGTGTGTGTGTGTGTGTATATATATATATATATATATATATATATATATATATATATATATACACACACATACATACACACACAGACATACATACATACATTATATATATATATATAATTATATATACATTATATATATAATTATATATATATATATATATATATATATATATATATATAATTATTTTTTTTAATAACATGTTATACTTACCTGTTCTGTGCTATAGAATTGCACAGAGTGCCTCCGATCCCCCTCTTCTGGGGTCCCCTGCTAGCACTCCTGGCTTCTCCTCTTCTTAGCATGCCACCATAGGAAGTCGTTTCCTATGGTGGCACATCTGCAGGCTCAATCCCAAACTGTGCTGCCTGCATCCATAGACACAAACAGAGCGGCTTGACCCCACCCCGTCACGGAATCTGACTGACAGCAGAAAGAGCCAATGGCACCTGCTTCCTTGGCAAAGCCTGTGAGAGCTGGGTGAGCTGCTACGGACAGGCAAAGTGCTGGATAGAGTGGATTTATATGTGGGGGTAATACTAATACCTAAACATTTTTTACCTTACTGCAGAAAATGCATTAAGGTAAAAAATATTTAGGCTTTAGAACCACTTAAATCTTGCTTTGTAAAAACAAGACTTTTCAGATCTCAAATTGCAAAGTCTACCATTTTTCAAGAAGCAAGGTCCTTGGAGGTGTGCAGAAAAATGTTATGTAGAGAGCATAGAAGTGTTGGGTATGTTTCAGAATGTCTCAGAAACACATAAAAGTATTGAGAAGTACTTACTTGAAAGTTATAATTGGCATCATGATTTAGCGCGCCAACATAAGCAGCAACCTGCAGTGGATTGTCAAAGGTTCTCTGTATGTGTGTCTTCTGCTTCTCAGAGGTTTTCCATTCTATTATGCAAAGTCTTCCCCTGCAATAAATGAATACAGCATTTTATTTTTACTGAAATGCACTAGAAAGGTTCAGGGAAAAAAAAAAAAGTAAAAAAATCAACATCTTGTATATAGCACCAACAGGCAAAAGTGTGTCCATTCTGATGATGGGTGGGATTGTTGTTGACAGGATTCAATATTTGCACAGCTGTGAACAGCCTCACATTTTACAGACAGGAGTACAAACTTTTGGAATGGCAATGGCTAGCAGGTTTCCCAAGTGAAATGCTTTTTTGTTGTACGATTTCTAGTAAAGTGTTCTGTTACAGACACAGCACTGTGCCTTACAGTGCTCCTTTTTAGAGGAGGCCAGTCAAATAACTTTAACAGATTATGCGACTAACACCAATTTTTTTTGTAGGCGCTACAAAAAGATCTAGTTACCAATAGTACCAAAATGCTGAACTTGGAACCTACTAAAATTTGTGGGATCCTATCTGGATTCTAAGCTCATGACTGATCATCTCAGCTCTATGTCATTTATTTGCACTCTTATTATTTTATTTTAGCATGGACATGTTTTCATTTTTCTGAACTGCTAAATTGCAGATTATAGGAATACTCTATGATCAATCTGCTCCAGCTGGATGTCCCTTATCCTCAAATCAAAGAGACGGCCTATTAGGAGTTCTACTGAGCTACAATGTAATTGGGCTGAACGTCTCTTGAGATTTGCCTTTGCCTTCCATGCCTTTCTTACCGACAGAACAGCAATTTTCCTTGTTTACATAGGCTGTTCACCGTTCTGCCTGTTTATTGAATGATCAGCGGGTGCCAGCGGACATTGGGTGCGCGGGACCCACTGATCAGCTCCTGCTGTGTAGAATCACAGTGGCTTGCGCCCGATACACGGAAATGCAGGATCACGTATATATACTTGATACTGGGCAGGGCGGCCACCCTGTAGCAGTATAACTGCTATAGGGTGGTTGGCAAGTTGTCAAAAACATTCCAGCTGTAGAATTTGAGATCCAAGATGGGGGTGAATGTGTATGCATGTGGGAACCCCCTGAAACTGTTCCACTACAGCAGCTAGGCTAGGCTAGTAACAGAAGATCCAGAAGACCCAAGAGGGTTCGACAGAGATGTTAACTGTAGGGTGATACAGGAATGTAGGATGTGAGAAACCAAGGGGGCGGGGTTTGTAGACCTGAGATACCACCTCCTGCACCCAAGTGTCGGAGATGCAAGTTGTCTAAAGGCCTGTACATCCTATATGAAAATAGGATGGAAAAATTCGTACGACGAACTGCCTGCCGATTTTCGGATCGTTAGTACGGTGCTTTCGACAGCCGATTTCGCTTTGTCGCCAGAAAAAAGCTGGATCTGCAGACTTTAAAATTCTTGTCAGATGTGAAATCAACGTCCTGATTTTCTGTACGGTTTTTGTACGAAAAAAATCATAAGAGCAAGACTACGCATGCCAGAAACGAAAGAATACATACAAAACTATTCAACACATTACTTTCACTTCTAACGTTGTATTCTGTCACACGAAAATTTTCGTTTTGTGAGTAACCTCTTCACTTTCGACATGAGACTAGCATGCCACAAAAACTGGACGTTCGGTCATCTGAAAATCTAAGCGTGTGTATGAGGCTTAAATTATAAGTGATACTTCCGCGCTGTCAACAAATTAAAAAAACAATTAAAAACCTGAGGGTGAGTGCTGCAAGCACCTAGTTAACTGATCCTAGGCAGATAAACAAGTGAATAATGTGATGATGCTGCACTGTGAACTCTCTGACAAGCAATATAAACCACTATAATAAAGTGCTAGTGCAAAAAACAAAAACAAAAAAAAGAAGAAGTAGTGCTAGATAAATGCAAATAGATCAAAAAAACAAAAACAAAAAAAAGCATCTCAATGATGCTAAAGTGCAAAGTAGACAATAATAAAGTGCAGTAAAAACATGATAATCAACACGTAGTGCTAGTAACGGCCACTAGGAGGCATAATGAATAGGTAGTGCAAAATATGCTAAATGCAATCTGAAACAAAAATATATGTATATAACACTATATGAGGTGAAGGCTGTATCCATGATCCATTGCTGCATCTACCTAAGAATGAACCTTTGAAGACCCCTGCCCAAAGTATCTGAGTCATCCATGCTGTAATCTTACAGCAATAAGGTGAGGGGCTTGTGCACATTAAGGTGCCACTGCAGCGGATTGGCCTGGCATCGGCCGTTATATATATTTTTTCAAGTCTCACGGTGAAGGGAACATCATTTTATCCAACGAATGGTTGATTGTTACAATCCTATTGGAATTGTTATGCATTAGAGCCCAGGGTGGCTCACTTGACGTTTTATCATATAGTGTTATATACATAAATTTTTGTTTCAGATTGCATTTAGCATATTTTGCACTTGTATATGTATACACCTATTATGCCTCTTTTTTTTTGCACTAGCACTTTATTATAGTGGTTTACATTACTTGTCAGAGAGTTCACAGTGCAGCATCATCACATTATTTATTCACTTGTTTATCTGCCTAGGATCA
Source organism: Lithobates clamitans (assembly GCA_037952925.1). Classification (NCBI taxonomy): domain Eukaryota; kingdom Metazoa; phylum Chordata; class Amphibia; order Anura; family Ranidae; genus Lithobates; species Lithobates clamitans. The sequence continues at coordinate 4,564,118 of JBBGZY010000049.1, forward strand.
GTTAACTAGGTGCCTGCAGCAGTCACCTTCAGGTTTTTAATTGTTATTTTAATTTGTTGACAGCACGGGAGTATCACTTATATTTTGATTGTCTTTAATATTCTCCCCCATTCCAGCTCCAGTCATGGATATTTTTACATTCATAGAATAAAGAGAGATTAATTTACATGCAGTATTCAATAGTGAAGATACCAAGCCGAACACTAACAGCCGAACACTTAGAGAGCCTTATGAGGAAACTTGGCCATAAAATGGAGAAAAAAAGCCTTTGGTGGGATATTAATACTTTTGACAGATACATTAATGCAAATATAGTCCCCAAGGCATCTCAGATGGGAAGTACCACTGAATGATGGACTCACAGATCATAAATCCATAGATGAATGGTTTAAGTTCTTCAATGAAAAGGGACTTGAGCTGCTCAAATTTCTTTTGAAAAGGAAACAAAAGAAGATTAGAAAGATTGATCAATCAATAGCTGAACTAAAGGAACAATTGGAGATATATAAGGAGATGGCAGAATTTTTAACATTTACTACACAATTGAATAATGATCTTCCAAAAAAAGATAAGGAGGTCCAACAGAGGAAAAGTAAAAAATACTCTAGAGACATTAATGATTTTAAAAACAATCAAGTTTTTAAATGGCAAAGCCAAATTGGCATTAAATGATCCCATTTCTGCATACTCCACACCAGAGAAAATAGGATTTTTATAACAGATTACCTGTAAAATCCTTTTTTTGGAGTACATCACGGGACACAGAGCCATAGTTATTAACTATATGGGTATACAGGCACCTTCAGGTAATGGACACTGGCACACCCAATACATGAAGTTCACTCCCCTATATAACCCCTCCTCCTACCAGGAATACCTCAGTTTTGAAGCAAAGCAATATACACAAATCCCAAAAGAAGGGAGGGAATCCAAGAAAAGGATTTTACAGGTAAGCTGTTATAAAAATCCTATTTTCTTTATCGTACATCACGGGACACAGAGTCATAGTTATTAACTATATGGGACATCCCATAGCAATGCTATTTGAGGGGCGGGAGACACAACCCGTAGGGCACCCCCAGACTTGAGGACCTATACTGCTGCCTGCAGTATACTGCGCCCAAAGGCGATATCCTCATGCCTTTTAACATCCACCTGATAAAACCTGGTGAATGTATGCACCGAAGACCAAGTTGCAGCCTTGCAGATCTGAGCCACGGAGGCCTGGTGATGCACTGCCCAAGAAGCACTAACTGCTCTGGTAGAGTGCGCCTTGACTTGAAAAGGTGTAATCTTACCTTTTAAACCATAAGCCTGAATTATAACTTGCCGAATCCACTTAGCGACAGTGGATTTCAACGCTGCCTGTCCTTTCCTAGGACCTTCTGGCAGCACAAATAAGACATCAGTCTTTTGGATCTGAGCAGTCGTCTTTAAATACCTTGACCTTGACTGCTCTCACTACATCAAGACAATGTAGTGACTTCTCTTCCCTAGAACATGGTTTTGGAAAAAACGATGGTAGAACAATATCTTGGTTCAGGTGAAACCCTGAGACCACTTTAGGCAGAAAACGTGGACGAGGACGCAACACAACCCTGTCCTCATGAATAATCAGATATGGCTCTTTACAAGAAAGAGCAGCCAATTCCAAAACACTCCTTGCTGAGGATAATGCAACCAAGAACACTAACCTCCTTGTCAGTAGGACTAAGGGAGTATGTTGTATCGGTTCAAAGGGCTGTTTTTGTAACACTGACAAAACTAAGTTCAAATCCCAAGGGTTCAAAGGTGATCTGACTGGCAGATTAAGCCGCATCACCCCTTGCCTAAAAACCCAGACCAAATAATGTGAAGCAAGCAGTCTTTGAAATAAGACTGATAAAGCCGAGACTTGGTCCTTAATAGTACCCAAGGCCAGCATCATCTCTAGCCCTAATTGTAGAAAGGCAATAATTCTGCCTATTATGTTATACTTTCGAGGGTGCCAACCCTTGGATTCACACCAAGAAATATAAGCCCTCAAGACTCTATAATATATGACTCTGGAAGCTGGCTTCCTTGCATTAATGAAGGTAGAGATAACGGACTCGGAAAGCCCACGTTTCTTCAGAATGTGGGTTTCAATAGCCAAGCCGTTAAATCTAGAGTTTGTACGGTAGGATGGAAAATAGGCCCCTGTGAGCGTAGGTCTGGACGTAGTGGAAGGGACCATGGATCCCCCACCGCCATCTTTACGTTTTCTGCATACCAGGACCTTCTGGGCCATGCTGGGGCTACAAGAATTACCGGCTTTCTTTCCAGCTTGATCCTGCAAAGAAGTCGTGGCAGCAACTGAATAGGGGGGGAATGGATAAATCAGTGAAAACTGATCCCACGGGGTTACCAACGCATCTGTTCCGCATGCGAGTTGATCCCTTGTCCTGGACACAAAGTTGACCAACTTCATGTTGAATCTGGACTATACTAGAAATTGTAATTGACCCAATAATGGACCAAGAAATATGAGAGGCCCACACAATGAAAATTACATACAATATGACAGAAGCCCCGCATATAACAGATCTAAATTATGGTGCAAGAGACACAAGGGGAGGACCACATGAAACAAGTCCTGCACCCACCCATTATTATGAATATAGAAAAGAAACAGGCCCACCATATGAAACATACAGACCACGTGAAAGGAGTCCAATTGCCACATATAACTATTATGCTCCTCTTCAGGACTATAGAGAAGATGCATGAGAGACGTCAATATGGGAACTATATGGAATCGGGCCATAATAGATCTTTTTTTTAGAGAGAGGAACAGATTACCCCCCTCCGAGAAGAATAGAAGAACCAAGAGAGAGAAGATAAAAGCCTAGTAAGAAAAGAGGATGTAGAGCAGGGGAGAGAAAGCAAGTGCAAAAGAGTAGTAGGAGAAGAGATATTTACCCTTAGCAATGTACAGGACCCAGAGGATGGTATTGTACACAGCAATTTGAGAAATAAATCTGTCCTCAACCCTAAAGTGAATAACAAAAACTATATTGAGGCATTTAAGAATCTTGTGATGCAGGATATTAAAGATTTGAAGATTAAGGAGACAGAAGACCCTAGATCTATAAAGATTGGTATACAGAAACTCAAAAAGAGAAAATATCTTGTAATTAGACCCTCGGACAAAGGGGGGGTATTGTTGTCTAGTCGGTAGAACAATACCACAATGGGATGCTTAAATTATTAGGAGGACAAGGAAAAATAGTACTGCCCTCTATTAAGCAATCCCGTTTTTAAATGGAAAACGGAATTAGAACAAGTTGAAAAAGAGTATACTTAATAAAAAGGAAGCTAGATATTTGATACCGGAAGCATGTCGAACCCCCGATTATTTATGCATTGCCAAAAATCCACAAAGATAAGACGGATCCTCCACTTACACCTATTGTAAATGGCATCAAATTAATAACAGCAAGGATTGGCCAATACATAGATAAATACCTACAAGAGTGTATCTGAGAGATACAAAACAAATGTTACAACTACTAGATGAAAGACTAGATACAGGGCATATACTGATGGCAACAGCTGATGCTTCATCACTGTATACCATCATTCTTCATTACCAAGATGCATGAGAGACGTCATTACCAAGATGCATGAGAGACGTCAATATGGGAACTATATGGAATCGGGCCATAATAGATCTTTTTTTTAGAGAGAGGAACAGATTACCCCCCTCCGAGAAGAATAGAAGAACCAAGAGAGAGAAGATAAAAGCCTAGTAAGAAAAGAGGATGTAGAGCAGGGGAGAGAAAGCAAGTGCAAAAGAGTAGTAGGAGAAGAGATATTTACCCTTAGCAATGTACAGGACCCAGAGGATGGTATTGTACACAGCAATTTGAGAAATAAATCTGTCCTCAACCCTAAAGTGAATAACAAAAACTATATTGAGGCATTTAAGAATCTTGTGATGCAGGATATTAAAGATTTGAAGATTAAGGAGACAGAAGACCCTAGATCTATAAAGATTGGTATACAGAAACTCAAAAAGAGAAAATATCTTGTAATTAGACCCTCGGACAAAGGGGGGGTATTGTTGTCTAGTCGGTAGAACAATACCACAATGGGATGCTTAAATTATTAGGAGGACAAGGAAAAATAGTACTGCCCTCTATTAAGCAATCCCGTTTTTAAATGGAAAACGGAATTAGAACAAGTTGAAAAAGAGTATACTTAATAAAAAGGAAGCTAGATATTTGATACCGGAAGCATGTCGAACCCCCGATTATTTATGCATTGCCAAAAATCCACAAAGATAAGACGGATCCTCCACTTACACCTATTGTAAATGGCATCAAATTAATAACAGCAAGGATTGGCCAATACATAGATAAATACCTACAAGAGTGTATCTGAGAGATACAAAACAAATGTTACAACTACTAGATGAAAGACTAGATACAGGGCATATACTGATGGCAACAGCTGATGCTTCATCACTGTATACCATCATTCTTCATTACCAAGCATGTAAAGCAATTAAATGGGGGCTGAGAAAGTTTACTAAACGTACCTGCATGCAAAGAAAATTCCTTGTCAAATGCCTTGATTTCTGTCTTAACCAACATAACCCTCAACAAAAAACAGGTGTAGCAATGGGAGCCAGGTTTGCACCCAGCGTAGCAGGACTCTTTATGGCCCAATGGGAGGAAAAAGCCATTTTTAATGATCCACCGGATGAACTTGTTTTTTTCAGAAGATATATTGATGATGTTTTTGTGTTATGGAAGGGTGATCGCGACTCTCTGGAAAACTTTTTTAACTTGCTTAACAGCAATAACAGAAACATCAAACTATCATGGCAAATCGAGGAGGATACAATATATATCTCTTTCCTCGATCTGGAAATATATCTAAAAAATGACAAATATACCACCAAAACACACTTTAAAAACGTGGATCGAAATAGTTATTTACCAATTGGAAGTTGTCACCATAAAAATTGGCTTTTCAACACCCCAAAAGGCCAAATCATACGGTTGAGACGCAACTGTACCAATGTTGGTGATTTCCTTATACAAGCTAATATAGTAGGAGACAGATTCATACAGAAAGGATATAAGGAATTTGTAGAAGAGAAAATTGCGGAAGTTGCACATATGAATAGGGGAGACCTGATTAAAGATAAGAAAACATCAAATTCCCAACCAGACCTCGTACCTATTGTGCTTGATTATAACATTCAACACAAAAAAATAGAAAAAATAATACAACGCTGGCATATCTTACAGTCTGATACACAGCTTCAAAAAATACTACCTAAGAAACCTAACTTTATCTACAGAAGAGCTCCTACTATTCACGATCAGCTAGTAAAAATGTTATAGACCCCCCAAAAAAAGCTTCACTTTCTTTACTGGAAAAGGATATTTATCCATGTAAAAGATGTTTTGCATGTACTCGAACCAAACGTCCCAAGAAGAAGTTTCCGTTTAAATCCACCAGTAATAGCACCGTATAAGACATACAGGAATTTATAGGGTGCAATACAGATGGGGCAGTATATGCCTTGGAATGTAGCCGTGGGCTACAATACATTGGCCGCACCAAAAGACTGCTGAGGATCTGCTTAAAGGAACATGTACAAAATATCAAAATATATTAAATAGTTATGATAAGCATAGTGTATTCAAACACTTTGCCAAATTTCATAACAAAGACCCCACACATTTGAAATTTTGGGGGATTGTTCCTTACACACAAACTTTGGGGGGGGGGGGGGGGGGGTCACAAGGTTAGAACCCTCAGTCAACTTGAATCCAAATAGATATATTTAATGGATATTTCTCACACCATGGACTCAATACTGAATTTGACCTCAATTGCTTCATTCATGATTTTTACAATACAGATCTTACTTTTTATCACTTATAGATTGTATATGTCACTTTGCATTTTAATTTCACTTCGATCTATTATTATTGTACAGTCAGACAGCTATTTACATATTATTTACCTGTTACATTGGTTCACAACTGCTTTCTAACAATATTTATATTTTTTTTATCCTTCCATCATTTATGCTCTCATCTAGGTTTATATATGCTCTATTGTTCCTTGCCTCATCTCTGGTGTTCTCTACGGCTCCATACAGGTTTTTAAAAATGTTTTTCTTTCTTTTTTTTATATCCCCTAGTGGGTGTCCTTAATTGGGCGTTAGTTCATAATCTCTTCTTTGTTTTTAGTTGTATCCTATTACTCCCCTTGTTTTTAGAAGATTGCACAATGATGTTATTTTTATCATCTTTCAATTTTCTTGGGTCTCTAGTGTATATGCATCACGTTCACCAGCCTGTATATCCTCTGTGACTTCCTTTTAATGGCTGCCATTATGTTAGCCTATGTGGAGACCATGATAAAATGGGCACCACAATGTTAGTCTATGGGAGACCAAAGGCATAATGGCTGACATAATGCTTATGAATGAAGGTCTACAAGAAAATGGCCACTGTCAATTAATTTTAATATACTATTTAAAGACACCAACTAGAGCCTATTGTTATCCTGATGAAGTCACGTGATGTGACGATACGCGTCGGGATTGGAGCAATAGGCGAAACTGGAAGTGACTTAAGCGAGGCCTAAGTCTCCCCACAAACGTGCATGTGCGTTCCTGAATAAGAAGTGCATCATCAACAGCCAAGGAGAGGCGACAAAGTAAAACAAGGAGGGCTTTCAGTGTACATTCCCAAAAGTATTCCCAAAGTATTCCCAAAATAAAGCAGAAATTAACTCCCATACAAAATTTTCACTACAGTTGCTACTGTAGAAAATAACATATAGGAAGACTCAGTACTTAAAAAGGAGGAACCTCAACCTAACATAAGCCTGCTAGGAACTCCCAACACTGAGATGGACAGAAAAACTGCCTCAGCCCTGGACCAATAACTCCCCACACATGCTGGCCTGACCTGAATAGCAAAGTCCTCTGTGAAGTGAAACACAGACATAGGGGGTTATTTACAAAAGGCAAATCCACTTTGCACTACAAGTACACTGAAAGTGCACTTTCAAGTGCAGTCTCTGTAGATCTGAGGGGAACATGAATGGAAAATAAAAAACAGCATTTTAGCTTGCACATGATTGGATGATAAAATCAGCAGAGCTTCCCCTCATTTCAGATCATCTCCTCAGATCTACAGCGACTGCACTTCCAAGTGCACTTTCAGTGCAAAGTGGATTTGCCTTTCGTAAATAACCCCCATAGAGTCACTGCTAACCGCAGCAACATCAGCACAGGTAATGAACTGGGAATCTGCGTTGTTTGGCCAACTGAAGAATTTTCCAGATTCCATATCTGTCCTGAAGCTATGGAGTAGCGGAGTGGTAAAATTTCCAGAAATTCAGGGCTGTTGCAGAGAGAACACCAGCAAAACCTGTGCTTGGTGGCTAAATGGAAGGACTTCCAGGATTTAGCATATCTAGCATGAATCTACCAGCAGCTGTTGATAGCAAAAAAAAAAAACAAAATCTTCTAAATCGGACATAGAACAGCAGAGCTGAAGACGACACATCCACTCTCTGATAGTCATAGGCTAAAAACTGAATGTTTCATATTCCCATCGCACAGGTTCCTGGTATAAGCTCTAAAGGTTGGGTGCTGCAGCAACAACCAGCTGGATACTGGTTCAAGTCACAACATAGATACTTGCCAGCACACCAAGGATCAGCACAAGGTGGCGTCCAAACGGTTTAGTTTATTGCATGATCACAACACAAAGAGGCGCAACGTTTCGGAGTCACGCTGGACCCCTTCGTCAGGCATGTGATAAATGTGAAATAACAGTGGAGCAGTGTTCTACGGCATCGGCGCCCCCGACACTACAGCGTCCCTTTTTCCTGGTTACCGCCGCCATATCGCGCCCGCGATCTGTGATTGCCGTTCTAATAGAATGTATGCTTCCCTGCACTAGCGCCAATTGACATCTTAATTATGCTATCAGTTATGTTCCCTAGCAACGGGCTTGTCCCGTATTTCATATGACAAATACAGGTAATGTCAGTAGCTTTTTAACCCCTAATTTACATATGTTTGGTGATCTGTTTTAATTATGCTATCCTTTTATTATGATAATTTTTGAGTCTTTTTTTGGAGGGATTTGTGACATCATATCTCTCTGAGGGGGAGGAGTTTTTTTTTTGTTTTTCTTGATTTTTCTTGATTTTTTGATTGGTTCATGGTTATTTAAATTCTCTCCACTGTTATTTCACATTTATCACATGCCTCAAGAATGGGTCCTGCGTGACTCCGAAACGTTGCACCTCTTTGTGTTGTGATCATGCAATAAACTAAACTGTTTGGACGCCACCTTGTGCTGATCCTTGGTGTGCTGGCAAGTATCTACATTGAGGCTTAAAAGGAGGCACCCTGGTTGTGGCCAAGGTTGTTCCGTGCTATCTAAGAGCTTTTTTGATGCCAGTGTGCATTTCTCCTGTAGGCGGCACTATAACCCAACAGTCTAAACTATTACTACGTAGACTAGAAAAAAGTCTGGGATTTAAATATGTTTTAAGGTATTTTTTTCGGCAGCAATATATTTTCTCACCTATAATGAGCAACACAATCTACGATGCCCAAGTACTTTAGCTTGGAGTGGAGAACAGTACTTTCCAGTGTCCTCAACCCTGAAACGTCAGACAGGACATGATCCACACTGGCCAGGTATCCTGTCATATTATCAGTATCTTCTGGTCTTTGAATGCTGTCATCTCTAGATACAAGCAGATCCTCCAGCCTTGCATGAAACAGCTTTCCCTGTGAGAAAACAGCTGGAGAACAATTGGAGAAATGTTAGGACTGTGATAACACGTGGTGTCATGTGGTGAAAGATTCAAATCACAAACAAGATTTGGATGTTGATAATAAAAAGAAAAAAAAAAATTATGATTTCCCATGTTAACTTTTTTCAAAGTATTTATATAGATTTCAACAAATACGTAGCTCCTTGTTCATTTTTGATCGCACCTCAGGCATACAGGCTGCTACACCATGAATTTGTCCTCATGTGTTCAATTTAACCACCTGCTGCCAGGCAACGTACCTGTACATCGCCTGAGTTGTTTTACTAGGATTTTTTTTTCACCCGACAGAGCACTTTCTTGTAAAAGCAATCCTAGCGGCTGGATTGCTTTTACAAGTGGCAGGAGGAGGTCCCCCACCGCCTTCCCGGGCTCTCCAAATCCACCGGGGAACCCGGGATTGCAACTGGCTGACCATAGAGCTGATCGGGGACTGGAATGCAGAGTATTTTGTCACTTTAGGTTTCCCTGGTTGTAAACAAACCATTAGTGGTTTGTAAAAAGCATGAGATCATATCGATCTTGGTATGAAGTGAAGCTTTTAGAGGGAAGAGGAGTAAAGAGGACCTATCACGGTCTATTGCTAACACAAGGGATGTTTACATTCCTTGCAATAAAAAAAAAAAAATGTAAAAAAAGGTACAGAGTAAAAAAAATGTTTTAGGTCCCCCCGTCCTCACGCGTATAACCGCAAACATCAGATCGAGAGCGATATTTTTTGCACCAGACCTCCTGTGTAAATCTAAATTGATAACCTGTAAAGGCTTTTAAAGGGACGACTATGGATAATATAATTATGTAGTTTGTTACCGTTTCATACTGTATGAGCTATGCACAGACATAAAACTCCTTCCCCACAACCAACAGCTGAAATGTGAGACCATTTTATGTCTACAGTACTGCATCAGAACAGGAATTAGGAAGAACAACCATAAATCAGGCAGGCTATTTTGCCTCCTTACCCCCGAAAAAATGCTTTTTAATCAGAACTCCAGGCTAACAGCTAGATAGTTTAGGTGGCACACAGCAATACAGCGTCACCTCTCCGCCTCCAACCTGAGCACTGGGCAATGAATCAGCATCATGCCTTCTAACCAATAGGCAGGAAACAGTACAGCAGAACCAGAGAAGTAATAATGTGGAATGGCTGTGAATCAGAGGTGTTTAAATGACAAGGGGGTTGCACAGAAATACAAATCCTTTAGCAGGTAAAACAGTGAACATACCGTATATGTAAATAAGTTGTATATTTAGCTGTTTGCCTGAAGTTCCTATTTAACATACACAGGAATCTTATCTAAAAAAAAAACAATTAGGATGTTCTTCAGATTTGAAAAGACAAGAACAGGAATACATACCTGCTATGTACTCAATGAACCCTTCTTCTCCTAGTTCCATTATCATTCTTTGCTTCCACCTTTCCAAATAAAAGGCTTGCTGCATTGGCATGGTCTGTTGAAGGATACGGGTGACACTTGGCAGTCTACTGCCTGCCATCTGATCTCTGGCTGGTAAGGCAATTCTCACTGGGATACTGGGGTCTGTCTTCTCTGCAGACGGTATCACTTTGTTGGAATTGAACATCAATGAACGATTCTGGGGCACCCTAGTTTCAGGTTCTTGTGATGATGCCTTTGATTTTACCACTTTACCATACAAGAAGCTGTCTTCTTCAAATATCCTCTCTGGAGTCTGACAACTAGTCTTAGAGGATGTAACCATCCGAACCAGATTAGCGTACTTCTCCTGGTCAATGTCTTCATAGCCATTTACTTTACTTTTCTTGCTGTGTGTGGTGCAGGAGGTAGACAGGAAAGCTGGAGTGTGCGGATACTGGAACAGAACATTTGTCATCCCTCTGCAATTTCTGCATATTACATGCAACGTCTTCATTGTCAGCATTACAAATAATTCAGTTTTTGTTCTCCAAAATGAAACAATAGGAGGACATACCTACCAAGAAATGTATACAATTTACAGGAAACTCAAATTCATGAAAAATCAAAGAGGCGTGCAGGAGAATACAATATTCTGAATAAAAAAACTAATGTTGCTAAATTTAGCATTAGCATTTTTTTGCTTAAAAGATTAAAACTAGCCCCTAACCTAACCCAAGCTTACTTGCCTCTTCTTAAATCAGTGTGCCAGCCGCAATTTTTTTTTTTTTTAAAGTCAGCAGCTACAAATACTGTAGCTGCTGACTTTTAATAAGGATACTTACCTGTCCAGGGAGCCCGCAATGTCGGCCCCCCGAGGCAGATCCATCCATCGGATCGGGTTCCGGCGCTGTCATCTTAACGAAGGGTAACAGGCAGTGGAGCCTTGCAGCTTCACTGTCCATTTCTTACTGCGCATGCACAAGTCGTGCAGCGCTTTGTGAGGCAGATTAGGAAGACTGCATAGCAACAGGGGTTTCTAGTAAGTAAAAATGTTTTTTTTTCACATTTTTTTTATATATTTTTTTGAGAATGTTCATGTAATTTTTTATTTTAGGGTGGACCGCTGCTTTAACAGGATGACCTTCCTTTTGTTTACAGCCTTGATGTCCATTCAAGTCTCCATAGACCTGAATGGGGGCCAGTCATGCTGCTTATCGATTGAAGAGCTCTAGATCTTACTAAGCAGGTGCTGGACCTCTATAGCAGTGTTTCTCAACTCCAGTCCTCAAGGCGCACCAACAGGTCATGTTTTCAGGATTTCCCTCAGATGAAAAGGCTGTGGTAATTACTAAGGCAGTGAAACTGATCAAATCACCTGTGCAAAATAGTGGAAATCCTGAAAACATGACCTGTTGGTGCGCCTTGAGGACTGGAGTTGAGAAACACTGCTCTATAGAGAGGCGAGATGGGTGTAATGCCATGGTCCTGCAGACTGTCTGTGTAGCTGTCTGTCTATACCAGTGTTTCTCAACTCCAGTCCTCAAGGCGCCCCAACAGGTCATGTTTTCAGGATTTCCCTTAGATGAAAAGGCTGTGGTAATTACTAAGGCAGTGAAACTGATCAAATCACCTGTGCAAAATAATGGAAATCCTGAAAACATGACCTGTTGGGGCGCCTTGAGGACTGGAGTTGAGAAACACTGGTCTATACCTCCGATACGAGTTATACTACTTTTGCACTTTGAATGACAATTGTGCGGTCATGCAACACTGTACACATTAAATTTTTATGATTTTTTGAGACAGATAGAGCTTTCTTTTGGTGGTATTTATTCACCACTGGGTGATGGGGAAAAAAAAAATGAAAATGAAAAAAAACCTGAAGATTTAAAAAAAAAAAAGTTTTTCTTAGTTTCTGTTATAAAATGTAGTAATTAAGTAACTTTTCACCTTTACTGATAGGCTACACTTATGCGGAGGCACTGATCAGCATCATTGATGGGCACTGACAGACAGCACTTGTTGGGGCTGCACTGTTAATCATTAGAACAGTGCCCTGATTATCAGTGTAGCTGTCCCGTGTGGATTTGCCCGTTATCGGCTCACCTCTCGCACTGTCAGCATGGGGAGAGGATTGTCGATAGTCGGCAAATCCTGTTTACACTGTGATTTGAAACACCTGGTCGCATGATAAAGAGCCCCTGTGATTGGCTCTTTACCCTGATTTGTGATAGCCATGTCTGCGGGTCACGACGATCACAGATCACTGCCGATGCACCCGAGCACATCATATGACTCCCTCCTGGCAATGTGTGACTGCGCTGTAGCCGTCATTTCACTATAGAGCGATCATGAAGGGGTTAAGGGTATACTCACACCAGATGCGCTAAGGTGCGTTTGTGAGCGCATTCCCAAAGAATGTCAACCCAAAAAATAACAGTTCCCTATGAATACAGTTCACACCACCACGTTGTGTTTGCCCAGTGCTGAAAAAATTATGGCACTTGCTAATTTCTTCAGAGTAGCGTGTACAAATGCACATGGATGCAAGACAAAATACATGCCAACACATAATAAAAAAAGATGCGTTGTGGAGTGAATGAGCCCTAAAAGATCCCACTGAAGTCTAATTGCGCGATAGTCACATGACCATGCCCCCGAAGCTGTGCCTGGGCATTGGGTGACAGCGCTTGGTTCAGGTATCAGCAATAGAATTACATGGAAATGTGGTGTCCAGCAATGAAGAGGCACCTCTAATCACTGAGGTGTGAATGAGCCCCAATGCTGACAGTCCTCATTGTATCTGTGAGAAGAGCAACAGACCGGGGCTCCTGATAGGACAAAGGTCACATGACTCAAATAAAGCCCGCCCTGTCCCTACCTGGCACAGTCACTATGACAACTGTGGACCCCTCCCCCCGGAGGGTGCTCTATGTGACCCACCACAGACTCTAACTAGTCTCCTATGCTATAATATCCAGCAGCTTGTATTCTCCTCTGCTCCAACCCCCGTAAACAACTTGTATTTAGCCCCATTCTCCGCTCACTGACCCGCACACACCTTCCGCTCACAGCCTCCGAGTCCAAACTACACACATGTGCAGCAACCAGCGAGAAGAGACCATCCTGCTGTACGGAGCTCCTCCACACAGCGCCACCTGCTGGTCGGCCTGGAGTAACACAGCTGTCCCTGTATAAGGGGGAAGTCAGCAGTCATGCTTTGGAAATTCCTCAGGACATGTTCACTCAATAAACATAATAAAGAAAAAAATAAATATCTTCAATACCACTATTAAGTTATGTTTTGAATTCTATATGCTAATTTTAAACCTTCCTGTGCTGTCACAATTATTTTGGGAAAATCAATAAACATGCTGAACAAGAAAGTGTGCAGGTTCTATGGAAAAGGCCGCATGGCACACCTTCATTTACAAGGCTTTATAATAGAAAACAAAGCAAAACTTTATTTTTTCATTTGACCCCATCAGGTTTTTTTTTTTTGTTTTTTTTTTTTTTTAGGCCACTGAGAGATTTCCCTTCCCTTCCTGTTCCATAGCCACTAGAGATTCACCATACCTCCCAAGAGAATGAGGGACACCTATCAGCAAAAGTATGCAGGCATAGGACACACCCCTTGCCACGCCCCCTTAAAGGAGAATTGTACAAAAGAAAAAGATTGGTTAAACCCATAAGTGCTTTTTTATACCACTACTATTACTTTATATTGGCTTTTGGAATTTACAAATGCAGCAATTTACAAATCAGATGAAAGGTTTAGCACTGGGAAACACTTTTTGATAGATAAAAAGTGCATTTTATATACATCTATATAGATCAGACCAAAATTAGGGACAAATGAGGAGGAATGAGGGACAGAGGGACATTGCTCCAAATCAGGGACAGTTGGGAGCTATGGATTCACTGATACCGCGTTTTATAAACGAGTACAAGTACCGATACAGGATAAAATGGGGTCAAATCACACTGCAAAGAATCGCAAGTGATTTGAACAGGAATTCAGTGCGATTCCTGTCTGAATCGCATGTGGTTTCCGGCACCGCTCCTGTGTGAACCCAGACTGAAGTCACTATGACAAGCCTGGGTTCACACAGGAGCGCTGGAGGAAACCGCATGTGATTCGGGATAGGAATCGCACCACATTCCTATTCAAATTACTTGGAATTCTTTGCAGTGTGATTTGGGCCCACGTGTATGGGCTCAAATCCCAAAGATATCAGTTTCAGGTATGAGTACTTATGCAAATGCTTAGTATCGGTATCAGTGCAACCCTAAGGGCACTTTCACACTGAGGCAGTGAGGGTGTCGGCAGTAAAGCAGCTGCTAGAGGGGTGCCTTTATCCCCGCTAGCGACCGAAGAGGTTAATAGTGCCCGTGCAGAGCCACTGCCAAAGCGCTTTGGCTCTTAAAGCGCCCTAAAGATGCTGTTTGCAGGACTTTTTTTAACGTCCTGCAAGAGCACCGCTCCAGTGTGAAAGCACTCCGGCTCTCATACTGGAGAGGTGCTTTGCAGACACTATTTTTACCGCTAAAACGCCTGTAAAGCGTCTCAGTGTGAAAGTAGCCTAATAGCCACAACAGGAAGTGAGAGGAAATGAAGAGTATGGGTCTTTGGGCCTAACCTGAAGTCTAGGGGGCAGATGTGTGGACATAAGGTTCCTTCCTACCCTGCCTTGGGGCGTAGGGAGCCCTCCACCTAGCACTGATTGGTTGGCTTTCGCTGGTAATGAGAGGAGCAGGGTCCGCTGAGCTTGTTGGGTAAGTGGACCTGAATGTGTTTTACCCCCCCTTCAGAAGTCTTGCGTCCTGGGGGGTCAGGGAAGGGTCCTTCCTCTTCAGGAGGGGACTATAAGACATACCCTAAGTGCACTTTCTGGTGTTTAGTTTTTTTGTGAACCACACTGCGGGCTCCATAAAAAAATAAAAATAAATAAAAAATAAAATAAAAAAAGAAGACAAGATATAGGGTCCTTTCACACATTCATGTCCGTTTTCACAGACCCGCTTGCTCAGCAGGGATCGATCCGCTGATCTCCGCTGAGCAGGGGGATGACAGGTCCGTCTCCACTCACTGTGCTGAGACAGACCAGTCAGAGCCTCGATCTCCTCTACAGGGGGGATCGGATGAAAACGGACCCGTCTGTCCATTTTCATCCTATCCGATCCACCAGATGGATGAAAAATAGGGTTTCCATCCATCTGGATTTAGCGGATCGGATGTCAGCGGACATGTCACCGCAGACATCCGTCGCTTCGTAGCGGTACATGGAGCGTCCATTCAGGTCCGCCTGAAAATCTGACAGGTGGACCTGAACAGTCCACATGTGTGAAAGAGCCCTAAGACCCCTTTCACACTGGGGCGCGGGCTGCGTTAGCGGTAAAGCGTCGCTAGTTTTAGCGGCGCTTTACCGCTGTTTAAGCGGCGCTTTTCGGCAATTTCTAACCCCCACTAGCGGCTGAAGAAAGGGTTAAAAGCGCCCATGTTGCGGCGCTTCGGCAGCGCTGCCCATTCATTTCAATGTGTATACACCGCTCCCAAACCGCCCCAAAGATGCTGCTTGCAGGACTTTTTCTAACGTCCTGCAAGTCCACTGCCCCAGTTGAAAGCACTCAGGCTTCTGACACTGGGGTGGCATGACAGGCGCTATTTATAGCACTAAAATGCCTGAAAAACGACTCAGTGTGAAAAGGGTCTAAAGCTGAAATCCAGGCAGATATAAAAGACACATTAGGCCAGCTAGGTGCAGTATTCATCAATACATGATAGTGTGTATTTTTAAATGCAACCAAAGTCATTGAATTTGACCTGATATCAGCCTTTTGTAATCCCCTTTAAAGCACCACTCAGACGAGGAGAGGGTGTGTCAGGACTAGGGACCAATCAAGTGTGCTAATAGGAGGAGAGAGCAGAGTGCATAGAGCTATGTCCTCATCAGTCTGATGCTGTTTCTTTCTTTTACAAAGACGTTTATTGAAGACAAGTTAACAAAATTACCCCCCCCCCCCCCCCAAATAATAAAAAAAATATAAAAATAAAAGGTTTTCCTTTTACTATTAGAGCACTTATGTGTCCAGGGATCCAGTGGTGTCCTCACCCGAGATGGTTCTTGGCTAAGGGAAAACGGCAAATCGCACTGCTGTTTATGAATAGGGCAAATTTCTGGCTCACTGCACCGTGGCAAACTGACCTGGAAGTGGGAGTGGGTACCTGTCAAAACCAGGCACCCGCTCCCCCCTAAAATGGTGCCAAATGTGACAGCGGAGGGGGGAGGAGGCAGAGAAGCTGAGCTTCCCTTTTAATATAATATTGAACAGCATAAGATAAAAATGTAAGAAAAAACTGTGAATACAAATAAGAAGGCGAAAAGGAAGTAGATAAGTAGGCCAAAGATATCAGAGGAAAGTCAGAATAAAGAGGTCACTGGCTCAAATATAACCAATGAAGTGGATGTAATCAGGGCGTAGGAAAGTATATGCCAAGAGATCACCCTACAATGCGGGGTCTGCACCTCCTGTGTAACAATTACAATCCATAATCCGGGGGAAGAGATGACCTTATCGCCACTTGTCAAGCCAGCAAACAGGAGGACTGGAGGAGCCCAAAAGGGAAAGAACAACAGAGCAGAAAAGGAGAAGGAGGGAGGGAGTTGGGGAAAAGAAAAAAGGAGGGGGGAGGGGCTTGAGGGAGGGTCCCTCAAGATACACCCACATGTCAGCATCTGGAGATTGCATGAAATCCATCCCAGAGTAAAGAGTGGTACCGGTTCATATATAAGCAATCCATGGTGCCCACACCTTCAAAAACGCAGCATGTGTGTCATTGAAAATAGCAGATATCCCAACCTGCAAAAACTCATTTCAGGGAGGTGGCAAGCTCATTTCAGGGAGGTCATGCTCCATGTCAACATCCCCCCTCCCCCATTCATAATGAAATACTATAGTAAAATAATACTTTAAAGATAATATAATGCCATAATAAAATAATACTTTAAAACATAATGTTGTGTCACATCCACCAACAATGCAACCTTACTGTGCCCATCTGCAGCCTCATCAGTGCCCATCAATGCAGCCTCACTGAGCCAGCCATCGATGCAGCCACACTATGCCCATCTGTAGCCTCAGCAGTGCCAACAATGCAGCCTCACAGTGCCAAGCTGCAGCCTCACTGTGCCTATATGCAGCCTTACTGTGCCCATCTGTATATCTGTATCCTCACCAGTACCTTGATTACACACAGCGGGTGTCTCCCGCTGTGTCATGCAGTTGCAGTCTTAACTGTTCAATTGGAACACTGATTCAATTTACCAGCATTGTATCAGTGATCAGTTGACCGTCTATCATGGATGAGGAGGGGGGGGCTTTGGTACAGTGGACGGCCGCCGAACAGAGCCTCTCATGGACTACGGCCACGGGTATATTCAGTACAGTTCTAAAGATAGCGTACACCTAGGTCCAAAAGCGGATCACGCTCTCTGCAGCCCCAAAAGATCATCGTAGACACGAACCAAAAAAAAAATACAATTGGGGGTCATGTACTGTATCAACGAGAGAGCAGTTTAAACGCATTCTCTTGTGCGAGAATATTCTGGGTGCACTTAGAAGACGTGAACCAGATGTTACTCTAAGCAGCCTGATCCAGAGTCTTTCCCAGATCTGTTTCCCATCCCACCCAGACTGCCAATTTCAGAGCAGTCTCCAATCACAGTAATCCATATCCCCTCCCCCCCCCCCCAGCCAGCCTGCTCTTTTCAGGGCAGTCCTCCATCTGTCTCCCACCCACACCCTCCCAGGCTGCCCTTTTCAGGGCACTCTTCTATCTCCCCCCCACCCACCCACTCAAGCTGCCCTTTTCAGGGCAGTTTTCTGTGATGAAAACCGATTGGCACCCCGATTTGGTGCAACCTTCCGCCAAAGAGTGCCTCCTGCCCACCAAACCATTCCGAGCAGACAGAGAGCGAATTCCAGCCCTTTTTGCCCCAAACATCGTACACAGACAAGATGTGAAGTAAAATCCAAAAGGAATGACTTTTTTTTTAAATTCAGACACATACTTTATACCCCACACGATATTCCCCTCCTGATCAAATTACCCTAACAATGCAAATTGTAAACAGGAATATAATTACAGGAATATAATAGCTAACGACAACCAACATATACTATTATTATGGATCAAGTGATTTTTCATTCATATAGAATAATAAAGAACAAATACAAATTTTTGTACATCCTTCACTTACTCTTTTAACCCACCACACAAACATTTAGCATACATACCTTTATTTATATAATGCACTACCATTCATTTTTCCCCCTATCAAAAATAATACCTTTTTTTTAATTTATTCACTATACACAATTCCAAAAGGCAGAAAAGAAGAGAAAACAATAAAAAATAAATAAATAAAAATAAAAATTTCCTGGAATCCACAAGAGAGAGGGCCCCATTATCCTGAATTCTGCATCGCACCCTTCCCTTTTCTGCTAATCAAGCATTCCCATATTTTTTTAAACATTTTGGCATTTCTCCTTTTGTTATACACAAATCTTTCCTTTCTTATTGTTTTATTAACCTCATCCTCCCATTCTACGCGAGTTGGTGGATTTAACGTCAGCCACCTCCTTGCTATCAATTTCCGTGCAAGGAAAAGGCATCTAACTATTGTCGTTTGTCTCCCCCACATGTTATTACCCTTTTCCATACAACCCAATAGGCATATCTTGGGGTCTAGGTCAAGAGTTATTGCAAATACCTTATTTATTTTTCCAATAACTTCACTCCAGTACCCATTTAGCTTGGGGCACCTCCACATCATATGGACTAGGTCTCCTTTTGGGTCCCAACATCTTGGGCATCTAGCGTTCATCCTCCACCCATATAAAAAAATAGTTTGAGGTGTCCTATATGCTCTATGCAGCAGCATTAATTATGACACTGATTGTGATGGTGACAGGGTGCTTAAGGGACCTGTTCCCAAAATATGCTTCCACTGTTCATTTGATATAACCCCCAGGTCTTCCACCCACCGCCTCCTGCAGGGAAGCTCCTTGTTTCCCCTTATTACCCTGTCACATATACTATCATATATGAATGAAATCAACCCTTTGGATGTATCAGCTTTAATTATTTTTCGGAGAATATTTACCACACTCCACTAGCCTCTCTTTAAATTGTGTTTTCAGGGCATGTCTGACTTGCAGATATTTGAAGAAGAATTGATTTGGTATACCATATGCCTCCTTACGTTCCAGGAATTACTTAAATACACCCGTCCTATATAACTGAGAAATATAAGCCAGACCACATCTCTCCCAGTCCCTACTCTTCTCTACATTAGATAGTTCCTGCAAATATTATTCCACAATGGTGCAAATTCTGTAAAACCCTTGATACTCTAATATTCCTTTAACCACTTTCTATAGTTTCTTTATCAATAAAAGCGTAGAGAATTAAAGTGAAAAGGAATCATCCTCCAGAGCCTCCATCAATGTATCATGGCACATGCCCAATAGCAACATTCCCCTGCCTGGATTCTGTTCAGACAGATCATTACATCCCTTTCGATGTTGCAGCTGTGATGCCAAAAATAAACAACATGGGTGTGGGACTGTCCAAGCCCCCCCTATCGCTTGGCAATTGTAAAGTACGTAACCGTATATTTGACTGTTTTTTTTCCCCCAAATCAACTCTCTAAATATGATGTCAATCCTCTGAAACCATTGCCTATTTATCCAGATTGGGGAATTATGCAGTGCATACAGCAATTGAGGCATACAAGTCATCTTAATTAGATTGCACCTTCCTGCCACTGATAAGGGTAGCTGTCTCCATACCTTCCCCTTACACCTAAGTTTATCCGAAAGTGGGACAATATTGTTTATTATATACTCTTTGGGATTTAGGGTTATGTATATTCCTAGATATTCAAACTTATTAACTATTTCCAATCGTGGAATCTTTAGTGGCAGGTCCATCTTTAGTGGGTCAACCGGAAGGAACATTGATTTATCCCAATTTATATTTAAACCGGATATCCGCCCAAAATCTGCAATTACATCCATTGCTGCCACCAGGGACCCCTTGCACATCCCCCAGAAATAGAAACACATCATCGGCATATAATGCTATTTTCTCCTCTCCTTATGCCCTCTGGAATCCCTGTATTTTGACAGATGACCTAATGGCTATAGCTAGTGGCTTCATTGCAAATAGCAGGGGTGACAAAGGACACCTCTGCCTTGTCCCGTAGGTCAAAGAAAACATCTCAGAGCATATATTGTTTATCCTCACTTTCGCTTTGGGCATTTCGTATAAAAGCCTTACCCAACCAACTACCTCGGGCCAAACTGGAAGGCAGCCAAGGTCTGCCACAAATAATGCCATTCAAGGCTATGAAAGACCTTGGCTGCGTCCAGAGACAATATTGCCCTTGACCCCTCGTTAATCTTCGGAACTTGCAGATTTAACCACACCCTCCTTATAATAATACTGGTTGACCTGTTTGGTATAAACCTTGTCTGGTCCATATGGACCAGATTCTGAATGATTTTTTGTAACCTAACAGCCAATATTTTGGCCAAGATTTTTACATCTGTACCCAGGGCTGGACTGGGACAAAAATTTGGCCCCGGACTTCCTCATGACTGGCCCACTTTAATTTTGAGTGTCCCCAACAGCGCCCCCCTTACATCAGAGTATCCCCAACAGCGTCCCCCTTACATCAGAGTGTCCCCAACAGCACCCTCCTTACATCAGAGTGTCCCCAACAGCGCCCCCCTTACATCAAAGTGTCCCCAACAGCGTCCCCCTTACATCAAAGTGTCCTCAACAGCGTCCCCCTTACATCAGAGTGTCCCCAACAGCGTCCCCCTTACATCAAAGTGTCCTCAACAGCGTCCCCCTTACATCAGAGTGTCCCCAACAGCGTCCCCCTTACATCAAAGTGTCCTCAACAGCGTCCCCCTTACATCAAAGTGTCCTCAACAGCGTCCCCCTTACATCAAAGTGTCCTCAACAGCGTCCCCCTTACATCAAAGTGTCCTCAACAGCGTCCCCCTTACATCAAAGTGTCCTCAACAGCGTCCCCCTTACATCAGAGTGTCCCCAACAGCGTCCCCCTTACATCAAAGTGTCCTCAACAGCGTCCCCCTTACATCAGAGTGTCCCCAACAGCGCCCCCCTTACATCAGAGTGTCCCCAACAGCGCCCCCCTTACATCAAAGTGTCCCCAACAGCGCTCCCCTTACATCAGTGTGTCCCCAACAGCGCCCCCCTTACATCAGAGTGTCCCCAACAGCATCCCCCTTACATTAGAGTGTCCCCAACAGCGTCCCCCTTACATCAGAGTGTCCCCAACAGCACCCTCCTTACATCAGAGTGTCCCCAACAGCGCCCCCCTTACATCAAAGTGTCCCCAACAGCGTCCCCCTTACATCAAAGTGTCCTCAACAGCGTCCCCCTTACATCAGAGTGTCCCCAACAGCGTCCCCCTTACATCAAAGTGTCCTCAACAGCGTCCCCCTTACATCAGAGTGTCCCCAACAGTGCCCCCCTTACATCAGAGTGTCCCCAACAGCGCCCCCCTTACATCAGAGTGTCCCCAACAGCACCCTCCTTACATCAGAGTGTCCCCAACAGCGCCCCCCTTACATCAAAGTGTCCTCAGCAGCGTCCCCCTTACATCAAAGTGTCCTCAACAGCGTCCCCCTTACATCAGAGTGTCCCCAACAGCGTCCCCCTTACATCAAAAGGTCCCCAACAGTGCCCCCCTTACATCAGAGTGTCCCCAACAGTGCCCCCCTTACATCAGAGTGTCCCCAACAGCGCCCCCCTTACATCAGAGTGTCCCCAACAGCACCCCTCTTACATCAGAGTGTCCCCAACAGCGTCCCCCTTACAGAGTGTCCCCAACAGCGTCCCCCTTACATCAGAGTGTCCCCAACAGCGCCCCCCTTACATCAAAGTGTCCTCAACAGCGTCCCCCTTACATCAAAGTGTCCTCAACAGCGTCCCCCTTACATCAAAGTGTCCTCAACAGCGTCCCCCTTACATCAAAGTGTCCTCAACAGCGTCCCCCTTACATCAAAGTGTCCTCAACAGCGTCCCCCTTACATCAGAGTGTCCCCAACAGCGTCCCCCTTACATCAAAGTGTCCTCAACAGCGTCCCTCTTACATCAGAGTGTCCCCAACAGCGCCCCCTTACATCAGAGTGTCCCCAACAGCGCCCCCCTTACATCAAAGTGTCCCCAACAGCGCTCCCCTTACATCAGAGTGTCCCCAACAGCGCCCCCCTTACATCAGAGTGTCCCCAACAGCATCCCCCTTACATCAGAGTGTCCCCAACAGCGTCCCCCTTACATCAGAGTGTCCCCAACAGCGCCCCCCCTTACAGAGTGTCCCCAACAGCGCCCCCCTTACATCAGAGTATCCCAATCAGCAGCTCCCTTCACAGTGAGTCCCCACCAGCAGCCCACTTCACATAGCAGTCCCCACCAGCAGCCCACTTCACATAGCAGTCCCCACCAGCAGCTCCCTTCACATCAGAGTCCCCACCAGCAGCCCACTTCACATCACAGTCCCCACCAGCAGCTCACTTCACATCACAGTCCCCACCAGCAGCTCACTTCACATCACAGTCCCCACCAGCAGCCCACTTCACATCAGAGTCCCCACCAGCAGCTCACTTCACATCAGAGTCCCCACCAGCAGCTCACTTCACATCAGAGTCCCCACCAGCAGCTCACTTCACATCAGAGTCCCCACCAGCAGCTCACTTCACATCAGAGTCCCCACCAGCAGCCCTTCACATCAGTGTCCTCCCTCTCCTCCCCCTCCCACATGTACTCACCGTTTTGAAGGCAGCTTCTCGTTCCTCTCTCCAGTCATGTGATAACAAGTGATAGGGGAGAGAGGAAGGAAAGTCTGCCGTTGGTCTATCTCCCCCTGAAGGCTGGAGGGAGCATAATGCCTAATGGAAGGAAGCTTCTCCTCCTGACAGGAGTGAAATTGCGATCACTCACTGTCAGAGAGGAGCGGCTCCAGGACTGCACCTGACTGGCCCACTGAGACATCAGCCCAGTAGTCCCTATGGCCATCTCCCGGTAGTCCCTATGGCCAGTACAGGCCTGTCTGTACCCAACAATGCTATTGGCCTATATGAAGCTGAATTAAGTGGATCCTTTCCCTCTTTTGGAAGGACAATGATGGTGGATTCTCTCATAGATAAGGGTAATACCCTGTCCTCTAATGCTCCGTTGAATTTTATCAACAGCTCTGGCAGCAGTATCTCTTCGTAGCTTTTATATATCTCTGCTGGCAGGCTGATTTCTGATTTTCCAATGCCAATATCGCCAGTCTCACTTCTTCCAAGCCTATAGGAGCATCTAGTGCCTCTCCATCTTCCTCAGTGAGGCAAGGGATCTTCAGATCCTTAAAAAAGTCCCACATCTCCCCCTCTACCTCCCCAATTTGGGCACTATACAATTTCTCATAGTATTTTTTTTAAATATCTCTGATCTCAGGACCATATGATGTTCCCCCATCTGTTCTAATGGCAGATATAACAGTAGTAGTTGTATTTGCCTTTGCCTTTGCCAATCCAGCCAATAGATGTCCTGCACGCTCTCCCTAAACCTAATAACGCTATCTCTGAAACATCACCTTTATCTCCGCTTTTGTAAGAAGTAAATCTTTATATTCGTGTTGCATTTTAACCCAATCTTGAAATGCCCCAGGGGTTGGTCTTTCTACATACTGTCGTTCTGCTTCTATAACCTTATTCCCAATCAATTTTCCCACTCTATAGTCTGTCTTTTTACTCTTGCTACCTGTTGTATTAATATCCCCCTAAGAAATCCATTGAGGGTGTCCCAGATCACCCCAGAGCATGCTGTGCCAGCATTGATCCTCATGAATTCCTCCAGGGATGATGTCACTCCCTCTTTTCCCCTATTATCTCTAGCCAATATGGGCTGATTTTCCATTCTCCTTTATAGAACTACTCCCCTTGACTCAGTGACACAACTAGTGGAGAGTGGTCTGAAAGACCCCTGGAGGCATATAATTTATATTGCTAACAAAATGCAACATATCCTCACTGCCCAATGCTAAATCAATCCTAGAGAGTGTGGAGTGAGTTTTCGAAAAACAAGAATATTGCTGTTTAGTTGGATTCCTCATCCTCCATATATCCCCCAATCCTAATTCTTCTATAATTTGTAAGAGCGTGATAACCCCTTTTCCAACCTGATTTCCTGGTGGACATTTATCTGCCCTCCAATCCAGTACCAACATATACTATAAACATTAAATTAAACAACTAGCCACCCAGTCAATGTTCCGATTAATCGGGGATCTCACTCCAGGTCATACTTCCCGCTCCACCTCACAATAGTTTGCTAGCAGACAGACAGAACAATAGGTGGGTTAATTAGCACAATTAACAATGGGTGAAAGACGAAAGACACTTAGGAGGCACACTATGGAAGATGATACAATGGGACAAAGACACAGAACACCTTAAACAGATCAGGAGACCTCAAGAATCAGGTTGCTTTTGAGCTACTGACATTAACATCTGCTTCCCACAGTCTGTGTTTTTGGGAGACATGAACTTGAATCAGAAACAAGACCACTTCAAGGGTTCTCCCAAGGAGAGGTATTCCCTTAAAAGACAGAGCCCATAGATTTCTTAAGGGATATTGTTGATAAATATTTCTGTTCAAGTAATCCAAACCACGCTCTCAGCGTCCATTAAGTAGTTGTCCATCATTTTCTCCTGTGCCCCTAATAGACACAGGGTAACTGAAAAAGGAGTTTCCCGACCTCTCTAAAGGTAAGCTGGGTTCCACAAGACCCCCCCCCCCCGCCCAAAGTGACCCCCGTCACATTTTCCATCTCCCCCTTCACCCATCCCCTCCTAGGCTGTCCATTTCAGGACAATCTTCCATCTTTGGCTCCCCACCCATTCCCTCCCAGAACAGTCTTCCATCTCCCATACCTGCCTGCCTTTTGACTAAGGATGTGACCCTAACTATTGTGAACCTTGCCTGCCTTGAAACTGAACTGACATTCAACCTCTCTGTCTGTGTGCCAACCGCAAGTATCGCAAGTATTTGCTCTTGCCCCAGCGTTGAGGCTAGGCATTATAGCATTGTGTATAAGTCCTGGGGGCAACCAAGTGCCGGTAGGTCTGCTTGGCTTTTAGAAAGGGGGCTGTTAAAAGGTGAAGAACACAGATGCTAGCAATAGTGTCTGACCACCTGCATTAAGGGTAAACGTGATAACCCCCCCCCCACCTCTTCCTCACCCAGGCTGCCCTTTTCAGGGCAGTCTACCAACTCCCCAGCCAGGAGCGTGTAAACACTCCTGTTCTTTGACAGCCACTGGTCTCATTCCAGCATCCTGGTTTTGGCAATGATGCATCCCTGTCTGTCCATCTGCAAATGAATTGTTGTGGCCAGTCTTTAGGTGGAGACCAAACCTGATTTAAGCCATTCAAGCGTGCAGTCTCATGCTTGTGATATTGTGTTTGTTCCACGTGTTCCAAGCTCACTGTTTGTCTGCTCTACTCTGTTAGATTGGATTCCATGTTGTCGACCTTGGATCGAATATCAACTACTCTGCCTGCCTTTTGACTACAGATGTGACACTAACTATTGTGAACCTTGCCTGCCTTGAACCTGGACTCTGATTCAATCACTCTGCCTGTCTGCCAACCACAAGTACCTGTTTGCTGTGCTCACTTCGCTCCTGTCCCGGCGTGGTAGCCAGGCACCATAGCATTATTTATAAGTCCTGGGCAACCGAGTACTGGTAGGCCTGCTTGCCTTATAGGAAAGGGGGCTGCTATAGGTGAAGAACACAGAAGCTAGCTATAGTGTCTGACTACCTTCATTAGGGGTAAACATGACAGTACCCCCAACTCTCCCCTGTACACCTTTGTCACTACTGTATTATTCAACACCCTCTTTTTACACTGTAAACCTGTGTTACACTTGAACCCCCATCTCTCCTCTATACTCTGTCACCACTGCCCCCCTTTCCACTTTTTCATCACAAGTTATTTCTCCAATGCATTGTGTATAAGTCCTGGGAGCAACCAAGCACCGGTAAATGTAACCTCTGCCATCCAGTCTGTGTGCACAGTCTCGACTGTATGAGGGGAGGATGGTTGGACCCCTTTTACAGAGGACAGATAGCAGGGACCGATAGGGGTGAGCTGAAAAACTCTTAACCAGAAGCAAGGGGTATGGAGTACATATTGGGGGAGATTTACTACACCTGGGACACTCAGAATCTGGTGCAGCTGTGCATGGTAATATGGTAATCAATCAGCTTTTAACTTCAGCTTGTACTATAACGCTTGGGCATTAAAACTTGGAAGGTGATTGGTTTCTATGCAGAGCAGAGCTCTCCAGTTTTAGTAAATAACCTCCAAATGTTAGCGGTGGCAGTGGTCAGGAAAATGCTACGTACAGAACAGGGCACAAACAGTATGTGATCAGGAGTATGTAACTTCCACAACTGCTTCCTCCCAGCATCCCCCAAATTATTTATTCGATTTCCCTACATCCCCATTCCCCTCAGCTCACCGCTGTACACCTTTGTCAACACTAAACCCACTTCACCTCTTTACACCTGTGTTTCCCCCTTATACCTGTGTCACCACTGAATCCCCCGACCACACCCCTGTACCTTTCAGGAGTGTGTAAATGCTCCTGTTCCTTGGCAGCTGCTGGTCTCATTCCAGCATCCTGGTTTTGGCTATGATGCATCCCTGTTTGTCTGTCCATCTGTAAGGTGATTGATGTGGCCAGTCTATGAGTGGAGACCAGACCTGATTTAGGCCAGACAAGCCTGCAGTCTCATGCTTGTAATAGCATGTGTAATATGTGCTCAATCTCTCTTTCTGTCTGTCCTATTCTGCTGTTTGGATTTCCCCGTTTATGACCTTGGATTGGATATCTACTATTCTCTGATCTCTGCCTACCTTTTGACTACGGATTGGACCCTGATTACTCTGAACCTTGCCTGCCTTGTACCTGGACTGTCATTGAACTACTCTGCCTGTCTGCCAACCTCAAGTACCAGTTTTCTTTGCTCAGTTCCCACCTGCCCAGGCATGGGGACTAGGCACTATAGCATTGTATATAAGACCTGGGGCCAACTGAGTACTGGTAGGCCACTTTGCTTTATGGGAAAGGGGCTCCTATAGGTGAAGAACACAGAAGTTAACTATAGTGTCTGACCACCTACCTTCGGGATAATCATGACATTATCACAAGCCTTTTACCAGAAAAAATTTCTGTGAAGATAGGCTCTAAACAGGCTTGTTTATTTGCTGAGGAGATTTGTAAACCGATACATCAAGTCCAGGAACTGCCTGTGCATATAAACACATCTCCAGCTGTAACTCAGGAACCAGACCCCAAGGTTAACCCGCCAAATCGTTTTTCTGCTGACCCCAATGTTTTCCAACTTTAAAAATAGTTGTATGATATACTTTAAGCTTAAGCTTAAAGCTCCGTCTGTGCTGTTCTGCTGTTTGAATTCCCCATTTTATGACCTCGGATCAGATATCGACTATTGCCTGCCTTTTGACTATGGATTGGACCCTAAATACTCTGAAACTTGCCTGCCTTATACCTGGACTGTCATTGAACTACCACGGCCACGCACTATAGAATTGTGTATAAGACCTGGGGGTAACCGAGTACCGGTAGGCCTGCTTGCCTTATGGGAAAGGGGGCTGCTATATGTGAAGAACAAAGAAGCTAACTATGGTGTCTGATGACCTGCGTTAGGGATAAGCATGACAGTACCCCCCAATTCTTCCCTGTACGCCTTTGTCACTACTGTACTATTCAACACCCTCTTTTAACACCGTAAACCTGTGTTACTTTCGAACCACCATCTCTCCTCTATACTCTGTCACCACTGTCCCCTTTTCCGCTTTTTCATCACAGGTAATTTCTGTAATGCCAGTGTAAATGTTACCTCTGCCATCCCATCTGTGTGCACAGTCTCAACTGTATGAGGGGGAGGATGGTTGGACCCCTTTTACGGAGGACAGATAGCAGGGACCAATGCGGTGAGCTGAAAAACTCTTAGCCAGAGGCAAGGGGTATGGAGTACATATTGAGGGAGATTTACTACAACTGGGGCACTCAGAATCTGGTGCAGCTGTGCATGGTAATCAATCAGCTTCTAACTTCAGCTTGTTCTACGACGCATGGGCATTAAAACTTGGAAGCTGATTAGTTTCTATGCAGAGCAGCGCTCTCCAGTTTTATTAAATAACCTCCAAACGTTAGCGGTGGCAGTGGTCAGGAAAATGCTACATACAGAACAGGGCACAAACAGTATGTGATCAGGAGTATGTAACTTCCACCACTGCTTCCTCCCAGCATCCCCAAGTTATGGTATTCTATCGCCCTACATCCCCATTCTACTCAGCTCACCCCTGTACACCTTTGTCACCACTAAACCCACCTCACCTCTTTACACCTTTGTCACCCCTGTACCCACTCTACTTACCCATATACACCTCCCCTCATCTCTGAACACCCTTTTCACCCCTTTACACCTTTCTCACCACTGTACTATCAACCTCCCATATCACCCTTATAAATTTTTGTCACTGCTCTACTCCCCCTCTCCATTTCCCCCTTACACCTTTGTCACCACTCAATCCCACCACCACACCCCTATACCTTTCAGGAGCGTGTAAAAGCCCCTTTTTATTGGCAGCTGCTGGTCTCATTCCAGCATCCTGGTTTTGGCTATAATGCATCCCTGTCTGTCTGTCCACCTGCAAGGTCCATAAATACATGGTTGAGTGAGTTTTGGGTGGAGGAACTTGACTGGCCTGCACCTGACCTCAACCCAATAGAACACCTTTGGGATGAATTAGAGCGGGGACTGCGAGCCAGGCCTTCTTGTCCAACATCAGTGCCTGACCTCACAAATGTGCTTCTGGAAGAATGGTCAAACATTTCCATAGACACACTCCTAAACCTTGTGGGAAAGCTGCCCAGAAGAGTTGAAACTGTTATAGCTGCAAAGGGTGGGCCAACTCAATGTTGAACCCTACGGACTAAGACTGGGATGCCGTTAAAGTTAATGTGCAGGTAACACAATACTTTTGGTAATATAGTGTATATATACACACACACACACACACACACACACACACAATATATATATATATATATATAAAATAATACACACACACAGAGAAGAAATGTATCCGCTGGTCCAATAAAATACAAATAAATGTTCATGGCTATATCAATATTTTATTGGCATTTAGGCAACCAACAATTCACATGACTTTATACTGGAGACCAGTTACAGTATGGCATCTTCTTCATATAAATTGCCAGGTTTATGTCCATTCATTCATCGCTCACTCCACAAAAATATATATATTTAATAAATTGCACCGATTCCTATAGCAGAGTACGCAGTCTCTTTTTTTTTATTCCCAGTATTCTCTTCAGGCAGTCAGTCCAAAAAGGTGGATATGTTGGTATGGCGTACTGACACAGTCAGTGGTTTTATATTGGAATGTCATTTTTGTAAAAAAAAAAAATAAAAATAAAAAAAGTATGCCATTATAAGTAAGACATTAACTTCAGGAGACTTTTTGCTCACTAAATTATTTTTAGAATCTCAAGAAAGGAATGTTTAAGGCATTGTGGTTAAAAAAAAAAGCCCTAACCGAAAAGTTATTTAGGATCAAACAGATGTTCCACTATTGATGGTGGCGTCTTGGTCCTAGAAAACAAAAACAATTATAGAATTAACTCAAATGTTTTTCTTAGCATTCACTTTAATTCAGTTACTGTACAAGAACTTTTATGTCATCTGTTCTCAGTCATTTTACACAAGGTAATATTAAGTGCAAGCTTAGCTTAAAGTGGACCTAGACTTAAGCTGACCATACGCGGTTCGATTCTCGTTCGGTTCAGCAGGGACCGGCCAAGATTTGAACCATGTATGGGCAGACTGATTGTACCCAAGTTGATCAGTCGATTGGATTTTTAATGAAAATATTGCCAGTAGCTTTAGCCATAGCAGAAAACATTGTTTTTTCACAGCAGGGACGGCACCCCCCCCTGCTGGGAGGACATAATAGAATTCCCCCATCAACACTGACCCATGGTTGCAAGAATGGTAATAGCACTGTCTATGGCCAGCTTAAGGCAATCTTATCCTTTAAACAGTATAATAAAAACAAGTCAGTTGTGAATGAGATAATGCTTATAGTAATGATTCTAAAAGCTGATCTTTTGCCTAGAGCCCTAGACCCACTTTGTCATCAATTCTGCAAAAATTTGTAACTGCGAGGCAGCCTCCATATAGACAGCCAACTTGAGATTTTAAGTCTAGGTCCACTTAAATGACAGCTTAGTGTTTAACTTTCACAAGCATTTTTATTCAGTATCACCGCTTCATCAAACTCTCTTATAAAACCATTTAAACATACTGTAGATGATATGAAGACATGCATAAAGGACATGAAGGAAATTAGGGACAGACACAGGAATACTAAGGAGAGCACATTCGCAATATTTCCAGCCAATCCTAATTAAATATTCAGAACAAAATAGTTCTAAATCCAATAGAAACATCTGCTGCAATAAAGGTGTAGGCTTCCATTGGTGAAAATGCTAGTTGCCTGGCTGCCACTTTGATCCCTCTGGTTTCAGAACTTTGTCACCGCCATAGAACAAGCATGAATGACATAGAAAATTTAGCACCCAATTTGCATGCTTGTTCCTGGTCAATAACTCAAAGAATATTTAGGAGACCATATTATGAACATACTGTAAATAATTGTAGTTAAAAGCACAGAAAAATCTAGTATTTAAATATTTACTTGCAGCATTTATCCTTTCCATTAGTGATTCTTTAATACCGTGCCATAAATTTGGACTTCTCCAAAAAAGCGTCAATTCCCTATCACAGCCCCCACTCTCCTGGCACACTGTGGCTCTTGTCGATTCTAGCAGTGTCTTATTATTCTTTGTTCTGGCCCAGCAACTTCAATACTCCTGTCATCCCCCTATGTAACATTGTAATGTAGCTTCCAAGGAAGGAGTGAAGGGGAATACTATAGTGTCATCTGAGTGACAGATTTGAGTCTGCTGGGGCAACGAACATCAAATCAAAGATGGTAGTACCCAGAAGAAATCACAGGGCTTTTGGACGTCTGCACTAAGGAGGCTTTTTCGGGTAAATACCATGCCTAAAATGTCTATCTTTAATCGTATCAGATGATTCTTCTTGAAAATCACGACCTGGTGACAGGGTCTCTTTAAAGTGGAACTAAGCTGTCTCTGAGCACCACAAACTGAAAATGCTTTTTATTTCTTTTTTTTTTTTTTTAACTATTTTTATTAATTTTGCACATAAAATGACAGTGCCTGCAGGCCAGTCAAGTTCCTCTACCCCAAACTCGCTCATCCATGTCTTTATGGACCTTGCTCTGTGCACTGGTCCAAATCATTTGGTGGAGGGGGTATTATGGTGTGGGGTTGTTTTTCAGGGGTGGGTTGGGCCCCTTAATTCCAGTGAAGGGAACTCTTAAGGCATCAGCATACCAAGACATTTTGGACAAATTCATGCTCCCAACTTTGTGGGAACAGTTTGGGGATGGCCCCTTCCTGTTCCAACATGACTGCGAACCACTGCATAAAGCAAGGTCCATAAAGACATGGATGAGTGCGTTTGGGGTAGAGGAACTTGACCTCAACCCGATAGAACACCTTTGGGATGAATAGAAGCAGAGAGTGCGAGCCAGTCCTTCTCATCCCACATCAGTGCCTGACCTCACAAATGCGCTTCTGGAAGAATGGTCAGACATTCCCATAGACACACTCCTAAACTTTGTGGACAGCCTTCCCAGAAGAGTTGAAGCTGTTATAGCTGCAAAGGGTGGGCCAACTCAATATTGAACCCTACAGACTAAGACTGGGATGCCATTAAAGTTCATGTGCATGTAAAGGCAAGCGTCCCAATACTTTTGGTAATATAGGGTACCTGCAACCATACAGAATGCTCCACATCCCAAAAATAACTTAGGATATACACACACCCCACCTACAAACTTCAAGGTATTTCAAGGACAAACTCCACATATAGTTTCATGTTTCCTGAAAAGGCGGCATCACATATTCGACAGCAACATACTTTAATCCGAAACTGTAAGAGAATACTCAACCCATCCTCCCCACACTTTATCAAATTTCTGAAGTGTCACTCTATTTGCATAGGTTGCCTTATAAAAAGGGAAGATCCCTATTTACCAGAGCCTTCCAGGCTGCCAAGGACAGCACCGCAGCTTTCTTCCAGGAAAGATTTCATTCGTTTTTAATATTTAAAGCAAACTCACCCATCCATCCACACCTCCATGCTTTATTTTGTCAAGAAAACACTTTGAAAAAAACACTCCCCTAGCATTTCTAGCCACAGTCATCTTGAGTAAGGGCGGATGATTCATGTGGTATTTACTTCCAAGAATTCATCTGCCCTTAGCTCAAGCATACAAGCAGGAAGATGTGCTTGGCTGAGAAAGTCCCTCCTCCAGATGAAAGAAAAAAATGCCCATGAAGGCTCCTGGGATGTATGGAATATTTTTGGCCTAAGCCACAAACCAGGAAGTAACTGAAGAAATGTAAAGAAATTAACTTAAAAACTACTAAATATACGTTCCTATCCATTTACCAAAATAGTTCATGCTGATTGAGAAAGTTTAGTTCCGCTTTAATTCCATTAAGGGACATCAACAATGGAAGCCTGCTTATTTATCCCAGTACATTTTTTTTTTAAAGGGAATGTTCTGCTTTCAATAAAACATCCCTTCGCTGGTACATCTGTGCTAAACTATAGAGGGCATTTATTCAAACTCTTCCACGACCATCAGGAATTGTAATAGACAGTAGAAGCAGCACAAAGACTGTTGGAACGTATTATTGTCAATCAGGCTAAGTGGTTCTGTTCTAATTTTCTATGCTGCCTAAGCCAACTTAATGACAGGGGACTGAAGAAGACAATCTTCACTGTCCAGCATAAGGCCCCTTTCACACTAGCAGTTTGATCGTGTCCACCTGTCCATTTTTCAGGCCCTCCCTCTAACAAACCTCTAAGTGCCGGTTCACACTACAGCAACTTGGGATCCAACTTGTCAGACCGCAAGTCGCTGGACATAAGAAATTCCATTGAAGTGAATGAGAGCTGTCTTAATGTACACTACTGAAGTCGCTCTGACTTCAGAAAAGGTTCCTGTACTACTTCAAGGCGACTTCTAGCCAACTTGTACCCATATATTTCAATGGAAGTTGCCTCCAAGTTGGATCCTTATCTTAATTGATGTAATTTGGATCCGACATTACAGGAAGATTACCCAGGAATTCCCTGAAGTTCCTTCAAAGTTCAAGTTGCAAGTCGTGCCGACTTTCAGGTCGCTGTAGTGTGAACCGGCACCAAGTGCTTCACAGAACGGCTGTATTTATACTGAGATTAAATTACACGCAGGTGGACTCCATTTACTAACTAGGTGACTTCTGAAGGCACTTCTCTATGGAGCGGCGAGTGTAAACGGACATTTATACCCGCTTACATCCAATTCAATCAGATTCCCTAAAAACAGACAGATGGGGAGCCACTCCCCTTCTGTCTAGCGGATTGGATGGCGGTCTGTTTACATCTGACCGCCCATAGAGGAGAACGGGCTGTGTGCGCTTTGCATTAGTGGAGCGGACATGGACCAGAAATCCGCCTGCTTAGCAGGGATAAGTGGACAGATTCCCCAATGAGCAAGTGGACTCCTGGTGGAGACCTAAGGGTACCGATGGATGTTTTCCCTTCCTGCACTATTACTAAATGTAGAAAACACGTTTACAAGCCCTTCTTATCAGATATCTGCAGCAGATTCCTTACCAAGTCAGATCCTTATGCATGAAGTGCCCATAATTGCAGTGACAAAGCAAATGATTAAAGTGTACCTGGTATTCATGCACAGTGGAATCTTCCATTTTGTGCACTGAATATTTAATCATCAATATTAAATATCATTTAGTATCAATATTTATCTGAAACTTGTGATTTGAGTGTATAATCATCAGAGTGTGTGCAGGGAAGCAGCAGAGAAGTAGCTTTAGTTATCATAGTTAGTGATTATTTAGGTTTATAAAAGGAAGTTGAAGAGACAGGGTTAACAGCGAGAAAGGTGAGTTAGTACCGTCACTTTGAGTTGGCTTTGCAGCAGTTTATTGTACTCTTTTTCCTTAGCAAGTTGTTCCTGAGCAGCCTTGAAGAGTTGTAATAGTTTGTTAGCAGCTTGACCTAAGTCCCGTGTTAGTTTTTTTTCCTTGTCAAGTCTCTCCTACAATATTTCCAGCGAAGGATAGGTTAGGTTTAAAAATAAAATATATGAAAAAAAGCCTTAAAGGTGAAACTGATTTTGAACACAAGTACGCTACTGTATAGACTGTAATAATCCGAGACTTTTACAGGATAAGTGAGTTGTAGCATTGTACCATAAAGTTCATATTCTACAGCATCCAATCAGAACTCACCATTGTCTGATCAAAAAGCCTAGGAATGACTGACTGCCATACAGTGCCTTGAAAAAGTATTAATACCCCTTGAAATTTTCTAGTTTGTCGTCATGTTACAGCTAAAAACGTAAATATATTTTATTGGGATTTTATGTGATAGACTAACACAAAGTGGCACATAATTGTGAAGTGGCAGGAAAATGATTAATGGTTTTCAACATTTTTTGCAAATATCTAAAAAGTGTGGGATACATTTGTATTCAGCCCCCTGAGTCAATACTCTGTAAAACCAACTTTCACTGCAATTGCAGCTGCCTGTAAATTCATTTTGGGGACGTCTCTACAAGCTTTGGACAGCTAGAGAGTGAAATTTTTGCCCATTCTTCTTTGAAAAATAGCTCAAGCTCTGTCAGATTGGATGGAGAGTGTCTGTGAACGGCAATTTTCAAGTCTTGCCACAGATTCTCAATTGGATTTAGGTCTGAACTTTGACTGGGCCATTCTAACACATGAATGTGCTTTATCCAAACCAGGGGTCTCCAAACTGCAGCCCAAGGGCCAGATGTGGCCCTTTGCTGGCCTTTATCTGGCCCTTGGGACACTATTCCTTCCACCAATTTGAGGCACTATTCCTCCCACTGACAAGAACAAGGGAGCACTATTTCTCCCACTGATACCAATGATGGGATACTATTCCTCCTACTAATAGGGGCATTACTAATAGGGGCATTACTCCTTCTCCTACTGACCACCAACCTTGAGGCCATATTTATTCTTACTGGTGCTGGGCCCAAGACATTTTCTGCCCCCGCTGGCCACAATCTGGCCCTCCTAATGTCTCAAGGACAATAAACTGGCCCTTTGTTTAAAAAATTTGGAGACCCCTGATCTAAACCATTCAATTGTAGCTCTGCCTGTAAGTTTAGGGTCATTGTCCTGCTGAAAGGAGAACCTCTGCCCCAGTCAAGTCTTTTGCAAACTCTTGACAGGTTTTCTTCTAAGATTGCCCTGTATTTGGCTCCATCCATCTTCCCATCAACTCTGACCAGCTTCCCTGTCGAAAAAAGCATTCCCACAACATGATTCTGCTACCACCATGTTTTACGGTGGGGATGTATGTTCAGGGTGATGTGCAGTGTTAGTTTTTTGTCACACATAGCGCTTTGCTTTTAGGCCAAAAAGTTTAATTTTGGTCTCATCTGACCAGAGTACATTCTTACACATGTTTGCTGTGTCCCCCACATGGCTTCTTGCAAACTGCAAACGGGACTTCTTATGGCTTTCTTTCAACAATGGCTTTCTTCTTGCCATTCTTCCATAAAGGCCAGATTTGTGGAGTGCACCACTAATAGTTGTCCTGTGCACAGATTCTCCTACCTGAGTTGTGAATCTCTGCAGCTCCTCCAGAGTTACCATGGGCCTCTTGGCTGCTTCTCTGATTAATGCTTTCCTTGCTTGGCCTGTCAGTTTAGGTGGACGGCCATGTCTTGGTAGGTTTGCAGTTGTGCCATACTCTTCCTATTTTCGGATGATGGATTGAACAGTGCTCCATGAGATGTTCAAAGTTTGGGATATTTTTTTTATAACCTAACCCTGTTTTAAACTTCTCCACAACTTTATCCCTGACCTGTCTTGTGTGTTCCTTGGCCTTCATGACACCGTTTGTTCACTACGATTCTCTAGCAAACTTCTGAGGGCTTCACAGAACAGCTGTATTTAAACTGAGATTTAAATTACACACAGGTGGACTCTATTTACTAACTAGGTGACTTCTGAAGGCAATTGGTTCCACTAGACTTTGCATAGGGGTATCAGAGTAAAGGGAGCTGAATCTGCCACACTTTTCAGATATTTATTTCTAAAGAATTTTGAACACCATTTATCATTTTCCTTCCACTTTACAATTATGTGCCACTTTGTGTTGGTCTATCACATAAAATCTCAATAAAATACATTTACGTTTTTTTGTTTGTAACATGACAAAACGTGGAAAATTTCAAGGGGTATAAGTACTTTTTCATGACACTGTAACTACAGTGTTGCGCTAGGGCAAATGTTAGCAAATGTTGACACTTGAGACTTATGCCCTTTACACACGGTCGGATTTTCCGACAGAAAAAGTGCGATCGGATTGTGCTGTTGGAAATTCTGATCGTGTGTGGGCTCCATCGGACTTTTTCCGTCGGAATTTCCGACACACAAAGTTTGAGAGCAGGATATAAAATTTTCTGACAACAAAATCTGATCGTTTAAATTCTGATTGTGTGTAGACAAATCCGACGCACAAAGTGCCACGCATTCTCAGAAAGCTATTGGCTACTTCCCCTATTTATAGTCCCGATGTACATGTTTTACGTCATCGCGTTCAGAACGATTGGATTTTCTGACAACATTGTGCGACCGTGTGTATGCAAGACAAGTTTAAGCCAACATCCGTCTGAAAAAATCCGATGGATTTTGTTGTCGGAATGTCCGATCAATGTCCAATCCTGTGTACAGGGCATAAGTCTTCTATCTGAGCAAGTCCACTTATGTGACAAATGTGATTTTAATCACAAAAAATAAAATTGCA
Organism: Lithobates clamitans; assembly: GCA_037952925.1. Lineage (NCBI taxonomy): Eukaryota > Metazoa > Chordata > Amphibia > Anura > Ranidae > Lithobates > Lithobates clamitans. The sequence continues at coordinate 4,601,505 of JBBGZY010000049.1, forward strand.
GATATGGTCATAAATGAACAATTTTACATGTATTCTAAAAGACAACAATATATTAAAAGTTGAGGCTTTAGTGATGTTTAGTAAAACATATAAAATGAATTGCAAGCATAAATATACATAGTATAGCAAGCTAGAAAGTCCATATGCGATGAATCCCAACACCAAAAATGATGACCTTCCTGAAGATGCCAACACGGCAAAACATATGTCGGAGTAGAGGATCTGCCATTCCAAGTCCTGATCCTACATCCGATTCAGGAGCAGACTACACGCCATCGTTCATGGACTAGCTGACATGCACACGCTGAGTACACCTGGTGCCTGGATTGGCACTGTAACATGAGAGTGTAATCGCCATTTGTTGTTGTCATTTTTTACCTTAATAAAATTACTGCACTATGAGACCTTCCTCTATGTCTTTTGTGGAGTCATTTTTCCCATCCTAGTTTTATCTCGAGGGGCCAGTGGAGTGGAACTTTGCTGTCAGTGGAATCAATTGGTATTCCAGAAGCGCTGTTTGACCTTCCTGTAAAAAGGGGTCATCATTTTCTGGTGAGTGGCCACCCATCTATTGAGCACTCGTGGTGAAGAACTAGAAGTTTATTTTTTGAGCATCACATTTTGGTGTTGGGATTCATCACATATGGACTTTTCTAACTTGCTATACTATGTATATTTATATTTGCTATTCATTTTATGTTTTACTGAACATCATTAGCACCTTTATTATACAGTTTGCAGATTTCGGTGACTTGTTCACTCTTAAAGGGGCAGCTTATACTATGTTTGTTCACTGATTCCACAGGGCGTCATTCATTGTTTTTCATTATTTAAATTTTAAAAGACAAGGCCATACACTGGCGCTAAAGGATATTTATTTCAAAGCTAATGATCTCCATGTCAACAAACCTAACAAGAATTTGCAAGACACGCTGGCCCTAAACCATGAATAAGATAAGGATTTAGAACGCTTGGGCTTGATCCTTACCCTATAAAAGGTGATTACCAGCATTTTATGACACTATGGTGATTGGTTTAAAGTGGTTGTAAACCCGAAAAAAAAACTGAAAAACAAACTCTGTAAGACAAAAGGCATAATGAGCTAGTATGCATCGCATATTAGCTCATTATGAAATACTCACCTTAGATCGAAGCTGTTGCAGCGGTCCCCGCACACCACTGTGACCGGCGACATGTCTCCCGAAGTTATTTCTGGGTTTGCGTGGTTCGGCACTGTGATTGGCCGGAGCCGCAATGACGTCACCACTGCTGAAGAAATGGCATGAGCGAGCCGTTTCCTCAGTGCGCATGCGCTGATGACGTCGGTGCAAGCGTATATGGTAAATATCTCCTAAACCGTGCAGGTTTAGGAGATATTTACAGTACCTACAGGTAAGCCTGATTATAGGCTTACCTGTAGGTACAAGTGTTGTAACTAGGTTTTCAACCACTCTAAAGGTGATCAAGTCACCCAAAGTAACCCTAGCGCCACCTCTATTAATGTGTACTGAACATAAACTTATTGGTACATTCGACTAGTCAGTCCTCTTCTCCTGTTGTCAGAGAAAGCAGAAGGTGGCAGACATCAAGACAAAGTAGTGTTTCCAGTACACCGTTTTTGCCACATCATCTCGCTAGACAATTGGAGATCGGTCACTGTAAACCACTACCATTGGCTTCTGGCCACATCTATGGCCTGGACTTTGCAATAAAAAACACAGAGCCCCATGAAAAGGCGGGTACTATATTTATGGTCTTCTGCAAGGTCACTTCACCGATAGGCCTGCAGATCTTCTAAGGGGTTACTATTTTGTCAGCTACAGACCTGGCTCAAATGTGGGCACTTGAACTAATGCTCAACCCAATAATATCCTCTGAATGCTGGTGACTTGAAATCCTTTTGCAAAACTTAGAAATATTATATTTTAATGAAGTAAAAATGCTACAAATCACACAATTTGTGCCAACCTTCATTTGTTGTGCTTCTTCTGGGCCTGTTGAGCTTTCCTCTGCACTTTTCAGTTTCTCCAGCTCTTGCTGCAAACTGTACATGGATTTCTGTTCATAGAAGCATACAAAAGATGAAGTGGTTACCGGGGAAAAAAAAATAAAAAAAACTTTGCTCTAATATATGCATAATTTCCATGTTCTGTCTCTTTAATAATGCTGCAAGTACAGAAATACTGTTTGATCTGCCAGAAATCCAGCAAACTCCTAACTGCACTAAAATATTAAAGCAGTGTTATCAGCCATACCCAGTTCACATATGTGGACAATAGAACCCCCTCACAAAAACTAAAAATAAAAACCGTAATTTTGCTCTTTATTTATTTTTAGGTCGTTCATTTTTATTTATTTTTATTTTTAATTTTATTTATTTTTTTAATTTTTAGTTTTGTGATATATTTCTTTACCAATACCTCCCAAGCTTTTCGGTCTCTCGTTTTGAGACATTTTAGAGACCCACACATATTTTGTATTAATTAATATATGGGAGGTAGTGTGACAGACCTAACCAAGATAGGGGCTTCTGGAGAGGACTAGGAGCAAGCCTCTTACCCACTGACTATGGCCCAGGGAGAGAGCAGATCATTCTTTAATGATGGACCACCACTTAATTAATGGACACTGAGAACATGATTTGGATTACATCAGGGACAATAATATTTATCCGGAAAAAAAAAAGAAACTGCACTAGGATAGATGACAGCAATTAAACAAATATACCTAATCCCAAAAGGTATCCGTGGAATTGCATGTGAAAATTAATAAAGCAGCGATTCTCCTGCATAATATCACTACAGTGAACAAAATAAAAAAAAACTAGAATCGCACTAAATATGTAAAAATCAAAAATAAATGAAATAGGTGCAAACTAACACACTAACCCAATAATTAAAATATAATCAAATAACCATATATGTGCAACCATGCGTGTTGTGGACAGGAATCTTGTATATCATATACACCAGCACACATGAAAAAACAAGAGTTAGCAAATAGTGGTTGTTCAACTAAACCAATTAGCTGAATGAATAACATATGAATGCAAAATGTCCAATATAACTAAAACGAACAATACCACCCGTGAAAAACCATAAAAAAAAAAAAGTAAAAACTAAATATAAAGTCCATCCATAAATATTAAATCTTCGGTGTTAAATGAAGAAACTGTGCAAAATCCACCACCGTTGTGTAGAGAGTTACTGCTTACCGGAAGCCCGTGATCCCCCACTGCAGAGGATCAAGGGAAGCCTGTAATAATGGATACCCTCCAGGGCGTATCAGATGCAGCCAAAACCCTTTAAATCGCCAGTGGTGATAATGTAATCTCCAAAGACACCCAGCGGAACCATTACTCCTCAGATCGCCTCAATTCATTCCCAGCCCATAGGTGGATGTGCATGGCATGTAAAAATATATAAGCGCTCCAATAGTATAAAACCTTCAAGATTTATTGAATGACAAAACGCAGTAGCACACTTACATTTAGAAATCAGAAAAAACGCCTGTATGTCTGGTGAACCGGTCGGCACACACTCAGACAAGCCCGTCCTTCTGGATGGACAAACAACGACACGAGAGGACGCCAGCGTGTCGCTCCTCCCTGCGCGTTTCGTAATAGAATTACGTTATCCACAATATCTCCCAGGAAATATATAAAGACTATTCCTGGTTTGTTTGATTCTAAACTGTATATGTTAATTGAAATAGCTGGCACATTGACCTCTGTTTCATGTTCTTCAATGTAGGAGCCAAACAGTCTGCTACTGAGGTCTCCTGCTATAGTCTGTTGCCTACTAGTCTGAGGAGGGGGAAATCACTGTTTGTATTGTTAATTGTGCTAATTGGAACACATTTTGTCTCTCCTAGAAAACCCTTGTGGGATGTGTGTATACTTATGATAATGTGTTCTTTGTATTCACTGTTGTAGGGGGCGAATAGTCTAGTCATCCAGGTGGCCAATTAAGGTAATGCTTATAGAGTGTCAGTTGCTGTAATTATGTTTCTGTTTACAGTTTGTATTGTTAGGGTAATATGATCAGGAGGTGGGAATGTCCTCCTATGGTATATATTTGGTGTGAGTTTGTTCAAATAAAGATTCCATGTTCCAGCTTTGTAACTGAGCTAGTTTCACCTGGTTCTTGGTTACAACATGTGGCTCTAATATCTGATATCTGGAGGAAGCGGTATACTGATAGAAGCACTCAAGCGGAGTGCAATGGGGTTTACGTGACAGGTAGTATCTTAATGGTCTAGATATTTCTGTGCAATAGTGTGACAATAGAACCCCTCCTATTCTGTTATGGAGACAATAAAAGGAGGAGATGTTTTGTAGTTCAAATCAGGAGCGAGCGGCCTAGGGTAACAAAATTTTGTCAATAAATACAGAACAGTGGGTGAGCACTGTTCTCCTAAGGCAGGTATTGTGTTATGGGTAAGATCACCAGATGAAAATAAGGGGAAAACCCTAAAAAAAAGAAAATGCAGTCCCATTTCTAAAAGACTGGAAAGCTGTCATTTATTTAAAATGTGTTTTATTGTAATACACGTTTAGCAAGTGTTTGTTCTCTAAACAAAAAATCACCACCACTACTAAAATGAATGGAGGCCGGTGTTGCATTTTACACTCAATGTACTTTTATTAATAGGTAAAATCCTTCCAATTTTGTCATGTAATTTTTTTGTAATATGAAGATTGTACAGCTTTGGTAAAAGAAAAAAGGAACCACAAACCATTCAAAAATATGTAAATAATAGGATTTTTTATAACAGCTTACTTGTAAAATCCTTTTCTTTCGATGGACATCACGGGACACAGAGCCTCAGTAATAACTGATGGGTTATATAGGCATCACTAGGTTATTGGACACTGGCACACCCTAACCAGGAAGTTCAACCCCCTATATAATCCCTCCCCTTACAGGGATACCTCAGTTTTGTAGCAAAGCAATATAAGTGTATTAGAAGAGGGGCGGGACCTCTGTGTCCCGTGATGTCCATCGAAAGAAAAGGATTTTACAGGTAAGCTGTTATAAAAAATCCTATTTTCTTTCTCGAACATCACGGGACACAGAGCCTCAGTAATAACTGATGGGATGTCCCAGAGCAATGCCACCTGAGGGGGGGGGGGGGGGGGGGGACACACACAACCAAGTAAGGTGCAATCAGACCTGAGGACCCTGTACCGCTGCCTGCAGCACACTACGCCCAAAGGCGATATCCTCATGCCTTCTCACATCCACCTGATAAAATCTGGTGAATGCATGGACTGAAGACCAGGTTGCGGCCTTGCCGATTTGAGCCATGATGCACTGCCCAAGAAGCACCAATAGCCCTTGTGGAATGTGCCTTAATCTGAAACGGAGGAATCTTCTGTTTCAAACCGTAAGCTTGAATAATCAATTGTCGAATCCATTTAGAAATGGTAGCTTTTGACGCTGCCTGTCCTCTATTGGGACCCTCTGGCAGCACGAACAAAACATCCGTTTTGCGAATTTGAGCAGTTGCTTCCAGATAGGTCTTGACTGCTCTTACTACATCTAAAGAATGTAGTGACCTTTCTTCCGAAGAACAGGGATCTGGAAAAAAGGAAGGCAGAACAATGTCTTGGTTTAGATGAAAATCTGAAACCACCTTCGGTAAAAAACTAGGATGAGGGCGCAATACCACTCTATCCTTGTGTACAATCAAATAAGGCTCTTTACAGGAAAGAGCTGCTAATTCTGATACTCTTCTAGCAGAAGAAATGGCTACCAGAAAAATTAACTTCCTTGTCAACAAGACCAAAGGAATCTGACGTATTGGTTTAAAAGGCTGTTTCTGTAAAACAGACAGAACCAAATTCAAGTCCCAGGGGTTTAGGGGTGCCCTAACCGGAGGATTAAGACACATCACCCCCTGCATAAAGTTTCGGACCAAAGAATGCGAAGCAAGTGGCCGTTGAAACAATACTGATAAGGCCGAGACCTGGCCCTTGATGGTACTCATGGCCAGCTTCATCTCTAATCCCAATTGTGGAAAATCAAGAATTCTACCTATCACATATTTTCTGGGATGCCAACCCCTGGATTCACACCAGGATACATAAGCTTTCCAGACTCTATGATATATTATCCTGGAAGCTGGCTTCCTTGCATTGATCAAGGTAGATATTACAGGACCTGAATGCCCAGGACTTTTCAGAACGTGGGTTTCAATAGCCAAACAGTCAAATTTAGCGTTTGTAAGGCATGATGGAACACTGGACCTTGAGATAACAGGTCTGGGCGTACCGGTAGGGTCCACGGGGAACCCACCGTCATACTCACTATTTCTGCATACCAAGTCCTTCTGGGCCAAGCAGGGGCCACCAGAAGTACTGACTTCCTTTCCTGCCTGATCCTGCGAAGGAGTCGTGACAGTAGCAGAATAGGCGGGAATGCATAAATCAGTGAGAACCGATGCCACGGAATCACCAACGCATCCGTCCCGCATGCAAGAGGATCCTTTGTCCTTGCCACAAATCTGTCTATCTTTTTGTTGAATCGGGATGCAAAGAGATCTACATCTGGAACCCCCCATCTTTGGTATATGGCCCAAAAGACGTTGGGATGCAGAGACCATTCCCCTGGGAGTAACTGCTGGCGACTTAAATAGTCTGCCTGCCAGTTCTCTATCCCTGGAATGAAAACTGCCGATATGCATGGCACATGCTTCTCTGCCCAGACTAAGATCTGGTTCACCTCTCTTTGAGCAGCTTGGCTCCTGGTGCCTCCCTGATGATTGACATAAGCCACTGCTGTGGCATTGTCCGACTGGATCCTGACCGGGCAACCCTGTAGCCTGATAGTCCAGGCCTTTAGGGCTAGATATACCGCATGGATCTCCAGAATGTTGATGGGTAAGGTCCTCTCGGTTTTGCACCATACCCCTTGGTCCGCAGACTGTTCCAGAACTGCTCCCCAACCCGACAGACTGGCATCTGTTGTTACCACCGTCCAGGTAACTGGTAGAAAGGATTTCACCTTCTGCAGGTTTCCGGGTATTAGCCACCAATTGAGGCTCTGACGCACCGCATGAGACAGGTGCATCGGAAAGTCTAATGCCTGAACCTTCTTGTTCCAGGACGACAGAATACTGTGTTGCAGCAGTCTTGAATGAAACTGAGCATAGGGAACTGCTTTGAATGAAGACACCATCTTCCCTAGCAGCCTCATACAAAGGCGGACAGAAGGACCCTTTTTGGTCCTGACTGCCAGAATTAGCTCCCTTAAAGCAGTGATCTTTGCTTGAGGTAGAAATACTTTCTCCTGGCTTGTATCTATGATCAGACCCAAATACTCCAGTCTTCTTACTGGTTTTAGGAAAGATTTTTCTAGGTTGAGGATCCAACCTAGGTGTTCCAGATACTTGACTGTGGTCCTCAAGTTCCCGTTCAAGGAGGCTACCAACCGTTCTATCAAGAGTAGGTCGTCTAGGTAGGCTATGACAGCTATACCCTGAGCCCTTAATCTGGCCAGAGGAGGAGCCAAGATCTTTGTGAACACTCGAGGTGCAGTAGCTATCCCAAAAGGCAGAGCCACAAACTGGAAATGGCACCCTCCTATCTCGAAGCGCAGAAACTTCTGATGAGCAGGAAAAATGGGCACATGCAGATATGCATCTCTGATGTCCATCGATTGCCAGAAATTCTCCTCCCTGCAGGATGGAGACTACTGTCCGAATTGATTCCATGCAGAAGGACTGAATCCTTAGGAATCGATTCAGATCCCTTAAATCCAGAATGGGTCTGACATCCCCATTTGGTTTTTGGACCGTAAAAAGGTTGGAATAGAAGCCCAATCCTTCGTGGGAACCATCATAATGACCTCCTGCGACAAAAGTCGCTCTAACACTAGAAGGAGCGACTGCTTCTTCTCTGGATCTCTGGGGACACTTGATCTGAGAAAACGAGGAGAGAGAAATTCTTGGAACTCCAGCTTGTACCCTAAGGTTACCGTGGAAATTACCCATCTGTCCTGGAAGTCCTCCTGCCAGAGCTTTGAGAACTGTAGCAGTCTTCCCCCCACTTGAGCGAGCGGGGGCGCCCCTTCATAAAGAGTTCTTAGTGTCTTGTCTAGTAGACTTCTTCCCCCAGGACTTCTTTTGTCCCTGGGGCTGACTCTTGTTTCTTGACCCAGATGGAGGAGGCCATCGCGACTGCCTGGAGGCTGATGCCCCTGCCCTGGGGAAAGAGTCCATTTGAAAGAGGGACGCTTACTCTTCTTCTTAACAGGTAAGAGAGTGCTTTTCCCACAAGAGATCCTTTTAATATAATTATCCAAGTCCTTTCCAAACAACCTTGCACCACGAAACGGAAACCCAGACAGCAGCTTTTTACATGGTGCTTCGGCTGACCAATTTTTCAAACCATAAAATTCTATGTATATGCACCAACCTAAGTGAAAGACGAGAGGTCTGCATGATAGAATCTCTGATGGCGTCAACAACAAAACATAAGGCCGCTGGAAGGTTAGCCAACCCCCGGGCCTGCTGTTCAGGTAGAACTTTGATGACCTGCTTAACATGGTCTCTTAAGTATTGACAGACTTCAATCGCTGCTACTGCAGGTTGAGCCACTGAACCAGCTAAGGAGAAAACATCCTTCAACAGGGATTCCATCTTTTTATCCACCGGATCCCTGAGCATCTGAGCATTGTCTACAGGACAAGTCAGACCATTATTTACGGAGGAAATGGCCGCATCAATGGCCGGTATTCCCCACATTTTAATAAACTTTTCTTCCATAGGATAAAGTGTTGAAAACTTTTTCGGCGGAAGAAAACGCTTATCTGGGTGATCCCACTCAGAATAAAGGAGCTTTTCAAGTAAATTATGAACAGGAAAAGCATGTGCTGTTTGAGGAGGCTTCAGTGACCCCAAAGAAGAGTAGGGTTCTTTAACTGATTCAGATATGGACAACTTAAATTTGGAGCGGACCTATCCAGCAAGGATCTGCACTAACACTTTCTCCTCTTGGGAAGGCGAAGAGGGTCCTTCTCCACCTGATTCCTCAGAAGAGGAATCATCCTCCCATCCCGATCCTCTGAAAGGGATTCCTCTCCTTTATCCCAGAGCTCCTCTGCCTGAGGGTCTTGGGAAACAGAGGAAGGCCTAGTACGTTTTCTTCCACTGAGTGAATATGTAATCACGGTCATTAACCTTTCCTCTAATCCATTAATGGTTGAGGAAAAAACCTCCTGTGTAATGTATACAGGGGCTGAAGCCTAGTCTGGGGGGAGATATCCCTGAGGAGAGCCCCCCATCCCATCCTACCTGGAGCCGGCTGGAGGAGCTTGTGCAGCGTGAAAACACTGAGACAGACATCGGCATGAGAAGGTATGTGCTTTTGGCAGCCCCCGGTGGCGACAATAGGCATAGCATGCATTTACTTTAAAGGAGAAATCCTACTAGAATTAAAAATTCTGTGGAATCTCCCTTCCCTTATCCAGCCGCAGGGTTCTGTTATACAGACCCAATCTCCACCTCTCACGGTGGGCTCCGTTTGAAAAAACCTTCAGAGACTGGGGCCCCCTACAGATAGGGGGATCCACAGTTCTGGGCCTGTAAAGCACCCGACCAGAAATAAGGATAGAAAACCATTTTCTGATATGCGGGGTCCAGATCTCTAAAAAGAGGAAGCGTTACAGGTAAAACCTTGTTTCTTCAGACACAAGGCCTGGGTACCATCCAATTTGGCCTAGAAAGGACACTTTGAAATGGATCCGGTTCGCCTGGCTTGCCCCGGTATAGGATATAGGATATTCCCTTTGGAGCTCAGCACAGGACATCTTTACACGTCCAACACCTAAGACACTGGCATAAAAACTGAGGTATCCCTGTAAGGGGAGGGATTATATAGGGGGTTGAACTTCCTGGTTAGGGTGTGCCAGTGTCCAATCACCTAGTGATACCCTATATAACCCATCAGTAATTACTGAGGCTCTGTGTCCCGTGATGTTCGAGAAAGAAAAATAAATAGACACAGAAAAGCCAATGGCTCAATACGATTATAGTTTTTCTTTAACCACTTCAATACAGGGCACTTTCCCCCCTTCCTGCCCAGGCCAATTTTCAGCTTCCAGCGGTGTTGCATTTTAAATGACAATTGTGTGGTCATGCAACACTGTACCCAAACAAAATTTTGATAATTTTGTTCCCACAAATAGAGCTTTCTTTTGGTGGTATTTGATCACCACTTTGCTAAACAAATAAAAAAAGACAGAAAATTTGGAAAAAAAGTTTTTGTTCCTGTTATAAAATTTTGATGAGGCACCAATATGCAGCACTGATGGCCATTAATAGGTGGCTCTGATAAGCAGCACTGATGAGGAGGCACTTGCAGGCATTACTGATTGGTACCTCTAATGGGTATTGATTGGCAACCCTGGTGGTCATACCTGGTGGTCCTGGGTGGGCATCCTCAGGGAGCTGCACTGATAATCAGCGCAGACACCCCCCCCCGCCATCAGGAGAGCAGCTGATCGTCTCTCTTCTACTCGCATCTGTCAGCGTGAGTGGAGTAAAAGCCGATACACGCTCTTCCTGTTTACGCTGTAATCAGCTGTGATTGGACACAGCTGATCATATGGTAAAGAGCATACGCCACAGGCTCTTTACCGAGATCGGTGATGCGGTGTGTCAGACTGATGTCATGTGACGTCCAGTCAGGATAACTTAACAAAAAATACAAAATTACTGCGCTTCCCTACAACCCCAAGCTGCAGTTCTAATTTGTAGGTACACAAATCACATAAATTAGAATAATTAACAGAACCGCGAGATATTTTATATAATCGCAAATAATCTATATACAAATAGAATTACCATTAACAAAATATCTCATATATTGTGTCAGGATTGAAACAACACAATATATTCTGAACCCAAATGTTAACATTTAAACACCATATGTGACTAAATAGATAGTTAATAAAAATCGGTGAATATTGTGACTGTAATATAAAAATCCTTAAAGCAAATGAATCCTCAAAAAGTGATAGAAGAGATGAGTCAGTGACTGATAGCGACTTCAATGAAAACAGTCCTTAACATAGATGATTCCACCAGTAGTGATTGAAGGCTTAATTGGCAAACACCCCGTGAGAAGGATCCACCACCTATAATGATGTACGCTTACCAGAGGTAAGCTTTATTAAAGCTTATGTTAGAAATGCACTCTGCGGGGACACCACCATCGGTCTCAGCACAGGGGAAGGACAACCCGGAACTCTCCGTCCAAAGAAGCCAAAACTCAGCAGGAGGAACCCAGGGAAATGAAAGACACATCCTCCATAGTGTGAATCAGCATAGACAATTTATTAAATAAAAGTAACACACTTACATGGAAGTATCGAATAAAACAGCATGTATCGTATGACAGCCGGCCGGCCTGCATGCACCCGTTCACAGTGGGATAGAAACTATGACGTCAGCGCGTCTGCCTTCCAAGGGGTGTTTGCCAATTAAGCCTTCAATCACTACTGGTGGAATCATCTATGTTAAGGACTGTTTTCATTGAAGTCGCTATCAGTCACTGACTCATCTCTTTTATCACTTTTTGAGGATTCATTTGCTTAAAGGATTTTTATGTTACAGTCACAATATTCACCGATTTTTATTAACTATCTATTTAGTCACATATGGTGTTTAAATGTTAACATTTGGGTTCAGGATAACTTAACCACTTTGCGCATGTCATTCTGCTATATGGCAGGCAGGAATTGGTTAATATATTTAAAACTGTGATTTAATGTATTTAAAGTAATTACCTCTTCCAAGTCTGCTGAGATGGTCTGCTCATCAGTCTGTTCATCCAAACTTGGCTGTGGAGCCTTCAGCTGGTTATAAAATATAAACATATAGAGACTGTTGTATTAACTTATTTAAAATATAATAAAAGATAAATACAATGTTCCAGTACAATAAAGAAATAAATGCAACTTTAGGATGCATAAGTATTCCTGAAAAATTAAACAATGTACCCACTAAAAAAGAAGGCCAGGTAATGCAGCTAGCTCAGCTATCAGATCTCCATAGTGCTGTAGAATAGTTTGATGTTTAGTAACAATTAACAGTAAATTACAAATTTTGAAGCCTAAGTTGGCAAGCAGATAGGATAGTTATTATGTCAATCACATCTCCCTGCCTTGGGCAGCAGCTTGGATACTGCTGACAGTCTCGAAGTACAGACCAGAGTTGTAGAAACTACAGTTTAGCTCCATTTGGTGTGAAAGAAGTCAGTGGAGGAGTTTGCGCAGGTTGGATCCAATTCAATAAAACTACATTAAAGACCTGAACCTGGAGTGTGGCTGCTCCTTTTTTCTACTCTGGGTTGGCTGCAAAGAGGCACTGAGGGCCAAATCAGGTGGAGGAAGTTAGGAAGGTGGGTGCCTTACGAGGGGTCATATTGTTATCAGAGTACAGGTTTAGCCAAAGACATGGACTCCTGTGAAAGATTTCAAGCACTGACCCTGCAGCTGCCCACAGCAAGAAGTTGTGATTACAAAGGACTTTTATACCCTCACTGCATAGACTCATTTTAGTTTTCATTCTTTGTAAACATCTATTTTTTTTTTTTTTTAATTTTAATTTTTTTAATACATGCCCCAAAGAGCACCTATGTAGTAATAAAGTGACACTCTATTACAGTTAACTGTACAAAAACTGAATTCCAGGTATAGATTTTTTTTTAAACTCTTTATATATGGATATCAACGAGGTTACGTACATTCATGGCTGGGACAAGGAGGAAGGGGGTATTCCATGCATTGCCATGCAGGCAGTTCTATTAAAGTGAATTAGGATGCAGTTTTCAGAGACATGGGCTTGTGTCCCTGAAGACGTCACAGCTGACAAAACATGTTGGGTGGATCTTGGAAGTCATAAAGAGAGCTGGATGTTTATGGAGTGAAGTGATCTTTGCTCTTGGCTGTGAGCAGCTTATCTTCATTGTAGTGCTGCTGACTTTCTGCACAAAGTGATGCCATCTGCAATACTATGTGAGTGTATTTTTCATTTTTATTTAATACACTTTTCCTTTTCATCACAATTTATTTACAGTTTCTTTAAAATAAATCCCAGATGTTACCTGACTGGATAAGGTGGAGAGGTGGGGCGGTGACTTCACGATCTCCATCCTCTCCACCTCATCCAGTCAGACAACACCTTGCATTCATTGAGAAAAATGTAAAGTGTACTGTGCCAAGTGAGTGACCCCCTGTGGTTAGTATGCAGCAGGACAGACACAAGACAGTGGTAATAGCACCAACTACTACAGTCATTCTCCCACGTTGGACCCTCAGGTATGGCATGTGCACAAAGAAAGATAAAAGCTCGGCACTGAAGCATTTTGAGGCAAAATCATGTGATCTTTATTTTTAATCCATCAAGACATAAAATAATCAATACCTACAGCAAGAATAATCTTGCTGTGGGTATTGATTCTCTTTTGTCTTGATGGATTAATAATAACGGTCATGTGATTTTACCTTCAAGATGCTTCGGTGCCGGACTTATCTTTCTTCAGACATTGGACGGTATGTAGAGCATGTGTCCTGGCACAAGCATTTGGTCCTCATCCTTCTAGATACTGGATATGGGATGCAGCACTGCAATTTGTTTATTTTACATGGCATATGCATGCTTACATATGCTGGACATGTAACTATGCAATAAAATCTATACATGGAGTTCAGCTATCCCCAAATTAGCAGAACAGTGAAAATGTTTTTTTTTAGGACTCATCCTTTCTTTTAACTTTGTAAATTATTATAATTTTCTGAGTTCCACACAAACCAGAAGAATAAGATTTAAAAAGCTGAATAACAGTGGATAACAGCAGACAGGGCAGCATAGGCAAAACAAAACAGCATTTGGGCATAAGGTGTCACTAACCTGATGATCTTGTACACCATGGGACTCTTTCTCATCATGCACATGATTCTGCATTTCACTTAACTGTTGTCTGAGCTGAAAAAGAGAAAACGCATTTAACAGAAATGATCATAATCAAAAAGTATTAAATTTGTGAAATTTCTCAAGCAGAGACATTTGTTGAAATTCAAGCTACCACACTTGAAGGACACAACCCACCCTAATGTTTGTAGGGTAGCTATAACTGACACTTTATTAGAGTAGGTCATCTAGTCAGCTGTAACTACTGTTGGAGGTTTCATAGAACTGCAACAGCACTCAAGGAATGCTAAAATGACCTCTTAAGCAATATATTCATGTGTGAAAAAATGCATCCAACTGTGTTCGGTGTGAAAGGGCCCTTAGTGTCAGTATAAATATCAGTTATTGGCTGTTACTGGAATTGTGTCACTTTGTGGCAGTGTGGCTGTTAGTGTCAGTGTAATTATCTGTCAGTGTTTTAGGTAAGAAAAAGAAGGCTTTACATTTAGTGTCAATGTGAGCGTTAAGGACTGTACACACGATCAGTAAATTGTACAAAAAATACCGCTTTCAAAGCGATCATTCGATAATCTAATTCTTAGTACACAGCTTTCAAGAGCCGATCACGATAGTTCATCCGATATTATCCGAAGGGACAAAACACAAAAATGTTTCTCGTACGATGCCAGATCGTATGATTTTCATTTAATCAGTACAGTTTTCGTCCGAAAACACAATACAATACATCACCCCCGAATTTTTATTCGGTCGTACGTGAATTTTCATACTTTGGTAACCTCTTAAATTTTGATATGAGAATAGCATGAAAACGATAATCTCATCGTGTGTACCAGACGTCAGTGTGTCTAAGAAGGACATAAAAAAAAAAAAAAAAAATGCAAATAAACCCAAAATGTGTACTATTGTTTCTTGGCACTACTACGAGCACAAAGAACAAATCACACACACGTGTGGCATTGCCGTGATCGTCAGGAGCAGGAGAATTTATTTTACAGGTTTCTTTGGTGATGGCAACAAAAACATACAGCTGAATTTAACCACTTCCAGCCCAAGCCAATTCTGGCACTTCGCTCCTACATGTAATTGCAACTTTTTATGTCACACGGTATTTGAGCGGCGATTTTTCAAACGCGTTTTTTATTTAAAAGACAAAGTTTCATGAATTAAAAGAAAACAAAAACAGTAAAAGTTAGCCCAATTTTTTGTATAATGTGAAAGATGATGTTATGCCGAGTAAATAGATACCTAAGATGTCACACTTTAAACAGGTAACCTGTGCACAATTTTAGAGTTAGAGGAGGTCTTGGGCTAGAATTGTTGTTCTTGCTCTAACGCATGCGACGATACCTCACATGTGTGATTTGAATGCCGTTTACATATGTGGGCGAGACTATGAAAATTTTTTATTTTTTTTTAACACTTTTATTCCTATTACAAGGAATGTAAACATCCCTTGTAATAGGAATAGTGCATGACCAGTCCTCTTTATGGAGAGATGTGGGGGTCTATAAGACCATACACCTCTCCGTCAGGCTGGAAAGACCGAGATAAAAAAATAAAAAAGTCTCTGCCTTTCCAGCCGAGTTCCCGGCATGGTTTACATCCGCCGGCCCGGATGTGATGTCATAACGTCGCTCCCGGGCCTCTGAGGGTCATAGAGATGACTGGGCACCATCTGGTCACCAGAAATCTGTATGCTCAACTTCCAGAGATGATGATTGGTTCCCTGGCCCAGAGAAGCACTGGAGGGCGGCGGGAAGGGGATGTCCCCTCCTGCCGCCTGTTAGAACGATCAAGCGGCTAAACTGCCTGCTATGATTGTTCTTACGGTGCACAGAATCGCCGACTGAAAAAGATGATATCTGGATGATGCCTGTAGCTGCAGGCATCATTCATATTTCCTCACTCAAAGTCCAGGAAGTCATATGACGTACCTTGGGCGGGAAGTGGTTAAGAAATTTTTTTTACCATTTTGGACTAGGTTTAATTAATAAAAATCGGGAGATGTCCATTAAACATTTCCCAACAAATGAAAGCCCAATCTGTCAATCTGTTCAGAAAAAAAGCAAGGTATAATCCACCAGGATACACTAAGTAGTTGTGATGATGTGTACAGTTATACTAACACATGTCAAAGCTGAAAAATTGGGTCTGGGTATGAAGGTTCGTTTTGACCCTGGTCATTGAGGGGTTAATTATATAAAAATTACCAATGAAAGCTCTTTGCTTTGTTTTCTGGCTTCTACTTTTGTGGCATCCAGATGTTCTTGTGATTCTGACAAAAGCTGTCTCAGCTGCAATAAAGGAAGTCAGATACTCATATTAGCATTAATTATCCAAAGCCATGCATAATGCTACAAATCACGCTCATTTGCATACAGTCGATATCAATGCACCGGTTTGCAAACACAGCTTTCAATCAGATTCTTTGCTAGCTCCATACTCAAAGGTTCTATTCATGTGAATCAGCTGGATTCAACACAAAACTTACATTTTTTTTTAATTGCAACATTTTATTGGAATAGGTTATTGAGGTCATTCACAAAAATGATGCTTAGGAAGGATTGGTGACAGGGATAGGCTCAGATGTAGGGGATGGTGTTAGGCTCAGGTAATCACCAATTAAGGAATGTCTACTGCTGTGCTAAAAAAAAAAATGTATGTAGCAGGGCTGGGACAATGGGGTGGGGGCAAAAGGGGCAGGAGCCCTGGATGCATCAAATGAATGAGAGAGGGTTGCAGCATGACCATCACAAGAGTGGAGTGATACTGCAGTGCTGCTAAAGTCTGCCCTGATGCCCAGCACTTTATGCCAAAGCAGCAGAGTGAATTGCATAGTAGTGCTCCATGGTTACTAGTTCAGCAGGGAATGCACAAACTTCAATCCATGAATTATTATTATATTATTATTATTATACAGGTTTTATATAGCGCCAACAGTTTGCACAGCGCTTAACAAAATAAGGACATTACATTTAGGTACAAGAAGAATCAGAGGACCCTGCTCATTAGAGCTTACAATCTAAAAATGGCCATTACTGCTCGACGGAAGATCTAACAAATCGACATCTGTTGAACAGAGATGTTGGAAAACTTTTGTTGATCAGTGTATTCTGACAGCGGAGGAGTCCCACTGTCAGAACACAAGGGGGTTGGATTTACTAAACTGGAGAGTGCAAAGTCTGGTGCAGCTGTGCATGGTAGCCAATCAGCTTCTAACTTCAGCTTGTTCAGTTAAGCTTTGACAAAAAAAACTGGAAGCTGATTGGTTTCTGTGCAGAGCTGCACCAGATTTTGCACTCACCAGTTTAAGTAAATCAACCC
The DNA here is from genome assembly GCA_037952925.1 of Lithobates clamitans. Taxonomy (NCBI): domain Eukaryota; kingdom Metazoa; phylum Chordata; class Amphibia; order Anura; family Ranidae; genus Lithobates; species Lithobates clamitans. The sequence goes on from JBBGZY010000049.1 coordinate 4,618,767, forward strand.
CAATGTGTCAGTGGGGGATTCTTCCAGCCCCTTTGTTGATAACTAAAAAAAGAAAAATCAAGTAATCTATGGCATAGCCTTAAAGTGATATTAAAACCAAAAGCAAACGTTTATTATATTGCAGCTTATCAATTCTTAGATGCGATGGCTGTAGTAGTTTTCTTTTTTAGGATTTAATTTCCTTATTTTCACCTGGTGATCCAGCTAGTGAGTTGTTCTGTTTTTCAAAAGAACAAGCTGTCCTGCAGATGTACCAGTTAGAGGGATGAGACATACCCTTTACCGCTGACTGGGGTGCTTACAATGATCTGCTTTTATTTATTCATGTAAAACCTTTGTCCCAAAAGGGAAAAAAAACTGTGTGTTGTAATTGTTTAAAAAGCATCCGCTAGAGTTTGGCTTCAATTTATTAGTGTAATCTAAATCTGCTAGTTCATCTAACAATGCTGCTGTCCAAAGGTGCCCCCTGTGCTCCTTCATCCAGAGTGAGGGCATTCTAGGAGATGTGTTACTGGCCAGATCACCAGATGAAAACAGAGGGAAAAAAGCCCCAAAAAAAGAAATTGAATGCAGTCATAAAACCGAATGATTGGTAAGCTGCAATATATTACATTGTTTTCGTTCTGGGTTGTTTACCCCTTTAATGATCTCAGTGATCTCTGCCTGACAGGTGATAGCCCTGGCCTGCCCCTCTGACATGATGTCATTGACAGGCCAGGAAGAGGGAGCCGCCCTGTGGTGGGGGACATATGTAAGGTAGGTCAATTAAACACAGACTACTTAAAAGCAGCAGGCCGAGGAAAGGCAATATATTCAATACAATCAGATTCAGAGCGCCATTTCCAGCTATGCAGCTTTGTACAGGGATCTCAGTAACTCCATGGGGGGGGGGGTATTGGGGGGGGGGGTGAAGGGGTTAATAAACATTGCCACTTGGATAGTATTGCCACATGAAGGAGTTTATTAAAACTGTCACTGGCCACTGCTGCATTAGTGGTCAGTGACAGTATTAATGAACCCTTCGAGGTGCATTAGTGGCCAGTGTTCATTAACTCCACCATGCTGCATTATAAAGCGGTAAATTAGCTCAGCCACTGGCCCCTAATTCTGCGTTAAGGGGTTAAATTAACCCTGCCACTAACCACTAATGAGGAGAGAGGTTTTAATCAGCACAATTACTGATAATTAATGCAAGAAGAAGGGGGCAACCAATGTAGAGAGGGGTTTAAACAGCACAACACCATTGACAACCAATGTAGGTAATATTATTGCGGTCAAATCAAAATGGGACAGTTGGGGGGGGGGGGGGGGGTGATTGGGTGTGCAGTTTGGCATTTTCACCCTGGGCAGCAGATGATCTTCTTATCCCGGCACTGATATGTAGTATTAGGAACCAGTGACAAATACCTTACTCTTGTGTAAAATATCCATGTGCTGAAAATGCATTCCCATGTTAAAATATATCCACCAACTTTAGGAGCCAAAAGTCGACACACAAACCTACATAACATGTATATATTACAATGCAAAAGTCATTGACTGCGAAGACTGCAGTAACTGATAAACCCCAGCAACCAGCAGTTTGCACATTCCCATAGCAAATTAGAGTTTCAAACATTAAAGGCCTGATACTAAATAGGATGATGTGTAAGTTTCATCTAAACACAAGGCCTAGCTGTTCCCCATTCCCAATGATGTAGGAACCCTTATATACAGGGACAGATTCATGATGACCAGCTACAAGACACGTACAATTTCCACCTCTTTGGAATAGTTCTGACATTCTGTGCTAGAAGTGTCCATCTGGGTCTCCAGCTGTGCCTCCATTAAAGCAATGCATTCCTTGAGCTGAAATATAGAGAGAGATAATGATGTATTCTCACATATCTCTGCAAAATGATTAGACTGAAGAACGGAACTAAAAATTGTTCAACATCATTATAGTGGCATGCAGACACCTTAAACAAACTGTGCACAGTATATAAACTATATGTATTTGGGGGGGGGGTGATCTGTCTTTCTTGGCCTGCTGAAGGGCTTGTTGCCCAAAACTGTAGCCAATCTAACTTTTTTGTCTGATGGACATTTAACCACTTGCTGACAGGCCTTTTTCTGACATTTGTTACTTACACGTTAAATTCAGTATTTTTTGCTAGACAATTACTTAGAAACATTATATATATATATATATATATATATATATATATATATATATATATATATATATATATATTTTTTAGCAGAGACCCTGGAGAATAAAATGGCAGTCGTTGAATTATGTCACACAACCAGGAATATCATATTTTTTTGGCCCAAAGATACAGCCATTTTGGAAAAGAGTGTAGGCTCTTGTCTACACCCTTTTACAAATCAAAACCCCATTGGATCCAGCGGTATACTTGCTGGGTCTTTCCCCTACAAAGGATGCCTAGGACTGCCAAGAAAGGTACTTCTGCATATCCCTACTGCCGCCAGATGTTTAACTGCTTTATATTGTAGATGGACCCATAATACCCAATACAATCTCGATTTCAGTAAGTCGATGGAAGCCTTTACAGAAAAATTGAAAGATACTCTTGCAGTGTTCAAACAGAGGCGAGATCTGGACACCTCCTCACTAATAGATGGGCAATCCGGCTCAGAAATTGACCCAGGCTAGTTGTCAGGCTCTCTCCTGCTCATCATAACTCTGAGCTACGTGCTCATCTCCTCTTCTTATTTACTCACGTCTCAAACGGGTCATCTATGCTAATATTTTTTGCAAGCTGCATTGAGATATTTGTTACACTAGAATCTTTGTAATATATTTTTATCATTTCAACCATAAGGCACTCTTTTTTATTGACTATCTAAATCCAAACTCTCCAATGAATGAGAACAAAAATGAAGGGTTTGAAGAGTCCTCCTTATGTGTGAACTCTTATTATAATGTTGGTATAGTATAACACACAAGCAACAGTGACATTTTGTAATATAAAGAGTAATAATACCTGGTCTGTGCTTTGGACATCTAATTTCAGCCTCTCCACTGCTTCTTCTAGGGTCTTTATTTGGATTTGTGACTATAGAAAACAAGTTTTAATAAATATACATGAGCGGTTTATACAGTAAAAGTAGTGTAAAGATTCTATTATATGAACCCATAACAACCAATGTGGCTTTGATTTACTGTAGTAAGATAAAAGAATACATGAAAGACAATCAAAAGCCAACCATTTAGACAATTGGAGGTACCTATATGTATTGCTATTTTAAAGCGGAGTCCCACCCACATATATATATATTTTTTCAAAAGCACCTGTTCTGCTGTTATTAAAATCATTGTCTAAACGAGATTTTCAAGAAAACTTTTGTGTTTCTTTCTCAAGCGCTTCCATCTTACTTGTGGGCATGTGAAGCCCACTAGGATTCTTTTCCGGGATAAGGTGCTGCTGGGTACCCAGTATGCACCTCCCGATCTCGCACATGCGCATTAAACACACTGACTCCCTGGAATCATGACAAACATCTCCTAGGAGCCAGTGCGCCGCAGAAAATTACATACATCGCCACGGAGGGAGGAAACAGGAAGAGATAAAGAAAGCCTTGGAAACAAGATAAGGAAAGAGAAAAAAAAAAAAACACCCAATGCTGTTTTTATGGTCAGTTCAAAAGCGGATGATGTGAAGATTAAAAAGTGGGTGGAACTCCACTTTAAACAGGCCTAATCCAAATTAGGCAAAGTGTAAAGTGCAAAGGTGTGTAGCATCCATAGTAACCACATTTCAGCTTTCTTTAGTTAGTGCAGAACTATTGTAGCTGTTGATAGACAGCCAAAAAGTGACCAATAGTAGCCTGTGACTCCTATTCGGAAGATATCCCTTTATGTTTTATGCCAGTGACACCTAGACAAGAAATTAGGATGTGGAAATCACAAGACTGGAAAGCACAGCCAGCAATACAAAACAACTTACAAAAGTTGTAACTCTTCCATAGTCTACTAAAAATGTTTTTATTGCTGTCTCCTATTAAACAGATTTCCATCACTTCCTGACTTTCTAATTCCCTGTCACTATGACACAACCCAAGAGAAAATAACCACTTCGATACCGGGCACTCTTCCCCCTTCCTGCCCAGGCCAATTTTCAGCTTTCAGCGCTGTCACACTTTGAATGACAATTGCACGTTGCAACACTGTACCCAAATTAAATATTTATCATTTTTTCATACAAATAAAGCTTTCTTTTGGTGGTATTTAATCACCCCTGGGTTTTTTATTTTTTGCGAAAATGTGAAAAAAAAGTTTTTCTCAGTTTCTGTCAGAAAGTTTTGTAAATAAGTAATTTCTCCTTCACTGATGTGCACTGATGAGGCTGCACTGAAGGACACTGATGAGGTGGCACTAATATGCAGCACTGATATGCAGTGCTGATAGGCAGCACTGATGAGCAGGTACTGACTTGCATCACTGATGGGCACTGACTGGCATCACTGATGACCAGGGCACTGCTTTTCTGTACAGGTCTCCTCTGTGAGGAAAAATGCTGCTGATCGGCTCTCCTCTCCTCACTCTCTGTCAGTGGGAGGCGAGGAGAGCCTATAACTGGCATTTCCTTGTTTACATGTGATCAGCTGATCACATGGGTAAAGAGCCGCGCCATCGCAAGCACAGTGAGACTGGGGCAATATCATATGACGCCGTCCCAGAACAAGAGAACATCCCGCTCGCTGTCATTTGTCTATATGGCGGGCGGGAGGCAGTTAAAGTGGTTCTAAAGGTAGAAGTTGTTTTACCTTAATTCATTTTCTTCATTAAAGGTAAAACAACCTTCTCTGTGCAGCTTCCCCCCTAGCCCCCCCACTTATACTTGAACCTGATCTTGATCCAGTGATGTACATGAGAGCATCGGCTCTCACCCTCCTCATAGGATTAGACACAACAGCGGAAGCCATTTCCTACTGTTAATCACAGTCAGTGAGGAGGGAGCGGGGGACACGGCCAAGCTACACTTTGTGTGTCTATGGACTTTAAAGTCTATACCTTAAAATGACAACATAATGAATGCTAATATATCTTGTACCATGTCCCCTGTCTGGTCTTTGTGATGGGTCATGTCCAGACACTCATACTTAGTGATTTCTAAGATTTTTCTTTAATGCTGCTACTAGTTTAAAGGAAAACGGTCATGAAGAAAGAAACATGGTGGCTGCTACTGGTGATTTCTCCTGAAAATGCCAATTTAGTGCAGCTGCACCTACCTTTGTGAGCGACTCCTCAGATGCCTCCAGCTTTGCTTTCCAAACCTGCTCTTCCTCTTCAACACTCTTCTGCAGGTCCTTCAGCATCCCTTCCTAAGACAATGAAAAGTCAGAAGCCAATATAAGACCAGTGTATCTGTTTTATTAAGATTATAGGGTACAGAAAAGAAAAGGGGTCGAAGGGGTATGTTTTCAGAAACAGTGGGGGGGTCGGTGATAGATGAACTCCACATAACAAGGCAGGAAACACATCAATAAATAGTGACAAACACCCTTGAAGAAATTCCTAAAGGGTATCATGTACACCCTTTAGAATTCTGTTGGGGCGCAGCACTGAAAGTGTTGGTGACTGAGGAGTTTTGTTCTAGCGGTGGGGGCAGCCTAATGGGGAACTGAGAGACTAGTTTGCCAACAGATGCACTTTGCTTTTGATTGATAGCACACGGAAGTGGGCTGATCCATATCCACTTCATTTCAATAACGGCTTTTCGAATCCACGCACTTCCATGCCAAGTCAAGCTTTATTGTCATTCTACTACACGTGAGGACATACAGTAGAACGAAATGTTGTATCTCACAGGGCTACATACAAATTAAGCATAATTATAAATAAATATACAAAGAATAAAAACACAACGAAGAAATAAAAAAATAAAAAATGCGCCATTAATCAAATGTAAAGTGGATCTGTAAATGTAAAGTGTACTAGTCTCTCAGTTTCCCATTGGGCGCCAAATACCCAGTGACAAACCATTTCCCAAACAATGGGGAATTCCATATTTGGGTAATGACATCACATTTGTTTACATTTAGCCTTTGGCCAGGGAATCTCCTAGCTGACAGTTAAATGGGGCATTTCCATATTTGGGTAATGACATCACCTTTGTTTACATTTAGCTTTCAGCCAGAGAATCTCCTAGCCAACCGGTAAATGGGGCTGGGGGTACAGCCCTGTGGGGGCATCTGCCACATACATGACAGCTTCCCAGCACAGGCATGGCACGCTCAGAGCACTGTACCAGCTTAGAGTTGGTCTTAATCACCACCATTTTCCTAATCTGAGAGTTGCTGGTAATATTTAGTCTCTGCCATAGTGACAGGTTCTTAAAGTGGTGGTAGTAAGAACTATCTGAATTTGTTGCAAGTGGCAGTAATGTTACCGACACTGGTACAAAAGCTTACTTGAATTAGGCGCAGGAAATTCTTAAAGCGGTTGTATACCGCTGGACATTTGGGTTTTTTTTTCTTCTTTCTGCAAGGGCATAATGTGCTAGTATGCATCCATTTTTACCGGTCTTGCTTCTGGGTTCACGGGCTCCGGCTCTGTGAATGGCCGGAGCCGCGATGACGTCACTCCTGCCCATGCACAGGGCTCGGAAGGAATGGCACCGGTGGCCGAGGAATTAGAACCCCTGTCATTTTTTTTTTTTTTGTCGTCTGTGCCCGTTAGGGAGATTGGCCTTCTCTGTTAGTAATGTTTACCATTATTACCAAATGTAAAGTAAAAGAAAATCCCAAATTGTGTGTTATCCCCAGAACAGGAATAGTGGAGATACACTATATTAACAAAAGTATTGGGATGCCTGCCTTTACACACACATGAACTTTAATAGCATCCCAGTCTTAGTCCGTAGGGTTTAATATTAAGTTGGCCCACCTTTTCCCGCTATAACAGCTTTAACTCTTCTGGGAAGACTGTCCATAAAGGTTTAGGAGTGCATCTATGGGAATGTTCGATCATTCTTCCAGAAGCACATCTGTGAGGTCAGAAACTGATGTTGGATGAGAAGGCCTGGCTTGCAATCTCCACTCTAATTCATCCCAAAGGTGTTCTATCGGGTTGAGATCAGGACTCTGTGCAGGCCAGTCAAGTTCCTCCACCCCAAACTCGCTCATCCATGTCTTTATTGACTTTGCTTTGTGCACTGGTGTGCAGTCATGTTGGAACAGGAAGGGACCATCCCCAAACTGTTCCCACAAAGTTGGGAGCATGAAATTGTCCAAAATGTCTTGGTATGCTGACGTCTTAAGAGTTCCCTTCACTGGAACTAAGGGGCCAAGCCCAACCCCTGATAAACACCCCCACACTATAATCCCCCCTCCACCAAATGATTTGGACCAGTGCACAAAGCAAGGCCCATAAAGACATGAATGAGCAAGTTTGGGGTGGAGGAACTTGACTGGCCTGCACATATTCAGGAATGATGTGTGAATGTATATTACGACATAAGCAGTACCCTACGTAATGTGCTAATAAGCATAATCAGAATGACAGTGCAACTCACCGTCTCAGCCAGGATGGTCCTGTATTGGTCACATTCTGCTTGCAAGGAGACCTGTGCTTCTTCTGCTTCTTTTAGTTTAAGCAATAAATCCTGAAACCCAGATGGGACAAGAGACCTTAACACAAAATGTAACTGCATTTCAATTCAAAATCTTAGCAGCTAGCTAAATCCTAAAAAAAAAAAAAATGTTGGCTGTATGGTGAATGTGGACTTGCAGTAGTATCCAGCATAGTGATACAGTATAGAGCAGCGTTTTTCTACCAGGGTTTCTCCAGAGGTGGATAGGTGATCTTTGAGGAATTTCTGCCTCTTAGATAAGTTCCTACTGACAACACCGATCTTTCAAGATATCTGTAAGGGGGTAATTCTTCCCAATGACCAAAAGTGTAATGAGCATTCTTCCCACTGTCCATCACACTAATGTATACTTAGTTGTAGATATACAGTAGTAATTTTTAGCAGGGGTTTCTTAGGACCTGAAAGTCATTTCAAGGGTTCCTTTGTTTTGAGAAATGCTGGCATAGAGAATAAATTAAATCATCAACGATACAGCTTTTTGAAATGAGAAAAGTTTGACTGGTGATGGCAAATATAAGGCCCCTTTCACCCGATTGGACCGTTCAGGTCTGCCTGTCAGTTTTGATGGCGGACCTGAACAGGCGCTCCATGTTAGTCTATGGAGCGTCGGAAGTCAGCGGAGACATGTCTGCTGACATCCGACCCCGTCCGATCCGCTAAAAGCAGACGGATGGCCCTACGTCCAGGTCCGTCGCTGGCGGATCGGATCGGGTGAGATCTGATGAAAACGGACATGCTGTCCGTTTTTATCCGATCCCTCCATAGGCGGCAGCGGCGCCTGACAAGCTCCTCCCCGCTCAGTAAGCAGAGAGGGACCTGTCATCCGCTGGCTCAGCGGAGATCAACGGACAGATCTCCCGCTGAGCCGGCGGACCGAGGCGGGCTCCGTAGAAACGGAGTCCGCCTCGTGTGAAAGGGGCCTAAGATTGACTGTATTACAAATGTTGCAAACATGACCAGGATTACACAATGAAGAACAGAAAATCAAAGTGTTGGCTAAATGGTGGAGAATGTGACTCAAATGGGCAAGCATGCAGTTAGTGAATGTTAACAATAAAAAGTAAAAAAACACAAATGAATAATTTGTTGCATTATAAATGTGTCCTATAGAATAGATTGACATTCAGCATACACTACAAGTGAGCTGGTGTATTATCACACAGACTGCTGCATTGAAGTAGAAGCATAGAAATTAAGAGACATGTGCAATAAATTTGGATAAAATTTTCGTTATTTCGGAGATTCGGATGTATCCGAATTTCTAAATCACAATAGTCATAAGTTTCAACGAATCCAAAATAAATTATAAGAAAACATTTATAGCAATGGAAAACTACTGCAATAAAGACAGTAAGGAATAAAAGTGAAATAAGATGATGATTCCTACATGGGCAACTTTATAAAACAGAATAAAAAAAAGAACAGAATAAAGCAGAATATAATAAAATAGGATAGAAAATAAAAGAATAGAATAGAAAATAAAAGAATAGGATAGACTAAAACAGATTACAATATAGTAGAACAGAGAATAAAGGAATAGAATAGAATAAAACAGAATAGAATAAAGTATGAATTATCATCTTATTTCACTTTAATACCTTGCTGTATTTATTGCAATATGTTTTCATTTCAAATTCACTAAAAAAATAACAAATATATGAAAAGGAATCCAAATATACAAAACAAATTTTTTTGTAAAGATCAGCTATAGCAGCTGTGTATTTCTCTTCCAGGTTTCCTTTGAAGCATATCTTTAGACAAAAAAAAACTTGTTTGTGATACAGTAGGGGTTTTACTGCTAATTGGCGCTCTATTAGAGAGCTTTCCCCTTTTCCTGTTCAATAAAAATGGGTTCACCATACAGAAAGTCAGGAAAAAAAAGAACCCCAGACAGCTTCAAATACCTCCCAGGGGTTCTAACCCTTCCCAACACTATCCAAAACTAATAGTTTTGGATGGACAAACACTTTAGGCCCGGTTCACACTGATGTGACAATCGCTCCGACTTTGGAGCACTTGTCGCATCAGAAGTCGGACCCCATTCTGTGCAATGGAAGCGTTCTAAAATCTGTGCAACTTGAGTCACTCGGACTTTGAAAAAGGTTTCTGAACTACTATTGGCCTGACTTTGGTATGACTGGCATTGACTTCTGTTAAAGAAGTTGCATTCAAGTCGTGCCAAAGTCGCGCTGGGGTCCAACTTCAAAGTCCCGCAGGAGTTCGCGGGCAGTTTGTACCCGGGCTAACTTCTCTCACAATGAGAAATGAGCATGTTGGTCTGCGAGTCACTGCAAATGCCACTCATTTGCAGTGACTTGCAGACCAACATGCTCATTTCTTTTAGTAACCCAACTGGTAGATACTTTCAGGTGCATCATGATTTTCTGCTTCTGCAAAATACGTATGGATTCCCCTGAAGAAAATGACAAATCCCATGAATTCTAGAGTCTTAGATCCTCATCCCACAATAATGCTGATTTTACAGTTATCTAGCAAAGCATTGAGAATAAAACACTTACAGATGAATCTGTCTGGTCTATCGGCTGGCTCAGTTGCTTCAGCAAGTCGGATGATTTTTCTCTGAACTCCTGAAGCCACTCACTGTACAGCTGAAAGTGGAAAGACAACAGTCAGTAACAATCAAAATATCGGGGCTCTTCACGATACAAGCTCATTTAGTAAAGCTGGCCATACACGGAGTGAATTTCACCCAGTTCCTGATAAACCAGCTTAAATTCAATCTGTGGGTGGCATTGTTGCCACCAGTCTGGCAGCCACCTTTGATCTGAAAAAATAAGGGAACCGGGCAGAAAATTGTGGTCTGAACAGTAGCTGCATGTGTCGACTGTCAATAGCCAGCAGTGTAAGATTTGTCCATTCACATGGTTTAGCTAGGATGGGGGACCCGACAGAAATCTAACAGTGTATGGTCAGCCTTAGGCAAGAAGCAATATGCCAAGAGCTGAAAACTAACAGCAACCAGAGTTCACCTCTCAGACACCTGTAACCAGTTAAGTGCTATAAGCAACCAGTTGGGTTGCTATAAGCAACAGCGCAACTTTCTTTTTTTTATAATGCATTTTACTGAAGAAACCAAAGGTCCTGATATGTTATTCAGCATCAGAATATGCAAAAGTCTGGAATAAATGGGCATAAACATGTAACAGCATTGTCACATATTAACGGCTTGCCGACCGTATAACTTACACATACGGTGGCAAGGCGGATCTGCTGCACAGGATCATGTACCTAGTACACGATCCTGCACCTCTGGGTCTGGGGCATGCATGCGTGCCACCAGCGGGCCGCTCCCACTGTGGGCACAGCGGACTCAATGTCTACCTGCAACCGCCGATCATCAGGCAGAGAACCAGAATGGAGATCTGCCTATGTAAACAAGGCAGATCGCCGTTCTTTCAGTAGGGAAGGCATAGATCTTGTGTTCCTGCAAAACAGGAATATGGATCAATGCCTTCCCCACAGTACACAAACACTGGCTAGGCACAAATTTAACCCTTTGATCATCCCTGGTGTTAACCCCTTCCCAGCCAGTGTCATTCGTACAGTGATAGTGCATATTTTTAGCACTGATAACTCCATTAGTGTCAATGGTCCCCAAAAAGTGTTGAAAGCGTCAGTCAGTGTCTGAATTGTCCGCCGCAATATCGCAGTCCCGTTATAAGTACCTGATCGCTGCCATTACTAGTAAAAAATAAGATAAAAAAATTAAAATTCCATAAAAATATCCCATAGTTTGTAGACGTTGTATAACTTTTGCGCGAACCAATCAATATACGATTATTGGATTTTTTTTTACCAAAAATATGTATGCAGAATACATATTGGCCTAAATTCATGTAGAAATTAGATTTTTGCATTTTTTTAGTGGATATGGTTTATAGCGGAAAGTAAAAATTTTTTTTTTTTTTTTTAATTCTTGGTCATTTTAGTTTATACCTCAAAAAATAAACGCAGAGGTGATCCTATACCACCAAAAGAAAGCTCTATTTCTGGGGGGAAAAAAAGTACGTACATTTTATTTGGGTACAATTTCGCCTGACCGTGCAACTGTCAGTTAAAGTAAAGCAGTGCCGTAACACAAAAAATGACTTGGTCATGAAGGGGGGTAAATCTTCTGGGGGTTAAGTGGTTAAAGGATATGGTGTTTTTAGAAGGCATCCTCTAAATTCACAGCTTATTCTATAGAGACGAGGCATCACATTTTCATTCACTACCATCTAGGACCTCAGTAGATGTCCAATTCAGGACTATAGTTTTTCAAGCATAAAATAGTAATAGTGGTATAAAAGACCAGCACTACTTTGGATGCAGCTTTATTTGATTTATTTTATCTTTCATTCATTAAAGAGGATTATAGGGGGGTTCCTTAAAGGGGACCGATATTCCTCCATATATTTGTCTACTGTTTATGTCAATGGGGTTAGCTTACTGTAAACTATACTCATTCCTTTGTGTTAATGTTTTGTCAGTACAAGAAGGCAATCATATCCATACCTGGTGTGACTCCACAGTAACTTGTGGGAACAGTGACATTAGTGTTTCTTTCGTGTGACTCTGAACTCCGCTGAGCTGCTGTGACAGGTCTTCCTGGAAAGAAAACACACATTCCAGAAATTTTAGAAGTACAGACTAATTTTGTCAAAGAAGATGAGGCTGATGTTATTTAGCAGCATAAAATTAGGCAAAATAAACATGATCCTAAGCATTATATAAATACAGATGCAATTTAAAAAAAAAAAGACATAATAGCAACAATAGGTGTGTAGTATGGAGCTAGAGGTTAACTCAAGCAAGGCAACACGGCAGGTTCACTCACCTGACTCCACCCCCTCCCCACCATACAGCTGCACATAATCCCCTTTGCTAGAATAACCACACTGTTGAGCCACTTAAACTTACCATTCAGCAGGAACCAGAGGAATTTCGATCCGTCTATGGGCAGGCTGGTTGTCTAATGATTAACTTCAGTACAACCAGCCTGTCTTTTTTTTCGGTCAATCACTGCTGGAAGCTACAGCCACCAGCAGTGATCATTGTATTCTGATGGCCGGGAAACCTCCAGCTGTCAGAATACAATAGCACAGCGGGAGGAATTACCCCATCAACACTGACTGAGTTGATGGGGGAATCGAGCAATTTTCTTTCCTTCAACCAATGGTTGAAGAACAGAAAATTGCTTAATTTATGGCCTGCCTAAGAATGAAGAGAGTAAGCACATGTAAACTCTAAGGCGTGACTTGAAGCTTTCTCAGGGCAGAGGACTCTTTTCCTTTTTCCTGGCTGGGTACCTAAGAGGCCAATCACCAAGCATCAGTCCTGTCACATGGGGGGGAGAGGAGTTAGGTACATGTTCCTCATACCTGAAAATATTAAGTATTGACTGAACGGAGAGGAGAAAAAAAAAAAAGAAAAGAAAAGAAGAGCAAGTATGTGCTGCTAAGCAGGTGGTAGTTTAGTAATCCTGTTTTGCCCTACATGGGCAAGGCAAATGCTCATAAAAGGCAATCTACAGTCTTTTTGAAGACGATTTCACTGTCATATCCTGGGCCAATATGCTCACCACCAGAAATTGGCATCATACTCATTTCTATAAGAAGAACCATCGACTAAGCCTGGAAAAAACCTGCAGTCTCCTTCCAGGGAGTGAAGGACCTTATGATGGCCCTAATGATTAACAAACAGGTCTAGTATTTTAAAGGACTCTCACTCAAAGTTTCTCAAAATACGGGAACCTTGCATTGAGTACGCTTTCCCATCATTACATCCAGCTAGCAATGGTCGCCTATGACTGACGCGTGAGAAGGTCCTGAGCCCATGTTTCCTTCACACCCCCCCTTCTTCCTCTCTGTACCCGTACTTCCCTCCTTGCTTTCTTTCTTTAACTCTTGGGGCCTCTATCCCCCTGTTCCTTTCCCCTTTTTTTTTATATTTTTCCCTTTTGGGTTGTACCATGGATGGGACACCTATCTTTTGGTATTTGTAAATTCACATACTGGGATATCCCACTGGGTCTTCCCATTTATATGTTTATACATTATATTGTTCTGGCTTTATTTGGCACCTTACATTGTTTCGTACTATGGAATGTTTCTTTCTTAGCCCCTGCATGGGCAAATTTGGTACTCATTTTTTTCTGGATTGAAAACCAGTCAAACGTTTACTATAAATTTGAAAGATCATGTTATAAATACACTATATTACCAAAAGTATTGGGACACTCGTCTTTACACACACATTACATTTATTGGCATCCCAGTCTTAGTCCGTAGGGTTCAATATTAAGTTGGCCCACCCCTTGCAGCTATAACAGCTTCAACTCTTCTGGGAAGGCTGTCCACAAGGTTTAGTAGTGTGTCTATGTGAATGTTTGTCCATTCTTCCAGAAGCACATTTGTGAGGTCAGGCACTGATGTGGACGAGAAGGCCTGGCTCACAGTCTCTGCTCTAATTCATCCCAAAGGTGTTCTATCAGGTTTGAGGTCAGGACTCTGAAGACCAGTCAAGTTCCTCCACCCTAAACTCACTCATCCATGTCTTTATAGACCTTGCTTTGTGCACTGGTCTAAATCATTTGGTGGAGGGGGGATTATGGTGTGGGGTTGTTTTTCAGGGGTTGGGCTTGGCCCCTTAGTTCCAGTGAAGGGAACTCTTAAGGCATCAGCATACCAAGACATTTTGGACAATTTCATGCTCCCAACTTTGTGAGACTAGTTTGGGGATCGCCCCTTCCTGTTCCATCATGATTGCGCACCAGTGCACAAAGCAAGGTCCATAAAGACACGGCTGAGTGAGTTTGGGGTGGTGGAACTTGAATGGCCTGCACAGAGTCCTGACCTCAACCCGACAGAAAACCCTTGGGGTGAATTAGAGCGGAGACTGCGAGCCAGGCCTTTTCGTCCACAGCAGTGCCGACCTCACAAATGCGCTTCTGGAAGAATGGTCAAACATTCCCATAGACACACTCCTAAACCTTGTGGACAGCCTTCCCAGAAGAGTTGAAGCTGTTATAGCTGCAAAAGGTGGGCCAACTCAATATTGAACCCTACAGACTAAGACTGGGATGCCATTAAAGTTCATGTGTGTGTAAAGGAAGGCGTTCTAAAACTTTTGGTAATATAGTGTATGAGTTAAACTCCAGTTAAAAATGTTTCTGCTCAGATCTTTCCAAGTCTTGAATATGCAAATCTATTTTAAAGGATGCTAAGAAGGCTGGAAGAGAAAATACTGTAAAGGCCCTGTGAGCCAGACAATGTAAAAATAAAAAATATTTTATCTGAACATTAGAGTTATACAGTAGGCCCACATAATCATTTGTGTTTAGTCTCATTGGGGAAACTAATATAAAAAGGGATACTTACCCTTTAAATGGAAACACTAATAATTTTGGATCCATTTGTCATATACGTTTTATAACATACAGTATATTTGGAACCATATATTATATATGATTAAAAAGGAGAGAAATCTGCAATGTTGGGACTTTAAATGAGGATAGTGGGGCCGTTCATAACCCTCCTCCATCCCGGTTCAATATTAGAAACTAAAAAAGAGAGCAGAGCAGATGCGGGACTTTGAATGAGGCACGCGGGAGCAGAAGTCTAACTGGAGTAAAGTATCAATTTTTTATTTAAATAATACATGAATTCATAAGTTTACATTTATAGGCACATAGCTCAATAATTTTAATTTGTATTCAATCATATAATACATTCCAACAAGGACTTCTATGTAAACATATGAGGATATGAATAAGAAATACCTAACAATGAATATGTGATACTCCGTATCACTAAAGAAAAATGGCAAAGTTAGAAATACTTGTACTTGTATAATTGTATTTCTAACTTTGCCATTTTTCTTTAGTGACACGGAGTATCACATATTCATTGTTAGGTATTTCTTATTCATATCCTCATATGTTTACATAGAAGTCCTTGTTGGAATATATTATATGATTGAATACAAATTATAATTATTGAGCTATGTGCCTATAAATGTAAACTTATGAATTCATGTATTATTTTAATAAAAAATTGATACTTTACTCCAGTTAGACTTCTGCTCCCGCGTGCCTCATTCAAAGTCCCGCATCTGCTCTGCTCTCTTTTTTAGTTTCATATATTATATATGTTTCTTTTTCTCCCTATATATTTACAATGTTTAACAAACAAACATTTATTACATGATAAATGACTTCCAGAGCACTATGGGTTAGAAAAAGAAGACAGGGAGCTCATTGCCTGGTTTGAATTCTTACTTGAGGCTAAATAAATCAAATGATTGCTGGCTTGTGATGGCTCTATATATTGACGATGCCGTCCTAAGATAATCAGCTTGTAAGGAATGAACGGATGGAAAAGGAATGAATAGCAACTTGTAAGGAGTGAATGAATGGAAAGGCGTAACGATCAGCTTGTAAGGAGCGAAAGAGGCCAAACCATAAGGGCTGCTCCAGATAAGAATTTTTTTGCACAAATGTCCCTTCATCAAGGCTTTTATTGCTTGGGTTACTCCCGTGTTTTAATGCATGTTGTTAGTTTCGTCCTTTCGCTCAATACAAACTACCTGCTTTAGGACTGCTTTTTTTTCCTATTGAAACGCTAGCCTGAGCAGTCCGATAAGGGACAGTCACCAATAGGAGTTACTGCTCATGCAATATTTCACATTTACTCCACAAAACAAGAAAATATTGCTTTTTTTTTAGCACTTAATGGAAGGCAATATACAAAACCACTATACAAGTTTATATATATTCATATAGTTTATTACACACAAGTTGTGTGTAGATCCTTAAAGCGGAGCTTCAGTCATTTTTTCATCTTTCCAGCTATTAAATCTTGTGCCCTTGTTGTTTTAACTTTGGATAGTAAAACCTTTTTTTCTGCCAGTAAATACCTTATACAGCCCACTTCCTGTTTCTGGTCATTAGCCTAGGCTTATTATTATTATTATTATTATTATTATACAGTATTTATATAGCGCCAACAGTTTACGTAGCGCTTTAAAACTTGAGGGTAGACAGTACAAATACAATACAATTTGATATCATGCACAGCTCTTTCTCTCTGAGAGTTTGGCAGGAAGGGAGGGGGGATGAGTCATAAGAGGCCCAATCAGAGCTGCAGGGCTGGAGGTGTGCCTCTGTGTGAATCCAGGAAGTGAACAGGCAGCAGCTTCAGCTGCCCACAGTTAAATTGGTTGCAGCCAGACTCAGTGGAGGGAGATTTCTGCACTATATTTGGCCAGTACAGAATCACAGTTTATATAAAATAATATGCAAAGTGGTTGGAGGGAAGCTTCAGAATGGCAAATTGTTTTCATTACAAATTATGTGAGCAGACTGCAGTTCCTCTTTAAACAGCACCTTTAGAACCAAATTTCACCCTAAAACAAAAAGGTAATATTTGCGAAATACAACTGAAGAGGAACACGAGCGACAGTGATGTTCCTGACCTGGAGCCATGTCTGACCTACTTGGAGGATGTTTACAAGAACCTTCAGAATGTGAAGGTGTCTTATCGCAGAGATCTTCCAATCTGCTGCAAAAGTAGCATTGTTCAATTGTTTGTGGACTCCATCCCACCAAATCTGTCAGCCTCTCACACACCATACTGGAATCATCCATGTGACTAAAAGGGTGTTTGCGCAACTCCTAACTGGTCACAATATTTAATTAGCCAAGTGGAAAACACCACTAATGAAACTCATTCAAGAATAGGCAGATTTTTTCTCTGTCTGTTGTTTTTGGCAGATATCTGCTCTCCCTTTAGTTCTATTATGAACTATTCTGCATTGGAGGACTTATCTAAAATTTAAAACTTGCATGTTTCGCCATTTAGCATGCATCACAATTACCCAGAATTCTTTTTTTAAAGCCTGGTATACACCACTAGTTTTTTTTTCGTTCAACCCAACGGGTTGAACGAAAAATAAACTGGCAGCTCAGGTCGGAGCCGCTGTACTAACAATCCAATGTTAGTATAGCAATCTCCCCTGCAGTTGTATTGTATTCTGACAGGGGGTTGGCCCAAACGCCAGAACACTCCGGTCAGCACTTTCAGGCATTGGCCGAGAGCACTGATTGGGGGCCGGTCGGCTGCTGATTTTCCAGCATGCTCGCCCGACAGAAGTCGGACGAACGTTCAGTTTCTGTCAGACCATCTACCATACACACGGGCCGAATGTTGGCCGGTTTTTATTATACCGGTCCAAGTCGTCCAACATTTGGCCCGTGTGTACTAGGCTCAAGTCAAAGCCAAGCACCAAAGAAATTTACAGTTCTCAGAGCATAAAAATGGGGCGCAGAACAGGAGTGAATTATGGCTCTTTAGCACTTCACTATGGGGGATACTGCACTTTGTTCATATATTCTACTAGGAAACTTACAAAAGACACTCAGAACATGGAACCAAACATTGAAGATTGTTGTGTTCACAAACAAATGCTCATTAATATATCTCTTGTGGCAAGGAAAGCCATCCAACATAAAATGGATTTACCCCGATCTTCCTATTATCTCATTGTTTGTAAATAAATTGCTTTATGTTTTCCGTATGGAATGGGTAGGGCCCCCCTACATAAGATAACACATATTTACACATTTTTTTGATGATCTAAAAAACCTTTATTCAAACTTTCCCTACTGATACCCAACAAACTATGCTTCCAATATACTCAATGGTATCAAACTAGACTATTAACTAATGACTCTTAAATTGATCTTCCGCCCCTCACCTAAATGATATTTTCTGATCTATAATATTAGCTGAGGCCTTTCTCTTTCTTCAAAGTACTTGATAATAGACCAACCGCCACCCTCCCAACACCCACTGCTTAGTGTCAACTACTGGACTCAGTAGGCTCAATTCAGTAAAGCTAACGCATGCGATATTTGGGCCAGGTGACACATTCTTCCCAAATATCACATGCGATGCTGAAAATGTCAATTCACTATCTCTTTAAGCGGTATATAACTCAAAAAGCAAAAACACTTGGTGAATACAGCATATAATAAATAAATGCATGCATTAAATAAGTTGAGGTTCAGGTATGCAAAAATGTAAGGAATGTATGAACTTTCAGTTGGATGTTAAGGAACCGCCACCCGCCGCTTCCTTAACAACCAGGAGTCATCTGCTGTCAGCGGGATTCCCTAGCGCATGCGGTATTTTAGTAGTGGTTTTTTTTGTGAATTCCAAAATATTTTAGAAAAACACTATGAGCTATTTTACCAATGATTTTAAAGTGGTAGATAACGTTTCGTGAATTGAGCCCAGTAACGCTAGCTCAATCTCAAAGTGTACTACCAGAAAAAATACTGGTATTGTTTAACATTATAGGAGGACAAATGTTGCAGACACTTTATTGTTAACTGCATTCTCATGCCAAATATAAAGTAAAAAATAATAATCGTTGTGCTCCACACTGTAGATTTTACCTTTGCTTTCTTCTCTGCATTTACTTGCTCTTCACATTTTTTTTCCGCCAAACCCAAAGCATCCATAGCCCGCCAATTCTTCTCTCGAAGATCCTACAAGTTAGAGTTTCACAATGATTCACAATGATCAGTTAAACCTTTGGAATCAGCCATGAAAAGATTGTGCTGCCAAAGTTCAAGTCAAGCAGGGCAGCTCAATCCTCATGTGTATGTAACTAATTTCACTCTCCAAATATGACCAGTCCTTTCAGGAAGTACTGTCCTCTCCAGAATCAGATTCTGAAAAGCTCACATAATGTTTGACAGATGTACAATATCAAGCAATGACGGGAGGATTGTATAAGAGCTTTTCTGGAACAAGATCAATGAAATGTTTAATTTTCAACATGCCTGGCAAGAAAAGTAAATGTGTCAGGCAGCTGTCCAAAGCCTGGCTAAAACAATACAAAGCTACCGCCTGCATCAGAAATGTCTTGCTTCACCATTCTGATCTAGGTTTGCTCTGGATATATTGTTACCTAAAATTATATACAGTTGTATGCAAAAGTTTAGGAACCCCTGACAATTTATCATCATCATTTATAAATATTTGGGTGTTTGGATCAGCAATTTCATTTTGATCTATCAAATAACTGAAGGACACAGTAATATTTCAGTAGTGAAATGAGGTTTATTGGATTAACAGAAAATGCGCAATATGCATCAAAATGAAATTATACAGGTGCATAAATTTGGGCACCCCCCACAGAAAAATCACATCAATATTTAGTAGAGCCTCCTTTAGCAGAAATAACAGCCTCTAGACGCTTCCCATAGCCTGTAATGAGTGTCTGGATTCTGATTCGGGTTTGATGTTTGCCGAACATGGATAGCCCGCTTCAAATCACCCCACAGATGTTCAATGATATTCAGGTCTGGGGATTGGGATGGCCATTCCAGAACAATGTACTTGGTCCTCTGCATGAATGCCCGAGTAGATTTTGAGCAGTGTTTTGGGTCATGGTCTTGTTGAAATATCCAGCCCTGACGTAACTTCAACTTTGTGACTGATTCCTCAACATTATTTTCAAGAATCTGCCTATAATGAGTGGAATCCATGCGACCCTCAACATTAACCAGATTCCCAGTACCGGCACTGGACACACAGCCCCACATCATAACGGAACCTCCACCAAATTTTACTGTGGGTAGCAAGTGTTTTTCTTGGAATGCTGTGTTCTTTTGCCGCCATGCATAACGCCCCTTGTTATGACCAAATAACTCAATCTTTGTTTCATCAGTCCACAGCACCTTATTCCAAAATGAAGCTGGCGTGTCCAAATGTGCGTTTGCATACCTCAAGCGACTCCGTTTGTGGCGTGTGTGCAGAAAAGGCTTCTTTTGCATCACTCTCCCATACAGCTTCTCCCTGTGCAAAGTGCACTGAATTGTTGAGGGATGCACAGTGACACCATCTGCAGCAAGTTGATGTTGTGGGTCTTTGGAGGTGGTCCGTGGGCTGTTTTTGACCGTTCTCACCATCCTTTGCCTCGCCAATATTTTATGTGGCCTTCCACTTCTGGTCTTAACAAGAACTGTGCCTGTGGTCTTCCATTTCCTTACTATGTTCCTCACAGTGGACAATGACAGCTTATATCTCTGCGATAACTTTTTGTAGCCTTCCCCCAAACCATAATGTAGAACAATCTTTGTTTCCAGGTCATTTGAGAGTTGTTTGAAGGCCCCCATGTTGCCACTCTTCAGAGGAGAGTCAAAGAGAACAACAACTTGCAATTGGCCACCTTAAATACCTTTTCTCATGATTGGATGCACCTGTCTATGAAGTTCAAGGCTTAATGAGCTCACCAAACCAATTGTATGTTCCAATTAATCAGTGCTAAGTAGTTACAGGTATTCAAATCAACAAAATGACAAGGGTGCCCAAATCTATGCACCTGTCTTATTTTGTTATGATGCATATTGCGCATTTTCTGCTAATCCAATAAACCTCATTTCACTACTGAAATATTACTGTGTCCTTCAGTTATTTGATAGATCAAAATGAAATTGCTGATCCAAACGACCAAATATTTATAAAAGACAATCATGGAAATTGTCAGGGGTTCCTAAACATTTGCATACAATATTATACACTATATATACACGATAATATATATATATATATATATATATATATATATATATATATATATATATATATATATATATATATATATATATATATATATAATTTTTTAATATACATTTATACATTTACACAACAAACAGATAATGTGAATGCAAAAGCAACTCTAACGCAACTGAGAGTATGCCTTTGACTTGTTTTTGGGCCATGACCAGCAACAATATTTCAGTGGGATATAAAAGACCAATTATTACCGTACTTTGCCCCGATTCAACAAAGTTAAAGGTTTGGTTTAAAAGGATAAGTTCACCCTTTTTTAACAAAAAATAATAAAATGCACACTTTTTTTGCAGGTAAAAAAAAATGTGCATTTATTATTTCTGTTTCTGGAGCCTCTAAAGCATTGCACAATCAGCAGATCGCTGGTGCTATGCAGGTCTCCTGCACACCTGTTATTGGAGCTGTGTGCCCATACCTCAAGCAGCTATAATCTGACAGGAAGATTCAGTAAACTACCACAGCGCTGTGGTAGTTCATTGAAGACTACAAGCCGACAGCTGGGTTTTCCATTTACAGAGGACTGTGAATAAGTGATGCGGCCGGGTGGGTGGATCCCCACAGTTGTTTTTAAAATTGTGACAGCTAGCGGGGGGGAGAAGATCCCCGCTAGCTGTCAGAGCAGGGGAGCGGGAGCCTGTCTGTTCATGTTACTTGTTACACCCTGAATATGGGTGTAACACGCAACAGGTTACGAAAGGTGAACTTATCCTTTAAGGAATTATACACACAGCCACAAGAGGGTACTACAGCACACATCTGCCCAAGAATCACAGGTCACAGTCACTGCCAGCAACTTATTAAAATCAATGACAGGCTGAAATATGCAGTGGCTGTGCGCCAATATACACACATCTGAATGGTGCATACAAGTATGTATCCGCTTCTCCGATTGCAGACTGCTGTCAGGGGAGCACATTAGTCCCTGTATACACGTACCCCTCAGATGTGCTATGCTTAAATCGGCATACAAAAGCTGCACATTTCAACCTGTAGTTGATTTTTACAGGCTCCTGGCAGCACGCCGTACACTGCATCTGTGACTCGCAGGCAGATAATTACACCCTACTGTGTGCTTTACAGCCCCTCTTGAATCTGTGTGCATGTTTACCCAAAAGGCTGTAACTATTTTCCCATTTAGTTGATGAGCAAAGTAACAATGCAGAAAAAAAGTGACTTTAACTGGTAGGCAACATATACGGGGCAATATATATATATATATATATATATATATATATATATATATATATATATATATATATATATATATATATATATATATATATATATATATATATATATATATCTCTACATCTACATGTACGTACATACACATACATACAACTGTTTTTTTCATTCCACCAGCAGACTGAATGAGAAAAACTAACCAGATTTCCCCAGCCACATATTCAAGGTGGATAGGGGGAATCCTCTTCACTGTGTCGATGTATTCTGGCAGCGGGCAGACTCTCCTGCGGTCAGAATACACAAATCAGTGATGTAGCCTATTGCCAACGCTGCTGATTAAGTGAAAATATACCAACAGGGTGGTTAAATAGAGGTCGATCAGTAGATTGACTTCTCTTCAACCAGTGGCCACATATGGATTGAAATTCAGCCGGTTCCTGTAGAACCAGCCGAATTTCGATCAATGTATATCCAGCTTTAGAGAGCTAGGGGTAAAGAAACAGGAGTACACTGATCTTCCTAGTGAATAGCTGTACAGGTGGGGGGTGTTAGCACATGTCTGACCTTTGGAACACAAGCAGGCTGTTCTCCCAGCACAGCCACAAAACTGACCCCACTGAGATGGATGTGCTCTCATGCCTGGTGCGGTCAGTCAGAACCAGATACTTTTTAACACAAGTACATGGTACAGCAGGCTCATTGTGCTCTTGCTCGGCATCACGTGCATCCCTATGCCTTTAAGGAGGGATGGGCTCCCTCCAGGCATACCTGCTTCTAATCTATTCATTCTTATATGTGCCCCTACTATGAAGGCTCTGGAAATTTATAGTAAATTGTTAGACAGGGCCTATTCGGTTGTTTGCAGGCTGGCTGGTAAGTGTGCTAGGAAATCTTTTGGCTGTTTGTGACAGCAGGTACATATATGGAATATGAAATATTGGCATAACAATCTTTAACCCATTTTCTGTCTCTGTGTTCCATAGGTGTGCACAACCTATTGCATTAGGGTGTGCACCCCAAAGCTCAAACACTAATGCCTTTCTCTGCAGCCTCAGCTGCACTGGGCAGTGAATGAAGGGGAATTGCTCTGTGCTGAGCGGCTTTCTGTTCATTCACAAACTGAAGCATAATAAATGTTTATGAATAAACACAATGAGTGTGTTCAATTTAGAAAAAGAAGGCACCGGTATATGACATATTTACTAGCCCCTTCCCCCGCTCTCCATCCTGAAACATCCCCTGCAGTAGTGCGGTGGGGTGGGGGGTGGGGGTTGGGAGACGAGGAGGAGAGGAGTAAAGCCAGCAGCCCTGTTGGGCATCCAACATGGGGGAAGCCTAGGCAGTAGGGGGAATCGGCACTGCATATAGCCATTAGGGTGTGCCCAGGCACACCTGGCACACCCCCTGAGCACGCCTATGCTGTGTTCATACTTTAACCCTCTTTTATGAAAAAATAAACTCACATTATTTTTATTTTTCTGTTGTTCAATTGTTTCCTTTAGTTCAGATGATTCCTTTTCCAGTAAGGAAATCTGAGTAACTTTTTCCTGAAGTTTGGAATGTAACTGTGCAATTTCAGATTCTTTAGTTTCCTGCAAGACAAAAGAAAAAAAGTAACATTAGAACAACTACTATACATATATGACTTGTAAAAAAAAAAAAAATTAAACCCTTAAACACAAGGAATATCTTAATAATGCTTATTCTGGGTCACATAATTTAGAACGTGTTCACTAACCTGTATCTGGCCGTCTGTCTCTGTGTCTTTACTCTGTCCTGCTTCCAGAAGAGCTTCAATGGATTTTATCCTCTCCAAAAGCTGGATGTTCTCATCAGAGACCTCTTTAAGTTTTTGGTTTAGTCTGTCCACCTCCTCTGATTTCTGCTTTCCTTCATTTTCATAAGACATCAGTTTAGTCTGAAGATCTATTTAAAAAGTCAGAAAAGAGATCCTGATTCCCAAACTGTCTCTAACTAGTTTTATACATTTCACAGAGAAAGCATTCGGCTCAGCAGGAACGATTCTTCTCCAGATCAGTAAAAATACCTTCATATACTGTAAAACCTTGGTTTGAGAGTGTTTTGCAAGACAACATTTTTTGACTTTTTTGACTTGATATATAGTACAAGCGATGTCTTGATATACAAGTGACATCATGTCACTATCTTTAGGAAACAGGTACAGTAAAACCTTGGATTGCAAGCATAATTTGTTCCAGAAACATTCTTGTAATCCAAAGCACTTGTATATCAAAGCGAATTTCCACATAAGAAATAATGGAAACTCAAATGATTCATTCCACAATCATTTATTCATAAGTCCTTCAGTTTATATATAGTCCATATAAAAAGATTATAGCAATGTGACCAGGTTGTGCAACCATAAAATGTCTATATACAAATGGAAACCTCCACAAAGGGAATTAGAAGCCAAATCCATCAGGAGCTACAGAGTATAAAAGAGAAGAGAGGCGCCTCTAAGTGTAGCAATATGGTTACATTTAATGAAGGTACAGCAATTTTGAATCAGAATCAGAAGACGTGACTGTCTATTTACATATCGGCTGATCGTTTACTGAGGATTGGACGGATGTTCATTTGGCAGCCACCGTAGACACCCCACATATGAGGCTTTGATTGATCTTTTTTCTGGTGAGTGCAATTCCTAGAGGGAACATAAGCAGCTGATAAATCATATATGAACTGTTTTACGCAAAAGACTGCGTTTGAATTTCGGTTTCAGCTGGATTTACAGACTATTAGGCTTTTATGTGAAACCTCTAGCGTTGCTGAAGTTGAAAGGCTATTTTTTAATTTATTTATTTTTATCTTAATTGTAGTTTTGATTGCTTCCTTTTTACAAATGTTTGTTTACACTATAGCAGCTGCTCTTTATTAGTATATTTCCCTAAGCGCTGGATAAGTGATCTTTTTTGAGAACTTCTGTGTTGGGCATCTAAAACTTGGTGGGATATATTAGGTAGCAAGTAAGCATGTTGTCCATGAAGTTGATGTGTT
The DNA here is from genome assembly GCA_037952925.1 of Lithobates clamitans. Lineage (NCBI taxonomy): Eukaryota > Metazoa > Chordata > Amphibia > Anura > Ranidae > Lithobates > Lithobates clamitans. Next base: position 4,644,214 of record JBBGZY010000049.1, read on the forward strand.
GAAAGCAGAAAAACTTGCATCACAGTTTGTTGGGTATGGGGCTGCATAGCCGCAGACTGGTTAGGGTACCCATGCTGACCCGTGCCCACATTCAAAAGGGCCTACTATGGGCATGTGAGCATCAGAACCCAACCATGGAATAATGGAAGAAGGTGGCCTGATCTGATGAATCGACTTTTTTTTTTTTTACATCATGTGGATGACCAGGTACATATGCATCTCTCACCTGGGGAAGAGATGGCACCAGGATGCAGTATGGGAAGAAGGCAAGCTGGCAGAGACAGTGTGATACTTTGGGCAATGTTCTGCTCGAAAACCTTGGGTCCTTCCATTCATGTGGATGTTACTCTGACACATACCACCTACCTAAACATTACTGCTGACCAAGTACACCCCATAAAAATTGTATTTCCTGATGGCAAATGCCTCTTTCAGCATAATACGCCCTGCCAGGCTGCAACAATAGTTCAAGAATAGTTTGAGGAACACAATAACGGGTTTATTGTTGACTTTCTCCAGGTCTGAATCCATCAAGCATCTGTGGGAAGTGCCAGAAAAAAGTGCGATCCAAGCAGGCTCCACCTCACAACTTACTGGTCTTAAAGGATCTGCTACTGAATGCTTGGTGCCAGATACCACAGCATACCTTCAAAAGGTCTAGTGATGCCACCATGGGTCAGGGCTGTTTTGGAAGCAAAAGGGGGAACTACTCAATATTAGGTGGGTCATCATAATGTTTCAGCTGATGGTGTATACTTTTTGTCAGAGAGAGAAGGAACCTAAATTAGTGGACCCTCTTGCACTGGTGGTCAGACAGGAGATCAATCAGCAAATACCTCTACTACTCAAAGAACTTCTAGTAACCTCTGGAGGAACCCTAGTTCAGAAACCCTGGATGCTGGATTAGAGGTGGGAGATTGTATGGCTATGACCATGCATATTCTGAGATTTTTGTAGAGGGCTATGAAAACATCAGTAAAATTAATTGAAAGAGGTTACACCAAGTTCAGACCTCCTTTATTTACCAGTAAATACTAATGGATTTCCAAGCACTACAAAAGTGTTGCTGGATTAGATTACACAGGAAGTGGGGAATGCATAGTAAGCAGGAAGTGAGTACAGTCACATGGTTTGCAGGAAAAGAATTGGATTCAGCTATTCCTTTAGGTTTGGAGGAAGGGATGAATAACTGCCATGTGTTTGTGTTCTCTGAGCAAGAATGAGGACTGAAATCATCAACCTCGATTGAATCACACAATTCTTAAAGTTTTCTATTGCATGAGATGTAAAGAGAAAGAAAGCTTAGCCAATAAAAAAAAAAATGACGCCAGAGTGGGGGTAGATATATTTTGTTACTGGATGGATGTGAGAGTGAATAGGGAAAGGTAGATGTCCAGTGCTGTGGATGGAGAAAAAGCAGGTTCTAATAATATTGTGTCATTGATGGTGATCAAGGCTCTGTACAATGCGATGTATAGAATTGTGTTGTCAGTCAAGGCACCCTTTTAAATTATGCACAATTTCGAGGCACCCCATTCTAAAATCTAGAAAACTAAACAAATAGTTTCACATAATGCAGCAACATCCACACGCATGGAACACTCAACGATAGAGGTGATTTATTCTTCCAAAGCAAATACACCTTTGCACACTGGTACTGACTAGTATTCCAATGTTTCTCTCCTCCCTCAGTTTCTCTCACTTAGCTAATGTGACCCCAGTGCTTACAGAGAGGGTCAAACAAGGATGCTGGGCAGGCACCAGACGTCATCCTTATCAACCGATGATGTCATTGTAATAGCGCATAATGAAAACCTGTGGCTTTGTGTAACTAAAAGGTCAGGCTTGATCCACCCGAAGGCTTGCAAACAGTTTTTTGGGCAATTTTGAGGTATTTTGCTAAGGCACCTTTAAGAAAAACATGAAGGCACCCCAGTGTGCCAGGGTTGAAAATGGCTGGTATACAATACAATATGTACCGTATTTATCGGCGTATAACACGCACCGGCGTATAACACGCACCCCAATTTAGGAGGGAATTTTAAGGAAAAAAAACTTTTAGGAGGGAAGTTGAAGGAAAAAAAACTTACATTTAAATGCCCATCATTGCAGCCTTCTCAGTGCAGCCTTGTCAGTGCAGCCTTCCCCAGTGCAGCCTTGTTAGTACAGCCATGTCAGTGCAGCCATGTCAGTGCAGCCTTCCCCAGTGCAGCCTTGTTAGTGCAGCCATGTCAGTGCAGCCATGTCAGTGCAGCCATGTCAGTGCAGCCTTGTCAGTGCAGCCTTGTCAGTGCAGCCTTGTTAGTGCAGCCTTTCCCAGTGGAGCCATTCCCAGTGCAGCCTTCCCCAGTGCAGCCTTGTCAGTGCAGCCATGTCAGTGCAGCCATGTCAGTGCAGCCTTGTTAGTGCAGCCTTGTTAGTGCAGCCTTGTTAGTGCAGCCTTGTCAGTGCAGCCATGTCAGTGCAGCCTTGTTAGTGCAGCCTTGTTAGTGCAGCCTTGTTAGTGCAGCCTTGTTAGTGCAGCCTTTCCCAGTGGAGCCTTCCCCAGTGCAGCCTTTCCCAGTGCAGTCATTCCCAGTGCAGCCATTCCCAGTGCAGCCTTTCCCAGTGCAGCCTTTCCCAGTGCAGCCTTCCCCAGTGCAGCCTTTCCCAGTGCAGCCTTCCCCAGTGCAGCCTTACCTTCGATCCCCTGTCCTGATCTTTAAAATCGCCGACCGCGATTTGAAAATGGCGCCGCCGGCGCCGAAATACACCGAGCCGGTCCTCGGCTCTTTCCGGCGGCTCTCGTTCATTTTCGGCTCCACTCGTAGTCCCGAGCGGAGCTATCCGAACCTAGCCGAGTAGGTTCGGATAGCTCCGCTCGGGACTACGAGTGGAGCCGAAAGTAAACGAGAGCCGCCGGAAAGAGCCGAGGATCGGCTCGGTGTATTTCGGCGCCGGCGGCGCCATTTTCAAATCGCGGTCGGCGATTTTAGGATTGTGACAGGTCGGGATCGCAGGGTATCGGCGTATAACACGCACCTGCGACTTTCCCCTGATTTTAAGGGGAAAAAAGTGCGTGTTATACGCCGATAAATACGGTACTCTTATGCCATGTACACACAATAGGATTTTCCGACAACAAAACCATGGATTTTTTTCCGACGGATGTTGGCTCAAACTTGTCTTGCATACACACGGTCACACAAATGTTGTCCGAAATTTCGAACGTCAAGCACGGGGTGAGGTACAACACGTACGACGAGCTGAGCAAAATGAAGTTCAATAGCCAGTGCGGCTCTTCTGCTTGATTACGAGCATGCTTGGACTTTTGTGCGTTGGAATTGTGTACACACGATCGGAATTTGGGAACCTGCTCTCAAACATTTGTTGGCGGAAATTCCGACAACAAATGTCCTATGGAGCATACACACGGTCGGACTTTCCGACAACAAGCTCACATCCAAATTTGTTGTCAGAAAATCCTATCGTGTGTACGCGGCATTAGTCACATCATCTGATTGTGAATCACATTCACTGGCTACAAAGTACATCAATGCAACACCCCGATTATGTAACAATACCCAAAGCACTTTTCTGAGTACACGGATTAAACGAACATCAACCTAATCTAATCAATTCCCCAGTTATGTAAAGAACTGACACAGCTATTAACACCCAAACACATTGTTTTTTGTTTGACTCATTTGATTCATTCCGTATAAAGATAGGTTTGAATGTACAGTAAATCGAAACAGATATTCACAGAAAACAGCGACAAGTATTTAACATATAATATAAAATTTGCATGTATTAAGTAACACACTTTTTAATTAAAGCCTAAGTTTAGTTAAAAAAAAAAATAGAAGATAAAGATAAAGTGCTTACAATCAATGCGAAGGGTTCTTTGTGCTGCTGACTGCGGTTTTAGTTGAAATATTCTGTTTTCCGACACCCCTCTACCCCTGCAGCCATAATCTTTTGGTGCTGCGGGTGTTTAAGCAAGCCGCAAGACCTGACATGGGTGCCGGCTATGCCGGCCCATTCTGCTCCCCTCCTCCACTCACAGAAGCTGTACTAAGGCAGTACTATGACAAACCCCAGGCACCAGGTCACAATGGCGGCAAGAGGATTTGTGCTGGCACCTGGGGTGCCGTCCTAATTCCGAACTCCCTACACAAAGCCCCCACCCCCCACTATGTATACCGGGCTCCGCTTGCCCATCTGCAGGCCTGGGACCGACATAGTGGGTGCCGCCAGGTAGAGGGGGAGGGAGGAGAGTATATTGCCTTTAGTAAATCAACCTCCCCATAAATTAAACAGTGTGTGTTTAGTATCACTTTAACCACTTAAGGACCGAGCCTCTTTCTGAGATTTGTTGTTTACAAGTTAAAAACAGTTTTTTTTGCTAGAAAATTATCTAGAAAAAAAAAATGTATAATGTTTCAGGGTTCTAACACCCTAGAGAATAAAATGGCGGTCGTTGTAATACTTTGTCACAAAGTATTTGAGCAGCGGTCTTACAAGCGCACTTTTTTTGGGAAAAATACAATTTTTTGAATTAAAAAAATAAGACAACAGTAAAGTTAGCCTAATTTTTTTTATATTGCCACAGATAATGTTACGCCGAGTAAATTGATACCCAACATGTCACGCTTCAAAATTGCGCCCGCTCATGGAATGTCTACAAACAATTACCCTTAAAAATCTCCATAGGTGACTTTAAAAAATTCTACAGGTTGCAGGTTTTGAGTTACAGAGGAGGTCTAGGGCTAGAATTATTGCTCTCTCATGGAGATACCTCACATGTGTGGTTTGAACACCGGTTTCATATGCGGGCGCTACTCACGTATGCGTTCGCTTCTGCACGCGAGCTCGTCAGGAGGAGGCGCGTTTAAAAAAAAATGTTTTTTCTTATTTATTTTACCTTTTATTTTTACACTGTTTTTTAAAAAAATTGTGTAACTTTTTTTCCTATTACAAAGAATGTAAACATCCCTTGTAATAGAAAAAAAGGATGACAGGACCTCTTAAATATGAGATCTGGGGTCAAAAAGACCTCAGATCTCATATTTACACTAAAATGCAATAAAAAAAAAAAAATTGTTGTCATTGAAAAAAAAAATATGAAAAAAAAAAAATGGCCCTTTAACAGCTATGGGTGGAAGTGACGTTTTGACTTTGCTTCCGCCCTGCATTGTTATGGAGACAGATGGGGGCCATCTTCCCCTCACTCGTCTCCATGCCTGGGAAAGGGTGAAGATCCGATCGCCTCCGCCACTACCGACGGCTCTGGTAAGCAGCGGAGGGCACTGGAGCGTGGTGGGATGGAGTAGGGGCCCCTCTCCCGCCGCCGATAAAAGTGATCTTGTGGCGAATCCGCTGCAGAGACCATTTTTATCTGAAACTGGACTGCTCACTGAAGAGGAGGATACCGGGGTTATGGCAGCTAGCTGCTGCCATAAAAAAGATATTCCTCTTCAAAGTACCGATGTATAACGATGGTGGTTGGTCCGGAAGTGGTTAAAGGTTTATCCTTTGCTACTATTTTTCAATAAAGAGAACTGCATGCTGCCAGTACCCTTGACAGTCTATGAATAATACACGGTGCTGAGAAGGGGATGGAGATATACATAGCGGGATAATTTGCGGCTCCCTTATGGATCTGCGTCTCCCTCCAGGACGAGAACTGTGAGCGCTACGCATATTTGCTTATTACATTTGAAAATGCAGAGATGTGAATGTAGCCTAAAGTATGTCTGCTCACCTGACAGATTTTTCTGTTCATCTTTGCCCTTTTCTGCCTCAGCCAGAAGATTATTGTAACTGTTCTGGGATTTCCGCAGCTCCTCGCTCACTTCATCCAAACGTTTTTGTAAGGTAGTTTCACTATCTTGTTGTAAATTCTAACAAAAGGGAGTAGAAACATAAATATATAAAAACATACACACAAAAATGATACCAAAAGTCTTCCTCACTATTGTTTATGGACACAAAAGCCAAGCAATTTTAGATGCAGCAGGTCCACATTTTTTTTTTTTTAACAGAAGATTTTATTAAACAAATCAGCATTACAAAACAAAAGAAATTCAGTATAGCCATTGTGGTGATAACAATGATATTAAGATCTATCTTCAGACGATTATTTATCAAATGTTCCAGATATGTACATCTCAGGAATTTCACTTAACAGTATTCCTACGGCATAACATTCCTATAAACCCTTAAACAATTTGAAGTAGGTAGCCAATATTTAATCAAACCTAATGGGGGTGGCGAGGGGGGGGGGGGGAGGAGGGGGGGGGGAGAGGGGGGGGGAGAGGAGAGGAGGGGGGGAGACGAAGGGGGGATGGACATAAGAAGAATAGACCTGGAATGTAGGATATCCTCTACTATATTTCACATCTTAGTTATGGGGTAGGGGGTTCTGGATTTCCAGAGGCGTCCACCCAGGAGGACCAAATTTTATCGAACTTCCCCGGGCATTGTCTACTTTCATACGTCAGTCTATATAGGGGGAGCACTCTATCCACCGACCCTCTCTACGAGGCAAGGGTAGGAGGCTCTTCCAATTTCCATCTCAACAGAATTTCTCGCCTAGCGTAGTACAATGTAAAGGTTAGACACAGTTTACTATACCTATCACCCTCAACATCCTCCAGATGACTAAGCAACATTATTTGGGGATCCACCGGTAGGTTTGAGCCTGTAACTTCACTCAGTGTGGAGGCAACTGCCGACCAAAAGGGTCGGATTTTGGGACAAGACCAGACCATGTGCCAGAACGTGCCCACCTCCTGCCTGCATCTCTGACAGTTGGGATCTCTGTCATTGTAAATGCGTGCCAGTCTGTGCGGGGTGAAATATGCTCTGTGTAGGAACTTAAATTGTATGAACCTGTCTTTTGCAGCGATCATAGAGGGAATGTAGGAAATTAAACACTCCTTCCATTCCTCCTCGTCCAAAGAGGGAATATCAGCCTTCCACTCTCCCCAGATTTTAGTTAATTTGGCGTCATACTCAACTGTGAGGTATAGATATAGAGTTGAGAGGGGCTTCTCCATCACACTGGAAGTCAGGAGCCGTTCAACAGAATCCGGCTCCAGGACGAGGGGGGCTGAGAACTGAGCTTCAAAGGCATGTTTCAACTGCCAGTATCTAAATTGGAAGGAGAGTGGAATTCCGAAGGATTGTCTCAGGGCTTGGAAAGTCATGAGCCTACCATCCTTAACCACATGTTTTAGTGTGAGGATTCCCTTATTTGCCCAGAGAGAGGGGTCCGGTATACTATAAAAGTGGGGGAGCATAGGGTTACCCCATAGGGGCATGTGAGGTGAAATGTGGTTGGGCCTCCGGTATATTTTCCTGGCTTCTTGCCAGACCCTCACAGTGGTTCGCATCAGAGTCGTCATGGATGAATTGGCCCTGAGACCGCGAAACGGGAGATTGCTCAGGGCAGCAAAGGAGCCCAGAATAGCCGCCTCTAGAGTGACCGCCGGATTCTGTGTGGGGCAGGTCCACATTTTATAGCAGCACATTCATTTACAGACAACACAAATGAACCCCTTGGCGCGATATCACACAAATACGCGGCCCCACTGCACTAGGCTTTTTGCCATGGGGCCGCATATTTGCGAACCTCCCTTTGTGCTGGGAGCACGATACCCAGAAATGGCACGCTGTCACCGCAGAGAGGGCTTCCATCTTCCCCTGGTTTTCTTTCTAGGTTCGCAGACTCCGGCTGTGTGATAGGCTGGAACCACGATGACGTTACTGCCACGCTCTCACTTACAGCACAGTGCTCTGAAGGTCCGGCACAATATGCCAGACTTCCAGAGTGCATGCGCCGGTGACATCACTGTGTGCATCCACGGTGAATTATCTCCTAAACGGTGCACATTTAGGAGATATTCATTTTACCTACAGGTAAGCCTTATCTGTAGGTAAAAACCTCAAAATAGACTTTACTAGCGCTTTAAAAAGGGACAAACATTTTATCAAAAATTTTTAATTTATTGATTTTTTATACAGTAATGTTGTATTAGGTTTCATTTTGTGACACATCTATAAAGAAAAAAAAAATTAAAACAGTGTGGTGCATTAAAACATGGCACTACCCATCACCATACCTCACGACTGGTACACAACAGATACCAACCTGCACACAAAATGAATGTAGGCTAGTGTGAACAAAGGAAACAAATCCCCTTTAAATCTTTCCAAAGACTGGCTTTGTGGTCCTGAAAAAATGCAATCTGAATACTGGGAAGTTCCGTTTGACAATAAAGTTCTATATACTGTATATATATATTTCTTACCTGCAGCTGGGAGACCTGTTTCTCATATGCAGAGACTTTTCCATCCAGGCTCTTCCTCCGCTGCTCCTCTTGCTGCAGAACTTCTGTCTTCTCTGTGAGCTCTTTGGACAATTTGCTGCACTCCTGACGGAGCTTAGCCAGCTCGGCATTTTGCCTACAAGTACTGTTGGTTACTAATCATCCTTTATAATTTCACATATATAGTATATTACTGGGCATTCAGTATTCAGACAACAGTGTCAGTTCAACAGTTTTAAATCACAAAAACGAATAGAAAGTCAAGACCCTGGATTGTCTGCAGACTGGAAATGATACAAACAAGCACATCCATGAATATATAAGAAATTAATAGGGAAAAGGTGAATGGTGTCTATGGCCATGTAGCCTATTTGCAAAATCATGGACATTCTGTCCCCTGGGGGTTACAAGGAGAAGGATGGGTTGGACAGGAATCAATTTATGCCATGCTTCTACACATATTTGAAAATATTCCAACCTAACTGCCTACTTTTATCAGTGTATTAAAATTACATTTATTGTATTGCATTAACTCTGTTCATCTAAGACTTCTAACTAACCAGCAAAATTAAAGGCTGGACAATATTTTCGCCTTATACACCAGAAATTCAAAACAGATTTTATGCTCATGGTTACAGCACAAACAGCTAAGTTGTGCCTAAAGAGAAAGTAATGAGACAAGGAGAATGAAAACTGGAAAAATCAGGTGCCATCCTAACTTTAAACACCTACTTCTATCTCATCTCAGAAATAAAAAAAAACCTCCAAAACACAAGGCAAAATTATAAATGGTGCAGCGAAGGTAAAGGAAAGGTACTGAGAGAAATATGCAAGCTACAGTTGCTGACCTATAATAACTGCCTGACTAGAGATGTTCCCCAGCAGATTACTTGCTGCTTTGGAAAGATGAAACCCAATTCAATGTTACGGGCAATTGCTCCACTTGTTCTTTAAACTTCCTTTCTCTAGATTTTGTTAAAAGAGAAGTATATTTTTCTGGGTTTTTTTTTTTTTTAAATTTATATTTACCTAAATGGATGCAGGATCGGTCGGATGCTGCATCTGTCTCCTGGTGCTTCTAACACTGAGAACCGAGGGATCGAACATCACCGATCGTTCAGTTCTCACATCTCCGTGAGCAGCTCGCTGCTGACTGTCAGTCAGCAGCTCGCTGCTCTGCCCTCCCACGCTCACTGCAGCACTGGGGTGTGGAGGGGGCGGGAGCCACCGGATCAGGCTCTCAGCGGCTTACCGAGAGGCTGAGCCAGGTGCCGGTCCAATCATGTGGGTGGATCCCTACTCCATTGTCTCAATCTTCTCAAGCCTGAACCAGCTCTGATGTCAGCCAACAGCAGACAGCCCGCTGTCTGCTGAAAATGGGTCCCAGGATTGCACTCCTGTGATCCACAGGAGAAGTACAGCTCATCGGGTATCTTATGCTTGTGAAACACATTGCCCACATATGACCCCAACATTAGCTAAATCATGTTCTGAAAGATACACTTGCAATACACAAAATTTTTACATCGATACAATAAAATTTATTTGGACTTGGAATTGCCAGGATTAGCACCTACTTGCTTTCAGTTTGGCTGGTTGCTTGATTTAGTGCATCTCTTAGAATAGAATTTTCCTGCTGCAGACGAGCAAGTTGTGCTTTAGGGCCATTCTCAAGCTCCTCTTGAAGACCACGAACCTGTTTGTGGACAAAACCAGAAGGTTGCAAGTACATTACACAACCTAAAAGTGTACAAAAAATGTGTGTAGCCATATTCTTAAGGTGTCTGTTGCCCCTACGACACTTTACTCAGATCACTGGCAAAGCCTAAATATGCTGGCATGAGTCCTATCTACAGGGTTCAGTAAAGCCTACAAAGCAGCCAACCCCTTCATACATACACACACTCAAGGGCTGAATATTGCAAGCTGTAGGCATGTTGACCTTTCTTGCTATGCAGGTCTCCATATAACACCTTCATCTATATTTAGTAAAACAGACCGGTGTACGTCATTGCTGCTTTTGAACACACCCAAAATTGAAAGACAGGGTGGAGATTTTCAAGAAATGACACTGCAATCAGGTCCGGAATCTGCTCTATGGCCTAAAGCATCAGTTAACAGATAGAAGGCTGGGTTCACACATGTGCCGTGCGAATTCAAGCTCCGTTTTCACTAAGCGAATTGACAAGTAGTTGTTCAGCTTTTCAGGTCAGGTTTGCATCAGGATCAAGTCAGTATTTTATTCTGCTCACAACTGAATGACATGTGAGCATCAGAAGCATTCTCATAGATGTCAATGGGCCTGAATTCGCACCTGAGCCGGACCGCACTGCTCAGAAACCGGACAGGTCTTTTTTAATTTGCAGCGAATCCGCACTCCAAATGCAGCAGACATATGTGACCCGACATAATAGAACAACATTCTTTCACATGTCATGCGGCTCAAACGCATCCAATTCGCATATGTGTGACTCAACTGGCCCTCTGATCATTGTAAATTCCAGGACAATTCATCACTTATCTACAAAACCATACTGGAGTTTTTTCGATTTCTATTTTTTTTACCTTGACCGTTACAATTCAAAATGTATCTCATTTTTCTGTAATTAAGGTTTTAGATCATTTTGTTAGTCTACCTCATCATGGAACTTTATACGGCAATGCAGATTGACAATGCACGAAAGTTCTGTGCTCCGACATTTATTACTATGATGTATAAAATAAAAAAAACTATCACAAGGGTGCCCAATTTTCTACATAAATGTACATTGTAATGGGCAAAAAGTGTGTTCTGTAAGGAATTGTTAACATTGCAATCCCTGGTGTTCAGGGTGTGGTGTGGATCCACATGTGCTTTTACATGCATTTGAAAAGCATCTGTGGCACATTTTTTGGCATTTACATGTTTTTACAGTGCATTTAGGCGTGTCCATCTGTGTTCCATTTCAGAAAAAAAATGCAGCATGCTAGACTTTTTTTTAGGCTGGGTTCACACCTCCGACGGATGCAGCTTGCAGCAGGGGTCTAGTGCATCCCTGTTCTTGGTTTCAGGGATGACTCTGGGCCGAATTTTTTGTCTGAATTCGGCCCTGAAATGGAGCCAAAGACACACAGCGTCCCTGTATAAGCCCCCCGCAGCCACAACGAAGATATGTGAACCGGCTCCATAGAGAGCCGGTCACAATCTCCTGTCATGCGAATTGGATGCGGAGAAAACCACATCCAATTCGCATAGGTGTGAACCCAGCCTTAAAGCGGAGCGCCACCGAAAATTTTTTTTTTAAAAGTCAGCAGCTACAAATACTGCAGCTGCTGACTTTTAAAACATGGACACTTACCTGTCCAGGGCGCCCGCGATGTCGGCACCCGAGGCCGAAGCGTCTCTCCGTCCTCGGGTGCTGCCGCCTCCATCTTCGGTAAGGGAATCAGGAAGTGAAGCCATGCGGCTTCACTTCCCGGTTCCTTACTGCGCATGCGCGAGTCGCGCAGCGCAACACGGATGGTCCCTGCTGCCTCTGGGACCCGTGTGTTTCCCAGCAGGCAGCGGGGAGGGAGCAGGAAGTGGCGTAAATACCTGCAGATTCTGCAGGTATCTATGCCGGAAGTGGGTACAGATACCTGTAATATACAGGTATCTGTACCCCCCTCCCCCCTGAAAGGTGCCAACTGTGTCACCGGAGGGGGGGAGGAATCTAATGAGTGGAAGTTCCACTTTTGGGTAGAACTCCACTTTAAACACACGAGTGAGCCGGAATGGTTTAAACTAGCCTCTTTCAAATACATTCACTTTTCCTGCATGTGCGTTCAACTGCATATGGTGTAAATGAGCTCTAAAGCGGTCCAAATTAGAAGAAGAAACTAAGAACTCAATTAAGGAGTTTTAAAGGACAATTTTACAAATCGCATCTTTTCTACTTTAAAAATACAAAATATGTCATATTTATCCTCTCTGTGCAATGATACTGCACAGAGCAGTCCACTACCACCTCTTTGGCAGTCCCCTGCTGCCACTGTCCGCTTTTCCCTCCTTAAGTGTCCCCTCAGCAAGCCAAATGCGAAGGGGGCACCCATGCACATGCACTCCCTAGCTGGGTTGTGTGCACCCAATAACGCACACAGCACCAGCAAGCCACGCCCCCACTCCCTCCTCACAGGAGTCTGATGGCCTATGGCTCCTGCTGCTCTCAGTGTCTCTTGTGAGACCAGAAAGTGAAAGAAATGGTGCTGCAGCCAGGATAGCCCTGGAACGGTGAGAGGAGTCAGATAAGTATTTGGGGATGGGGGGGGATGTAGAATAGGTAGTGGGGTGTTTTTTACCTTAATGTAGAGAATGTAGTATGGTAAAAAAAAAAAAATTTGAGTTTAGAGCTATTAATCCTGTACACATTTCAAAGAGAATATTTCTAACAATGTATTAAAATTCCCCTAAACGTGATTGGGTATATAAATTGGGCAAAGCTGAAAAATGCTCTGAAATACTCTATGAATTGGTGTCACTACATTTATCAGGATCACACATATGGTTCCATATACATTATTTATTAAAACACAGCTAATCAAACTAAAGATGTGGCTAGTGATTTAACAAAGGCTAGCGATTTAATGAAAGTTTGTGCTGAACTGGCCAAGATTCAAGCCATTAAATGGGCAAGCTGAATGTACAAAGATGATCGATCAATCAATTTGGGTACAGCCAGCCTGCTGGATTTGCTACCAATTATCGCAAGCGGCTGCTATAGACGTTAGCAACAATCACTGTCACTGCCAGCAGAAGACAATTGCTCAGCAGGAGGGATTGCTCTGTCAACGCTGTCTGCGTTAATGGGGGAATCATGTGATTTTCTTTCCTGCAACCATTGATTGCAGGAAAGAAATCTGCACTGTCTTGCCTAAAGCATGAAGTACAGAACTCAGAAGAACTTAATAAATAAATAAAAAATAATAATAATTTAAAAAAAACCTCAAATATCTATTGAGCTCTCACTAGCACTCCATCTTTCTAAATGCTTTCCTGTAACTTTCCTGTACTTCAGATTGTGCCCCACCTCTAGTTATCAGCCCCGTCTTTGTATTCTGTAATCTTTACATTTCTACATTTACCTTTCCTTGTAGCTGCTGGATTTCATCGACATGGTCCTTATAACTGGCCTGCATTCTGGCTTGCAATGCATTAATCTCCTGGTCTCGAGACAAGATCTGCTCCTTTAGCTTGGATTCAGCGCTGTTTGCTTTCGCCTTCTCAGCTGCCAATTCCTGCAAAGTAGCATAGAGTATAAACATTAAAAAGAAATATTCCAGAGAGATCCAACTTTGTGCACACAAAGAGGATTACATCATCCTTATCAGACGCAATAAAGAGACCACACTGCTAAGAAAAACACAAGGAAGCTAATGACTACATTATTCTTAATGTACTCATCATTGGTAAGAGATGGAGGCATAAATTAGGTTTGGCGCTTCCTCTCTTCTCCACCAAATTTCACATTCATGAAAGCTCCAGTAACGGAGGTGATGTGTTCTGTGTGAGAGTCCTGGGATCAGTAATAAGCAGAGCAGGCTGGTGTATAGGTTCAAAGACCGATCAGGAGCGGATAATGAAGGAGGTGGTGCAAGATACCTCTCTAAAAAGTGACACTAAACTCCGATTTAAAAATCAATTCTATTCAAGTATCCTTAACTCAAAAAAGTACCTCCTTCCACTCTTAGCCTCCTCCTGATCTCCAAATTCCATTATTTTATGGGCTGCTGTGACCCGACTTTCTATCAGATGTGGTTCTGTTTATTTTGCATGGTCTCACTGTATATAAGAATACACCCCCCCTGGTTTGCTCTCCCCTGAGATGGACTTGAGATTATGGCCTATGGGATTTGCACTGTGTCTAGGGGAGAGCACATGATCGCAACCAATGTGTGCTTACAAATGGCGAAAAAGGAAAGGTTCGGGAGCTCTTGGGGGACATTCGGAGGCAAAAAACACAGTAAGAAACAATAAAAAAAAAATAGATTACAGGGCCAATTTCCCTTTGGGATTAATAAAGTATTCTGTAATGGATTTGTGTGGATTATTTTTAGAGAATAAGGCCCCTTTCACACGTGCTGGATCAAGTTTTTCTCAGCAAGGGATTCATTTGCTGATCCCCTAAAGAGCTGGGCGGAGCAGCTGCATGACCAGTGTCTGCTCTGCTTATACAGTTGCAGACTCTGGGTGTGCTAGACATGCCCAAAAAAAGGTCATCATTGTACACAGGGCATGTCAAGCACGTCCAGTCCTTCTGCCCTGCTGCCGGGATCCCGCATCCAAGTACACGGCAATTCAGCTCTGATTAACCATAGCTGCATTGCTAAGTACACAGAGAAGGTCCGGGAAGCAGGAGCTGTAAAAAAAAAAAAAAAAAAAAAAAAAAAAACAGTCTGGCAATGTTTATTAACACCCTTGCTCAGCTGCTAATACAAAAAGATACAAAGAAACATTGTTTGATTATGTATCTTTCTGTTTATTCATCTACAGATCAAAGCAGGGTTTCTCAACCAGGGTTCCTCCAGAGGTTGCTAGGGGTTCCTTAAGCAATGAGCTATTTCTGCCCCTCAGATAAGTTCCCACTGACACCATTGACCTTTTTCACAATGACCACAAGTGTTAGGAGCACTCTTCCTACTGACCATCACACTAATGTATCATGTTTTGTAGATATAGTAATTTTTAGCAGGGGTTCACTGAGACTGTAAAGTTATTTCAAGGGTTCCTCTGTGTTGAAAGGGTTGAGAAAGGTTGGATCAAAGGGATGAACTTCGATCTGCAGATGAAGTCAGTTAAAGAAACCTGACAATAAGATGTTCCACTGTTGAACCCCTCTAATCTAACCCCTCTAATCTAACCTCTCTACTCTAATCGGCCATAATTAACTCCTTATTCTCCTTCTCTATTGCCGGCAGGGAAATGTGGACAGAGGAAAGTGAGCAGAGGAATGACCTCTGTAACCTCTGAAACTTTGTGTTTGTGTGTGGCTTTAGAGGTTTACAAACACTTTGGATGGGAAAAAAAATCCCATTATATGCATCTTAAATGTGTATTTAGCTGCCACTCTACAGGCCAACTATATTAAAATGTGAAATACATCAGCTTCTTTCAAGGCATAGTAAAATTTAGCTACATGTCTATGAATATACAGTATGTAAAACATCTTTATAATATAGTGTCTGGTTTGGGGTCATTTGTTTTAGTATGCCACTAGATGTCCCTATTCCCAGCAATATTCATGATACAGATGTTTTCACAAGCTGCCAAGCAAAGGTCATTTGAGAACACATATTGTTTCCAACCCAAAGATTCCACGTAACTGTATTTTTGCACATTGATTGAAGGACAAACATGTTGTCTACTACATCATACAAAATACAAGAAAACAAGTTTATATTGTCTTCTATAGACACAATTATAGCATAGTGACAATGGCATTGTTTTGTTATACTAATTGTTACATTAGGATAAAGCCTAAAAGAAACTGTGAAAAAAAAACACACATACAGTTATCTTGCCACAGCAGCTGTATATTACAGTGTGGAATGTTACTGTAGAATGGAAAATTAAATCCGTTCTCTACATGAATATGAGCCAGCCTGCAGATTGCTTTATGCTTGATCGCTCGCAGTCAACTTCTTAAAATGCAAAACTGTGATATGGGAGAGATGATGTGAAATGGTCATAAGCTTCCCAGAGGGCAACGTAAGCCTGGCTATAGAGGAGAATTTTTTTTCTGTTCAACCAGCAGGTTGAATAAAAAAAAAGAAAAAAACACAATCCGATTCCAAAGTGGATGGGGGAATCCTCCCCGCTGTGTCTTTGTATTCCGCAACGGGAGACTTCCCCGCTTTCAGAATACATTGATCATTGCTGCAGGCTACACCCTGCAGGGCTGATCGAGTAGAAATTTTCCAACAGGGTGGTTGTACAGAAGTCGATCGGTAGATTGAACGTCTGTTTTAACCACAGTGCCCATGCTTAGATCGAAATTCCGCTGGGCCCTGCTGAACCGGCAGCTTGGTCCAAACAAACTATTCGTGAACACAAACCTGGCTTTAATAAGTACTGCTGGCTCTTAGAACTTAAGCTACAGTAGTTGGCTCTACAGCAACTCCACTGTATTAAATGCCTCATATCCATTTATTCATCAGTCCAACAAAGACCAGTCTGCCCGAGATGCAAACACCCTGTGGGTGAGAGTTGGAAGATCAGAGCCTAGAATGGAGCATTTATCCCTAGTTCACTCCTGTTTAAAATAGTTGGGTTTAACCATTGTTTGATAATCTTTGTAGGTGCATGGAATAAGGATGTCATCCGTGTTTCACAACAAACAGGATCAATGACCTGGAGCAAGACTATGGATATTAGGTCTTCCTGTGACATGCTGGTCAGAAACCACCAACCTCCTACTGATGAACTCCAGCAAGCTGAAAAGGAGCTTTCCACAGGTCTTCTGGGTCATCACAAGTTGGGTGACACTAAAAACTCCATACAAATGTGGGAAACTTTGCTGCTAGATAACCATTAGTCACCAACTGGTAATTCAGTCCCCCCAGCATTCACTCACCACCAAAACATTAATTTGTGGGAATTTTAAACTTTTGATTGTACCTCGTAACATTTTCACCTTTAAAGCTTAACACTCAACAACAGCTGTTAAATACAGGAGCGGTAACGTCACCCATAGGCTCCTATGGCCCATACATTGTCTGTGGTCCCTCCTCTCCCCTTCAGCTGCCCCTGGCTGACACAGGGAAGCTGGATCACATAGTTGGACCAGAGTGAGCTGAAAATAGGTGAAGTATATACATCTTGTTTTACAAAGGTTAGTTAGGAAGGAAAGGGAGTATTTTTTTTAAGACTAGTTAGCCTTAACTGGAATTCTACTTTTAATATTTTATTAGCATGTTGATAAGGGGAGAAAAGAGGAGCCAGGGAAGGCAAAATATATGTGGATTAAAGTTCAGCTTTAAAGCCTACATTCTGGCATACAGGACGTTCCCATATGTCCATTTTAGGATGTTTGCTTTTCTTTTTATGTTTTACGCAATTACACTGATTGCCTTGTACACAAACAATTTTAACCACTTGCTGACTGTGCTATAGCCAAATGACGGCTACAACACGGTCGTCTGGTTCTGGGACGCTGTCATATGATGGCTTTGCGTGATCATGCCCGCAGCTGGACAATGACACTGCTGATCACAGATTGCAAATCAGCGCCTCTTTACCATGCAATCAGCTGTGTCCAATCACAGCTGATCACGGAGGTAAACAGATGCCAGTTATCGGCATTCCTTTCCTCATGCTGACAGCATGACGAGAAGAGAAGAGAGCTGATAACCGGCTTCTCTAAAAGGGACATCTACACTGATAATCAGGGCACTCATTATCATTGTCCAGATTATCAGTGCAGTCCCACCAGTGTCACCCATCAGTGCCTCCTCATCAATCTCACCGATCAGTGCCACCTACCAGGGCCCATCCGTGCCACCTATCAGTGCAGCCTTATCAGTGCCCACCAGTGCCAGCCTATCAGTGCCATCAATGACCATCAGTGCTGCCTATCAGTGCAGCCTATCAATGCCACCTATCAATGACCATCAGTGCCGCCTATCAGTGTCCATCAGTGCAGCCTCATCAGCGCACATCAGTGTAGGAGAAAAAATACTTATTTGCTAAATTTTATAACAAACTATTAAAAAATGT
Organism: Lithobates clamitans; assembly: GCA_037952925.1. Taxonomy (NCBI): domain Eukaryota; kingdom Metazoa; phylum Chordata; class Amphibia; order Anura; family Ranidae; genus Lithobates; species Lithobates clamitans. The sequence continues at coordinate 4,662,259 of JBBGZY010000049.1, forward strand.
TTTTGGGGGTTTTTTTTCAAAATTTTGGGGCTTTTTTCGTTTATTTAGCAAAGAATAAAAAACCCAGGGTAATTAAATACCTCCAAACGAAAGCTCTATTTGTGTGTAAAAAAAATGATAAAAAATTTGTTTAGGTAAAGTGTTGTCATTCAAAGTGTGACAGCACTGAAAGCTGAAAATTGGCCTGGGCAGGAATGGGGTAAAAGTGCCCAGTAGGCAAGTGGTTAAACCAAAGATTCCCCCACATGTCAACTTGAATATTGCTTTCTTTTGATGCTTAAGTGCTGATACTTTTCTGTGTAGATCTGTAAATGTATCCTGGGTTTAATGCAGCAAAATAAATAAATAAATAAATAAATCAGTCAAGGTTTAGATGATCTTTGTGACTGTACAGGACAGAAGGCGTTTCCAAGCCACCAGCTGAACCCACCTTATTCATCTCCCGCAGTCTATTTTTAGCAGCCGCGGCATCTTCTTGTTCTGCTGACAGTAATTTTTCCTTCTCTTCCAACTGCTTTTTCAGAGCTGCAACTGGATCTCCTTTCTGAGTGGCCTGAAAAAAAATAAATAAATATGTACAGTTCATCTGTTCTATTATTTTATGCACACAATATATGTCATGTCAAACTGGGGAATACTTGAAAGTAAAGCTTGCCATACATATATAGATTGAGTGAATGGTAACAGATTCCTCAATCCAATCTATACAGCACGGATGGATGAGAATCCCACCCCAGGGCTGTTGTACGCCATGGCTATTGTATTTTAACAGCCAGCCCCACCAGCTGTGAAAATGCCCAAACAGTGCCTGCCCAACTGGATACATGTGCTGTCTGGCTGATAATTAACCACCCAGCTTCTTTGATTTTTCAATCAAGGGAGGTTGGGTGGGAGGCGGCTGATAAGGCTAACCATGGAGTGAATTTTGGCTGGCCAGCTCAATGTCAGGCCATACCCACCTAGGCGTTATCTAGGCATAACCTCAGATGAGGTTCATGTTGCTGAAAGTCTACTAAAAGATATAAAACCCTTTGATTAAAGCTGGCCATCAATGGATTGAAATTCGGTCAGTTTAGCAGGGACTGGACAAATTTTAAAGCATCCATTTGAAGGAAGTTGATTGTTAGACTGCAAAACTTCAATCATTAGCTGCAGAGGTGATCTGTAGATTCTGACAGCAGAGCAATCCCTGCTGTCAAAATACAACAAAACAGTGGGGAGGACTCCCCTATCCACCTTGCTTATGTGGATGGGGGAATAATGTTCATTTTTTCTCAATCACCTTACCCATTTACCTATTGTTTAGATTTCTAAAGCTGGCCAACCACAGCTCAAATTTCAGCCAATTCCTGCATTCAGTCAACTGCAGTCACTGTTCACAGATTCTGACAGCAGCCAGTGCCAGCTGTCAGAATACAACAGACGGCAGCAGATTTGTCCATCCATGCTGCTTACTGTGGATGGGGAAGTCTATGGATTTCTTCATTCAGCCCGCTGGGCCAAACAAAGGTCTTTATGCCTATGGCCAACTTGAGACCTGGAAAGTAAAGTGGGTGTGGAAGGTGGGGTCCCATTAGTTGGATAGGCTGACCATATACTGTACAATCAATTGTAGATTAACTAAACAACCCATTTAATTTGAATCCAATCAGGCAGGTCCATGCACTACACATGTTTTTCATAGATCCAAATGAGATTGCACAATCAGAACGTACCATGAATTGTCACCTGTAGGACCATCCCTGAGTGGATGGCAAGCTTGAAACCATCTAAATTAAAGAGGTTAAATCATTTCTTAGTGCAAACTAAAATTATTCGAAATTAGACAATAAGCACATGAACTGCCAGCTTCTTTATTCAGTTAAAATTCTACAAACGATACAATATGCCACACTTCACCTGTTTTACTGATAAAAATTAATAATCATCAATAACTTAGAACCTCCTGATGGCTCCAGGGCAAAGGTGAGCCATTAGCAGTGCTTTATATTGTAACGAGCCCCTGCTCGCTCGGTTCCACTCTCCTGACACTCCTCTGCGGCTATAGAATCAGACTGCAGATCACAACATCTGATTGTTCGGTCATCCGATGCTCCGGGACTAGAACTACAGCTATGTGCCGTTCTAATCCAGTTGTGATAGCTCAGAACAAACACCAGGCAGGCTGTATGTAAGTTCAACCAGGAATCTCCTTTATTGAAAAATACAGGCTCTTTTATACAGTAAAAGAGGAGGTGTATACCTCCTTCTCATATTACTCTGAACATACACCTGTGACCAGAAACCTAATTAACATGGGCTAATTAACTAATCCCTTTAGACAGCCTAGATGACTCAGACATGACCTTTAGGGCAGACTGGCCGTCTTGTAGCTCAAAAAACCCAATCAATATTATCACAATAGCAGAGTTAATTAACACAAACAACAATGGGGATCTAATGACTCTTAGATCCCATACTAGAGACTTATTTACAATAAACATTCTAGCAGGCAACAGACAGACAGGTGGCTGGAATTGATATCAGCATCTCCTAACAGTATTTGTCCCAGCATTATGAATCAGCCACTATTTCTAATATGGCAAATCCAGCGTCCCCAGAGTCTGTGTGTCCTGGGGGACCAGGACCCAAATCCACAGTAATACCACCTCAAGGGTCTCCAGGCATACAGCTCACAAAGAGCACCGTTCCCCCAAATGCCAGGGCCCACGATCGATCGGCAAGAGGCTAGCATTCAGTCCCCTCCAACAGTCTCTCTCCCGGCTAGGTCTGTCACAATCATCAATAACTTAAAACCTCCTGATGGCTCCAGGGCAAAGGTGAGCCATTAGCAGTACTTTATATCTTGAAGCGACTGCAGTACTGAAAAATATTAGCCAATTTAAGGCTGGGTTCACACCATTGCAAATTGGATGTAGGTTCGCCACATCCAATTCGCAATAGCAGGAGATTTTGACTGGCTCTCTATGGAGCCGGTTCACATATCTCCGCTGTGGCTCCAGTGCGAATTTGCACAGGAGCCCTGTGTGTCTTTTGGCCCGATTCAGCCAAAAATTCAGGCTGAAAATGGACCTGAAACGATGAACCAGGACGCACTGGACCCCTGCTGGGAGCCGCATGCGGCAATGGTGTGAACCCAGCCTAAAGCCTAACTTCAGCCATCTTTATTTTGTTTAGCTTTAGAAAAATTAGGGAAGCTGAACTCCAGCCTTACCTTGGTTCTTGCACAGTTGTACAGGCTTCTCTCCTGTACTAAAAATCTTTCATCTGATTTCATTGCACGGTATGAGATTCTCACAGCACACTTTAGCACACAGCAATTCAGATAAAGCTCCCCATACCCATCTGAACTGTCCCTGGTCTGCTACTTTCCTTAATTGGATTTCAGTTCTTTCCATCAAGAAGGGTCAGCATAACACATCAGCATTACCTAGTGCGGTGTGAATACCACCTGCCCTTGAACACCCACTCCTCCAGACTGATACATGCCAATGAAGCCATTTTAATATTTGTATACCTCCTCCCATCATCCAGTCCACTGCTTGCATCAGGTACTGAAGCAGGGTGCTGCGATGTCTGCGGGGAGCTTAATGGCCCCTCCCACCCAGTAGTACATACAGAAGCACAGAGACCCTGTGATGACATCACTGGATCTAAAAAAAAAACTGTAATGAAAAGCTGAGAGGTTTTATTTAAAGTGGTTGAAAACATCCGACATGAAATGTGAACAAAGTATATCCCACTATAGTGTGTACTTGTCTCAATTAAGAGTTCTGATCAGACAAGACCCTTGTTTTTTTTCTGTTAATTAGATGGCTACAAGCAAAAATTATCAGACACGCACTATCAAGTAAAGTATGTGTAATTTTATGCTTGGTTATGCTCTGTCCCAAAAAATCCAGTGTTCATTTTCATGCTATTGTGTACAACACGGTAGAGAAAGGGAGGTCATGCAGCAATATAACATACAAGATTTACATTAAATTCAAATTTAATTAACTTAAAAGAAGGTAAGAAGTCTTACCATATGCCAGGTATCCTGCTTGATGCCATTTTTCTCAATCAGGATCTCAATAAGCTTCTGTGATTCTCCCTCACTGAAGACCATACTGCTGATGGTGGACACTATTGTCTTGTATGGAAGATACAGGGCACCATCCAGGTCATTGGACACTGCATAAAAATGTATTAATAATAATTATAATATTTTTAAAAAATAATTTAAAAATCGAAATTAACATCAACAAATAAGCCCACTACCCAAACTAGTATGTTACTGGACAGAGGTAACTTAAACGGTTTCCATGGTACTGCAAATACTCATCGGGTTGATTTACTAAAACTGGAGAGTGCGAGATCTGGTGCAGCTGTGCATGGTAGCCAATCAGCTTTCAGGTTGTTTTGTCAAAGCTTAATTGAAGAAGCTGAAGTTAGAATCGGATTGGTTACCATGCACAGCTGCACAAGATTTTGCATTCTCCAGTTTTAGTAAATCAACCCTACTGCCCTTGATCACAGCATTTCTATATTAGGAAATTTAGACACTAGGAGGTATTGGTTTCGGACATCAGATTTCTCTTTATTACAAGAAAACGAATTGCACAGCACTGGCTGGCTATCTCCATATTTACTGAATGGAAGAACTAGGATAACCACCAACATGGAGGAAGAGACTAGTGTACCAACATAGGGGCTGTGCCCAAAAATTCTTTAAACTATAGGATGAATGGCTAGTAGAACTGGTTTTGGCCCCATCATCCCTAACATTACAACACCTGTTCCCATAACCCTACCACGACCATATTTGAATTGCTACAGCATTTATTGGAATGTTTTAGAATACAGTTCTGTGAGGTCATTGAATACTTGCTGTACGTATTGTGTTAGGCATTGTTAAAAATTTTTAGTTCAATCTTATTTTATTGAAAAAAAAATATGGATTACAGGAGCATAACATTAAACAGTAGATGAACAGAAATAAGTAATGTCACAGGGAAAGCATCTTAAGATCTTAAGGTGCAGAGAATTCGTCAACTTCAACAGATATATTTAAACATATAGGCCCAAGTGGGTAGGAACACCTTGCATAACACCCTAAAGACCCGTACACACGATAAGATTTTCCGACGGGAAATGTGTGATGACAGGCTGTTGGCGGAAAATCCGACCGTTTGTACGCTCCATCAGACAATTGATGTCGGATTTTCCGGACAAAATGTTGGATAGCAGGTTTTAAAATTTTCCACGACTGGAGTTGAACTGGATGCTCCATCACACATCAAGAAATGGGAAAATGAATTGGGATCACGATGCAATAAACACACATTAGAGAAAATTTTGAAACTGACACATAGTTCTGCGTTAGACACCAAGACGGCTGAGACAAACTATAAATGTATAGCAAGGTGGTATGCAACACCGGACAAAATCAGCAAATTTCAACTGGAGAAGTCCTCGAATTGCTGGAGAGGGTGTAAGGCTTTAGGAACAATGGCACATATATGGTGGGATTGTCCTATCACTAAAACATTTTGGAAGGGGATCTTACAATTGATAAAGGAAATTACCAACATAGAAATATCGAAAGACCCGTGGACATGTTTGTTCCATGGGACAGATGGCTCCGTTAGGCAATATAAAACATCTATAATCCCTACTCTGCTTAATGTAACAAAGAGTCTAATACCGAAAAAATGGCAGGAAGAGGAGAGCCCTAAAATTCGGGATTGGATATTTTGTGTAAGCGCGCTATATAATTTGGAGATCCTAAATGATAGGGGGAGGAACAGGAAGAAAGAATAGAATGTAACGATAGATGGGAAGTGTGGAGGGCGTTTAAGAGAACGTGGAGATACGTTGAGGAGATCACTAAATAATCAGACAGCGGATAAGGTTCGGAAACGGATGAAAATAAGAAGTAAAATATCTGCCGCTAGAGGTCGGTGCAAGGTGGGGAGGGTGGGGTTGTGGGGAAACGTTTGGTATATATTTAAAAGGAGAAGGTAAACATATGTCATTCTTTTTGTATGATGTAATCTTTTATAAAATAATATAATGAATTTAATAAAAAAAAAAAAAATTTCCACGGACAAATGTCTGTTGTCGGATTTTCCGAGCGTGTGTACACAAGTCCGTCGGACAAAAGTCCAAATTACAAACACCTATGCTCGGAAGCAAGGATGAGTCAGAAGCGGTCAGTCTTGTAAACTAGCGCTCGTAATGGAGAATTAACATTCGTGACGTGGCAAATTATGAAATTTCGAAATGCAGCGCACAATTCTCTTCTTCTTTAATGGGATAATAATGAAGCTGCTTTGCTGGTGATACTGATGGAATTATTGCAAGAATAATATTATTATTATTATTTTTTTGGACAAGTTACCACATCACCATTATCCTGTAGTTTTTAAGATCAAAGCTACAACTATGTTGGTGTCCCTTGTCAATTTTACATTGTATTTTTTTAATGTAACTGCCTCCTCCCAAACTGTCATTTGAAGTAAAACACGTAGCCAAATATTATTCTACATTTTTTTTTTTTTTTGTTGTACATTAAAAAAAGAAAACAAATAAAATTAGACATGCTATCTGCCAATAGAACTTAACCAAAAAGTGCATTCTATGCATCCAAAAATATAGAAAATATACCATATCAAATCATTATTCAACCAAAAAAATAATGTCAAAGCACTCCAAGGCCAATAATAAAGAACACGTTATCTCCTCCGATTCCACAACATGTCTGGTTGACGAACGGCTCTTCAGAAACAAAAATGAAAAGTGCAAAATGAAAAGCACGAATCAACACTCACCAAACTTCTACTAACACGAAATTAGCAGAAGGAGCCCAAAGGGTGGCGCTAAAGAGCTGAAAAACCAAGTAGTACGTCACTACGTTCGCGATTGTTGGCCAACGCCCTTCGGACAAAAGTCCACGGTTTTGTTGGCCAACAATCTGATCGTGTGTACGAGGCTTTAGACTCAGTGAACACCACTATCTACTCAACAAGTGGTGCCCACTAACAATTTTCAATTTGATTGATTTTTATGATGAGTTTCATTATATATTTTTTTGGTGGAGGGTAGTGCGGTGGTTTATATAATTGAATTGGCACACTATCATTTGTGATATAAACATAGTGGCTTAGTGTTAGGGTCAAGGGTATCAGTGCAGAGTATTTGGTATATTTTCCTCTTATTTCTGTTCTACAAGTGAAGTACATTGATTCTGGGGTGCGTACACAGCTGTTCTTCCCTCCTGTGGCCTGGAAAGACATACTCCCTCTACACAGCTGTGTGAATTGGCAGGGCAGCCCTTTGCAATAGCCATGACACAGAGGAGAAGCAGCAAGGGGTAGGAACAAGGCTTCATAGAGACTGGCACACAAATGAAAAGTGCTGGAAGTACAGCAGCCCAGAAGAGAGCAGTGGCACCATAAAAAAATATCAACATGACATAGGACATTCCATTTCAGTAGAGTCAAAAGACCTGTCACTTTTCATACATGATGCAAGCTGTGCCTTGTCTACAGAAGCACTCTCACTTTGGCACAATAATGCAGAACTCCAGCAAAAAAAATAAGATAAAAACATACATAGCCCATTAAAAGAACAAAAAACAAAACAAAATCAAAACTGGCTTTTGCCACAATATTCACCTTTAATCCTGAGACTACTCCTGCAGTACCTGTTTTTGCCACCAGGTGACCTCAGTCTGATGCCTGCATCATTCAACCCTCTACCTCTGAGCCCAGGTCATCCCAAAGCTAGCTCAGCCTGTGATTGAGCAGTAAAAGAACAATCAGCACAGTAAGGTGCACAACTCTGTCACTTTGCTTTCTCCTCCTACCGACATGCTCCTTCTACTGCTTTTTTCCTTTTAGGCTCTGTTCATCCTTTTGTATTGAATCATGGGCTGAATCACAGCAAAATGTGTGTTGTGCTTGCGGGGCCATTATACTTCCTTGTCAAATTTGTTTATTTGTTTCGAACAAATTACATGTTAACAGGCAACAACCAACAGATACACTATATTGTCAAAAGTATTGTGACACCTGCCTTTACATGCACATGATCTTTAATGGCATCCAGGTCTTATGCCGCATACACACGAGCTGACTTTTCGACTGGACTGGTCCGACGGTCTATCCGACGGACTTTCCGAACAAACGGACTTGCCTACACACGATCACACCAAAGTCCGACAGATTTGTACGTGATGACGTACACCGGACTAAAATAAGGAAGTTCATAGCCAGTAGTTGCCCTAGCGTTGGTTCTCCTCTGTCGGACTAGCATACAGACGAGCAGACTTTTCGATAGGAACTGGGTCCGGCAGAGTTCCGACGTAAAGATTTGAAACATGTTCCAAATCTAAAGTCCGTCAGATTTTCCGATGAAGCTCACACACGGTCGGATTGTACGCCGGACTCTGTCCATCGGACCAGTCCGGTCGAAAAGTCTGCTCGTGTGTACGCGGCATTAGTGCTAGTTCACACCAGGTGCAGTTCCATGCGCTTTTTTCTGCGCTAAAAATGCATGCATTGTTTTCCATGTATTCCAATAGCTCTAGTTCACACCAGTGCAGTCAGTTTCCAGTCAGTTTCCGGTGCAGAAAAAAAAAAAAAAAAAAATAGAGCATGCTGCATTTTTTTCTGCACAGAACTGTACTGGAACCTAGCAAATTGTATCAAAAACTCACTGAAACTGCATGTGGTGTGAAATGTAAGCAAAAACTGATCCGGAACGTACGAGTGCATTTTTGTGGTGCGAACTGGCCCTAAAAATGCATGCACATTGATTTCCATGTATTCCAATGGCTCTAGTTCACACCAGTGCAGTCAGTTTCCGGTCAGTGCAAAAAGAAATTGACCGGAACTGACTGCATTGGTGTGAACTAGAGCCATTGGAATACATGGAAAAACACTGTGCATGCATTTTTAGTGCAGAAAAAAGCACACGGAACTGCATCTGATGTGAACTGGCCCTTAGTCCCTATGGGTCAATATTGAGTTGGCCCACCCTTTGCAGATATAACAGCTTCAACTCTTCTGGGAAGGCTGTCTACAAGGTTTAGGAGTGTGTCTATGGGAATGTTTGACCAATCTTCCAGAAGTGCATTTGTGAGGTCAGGCACTGATGTGAACGAGAAGGCCCGGCTCGCAGTCTCTGCTTCAATTCACCCCAAAGGTTTTTTGTCTGGTTGAGGTCAGGACTCTGTGCAGCCCAGTCAAGTTCCTCCACCCCAAACTCACTCACCCATGTCTTTATGGACCACGCTTTGTGCACTGATGTGCAGTCATGTTGGAACAGGAAGGGGCCATCCCCAAACTGTTCCCACAAAGTTGGGAGCATGAAATTGTCCAAAATGGGAGGCGCATGCGCAGCAGCAACCAAGATGGCCGCTTAGACCAGGAGCTCCACTCCGCTCAATGTTTTTGAAAACATTATGGCCTTGTAGCCCACACCGCAGCCGTCTGAGTACTCGTTCCGGTTTGGCAACACCACTAGCCTACCGGGGAAGTACCCAGCCACCACCTGATGTCCGCAGGCTCAGTGCGAAGGGACCTGTCCCGTCAACTGAACTCTGCGGCCCGGCCATTCCTAAATGGCAGCCGCGTCCACAGGAGGCACAGACTGTGCAGAGGAGGAATCCATAGCAGACCAGGATCAAACTGCCTTCCCGGCCGCACACCAGAATGTAGCCACAGTGAGTACACCACTGCAAGTGGCTCCCTCCCCTGCATCCACTGAATCCCTGTTAGGGAGATCACTGGGAGGCCCTGCCATGATGCCATTACAGGAGCTGCTTACCAGCTGGGACCCCTGGAACCAGGAAACCCAAGATGCCACTCTCACCCCCTCAGACTTCCCCTCCATGATGGTGACATTTTCCAAAATGCTAACTAGGGGCCTATCCTAAACTGTGGCCCAGATCACAGCCTCTATTCATGCTGATCTGCGGCACGAGAATAGAAGTAATTGAGAAGAAAGCAGACCAAGCGGTCTCTAGAATTAACCAGCACTCCGCCAGAATCCAGGAACTCCAGGATCAACTAGAATCAGCAGTCTCTAAAATTGATGACCTTGAAAATAGATTGGGACGCTACAACTTCAGAATCAGGGGACTACCAGAATCCGTTAAAGATGTCTAGTCAACAGTCCAACATTTTATTAAAAGTCTGATCCCCAACATCCCAGCACACCGTCTGGAACTGGATAGAGCTCACAGAGCACTACAACCATTACGCTCGGATGGTCTCCCTAGAGACGTTATAGTAAAACCCCACTTCTTTAAAATTAAAAAGAGGATGTGATGAAGCTGTCCCGCACCGCGGAAAAGCTGGAAATCATGGGCCATCAGATTCAAATCTTTGCAGACCTATCGCCATACACAGTACAAAAGCGATCTGTAAACCGTTACTCCAAATCCTGACGGATAAAGACATCACATACAGATGGGCTTTCCCACTTCGCATGAACTTCTCATACCGTAACAAACAAGCCTTACCTCCTAGGCACTGTCATTCTGGGAGGCAACTCCAACACTCCCTTTGACCTCTCATTAGACAAGTCCAACTCACGGATTTCAAAAGCCAAGCACCCCCCCCCAGACAAAGCCTGAAAGTAGCACAGACCTTACAGGAAAATGGCCTGGTAGACATCTGGAGGGAAATTAATCCCCACACCAAAGACTACACGCACTACTCCATTCCACACCGCACCCATTCCAGGATAGACCATATTTTTTTGCAATCCGCTGCCATCCCACTAGTGATAGCCTCTAAAATCCATGACACCCCCCTATCAGATCACTCCATAGTGACACTAACCTTCAGAGGTGCCTCTGGGGCGAAGGGTCCTTTTAAATGGCGCATCAATGAATCTATTGAGCAACCCTGCCCACTGCACAAACCTAGAAAAAGCTCTGAAAGACTACTTCGCAGAGAACGATACTGAATCGGTTTCACCAGGTACACTGTGGGCAGCCCATAAAGCGGTGATGAGAGGCAGACTCATTCAACTCGCATCTCAACTTAAACGGGAACAAAAGACCCAAATAAAGAAATTTATGGAGGAATTCCGTCTGCTCAGTGAACGCCACAAAAGTAACCCCACCCCAGATAATATGACTCGGCTTGACTAAACCTAACCCTAACCACTTCAGCCGAAAAACACTTACGATGGACCGGGGCATGTTTCTACTACCAAAAAGACAAAATAGGCTCTAAATTAGCAGCCAAATTTAGCAGCCAAATTTAGCCCGAAACCGCGTAAACTAGCCTTCCCCAAAATCCGCACCAAGGCAGGAAATTTAACCCAGAATCCAGTAGAAATCATGGATTCCTTCAATGCTTTCTATTCGGGTTTATACAAAGACCATCCCCATACACATCCTAGGACAATAGAGGCATTTCTCCAAGAAATGAATCTCCCTAAAATAAAACGATCCCACCAAGAGCTCCTGGACAAACCATTATTCTTCGACGAAATAACAGAAGTCATAAAATCCTTAAGGACATCCTCTCCCCCGGGGCCGAATGGTTTCTCGATCTGCTACTATAAGAAATTCGGCATCTTCCTAGCACCCTTCATGGCACGTTTTTTTAACTCTCTCCGGGATGGAGCCCCTCTCCCTAACGATCTAAATGCAGCTTCTAATCACAGTCATACCCAAACCGGGGAAAGACCAATGTGAGGTCGGAAATTACCGACCCATTTCTCTTATAAATAACGACCTTAAGATAACGACAAAAATCCTGGTGACGAGACTTTCCAGTTTTAATGCTGGATATATTCACAAAGATCAGGTGGGCTTCATCCCGGGGAGACAAGGCCAAGATCAGATTCGTAGGGCCATAGATGCGATCTCCCTCCTACATTCCCACCAGGACAGGGGGCAACAACAGGAAGGCTTCCTGTTATCATTAGATCTTCAGAAAGCCTTCAACTTTGTGTCCTGGCCATACCTCTTTGAGGTCCTTGAATGACGGGGGTTTGGTGACAAGTTCCTAAGGGTTATCCACACCTTATACTCTAACCCGAATTCCCAAATTCGCTTAAAGAGCCATTATTCCGACTCTTTTGACATCAAAAGAGGAACTAGACAGGGCTGTCCACTATCGCCCATGGTCTTTCTCCTCCTTTCCAGAAGGTGAACGATTACTCCTACACTTAGGACTGACCACACAGGAATTGCCTCAACCCTTAGCCAATAGAGGGGCACCGTCATCAAAACGTCCCACTTCCTCCTTCCGGTTCTCGACCGCCTAGGCGACTCCTCCTCTCGCCCTAGGCGGCCCCTCCCTGCCAGCCATCTTCTGGGACACAACACAGGTCCCAGAAGATTGGCTGGCCAATAGCAGAGCCCAGCCGTGAAGCCGTAAGCTGTCACGGCCGGGTGCCCATAGTATAAATGGAGGTGCCGAGGAGAGGAGGGGGAAAGGAGCGAGGTTCCGTGCGGCTGCTTCGTTGGACCGTGGGACAGGTGTCAGTTTATTAAAAGGCAGGAGCTACACTTTTTGTAGCTGCTGACTTTTAATAAACTAAAAAACGGGTGGAACTCCGCTTTAAATGCTCCTGCTCCCCCTGCACCTGGTGCTCTCCTTAGTTCCCGTGCATTTTGGTAGTGGACTGTTCCTCGTGTCCATGGGCTCTGTATTGGTCTTGATGATGTCAGAGGACCTGCAACCACTGGAGCACAGGGAGAAGAGGCTGCAGGGACAGCACTTAGTGCCTGTAGAAGTGGAGGATGTGAATCTGGTCCACTAGAGTTCCCCGGAGTTCAGCTTTAGGCACAGTCAGCTTTCTGTCTGGCTGCACAGTGCAGTGTTTTGACTAAATGGGCCTTGCTTGTTTAGCTGACGAGTCAAGTTAAAAAACCATAAATTTCCTTGCATGCAGGCACAGGGGCCATACACAGAAAAGAGTTGCCAGGCAATTACTAGTTTGGAAATATTACACTGCATATTTTGCATGTCATTTTCTTTAATGAAAGGCTTCTATGTTGTTTCAAACAGTCACACACTATGAATTATTGTCTACTTAACACTTGAAATGTTATCTGCCGGTCCACACAAAGCAATCCAGGAAGTACCACAAACAAAAAAATCATAATTGAACCAGTTTGAGTATTTGTCATATCTTGTAAGCTTTACTTTAAGAATAAAGGTCAGGGTGTGGCTCTTGGCCTTAACTGAATTTTACTCAAAAGGTCATGCTATTTTGTATTTCATTTTTTGTTTTAAATGAATGTACAGTATAATCTTTAATTGCTTTTTTTTTAAAGATATAAATGTAAAATAGATCAACTTAAAATGGAATTTTACATAAAATATAAAACAGTCAGGCTTTTTATTGTAGACTATGGGGTTTATTTACTAAAAGCAAATTCACTTTGCACTACAAGTGCACTTGGAAGTGCAGTCGCTGTAGATCTGCGGGGGACATACAAGGAAAATAAAAAACAGCATTTTTGCTTGTACATGATTGGATGATAAAATCAGCAGAGCTTCCCCTCATTTCAGATCTTCCTCCTCAGATCTAAAGCGACTGCACTTCCAAGTGCACCTGTAGTGCAAAGTGGATTTGCCTTTAGTAAATAAACCCCTATGTCTCTTCTGCAGTAAAGGACTCTTGCGTCATGTTCGCAATCTGCCTGCCAATGTACACCGAGCTGCACATGCGCAGGTGAGTACACAATTTCGGCATGTGTCAGGAAAAACCCGAAATCCTGCCACAGCCAATCAAGATGTCTGAAGATCCCAAACGTGGAAGATGTTCAGATGAAGCAGTTGGCACAGGCAAGGGAGCTCATGGACATGGCATCACTGGAGAAGAGACTAATATATTTTCACTTTAAGCTAATATTATAGCACATGAGCAATGTTAATTAACAACAAGCTCAGGGCAGCTGCACCCTCTCAATGTAAATACTTTACTCAGAATAAGTAAATACTTTGATGTGCATGACCTGAGCACAGGTTCTCTTTAGACATCCAAGGCTGGCTGTTCCTAAGCTCTTCAATGGCAATGAGATTTTTTTAATGTTCTACAATACCCTATGGAGCAATTGTAATAACAGACAATTATCTTAGGGCAAATATAGATCAAGGCGAGCTGCATAAAGTCTAGGGCTGCAACTAACGATTATTTTCATAATCGATTAGTTGGCCGATTATTGTTTCGATTAATCGATTAATCGGTTAATAACCTTAAAAAAAAAAAAAAAGTGTGGCGTACAATTTAGTTAATATGTAAAGTTTTAAAAAAAGGCAATTTATTCTTAAATATCTCTATTTAGCGGTAAATATAAATAACTAACTATATGGTTAGGGAGCAAAATATCTAATTCACTCTGAGAATAACAGACAGAAGAGATATACCTATATACTATTAGAGGAGATATACTGTATAAATTGTTAGAGAAGAGATATACTGTACATACTATTAAAGGGTGAATCTGATAAACATTTTCAGACTCAGAGATCAAATGTCTTCCTTCAAAAAAAAATTTCATTTTGTTCATGTTCGTTCGGTTTTCTAATCATTACTGGGGTCAAGTCGACGTTCATTTTCAACCACAGTGACGGTAAAATTTTGAAATAGAAAACTTCTTGGTCAAAGGAATTTTCAGACAGTGTATGTGGTTTTCGTTCAGAAATTACATTCATTTTAAAAACAGAATGTTAAAAACAAGTGAAAATTTCAAACAACATTCTTTCATTCAGCGAATGTACAAAGATTTTTCGTCTGAATATTCTCATGTGAAAATTAATCCGTGTGGCCAGCATAAGGCTTGGTACACCCTATGCAGTTTGCTTTTGATCTGTTTCTGCAGTGCTTTTTGCTGTGCGTTTTGATTTTTGCACACATGACTTTGCGGCGAGTTGCGTTTTTGCTTTTTTTTTGGCCAATTTGTTGTTGGGCAGATTAAAAAACACAAATTGCTGCAAAAACGCATTAAATGCTTTTCTGCAGCTTCTCCATTGAAGTATATTGAACCAAAAGAGCACAGTTTTTGCGTTAAAAAAAAAAAGTCCCTGACCCTTTCCAAATACACAGTGGCTGAAAAAAGCATAGATGTGAACGTGTCCAATGGGAAACCATGTTAATGAACTGCAGTGCGCTTCTGCAAAAAAGCACCAAAAAACACATAGATGTAAACCAGGTCTAAGACGTTTAGTAACATAATGGGGTTAAAGAAACTAAAATGAGCCCTTTATAGTACAATTAAAAAAAAAAAGCAGATAATCACTACTGTAAGGGGTTCATATTTTACTGTAGAACCGTGAAAGTAACATCTACAGTAACGATTATTTGCTCTTTTTGTACTATAAAGGGCTTGTTTTAGGTTTTTTTAACCCCATTATGTTACTGGCCGATTAATCGATTATGAAAATAGTAATCGATTAATTTCATAATCGATTAGTTGTCGATTAATCGATTAGTTGTTTCAGCCCTAATAAAGTCCAAATTCTTCTGTGGTTTAAAATTCTACCAAAATAGATTTCCATTAGGGCTCACTGCTTTCGATTACCGGTAGTAAAAGAATAGCTCTTTTATTCGCAGATCTCCCAGTGGTGTCCCACACAGGTAATAAGCATCTGCAAAGTGCCACAATAAAAGCGAGCCTGTCCCACTGCCCATTCAGAGTAAGGCAACAGGTTTTCTTTATAGCCCATCTCCTCTGCTACTAATACTTCCCTGTAGTCCCTGTTGACCTCCAGATTCTAGAGTAGAAAGCCCCTAATAAAAACTCCTCGTGGTACAAAAAAACAAAAAACAAAAAAAAACACGATTGCACTTAATTCTATTTTAGGTTTGTTTTGAGCTGGTATAACATTTTATAAGTGGCTGCTTTCTGTTTAGTGGTTGGTGACCTAGCGCAGATTTTCATACTACTTCCTGCTTTATAGAATAGAATAGAAAATAAAAGGATTGAATAGATTAAAATAGCATAGAAAATAGAAAACAACAGGAATTGAATAAAATAGAATGAATATAGCGTCCTCCAAAATTCGCATTTCGAAAGACATCTATTCCTTTATCCACTTGAAGACACTTTGTTTACAAGTATAAATCAGTATTTTTTGAAAATTACTTCTAGCCCTTAAAAAACCACATATTTTATATATGTATTCCCTTTACCAGGGAATAAAATGGTAATAGTTGCAGTTTTTTATGTCACATGTTATTTGTGCAGCAGTTTTTAAATTTTTTGGGAAAAAAATACACTTTAATAAAAAACACACACACACACACACACATGTACTCCAATTGTTTGGTAAAATATGAAAGGCGTTACGCAGAGTAAATATACACCCAACATGTCATGCTTTAAAATTGCGCACACTCGTGGAATGGCAACAAACTATAATACTGAAAAATCTCCACAGGCGACACTTTAACATTTTTTCCACGTTACCCGTTACAGCTTTAGAATTCTAGCGCTAGAATGATTACTCTCACTCTAACGTTCGTAGCGATGCTTCACATGTGTGGTGTGAACACTGCTCACATATGCGTGCGTTACTTACATATGCGTTCGCTTCTGCGCATGAGCACGGAAGGATGGGGGCACTTTAAAAAAAAAAAAAATATGCTTTTATTTATTTTATTTTTACACTGTCCCTTCCATTTTTTTTTTGGACCACTTTTATTCCTACTATAAGGAATGTCAAAAAGATCCAAAATCTGCCCTTTACCTTTAAAAGAAAAAGATTTAAAAAAAAAAAAAAAGAAAAGAAGGAATAATAATAAATAAAATGTTTTTTGATATTTTGCTTGAAAAAAAAAAAAATTGGTTTACTTCTGCCGTAGACCGGAAGTAACATCATGATGTCTCTCCAGTCCTCCAAAGCTATAGAGGTGATCAAAGATGATCTGGTCTCTTTTCACCTACGTGACCAGCTGGCCGCACCGTTGGATCATTTCTTGGGCACACTGGTAAAAACGGTAAGCCTGAGAAACACTGACGAGCGCCGGAGGGGTGGGTGTGTGATGTCCCCTCCTGCTTCTGAAAGCAATCCAGCGGCTAATGAGCCACTTGGACCGCTTTCATTAGAAAGCCAACCATAGCCCCGGTAAACTACTTGCAAACCACAACATATTTATACGTATTGTGGTCTGCAAGTGGTTATTTTCTAGTCTATATTTTCCATTCTATATGTTTTATTCAATTCTATTTTATTCAGATTTTTTTTTCTCTTCTATTCTATAAAGCTGCCTAAGTTGGTATAATCATCTTATTTCACTTTTATATCTTACTGTCTTCATTGCAATAGTTTTCCATTTCTTCAGTGCGCATGTGCCGATGATGCTGGCAGCAGCAAGTTTAGGAGATATTCACGGTACCTATAGGTAAGCCTTGCTGTAGGCTTACCTGTAGGTAAAAGTGGTGTAACAGAGTTTACAACCACTTTAAGTATTCATTCTGGGTCTCCCATGCCGCCACCTCATATGCCTTTTATACTGTGCACATTGATGATCATTTTAATTTTGGAAATGTTATATGTGCCCATACATACTGTGTCCTGCTAGGCCTGTTGGCTTGTGAATCTAAATTGTGTGTCCCACTTGGCAGGATGGATATAAAATCAATGATTAAAAAAAAAAATAAAAAAATAAAAAAAAATCAGATTTTTTTAATTTGAAATCTGATTTTTTTTTTTTTAATCGATTTTTTGATTATTATCAAATTTATTTTAATAAAATGCTTTTGGAGTAAAAATCTATTTAAAGATAGTTTTCTATTTAAGATACAATATTCATTTCCTTTATGCAGCATGAAATGGAGCTTAGTTATGTAGCATGAGGCTGTATATTTTCCAATATTTACATTTTTGTTAAACTCATTCAATAAATCCAAGCTCTGCAAGCTGAGATAACATGCACTGCATTGATGCATTCACACAATTTCACAGTAACCATGAGACAAAACAAAGTTCAGGAATATTCCTTTATCCTATTGTTTTGCAAATCTATGTACACTACAAACTGTATGATTGAATCGGTTCTGATATTGCTGTTTTACTAACATGACAGCTTATTATTCTAAATAGGAAACCTTCATTTTGTTTGCAAATATTAAAGATTCTAACTAGCAGCAAAAAAAAGTGCTTATATTCAAAGAGCGACTGTCATTTCAGATCCATCATGGCAGCGCCTGTTAGTGGGCATCCACTCACCTTGTTGTGTCACTGCCGCGTCACCAGCCATTCCATTAAAGTGAATGGGACTGTCGGTGAGTCAACAGCGGAGGCGGAGTCGCTGCGGGACAGAGATGACAGTTGCTCTTTAAAAATTAGGATTTAAAATAGAGTTGATTTAAATCAAGCCTTTTTACTCGTGATTTAAATCAAATCCACCCTGCCTCTTGGCCATTGTCATTTGATTATGCTGCGTTTTCACCTTTTTTATATCTGACTGTAAACTGCCACTTTTTTAAAAATAAAGGAATTACAAAAAACCAAAAAAAAAAAAAAAAAAAAAAAACCAAAGTCAAAAGGAAAAATCTATATCTTGTAATTAAAAAAAAAAACTAAAGTTAAAAAAAAAGCAAATACACCTTACCAGGCAGTCATAAAAATTAAAACAGATACACGGTCAACGGAACTGTCTCAATCTTTGCTCTCCATCTATACTGTTCTGTCCCTAGAAAGCAGAGGATACAATTTCCTGGATATCAAAAACAATAATCTGTTCCAGACAATGTCTCTGTACAGTAATTAAACCCTTTGGCTATTCATCTCTCCCAGTCTGATATTCAGAGCACTCACAGCACAAAAGGTCCCAACCGTTCTACAGAGATCACAGTTCATTGCCTGTATCTCCATTGCCAGTATGTCCCACACAGAAAAAGCACATTGCAGAAAACCTAAAAAAGTGCCATGTTACAAGGTATAAGAATCAATCAGAAACATTAAAAAATATATCCAAATTAAAATTCCTGTAGCAGGGGTATGGAAAACTGGCCATACACAGTCAGTTTTGATGGGGGAATACCTTCCGTGGAGATATTGTGTTCTTCTGGCGGGGGGGGGGGGGGGGGGGGGGGCACAGGGAGCAATCCCTGCCAGAAGAACACAGTGTTTATTAATCGCATCCTAAAAATCCCACATGGTGGTTGTACCCAAGTCAATAGATGGATTGACTTGGGTACAATGAGCCTGCCCATAAATGGTTCGAATCTCAGTCAGTCTCTGCCGAACCGGGTAAGGTTCGAACCATCTATGGCCAGCTTAAAATCTAGCTCCGAAGCTAGCAAGCCCAACAGTGAAAACAGACAGCTCCTATAGAGCCGACTGTACATGCGCTTGAATTCATAAACATTTTTACCCGAAACACTACAAAAATGTCTACGCGTTTCTGCTCAAAAGCTCCTCTCAAAAACACAATTGTGATGGGTTTTTTCAGCCTGTAAATGGACCTCTACAAATACGCCTGTAAATGGCTAACATCCAGTTGCTTCTACAGGCTGAGTAAAAATGCCAAACGCCTGTAAAGACAGCCATTTTTTTTTCCCCGGTGTGCTTGGGGCCAAATTTTGTTTGTTTTGGATTGAATCGGGAAGACTTAGCAGGACCACAAATGGCAAAGAAAACGTGGCACATATTCCAACTAAAGTTCTACTAATTTCCCATCCTGGGTAACACACCAGAAAAAGAAAGCAAATCTCCCTAATGGGTACTTGGACAGCAGTTAAAACCTGACAGATTTT
Organism: Lithobates clamitans; assembly: GCA_037952925.1. NCBI lineage: Eukaryota > Metazoa > Chordata > Amphibia > Anura > Ranidae > Lithobates > Lithobates clamitans. Next base: position 4,681,979 of record JBBGZY010000049.1, read on the forward strand.
GATCCTTCCCATACAAAAATGTACATCTCTGCAAAGCCACACTTTTATAACTGATACAGACCACCCTGCCAAAAAGCCAATGGGGCAACCTATCTACTTATCCACTTGCCAACCAGCAACATACCTGTATGTTGCTGGACCTAAGTGATTATACCAGGTAGTGCCTGCAGCTGTAGGCATCATCCCGGTACCGTGTTTTAGAGTTAGCTCCCTTGTAAAAGCAATTCTAGCAGCTAACTAGCCCCTGGATTGCATTTACAAACAGTGGGAGGGGACGTCTTCCCCCGTGTGGTTTTCTCAAGCTCTCCTGTCCTTCCGTCGGCTGATCGAAGAGACAAACAAAGCCCTGATCAGCTTTGATTGGCTCTCAGCTATAGTAACCTAAAAGCGATGACCTGACATCACTCCCGGTTTACCTGGATGTAAACTGTGCCATTTTTAAAAATCAAAAGTATTCAAAAACACAGATCTTGTGATTGAATGCTTTTAAAAAGGCAGAGGAGGGATGTGGGGGTCACAGCAGACCCCAGATCTCTCCATAAAGCATACCTGTCACATGGGTTGCTTATATTCCTTGTGACAGCAACAAAAAAGTGATATTAAAAAAAAAAAAAAAAAGTGGCAGGGTAAAAATAAAAATAAAAATAAATAAATGTCAATTCTAGTGCTTCCACCCCCCCCCCCCCCCCCGCGCACAAAGGCAATCATCAAATCATGAACAGTAATTCTAGCACCAGACCTCCTGTGTAAATCTAAAGTGGTAACTTTTAAAGGCTTTCAAAGCGTTGTCTATGCACAGTAAAATTGATGTCGCTTGTCGCCGTTGCACGCAAAGTATGACATATTGGGTAACTATTTACTTGGCGTAACATCAGTTTTTATATTTTTCAAAAACATTGAGTTATGTATTGTTTTTTTTGCATTAGAATTCAAAATAGTGCATTTTTCTCAAAACAATTGTGTCTGAAAAACCGCTGTGCAAATACCATGTGACATAAAAAAAATGCAAATCCCATAATTTTATTCTCTAGGGCATGGGTGCTCAACCTGTGGCCCTCCAGCTGCTGCAGAACTACAAGTCCCATGAGGCATTGCAAGCCGCTGACAGTTACAAGCTTGACTCCCAGAGGCATGATGGGAATTGTAGTTCCACAACAGCTGGAGGGCCACACTTTGAACACCCATGCTCTAGGGCCTCTGCTTTAAAAAATATATATATATATATAATGTTTGGGGGCTCCAACTAAGTTTCTAGCAAAAATTACTGATTTTTACATGTACACAAAAGTGTCAAAAAAAGACCTGGTCTTCAAGTGGATTTAGCCAAAAAGTCTCATCAGGATGTTCAGCCCATTTGCAGACAGAACACCATTGACAATATCATATAATGTCACCAACCTGGCTCGGCTTTCTTCTTTGGCACGTTCTTCTTTTTTGGAGCAGGTTCAGGTTTTTCCTCTTCACGGCTCACAACAGCTTCAGTTTTTTTGGTGATTGGTGGACTTGACTGTGTTTTAGCAGACTGGGAGTTAGAGACTGATTGGCTTGACTGCACTTTATCAGACTGAGAATTGGTCGATGGGGTGCTTGACTGACTTTTAGCAGACTGAGGGTTGGAGTTCTGTGGGCTCGATTTAGTTTTAGCAGACTGAGAGTTGGTGCTTGGTTGGCTTGACTGAGCTTTAACAGGCTGAAGGTTGGCATTTGGTTGGCTTGACTGAGCTTTAACAGGCTGAAGGTTGGCATTTGGTTGGCTTGACTGAGCTTTGGCAGACTGAGCATTGGTGACTGGTTGGCTTGACTGTGTTTTGGCAGGCTGAGAATTGTTGACTGATGGACCCGATTGAGATTTAGCAGACTGAGTGCTGGGGACTGGCAGATTTGACTTGGATTTAGCAGACTGTGTGCTGGTGGCAGATGGACTTGACTGGGTTTTACCAGAGTGAGTGCTGGTGACTGCTGCATTTGACTGATTTTTACCAGAGTGGCTGCCGCTTGCTGGTGGGTTGGACTGAGATTTTGAAGGGTTGGTAACTGCTGGGTTGGAGTGAGTTTTAGGTGGATGGGATGAGGAACTTGGCTGAGATCCAACATGAGAAACTGCTGCCACATGCACTTCCTTTAAAGAAGCCTCGGAAACAGGAGTCTGCTTTGAGACAGGCTTGGTCACGGCCACCACTGGACTCTGGAATGGTTCCACCTTTTGGGCCTTCTTGTCTTGCTTTTTCTTCTTGTCCTTAGGAGAAGGTGCCATTTTAACTTGAGCTGGGACCACAGCTGGTATTATAGGGGTTACCTGAACCTTCACCTCCTCTACTTCAACTTCAGGCTCCGATTCATCTTTTTTCTGCTCATTTTCTGAAGAAGTTTCCTGTTCGGGTATTTTACCATTTGGTTTATCATCCTTTTTCTTAGACTTTCCTTTCTTCTCAGAGATTTTATCCTTCCTCTTCTTGTCAACTTTCGGTTGTTGGCCCTTCTCCAGCTCTCTGCGTTGTTTAGCCAACGCTTCCTCATAGGAGGTCTCCTTCATAGAAAAGGTAGATACCAGGAAAATGCCAATAGCCGATATCACCATGAAACCTCCAAACACCATCGCTCCTAAAGTCTGAGGATCATACAAATCCATCTTGATTTTCTTCTAGATGTCTAAATAAGAAAGTAGGTAAAAGTTAGTGAAATTTTTATGTAGAAAAAAAAACAAAAAAAAAACACGTTAATGTAGCTCTATAGTTCCCCATCCACTCTAACCATAAAACAGCCAGCTTGTCCATTTCCATATATTTACAAAAATAAACAGTCCAAGCAATCTGAATATGTATATCAGGAAATGAATGTGCTCTAATGAAGGTCATTTCCAGAATAGGATTTTATTATTTATTGTACTCAGGAAGTACTCTGCATATTTTGCATGCTATAAAAAGTACCCAATTACTTTTGCGCCAAAACAAGCGAGGCATGTTAAGTCAGAATTTTCATTATCAAAATGTGATAAGACATAAAATAAGAAATGAAATAAAATGCTTCTTGCTTGAGTTGTGCTCTGAGTTTTTTTCCCCCCTTGATACTTTAGGGAGCCCCTAGAAAATGTAAGCGTATCTAAAACCAAAAACAATATGTATTTCACATAATGATCCAAGAGAAAATATATATATATATATATATATATATATATATATATATATATATATATATATATATATATATATAAAATGTGTGTGCATGTGTGTGTACATGCACACACATACTATACAAGACCATTTATTCAATTGTCATCATTAGTAGGAAATAAGCCTACAGAACATAAGTGGATCTGAACTCATAGGATGGAAAATCTTTACTTTATAGGGATCATCTAGAAATGTTAATTGTGCCTAACCAGTACCCTGAAAGATTACATTTTGTTGTAAATTGCTCCTGAAAAACAGTAGTGAAAACGTTGCCTAGGTGCTCCTCATATTCGCAGTGTAAAATCTAAGTCACTTCTGCCTCTGACTGCTAATCTCACAGGCTCTGGAGTCCGATCTGAATATACCGCTGCTGTAGTGCTCACTGTTCTCCTTGCTGGAGAGCAAGCGGTGCGAGAATCTCAATGTATTTGCTTCATTTATTTTGTGGATATATACATCTTTCACTTTTTCTGTGGCCTCCTGAATATTTCCCACCGGTCATTAGGAATGCAGCTATGACATGACGAAGTAAAGCCCTGCCTCTATCAAGATGGCTATCTCCAGTGTAGGACAGTGCAATACAAGGTATTGGCTTCTGTTTGCCTTTTTTAGGAGCAGCTTTAATGCTTTAGGTCATCTTTAATGTACATATAAAACATGGATGGCTCACATGAAATTGACTAGTACTGTACTAGCAGATTTTGATACACTAACAAACTGAAGTCAAACTCCAGCTCGCACAACAGTTACACAAGCAGTTAAGCAAGAGGTTTTTCTTGGGACAAAAGGTTTTGAACATCGGATTAGATCAAACAGTCACTTGGCCAGGTAGGAAAATTATTGATCGTTTTGCATCAATTGGCAGCACTGGGATACAGTACTTTGTTCATGTATAAAACTGCATTTTGATTGATCAGATTATGAGCTTACATGGTAGAAACAGAGATGTGATCAATGACTTATGATGGTATCTGAACTATCCATCAAAATCCCCTTTCCCATGTGTAGCATATCAATCCAATGGGTTGTCAACTACAGATGGATTATTCCTATTAGTCGAGCCCTGGGGGGGTTCCATTCTTCTTTTTGCTTCTGTGTCCGCCCCCAGGACCTTATTTTTACTCCTACACCTCCCATAGGTTCTATATTCTAAGCAGGCAAGCATTATATACCACTTTATGTACATTGGGTAAAATGGTTGGAAATTTATATACTTAAGATGTGAAACTTCTATGAATATTGTATTTCACAGTGTACAGCAACACCCACCCAACCTGTCCTGAGGAAGTGATAATTTTTGCAAAACGTGTTGACTAGTGAGTATGAAGAGCTTATGGACACTAATATAGAGGATTCAAGCTTACATGATATTATCAAACCATTTCTGGGTTGGGTAATACTGAATGTCGGACATATGGTGCTGGTCTAGTGGTGTTGAGAGTTGTCCTTTGACCTTTTATGGAGATTTTAGTTATGTATTAATAAAATAGATGTGTTTTTGAAGTTTAAATTGCCTCTTGTGCAGATAAAAATCAGCCTTTTTTTTGGTAACAAGTTGTTTGTTGCAAATATTTTTTGTCTATTCAAAATAAAAAAGTAAAAAGTAAAAAAACAAAAAACAAAAAAACAAACAAAAAACAAACAAACAAAGGCTTTTCCTTTGGATGACCAGGTCAAAATAAAAGTAAAAAAAAAAAAAGCCTGGAAAAAATGCAGCCACTACAGCTCAGAACAAACAGGCTGCAAAATTTAAATTTTTTGTTCGTAAGTTTTAAATGAGTTTAAATTCACAGCTATTCTCTATAAAAAATGAAAGATAACTACAGCTATAAGGATCGAGTTTTATGCACTTTTCCATCAACATAAGTTTTTTTTTTTTTCGACATTCCCAGTTGAGGAGCTGTATCAGCTTTTCCAGTTTGCGTACTTTTTTTTTTTTTTTCCTGGACAGCAGCGTGTTGGCCTATACGGGAAACCCAGGAAATTTTCCTGACAATGAAACAGTGGAGGCTCTGTGCCTTGTCTGCAGACAGACCTTCGTGGCAGACATGTCTGCCAACACTGGGGCTCTTTTAGCAAGCAGCCAAAACAGACACAAGCCTATTTTACATAGGACCCTACCTGCCACTCAAATATTTAGCACGAAAAATAGGACCCGATATTCTTTAGCATTTTAGATGGTTCCTTCAGACAAGTGTAAAAACAGCTACGTCTTGTTGTTTCAGTGGTAGCAAATTTTTCAAGTGCAGAATGAACTTGGGTGGGAGAAAGTGGTTGCAATATGGAGCAGGGTAAATGATGCAATTTGCTTGATGAGCGGAGATTAATACAACCCTGCAATCATTAAACACATCCTCTTTAAATATAGGTTTTAAAAAGCAAGCAGTGTAAGTACCCGATTTTGGCCTAGTATCAGCCTCTTGCAAACCCTGTACTACAGGGCTGCCGTATGAGAGGAAGAAGCAGCGCAAGGAGCCAATCACATCAAGTGTTGACAGAAAGAATGCTGACAGGAGGAAAAGTCAAAGTGACAAGAGAGACGGGCTCATCACTTTACCATTTCTCTTTTCGCTGTTCATTTACAGGCTGAAGGGGGTCCAGGGCCTCCTGGGCTCAGAGAAAGCAATGTGAATAATGCTAGCTAAATAATGCTAGCCATCCGACTGAAATAGGCTAGTAGAAAAAAAGCAACTGGTTTTTAGATGCTGCTCCCAAGATGGTTTGTTCCTCTATATTTGGTGGGAATACCCAAAATTCCGTAGATTCTGGATAAGGGTATATCATTTTCTCTACTCGTTAACAGCACAAACCTTAAAAAGAAACCACAAGAGGCCCTACTGGGCTGCCCAATTTTAGAAGCTTCATGATGCATACAGAAATTAATCTCTTTTGTATTTTTGGAGGCCTGCATCGCAATAGCTAAATCATGTAGGTCCCCTGTGATACTGTTCGACCCGATTAACCACTTAAGGACCGAGTCTCTTTCTGAGATTTGTTGTTTACAAGTTAAAACAGTTTTTTTTTTGCTAGAAAATTACTTAGAACCCCCAAACATTATACATTTTTTTTTAACACCCTAGAGAATAAAATGGCGGTCGTTGCAATACTTTCTGTCACGCCGTATTTGCGTAGCGGTCTTACAAGCGCACTTTTTTTGTTAAAAATACACCTTTTTAAATTAAAAAATAAGACAACAGTAAAGTTAGTCTAATTTTTTTTATATTGTGAAAGATAATGTTGGAAACCAAAAGGAGTGCCCAGCTTCCAATAGGATGCAAGTTGGATGATATGTTAGAAGAGGTTTATTGAGAATAGAAAAAAGTACATAAAGCCAATGCTTTTCAGGGGAACAGGATATGTGGAAAATGCTAGCTAGCAGACTGAGGACACTTCCAGATTAAAGAGGATACTGTAGCAAGAGCTGGTTTTGTTCTTTAACCTTTTAATTGGCTATATATTTTTTTCCTAGTTATTTTTGGCTGGCTTTGCAAATATCAACTTTAAAGTAAAGTTCCACCCATTTTTACAACTCTTCAGCATCCCTCACTAAAACTGTGCACTGTAAACAAATTGGATATTTTTTTATTTTTTTTCTCAGAACTTACTGTATATCTGCTGTATTCATTTTTCACTTCCTCCTGCCTGGCCGCGGCCCATTGTCTCATTTCCTGTTTGTAATGCCTTCTGGGAAGTGGAAGCAACTTCCTCTGACACTGCCGTTGCTATGGAAACTGACCTGAAACCTATTACACTGCTTGTGCTGCACTGAGCATGTGCGAGATCTGCAAGGATGAGAACCAGAAGAAATACAGTCTGGCTTCAGATGCCCACACTTAAGATGGCCACGGCCTGCTGTAAGTTTATAAAATAACAAACTACTGCTATAAACTAACAAAACAGACCTTAGTTTACAGACTAACTTTACTATAATACATTAAGCTTGTGTATTATAGGGGTATTTTATTTAAAAAGTATAATTTCGGCCGGAATACCACTTTAAAGAAGCATATGCATATTTGCATATTTAAAATTACCCTGTCCCTATACAAGCTTGGTTCAAATGAACTATTTAAAGCAGAACTATGGGCAAAACTTTTCCCCCCCCCCATTTTGGATAGCTCAAGGGAAGGTTATTACCCCTGTCCGATTTACTCCCCCCCCCCCAATCTGTGTCCCATTGCAGAGATTTCCCTTTACTTCCTGTCCCATAGCCAAACAGTAAGTGAGAGGAAATCCCTACAAAATTCCTTGGGGACCCCCGGGTCACCAGAACTAGTGTCCTTCTTGGAAGGTTTCCCCTCTATTACTTTTCTGTCGACAATCCAAAAATTTGGGATTTTCCTTTACTTTCAATGAGAACGGTAAACAGGACAAAAAGAGAGGCTGATTCCCCCTAATGGGGGCACAGACAGCAATAATAACTGACAAATGTTTTAATCCCGCTCCGCTATTTTCAAAACTAAAACAAGGTTTTGCCTTTAGTTGTGCTTTAAAGTTAAATGAAACACAGGGATTAGCTTTAACTGCCACGAAGGTATGACGAGCTTCTCCCATTTCATCCTGATGTCAGTTGGTCAGGAAGTGTAATGCCCCGTACACACGGTCGGATTTTCCGATGGAAAATGTCCGATCGGAGCGTGTTGTCGGAAATTCTGACCGTGTGTGGGCTCCATCGGACATTTTCCATCGGATTTTCCGACACACAAAGTTGGAGAGCAGGAGATAAAATTTTCTGACAACAAAATCCGTTGTCGGAAATTCCGATCGTGTGTACACAAATCCGACGGACAAAGTGCCACGCATGCTCAGAATAAATAAAGAGATGAAAGCTATTGGCCACTGCCCCGTTTATAGTCCCGACGTACATGTTTTACGTCACCACGTTTAAAACGATCGGATTTTCTGACATCTTTGTGTGACCATGTGTATGCAAGACAAGTTTGAGCCAACATCCGTCGGAAAAAATCCTAGGATTTTGTTGTCGGAATGTCCGAACAAAGTCCGACCGTGTGTACGGGGCATAAGGATTATTCACTGTCTGACCCCAGCTGCATATTACGAAGCATAAGATTGCATGTTGGGGAGTAGGGGTGTAGTTTGGAAAATATGGGCCCCCAATGTTGACATTAATTATTTAGATTTATTACAAAATGGCGCTCATTGATTTAGGAGCACTATACATATATTTCTACCACAAAAAAAAAAAAAAAAAAAAAGATTGAGTATTGCGCCACTTTTTTCAGCAGGCATATCCCTTTACCTATTTAAGCCATACTATAATTTTATGTTTTCTTTTCTAGTACATTTATATGTGACTGCATGTTAGTCCCATTGAGGACTTCCAGAGAGTATATAGTTGGTGGTGGTGTGCATTATTTTATGTACAAGTGTTCTACATGCAATGTACAGGTATGAAATATCTTTTGCTCTCCAATAGGCAGCACAATACTGCATGGATTAATCTTTACTATATTGTTGTTATCTTGAGGATTGTATTGTTTACTATTATAGAGCTTGACTGTTGCTATCTTCCTGATGAAGCGGGCATGGACCCGTGAAACACGTCAAAGTCACAGCTAACAATTCATCCTCCATGTCTGATGAGTGATGACATATTAGTCTCTTATGTACTTGCTATGTTCATGTGTAATGCTGTTGTATTTTCCAAAAATACCATATATATTATGTTTTTAAAAATTGTAAACTATTGATTTTTTTATACAAAGACGTGGTACCTTTAAAGTGCTCCTTCATATTAGTTAGGTCTTTTTGTATGTAGAAGTTACCAAGTATGTGTTATCGGACAATATAGGTCCAACTATTAGAAGAAGGTCGCCTACTTGATAACTTCCACCCAATATCGCTTTTCAATTTTACAAAAGCATAAGAGTTCAGTTGCTGCAAAGGCTACTCTCCATCTGCCCATCTATTTATTTTATGAATTTCAAGCATTATATAGTGTCAACAGTTCACGCAGTATTTTTACATACTATAAAGACCAACCTTGTTGTAAATGCAGATCAGTCACCGCCCTCAAGGAGCTTATAATCTAAGTTAACTTTCAAACATGTATACTTACACACACACACACACACACACACACACACACACACACACATTAAGACCGGTTTAGAGGGAAGCCAAATAACCTACCAGCATATCTTTGGAGTGTGGGAGGAAACCCATGCAAAAAAATAGCAAGAACATATAAAAACTGGCTAGGTTTCGAACCGAGAACCCCTGTGCTGCAAGGCAAAGTGCTAACCACTGAGCCGCTCTGCTGCCCACAGAGCAGGAGTGCAACATGCCAAAACCTGTACACTAACTGCTTCAGCCTCAAAACCATCATGCTAAGAACTACTGACTAGTAAATACCATGGTCACTTTAGAAAAGGTAACGCATGGCGTCCCCATGCCTCCATCAGCAAACAACACATGAACAATTTGTCCCTTCCCATCCACTCTGTGCATCTGTTACACTTTAAAAGATAATATACTATTGCCAAGTACCCCTACAGATGTGAGCCGTGCTGTGAATGCACCTTTTAGTTATCATAGGCTTCAAAAATTCAGCTCAAATACACAATCTGAAAGGGTGTCAGGAGCCAGAGCTGTACAGTATCATCGTTTTAAATCAAAACTTTTTTTTGTTTTTGTTTTTTAGTGTTCTCTCCCTCAGGAGGCAAAATACATGTAGTAATGTGTTCCGTGTTCCTACATGCCTTGTTAAGGGTCGTACACATGGGTTGAATATCGGGTAGCATCGGCTGGTTTCTATTTCGGGCCATGTGTACGGCAGTCGCTCTATCGGCTTCTGTTGAAAAAGGTCTGCCAATCGGCATCCGATCAGCGCTCTCAGTCAATGGCTGACAGCGCTGACAGGTGTGTTCTGGCGGAGGGACGGTCCCCTGTCAGAACACTGTAGCTCAGCGGGGAGATTGCTGTACTAACATCGCCCGCTGGGATGAACGAAAAGAAAAAAAAAAAAAACAGATAGCATGTACCAGGCCTAAGCCTAGCTAGGAGGCCAGACATGGACCCACCCCACTTTCTTTGGTGGTTGTCCGACAACGTAGCTAGCAAAGAGATAGCAGCTTAATAAATGGAGATTGACTGGGCTCCAACACTTGCCCGTAAAAAGCAGTGGCAAGAGGAATGCAAAGGAAAAAGGAGGCTGACGCTCCCCCTGACCCCCAACTAATACCCCTTGTCGACATTTGTCTCGGGCAAGTACTTGGAGCCCAGACAAGCACCAGTTTTTACGAATATCTATGTTCTCAGACGGCCACGGACATTAGGGGGGGGGGGGGGGATGGAACCTAAAGTTCATCTGCATTTCAGAAATCTCTATAATAAAACTAGTCTGTGGATATTACAATGTCCAGACAGCTGGTTTGTCTTAGATTCCAAAAATGTGGCTGCCCAAATTTTTTTAAATAAAAATAAAATAAAGGAAGAAGGAGGAGGGGGCAGGTAGGGGGGATTTAGGAGATAGAATTTACTACAATGCCATCGGCTGACTGGCTACATTCTCTGATGTTCCATTCTCAGCAAAGAAAATCCATGGAAGCCAAGGCATGAGTTATATTATTTGTATCAGCAGGTTGACCAAATATGACAAATTGCTGCTATTTGTTGTGTTTCCTTGCTAATATGTACAACACTTTACAGATTTATTGTCACTTCTAAACATTGGGGGATAATGCTATTTTGTAACTTTCAATGGATTTACCAATAAAGGAATTAATAAATGTTTTGCAAATGTGTCAGTTTTACACTTTATCACCTTTTTATTGGGGGAGTGTACTTTCCCACCTTGCCTGACCTCCTAGCTGGACTTATAAAGCACATACAGTGGATATAAAAAGTCTACATACCCGTTAAAATGTCAGGTTTCTGTGATGTAAAAAAAATGACAAAGATAAATCATTTCAGAACTTTTTTCATCTTATTGTGACCTATAAACGGTACAACTAAATTGAAAAACAAACTTAAATCTATTGGGCGGAGTAAAAATAAAAAACTAAAATAACATGGTTGCATAAGTGTTCATACCCTCTTATAACTGGAGATGTAACGGTGTTCAGAACCAAAAGTAAATAGGACTCAGTACACACCTGCCATCATTTAAAGTGCCTCTGATTAATCCCAAATAAAGTTCAGCTGTTCTAGGAGGTCTTTCCTGACATTTTCTTAGTCGCATCCTACAGCAACAGCCATGGTCTGCAGAGAGCTTCCAAAAGCATCAGAGGGATCTCATTGTTAAAAGGTATCAGTCAGGAGAAGGGTATAAAAGAATTTCCAAGGCATTAGATATACCATGGAAGACAGTGAAGACAGTCATCATCAAGTGGAGAAAATATGGCACAACAGGGACATTACCAAGAACTGGACGTCCCTCCAAAATTTATGAAAAGATGAGAGGAAAACTGGTCAGGGAGGCTGCCAAGAGGCCTACAGCAACATTAAAGGAGCTGCAGTAATATCTGACAAGTACTGGCTGTGTGGTACATGTGACAACAATCTCCGGTATTCTTCACATGTCTGGGCTATGGGTTAGAGTGGCAAGGCGGAAGCCTTTTTTTACCAATCAAAACATCCAGGCCTGGCTAAATTTAGCAAAAACATATCTGAAGTCTCCCAAAAGCATGTGGGAAAATGTGTTATGGTCTGCTAAAACCAAGGTTGAACTTTTTGGCCATAATTCCAAAAGACATGTTTGGGGCAAAACCAAACACTATACCCACCGTGAACCATGGTGGTGGCAGCATCATGCTTTGGGGCTGTTTTTATTCAGCTTTACCTTAGTCAAGGTAAAGGGAATTATGAACAGTTCCAAATACCAGTCAATATTGGCTGCTGCTAGAAAGCTGAACATGAAGAGGAACTTCATCTTTCAGCATGACAACGACCCAAAGCATACATCCAAATCAACAAAGGAATGGCTTCACTAGAATAAGATTAAAGTTTTGGAATGGCCCAGCCAGAGCCCAGATCTGAATTCGATTGAAAATCTGTGGGGTGATATGAAGAGGGCTGTGCACAGGAGATGCCCTCGCAATAGGACAGATTTGGAGTGTTTTTGCAAAGAAGAGTGGGCAATTGTTGCCAAGTCAAGATGTGTCATACCCAAAAACACTAATTGCTGTAATAAAATCAAAAGGTGCTTCAACAAAGTATTAGTTTAAGGGTGTGCACACTTATGCAACCATAATATATTTTAGCTTTTTTTTTTTTTACTTGAGTTGTACTGTTCATAGGTCACATTAACCACTTAAGGACCAAGCCTCTTTCTGAGATTTGTTGTTTACAATAAAAACAGTTTTTTTTTGCTAGAAAATTACTTAGAACCCCCAAACATTTTACTTTTTTTTCTAACACCCTAGAGATTAAAATGGCATTCGTTGCAATACTTTGTCACACCGTATTTGCGCAGCGTTCTTACAAGCGCACTTTTTTTGGAAAAAGTACACTTTTTTTTAATTAAAAAATAAGACAACAACAGTAGTTAGCCCATTTTTTTATGCTGTAAAAGATAATGTTACACTGAATAAATTGATTCCCAACATGTCACGCTTCAAAATTGCGCCCGCTCGTGGAAAGGCGACAAACTTTTACCCGTAAAAATCTCCATAGGCGACATTTAAAAAAATTCTACAGGTTGCATGTTTTGAGTAACAGAGGAGGTCTAGGGCTAGAATGATTTCCCTCACTCTACCAATCGCAACGATACCTCACATGTGTGGTTTGAACACCATTTTCATATGCGGGAGTTATTAGCGCATGCGCTCACTTCTGCACGCAAGCTCATCGGGAATTTTTTTTACCATTTATTTTTTATTTTTGCATTTAAAAAAAAACAAAAAAACTGGTGTCACTGTTATTCCCATTACAAAGAATGTAAACATCCCTTGTAACAGAAAAAAGCATGACAGGACCACTTAAATATGGGATCTGGGGTCAAAAATGCAATAAAAAAAAAAATATTTTGTCATTTAAAAAAAAAAAAAAAAAAAAAAAATGGGGGGGAAGTGACGTTTTGACAACGCTTCCGCCCTGCATTGGTATGGAGACAGATGGGGGCCATCTTCCCCTCACTCGTCTCCATGGCCAGCAAGGGTGAAGATCCGATCGCCTCCGCTGCTGCCGATGGCCCCTGTAAGCGGCGGAGGGCACCGGAGCGCGGTGGGAAGGGGGGCCCCTCTCCCGCCACTGATAAAAGTGATCTCTCGGCGAACAGAGACCACATTTATCTGAAACCGGACTGCTCACTGAAGAAGAGGATACCAGGGTTATGGCAGCTAGCTGCTGCCATAACAACAATACTCCTGTTCAAATTACCAACATATAACGACGGTGGGCAGTCTGGAAGTGGTTAAAGGTGGAAAAAGTTCTGAAATTACGGTATTTATCTTGGTCTCATTTTTTTACATCACAGAAACCTGACATTTTAACAGGGGTGTGTAGACTTTTTATATCCACTGTAGGAACATGGGACAGAACACTGTAAAAATTGAAGTAAGGAGTTCTTTAAAAATTGCAAAAGACCAGAAAGAACTGGTACAAAAATTATAACTGTTCTTGGTTACTCTTAACTAAAAAAAAAATTACCACTGTGGAAAAAAAAAATGTGGCCTCTAACGGAATGTTAGTTGAATTATAAAGCTTGAAAACAGAAGTTCAACTCACTAACCAACCTTAGCGATCACAGGAGGGCCAAAAGCCATCAGAGATCTCACTGCCAGGGCTACAGAGTACAGACAGCAGCACTTTGAATTTTCTCAATGAATGCAAAGCATTCTCTGATTGGATAAGATAGAGGAATAGGGCAGTGGCATCAGACTTGGATTTTAAACCTAGTATTACTTAAAAAAAGGAGGCCATAATATACAGTATTTCCTAATACCTACAGCAGTACAATGGTCCCCAAATTTCTTTGGTCATAGCTTTCGCATAGTAGTGTGCATGCTGCCTTCCAGTACAACACAGACTGATCCTACAGAATCCCCAACCCTACAGAAGCCAAACAAAAACTGAAGTATTAATGATGTGTCAGAAACAAGACTATAAAGCGTTGCCTACAATAATGTGGACCTTTGTCTTTTACGATCTGGAGTGAGCATGGTGCTGCACTTGTACTGTGCCTTGCAGATAATTAAGGGGTCCTCCGAGACTGAGGCAGCATTCGATTTAATTAGTTACCTAGCATTGTAAGCAGTCTCAGAGCGGAACTGCTAGCATCAGAAAAGCACACAAAGCAAAGCTAACCTGGATTTATATTTATACCCGGTTACCATCTGTACCATTAACCTTAGAAGATGTGATTTATTGAACATTTTCAGATATATGGTGCTGCCTCCTACAGTTGCCATATTTTCGCCATGCTGTAGGCAAATTCTCACATCTATAATACAGGCAGCTGTAAATTCAGGAACTTTGCATACTGTATGAATAGGATCCAGGTTGGGGCTAAACATTTCTTTTCTCCTATTACAGTTTTTGAAGGGATACTGATTATTATTATATAGCGCCAACAGTTTATGCAGTGCTTTACAATATAAAAAGGAGACAATACAGTTATAATACAATAAAATACAAGAGGATTAAGAGGGCCCTACTCAGAAGAGCTTACAAACTAATAGATCATGTATGTAAATCATAGCACACATATATTAACCAGCACCAATTAAAATAATTTGCAATACGCTACTCCATTATCTAGCTTTACATCTGTGCATTGCATGGCACAAGTGTAGCCTTTGTACCCATTTAGATGGGATATGGGTATTACTGCTCTTTTCTTTTCACACAGTGTTATCAACAATTTAGTCTCTTGACAAGGTACACTGCAGTTTTAATAAACACTTTAAATCCTTTTTTTTTTTTAAAGAGAATTTCTTTTTGACTCTTATAATATTGTAAACAGTATTATATTTTATATATATTTTAGATTGATGGCGCTGGAACCTTAAAATAGAACTCTAGGTAAAACTTTCATTTTGAATTTTGGATTGAGTTAAGCCTTTTACACACTCGGGTTTATTTACCAAATCTGGAGAGTGCATCAGGCTCACTTCTGCATAGAAACCAATCAGCTTTCAGGTTATATTGCCAAACCTTAACTGAACCAACTGAGGTTAGAACCTGATTGGCTACCATGCACAGCTGCACCCGATTCTGAGTGCTCCAGCTCTACCCCACTATGGAGTTATTATTTTCATTCAACCGAAGACTTCAACAAGAGTTGGATGGAGTTACACTTTAACAAAGATAGTGACATGTGCTGTAATTATTTTGTACCACTCTCGTAGTTTTGGGGTGATTATTTTTACTGATATTTTGCACATTAAGGCCTTATGCACACTAGGCATCTGTACATGAGATTCCAGTGTTTGTTCAGGTGGAGGATACAGGAGCGTTGTCCAGCCCCTCTGCCCGCAGCAGAGAATTCTATGGGAGGCTGAAAGCTGCTGCAGCTGAAGTGTGCACTGAGTGGTACTAATGTTGAGTTTAGTATGTGCCTAGGGACGAATGCCTGGAATTTAGGCTTTCTGGGAATTCAACTGCCCTTAATGTTAGTGCCACTCAGGGCATCCTCCAGCCACAGCAGCTTTCAGCCTCTCATAGAATTCTCTGCTGCCGGCAGAGGGGCTGGACAATGCTTATGTATCCTCCGCCTGCACAAAAACATTGGAATCTCATGTACAGGGGCTAAATGCCTAGTGTGCATAAGGCCTTAAAGCGGGGGTCCACCTAAACCGCCAAAAAAAAAAAAAAAATATTAAAAGCCAGCAGCTACAAATACTGCAGCTGCTGACTTTTAATACATGGCCACTTACCTGTCCCAGGATCCAGCAATGTCGGCAGGCGACGCCGTGAACCTGCTCGGTTCTCGGCAGCTGCCGCCGCCATCCTAGGTAAGGGAACCAGGTAGTGAAGCGTTGCGGCTTCACTTCCCAGTTCCCTACTGTGCATGCGCGAGTCGCACTGCGCATCGTAACTGGTCCCCGCTATCTCCTGGGAGCTGTGTGTTTCCCAGGAGACAGCGCGGAGGGACAGGAAGAGGCATAGACTCCCATGGGAGTCTATGCCGGAAGTGGGTGCAAATACCTGTCTTAGACAGGTATCTGCACCCCCCCTCCCCCCTGAAAGGTGCCAAATGTGACACCGGAGGGGTGGAGGGTTCCGAAAAGCGGAAGTTCCATTTTTGTGTGGAACTCCGCTTTAAGCCCCAAACACACTATCAGATTTTCTGCTGATTTTTTTCCTTCAGATTTACCAAACCCATATAATATGAGGTCAAGCCTTAGAAGTTTCAATTTGTATGCAATCAGACAGGCCCTTGCACTACATGGTTTTGGTAAATCTGAAGACAAAAATCAGCAGAAAATCTGATAGTGTGTATGGAGCTTAAGACCCCATTCACACAGGGGCAACACGACTTGCAGGTCGCCTCACCAAGGCGACCTGCACACGACTGCCCGGGCGACTTGCAAAACGACTTCTGTATAGAAGTCTATGCAAGTCGACCCAAGTCGCCCCCGAAGTCGTACAGGAACCTTTTTCTAAGTCGGAGCGACTTGCGTCGCTCCCCTTAGAACGGTTCCATAGCACAGAACGGGAGGCGACTTGTCAGGCGACTAGGTCGCCTGACAAGTCGTCCCTGTGTGAATGGGCTCTTAATGTGCAAAATATCAGTAAAAAAAATTGATCACCCCAAAAACTAGAAGAGTGGTACAAAATAATTACAGCACGTGTCACTATCTTTGTTAAAGTGTAACTCCATCCAACTCTTGTTGTAGTCTTGGACAGGGTGGGAAGGGTTAAATTGTCGAGGAGGAGTCCAGTCTACTCATCAGTCTTGACGCTTTCCTTCCTCACTGCCAGCGCCAGACCCGCCCCCCTTCTGCCTGAGCAGTAGCAGCATTCGGGCAGTCCTGAGCTGAC
This sequence comes from Lithobates clamitans, assembly GCA_037952925.1. Classification (NCBI taxonomy): domain Eukaryota; kingdom Metazoa; phylum Chordata; class Amphibia; order Anura; family Ranidae; genus Lithobates; species Lithobates clamitans. The sequence continues at coordinate 4,699,096 of JBBGZY010000049.1, forward strand.
AGCGAACATCTTGAGGCCCCCACAGTGGAGGACTGCCAGGGTCCGGTCGCAATTGCAACCTTGGTAGTTCCGGCACTGTTGTCTGGTTTTTATTTCTGGGTCCCATTTAGGGAAATCTCACTTCCTGTTCCAGTTGTCACCAGGCCAGGAAGTGTGGATAAATCCCCGACAGGGACACAGACAACAATATAAAAGTTTATAGAGGTGCTACCCTTCACCCACATTAGGCAACATTAAATTGAATCTTTGAAGAAGTCATATTAAAATCGATATACAGCTTAAGCCTGGGCCATGCCATTCTAGCTGAATGGACAGGAAGTCTTTGTTGCACTGACAGTACAGAAGTGTCTTGTTAATACAACAATTGTCTGTAACATCACATTGATCCTGTGACTGGCTCCATGGGGACTTGAGCTAATTATGTCATTACAATTATATTAGAAGTACTGGGTGTCCATGCTCTTCCTTAGTTATGCAGGTCATACATTATGTAACTTCTAAAGGGAGGGGCACAATATTATTTTTATCTTCATGTCCATGCATTGTCTACCTTCCGTCTTTGTGAATGAGCCCTCAAGCAGATAAGACATACAAAGCACAGAAAATAAGTAATGTTGGTGTCAGGAATCTTTTTTTAACCTTAAAAAAACTAAAATAAAAATGATAGATAGATAGATAGATAGATAGATAGATAGATAGATAGATAGATAGATAGATAGATAGATAGATAATACACATACAGTATCTCACACAAGTGAGTACACCCCTCACATTTTTGTAAATATTTTATTCTATCTTTTCATGTGACAACACTGAAGAAATGACACTTTGATACAATGTACAGTAGTGAGTGTGCAGCTTGTATAACAGTGTAAATGTGCTGTCCCCTCAAAATAACTCAACACACAGCCATTAATGTCTGGCAACAAAAGTGAGTACACCCCTAAGTGAAAATGTCCAAATTGGGCCCAATTAGCCATTTTCCCTCCCTGGTGTCATGTGACTCATTAGTGTTACAAGATCTCAGGTGTGAATGGGGAGCAGGTGTGTTAAATTTGGTTTTATCACTCTCACTCTCTCATACTGGTCACTGGAAGTTCAACATGGCATCTCATGGCAAAGAACTCTCTGAGGATCTGAAAAAAAGAATTGTTGCTCTACATAAAGATGGCCTAGGTTATAAGAAGATTGGCAAGACCCTGAAACTGAGCTGCAGCACGGTGGCCAAGACCATACAGTGGTTTACCAGGACAGGTTCCACTCAGAACAGGCCTCACCATGGTCAACCAAAGAAGTTGAGTGCACATGCTCAGCGTCATATCCAGAGGTTGTCTTTTGGAAATAGACGTATGAGTGCTGCCAGCAATGCTGCAGAGGTGGGGGGGGGTTCAGCCCATCAGACCATACACCGCACACTGCATCAAATTGGTCTGCATGGCTGTCATCCCAGAAGGAAGCCTCTTCTAAAGATGATACACAAGAAAGACGGCAAACAGTTTGCTGAAGACAAGCAGACTAAGGACATGGATTACTGGAACCATGTCCTGGGGTCTGATGAGACCAAGATAAATGTATTTGGTTCAGATGGAGTCAAGCGTGTGTGGCGGCAACCAGGTGAGGAGTACAAAGACAAGTGTGTCTTGCCTACAGTCCAGCATGGTGGTGGGAGTGTCATGGTCTGGGGCTGCATGAGTGCTGCCCGCACTGGGGAGCTACAGTTCATTGAGGGAACCATGAATGCCAACATGTACTGTGACATACTGAAGCAGAGCATGATCCTCTCCCTTCAGAGACTGGGCCGCAGGGCAGTATTCCAACATGATAATGTCCCCAAACACACCACACAGAAGGTGGAGGAACACAAGGTCTCTAGCATCCACCAGCTCTGTGATGTCATCATGGAGGAGTGGAAGAGGACTCCAGTGGCAACCTATGAAGCTCTAGTGAACTCCATGCCCAAGAGGATTAAGGCAGTGCTGGAAAATTATGGTGGCCACACAAAATATTGACACTTTGGGCCCAATTTGGGCATTTTCACTTAGGGGTGTACTCACTTTTGTTGTCAGACATTAATAGCTGTGTGCTGAGTTATTTTGAGGGCACAGCAAATGTACACTGTTATACAAGCTGTACACTCACTACTTTACATTGTAGCAAAGTGTCATTTCTTCAGTGTTGTCACATGAAAAGATATAATAAAATATTTACAAAAATGTGAGGGGTGTACTCACTTTTGTGAGATACTGTATTTCTACATCCATCTACATGCACGGTGACGAAACACTGATAGTGATTGGCTGAATTCCTTATTCTATTTCAATGCTTTCAAAAAAATTTACTGACTCATCCCTCTATGGACAGGAGGAATTTCGCAACAGCTTCGTCCGCTTCCCATATTTCTCCATTTTCCAGATCTATCTTAACCGAGAATGAGGATTAATGGCTAGTTATGGCTCAGGGAGGCCACTGATGGCAATTTTTATTGTAATTACTCCACATCTGCCTGGGGCTCACTTTTGAAAAACTGCTATTATAACATAATAATACAATATATTACCAAAAGTATTGGGACAATTGCTTTTACAAGCACATAAACTTTAGTGGCATCCCAGTCTTAGTCTGTAGGGTTCAATATTGAGTTGGCCCACCCTTTGCAGCTATAACAGCTTCAACTCTTCTGGGAAGGCTGTCCAAAAGGTTTAGGAGTGTGTTTTTGGGAATGTTTGACCATTCTTCTGAAGCGCATTTGGGAGGTCAGGCACTGATGTGGACGAGAAAGCCTGGCTCGCAGTCTCCTCTCTAATTCATCCAAAGGTGTTCTATCAGGTTGAGGTTAGAACTTGTGCAGGCCAGTCAAGTTCCTCCACCCCAAACTCACTCATCCATGTCTTTATGGACCTTGCTTTGTGCACTGGTCCAAATAATTTGGTGGAGGGGGGGGGGGATTATGGTGAGGGGTTGTTTTTTCAGGGGTTGGGCTTGGCCCCTTAGTTCCAGTGAAGGGAAATCTTAAAGTGGAGTTCCACCCACTTTTACAACTCTTCAGCATCCCTCACTAAACTGTGCACTGTAAACGAATTGGATATTTTTTTATTTTTTTTTCTCAGCACCTACTGTATATCTGCTGTATTCATTTTTCACTTCCTCCTCCCTGGCCGTGGCCCATCGCATCATTTCCTGTTTGCATTGCCTTCTAGGAAGGGGTGGCAACTTCCTCTGACACTGCCGTTGCTAAGGAAACCTGACCTGAAACCTATTACACTGCTTGTGCTGCACTGAGCATGTGCGAGATCTGCAAGGATGAGATCCAGGAAGAAATACAGTCTGGCTTCAGATGCCCACACTTAAGATGACTACAGCCTGCTGCAAGTTTATAAAATAACAAACTACTGCTATAAACTAACAAAACAGATCTTAGTTTACAGACTAACTTTACAAGAATACATTAAGCTTGTGTATTATGGGGTATTTTTATCTAAAAAGTATAATTTCGGCCGGAACACCACTTTAAGGTGCATACCAAGACATTTTGGACAATTTTATGCTCCCAACTTTGTGGGAAGAGTTTGGGGATGTCCCTTCCTGTTCCAACATGACTGCGCACCAGTGCACAAACAAGGTCCATAAAGACATAGATGTGCGAGTTTGGGGTGAAGGAACTTGACTGGCCTGCACAGAGTCCTGACTTCAACCCGAAAAAAAAAACACCTTTGGGATGAATTAGAGCGGAGACTGCAAGGCAGACCTTCTTGTATACATCAGTGCCTGACCTCAAAAATGTGCTTCTGGAAGAATGGTCAAACATACTCATACACACACTCCTAAACCTTGTGGTGGACAGCCTTCCCAGAAGAATTGAAGCGGTTATAGCTGCAAAGGATTGGCCAACTCAATTTTGAACCCTACAAACTAAGACTGGGAATGCCATTAAAGTTCATGTAAAGGCAGGCGTCCCAATACTTTTGGCAATATAGTGTTTATTATAAGGCTGTGAATTGGGCGTATGTATGCGTATACCCATGGGGGGAGGCCATCTTTGCCTGCTTGGGATCCACAGGTGGTCTGTGCATCTGCAAGAAGGCAGTCCCATTCATGTCTACTGGGACATGTCAGTTGCATGGACACAGCTGCTAGTCCCAATTGGACAGGCGTGTGGGTGCGAGTCCCCCAAACGCACACTGTCTGTGCATGGCTGTCAAATTGGGACCATCGGCTGTATCCATGCAGCTGCTACATCCGAATAGATATGAACGGGAATGCCTGTATGTAGATGCATGGAACACCTGTGCATCTCCCATGCAGGCAAAAATGGCCCTTTGCACGTGTGTACAAATAGGTATTCTCGTGTTAATGAGGTCACAGTCTGAACTCCTAGAACTTGCTGACCCTTTACTGCACTCTGACCCAGTTCCAGACATGAAATATGACGCTGTATCAAATGCAAGGACCAGCTATAATTATTTTGCCTCGTGTAAAGACTAATGACCTGTACACACGATCAGAAAATTGTACAAAAAAAATACCGCTTTTGAAGCAATCTTATGATAATCTGCTCATTAGTACACAGCTTTCGAGAGTCAATCTCGATAGTTCATCCAATATTAACCAATGGGACAAGCACGAAAAATGTTGTACGATACCAGATGGTACAAATTTTCGTTTAGTTAGTACAGGTGGTGTTAGAAAATACAATACAGATACACTACAACACATTACATCACTTCCGAATGTATATTCTGTCGTACGAGAATGTATGTAACTTCATTTTTGATATGAGATTAGCATGCAAAAAATAAAATAAACAGGACGATCATTCGTCCGATAATCTCATCATGTGTAACAGGCATTAGGGCTTGTGCAATGGGACAGGTAGCAACAAACACATATTACTAGATTTGCCATTTTACATACAACAGTACCCAAATCTGTCTTAATATTAGCCTCTGGCAACCCCTTATACAGCAGCACTCGGACTGGTACAGGTAGGGCCTTCACTGCGATACAGCTATGACTAAGCACTGCTAAGTGTGAAACGCGTCAGCTCGTTTGTCCCATTTTTTTTGCTGTGGCTTGTATTTGTTGGACTTTTTATAAATAAAGGCTATATTCCGGAGTGCGGCTGTCCAGAACTTCTTTTTTGCCTCAAGTTGCTACCCTGTTTCCCCGAAAATAAGACCTAGCGTGATTGTCTGTGATGGCTGCAATATAAGCCCTACCCCCCAAAAAGGCCATAAGTAAAGTCCTTGTAGGTCTCATTTTCAGGGTAGGGCTTATTTTCGGGGAAACAGGATAGGGCTTATTTGGGGGGTAGGGCTTATATTGCAGCCATCCCCGACAATCACGCTAGGTCTTATTTTCGGGGAAACAGGGTATATGCTTAGCCGGCACCAGGTGTTCCAGTTCCAAGGAGAGTTTCATATTCACATTTCCACCTGGAGCGGTGATCCCCTTCCCTTCACTGTCAGTAAAACCTTGCATATTGCTGACTGTCTAATGCCGCGTACACACGAGCAGACTTTCCAGCAGAAAAGGTCCGACGGAACGAATCCGTTGGACATTCCGATCGTGTGTGGGCTTCATTGGACCTTTTCTGTCGAAAAGTCTGATGGACCTTAGAAATATAAAAACCGTTCGTCTGTATGCTAGTCCAACGGATCGAAAACTACGCAAGGGCAGCTATTGGCTACTAGCTATTGAACTTCCTTTTCTAGTCCGGTCGTTCGTCATCACGTTCGAAACTATTGGACTTTGGTGGGATCGTGTGTAGGCAAGTCCGTTTTGTCGGAACTCCGTTGAAAAGTCCTTCGGAGTTCAGTCCGACGAGAAGTCCGCTTGTGTGTACGCGGCATAACACTGGGAGCTTCCTGACGGGAGAAAAAGGCAGAGTGATGAGCTCCTCATTGTGTGGCTACTCTTTCATTGACCAATTACAGGCTGTTGAGGAACCTAAGGCCAGGGACTATTACACAGCTGCAGGGAGTGCAGGACTTGGCTATACTTCATGCTGGTTATGCCTGGATCACAGGACTTGCAGAACAGAATGGCAAATCTGTGGCAGGTTAAGAGTTTACATATATGTAGTTTAACTGGCTTTTCACTTTCAAGTGAAGAGACCATTAGGGTGGACAATCCATTTATGCAAAATGTGCAACTGCACAAGGGCCCTCTGGGACTTGGAGACCTGTTTTATACTAGACGTGGGTCAGCTCCACCATTCTTATGTGAAAACCAAAAGTTGAGAATAGGGAGGCATTCTTCATGACCTCCCTGTTTTACTGGCTTGTAATAATATTACAAACACCACCATCGCTTCCTGCCTGAGCGGCACCGAGACACATAATGCGTTCCCATTTCCTCTTGACATTGTGTCAACTTGAAATGAAAGGGATGTCCATTATCTGACCCTTCTTGCAAATTATGAACCATGAAAGAGCTCAGGGTATCGCAAAGGTTACCACTTATCTGCGTCTATCTAAACACAATAAATTATACATGGTGTCCCAAAAGTCACCATACATAGGGAAAATGGGAAATTGTAGCTAAATTTACAAATCTTAAAGACAAAATATTAATACTAATGTAATAATTATTCAAAATATTAAATATAATATAAAATATAATAGGAGTTTGTTCATTTTTTTACTATGTCTTTTTCTTGCATAGGAGTTCTTAGGGGACAACATTGGCCACTGGGAAACATGCAAAGAGGGCATTGACATTTAAAAAAATAAAGCACATAAAATACACAGGTTTCACATGCAAAAAAAAAATAAAAACTTTAAATTGAGATCTACGAGTCTCTATGCTGCGGTGGTTGATGGAACTTGTAGTCATCCTATTCACAGATCTCTGTAAATGAATGACACAGCTAAGCGAATGAAATTCCTCACATCCATGGTAAATTAAAAAAGAAAAAAAAGCAGTAGAAAAAGAACCCCACAATTCAGATAAGGTTTGATGGTGGGAGTTAGGGAATGCCACCATGTTTCATGATAGACACACTGGATTCAAAGAGGATAACTCCCCACATGGAGAAGAACCCCCAGATTGTGTATGAGTTGGGGGCGGTGGGCTACAGACTCAGGTCATACATCCCAGGAAGCTTTGAGGTGCAATTTGGCTGATTCCTACAGATAACCCAATGAAAAAAAAAAAAAAACAGTAAAAGGTGGGGTGGGAGTAAAAACGACTGAGAATTCTGGGAGCGGTGACGTCACCTGTAGGCTCCCACAGCCCAGCCATTGTTGGTGCTCCCCTGCAGCTGCCACTCGCTGACAGAGGGGGGGCCAGAAATGCGGATAATACAGCTGGACTGAAAGAAGGTAATTATACTGATCTTTTTTTTAACATGGGGCAGGCAGGATAGGTAGCAGGAGGGGACATTTTTAAGAATAGGTAGTGTTAAGCAAGTCATAGATGGTGCAATTCCCCCCCCCCACCCCCACCCTTCCGGTTGCAGGAAATAAAATTGCTTGATCAGGGAATCCCTCCAGCAGCGCAATTGTATTCTGCTGGCAGGGAGCCTTCCCTGCCAGAAGAACACAATGATTACTGCCGACGGCTATAGCCACCGGTAATGATCACATGTAAAAACTTCAACAGGCTGATTGTACTGAAGTCGATTGATGGATTGACTTCAGTACAACCAGCCTGCCCATAAATGGATTGAATTTCGGTCAGTCCCTACTGAACCAGCTGAGATTCGATCCATCTATGGCTGGCTATAGGCAGGATTCCATTTTATTCCAATGGCAGTAATCACATGCAAAAACTCCAACAGGCTGGTTGTACTGAAGTCGATTGATGGATTGACTTCAGTACAACTAGCCTGTCCATAGGTGGATCGAGAATTAAGCCATCTATGGCTGGCTTTAGGCAGGATTCCCCTTTATGCCCCGGTTTATGCTCTCCACCATCTTTTAGAAAACTGATCCACAGTGGATACTGTTTCAGAGGGCAGCAGAGCAGTGATACCGCTACCTCATTAAGCTTTTTTTTTAAAGCCTAACGACAATTTTGCAAGCATATGGCTTGTGGTCCCATTGACTTCAATTGCCAAGTTTGTCGCCTGTCAAACCAAATAAAATTTGTGTGCCATTTGTAGGATCCCCTCTGTCTGCCTGCTTCGGTGGCTGGTAAAACTCCAAGATTCATTATAAAGTGTTTATTGCGTTAGATTGTATCAGTTTTAAAGATGATTGCAGGCAAACTATCGCTTCCCAAAAAACATTGTAATAAAAGAATGTCATTTTTTTTTAATGATGATATTTTTGCATAGAGGGGGTGGTCTGGGATAGCTGCTCCCTTTATAAATTGGACAGTGATCAGCAGCTTTGCTTCTACCAGTCATCCCAGAAAACAGTCTAGAGAAGAAGAAGAAAAAAGGAAGAAAAAGGAAAGAGAAGAAGGAAGAAAAAAGGAATAAAGGAAGAAAAAGGAATAAAAGTAAGAAAAAGGAAAGAGAAAAAGGAAGAAAAGGGAATAAAGGAAGAAAAAGGAAAGAGAAGAAGGAAGAAAAAGGAATAAAGGAAGAAAAAGGAAAGAGAAGAAGGAAGAAAAAGGAATAAAGGAAGAAAAAGGAAAGAGAAGAAGGAAGAAAAAGGAATAAAGGAAGAAAAAGGAAAGAGAAGAAGGAAGAAAAAGAAGAAAGGAAGAAAAAGGAAAGAGAAGAAGGAAGAAAAAGGAAGAAAGGAAGAAAAAAGGAAAGAGAAGAAGGAAGAAAAAGGAAGAAAGGAAGAAAAAAGGAAACAGAAGAAGGAAGAAAAAGGAAGAAAGGAAGAAAAAAGGAAACAGAAGAAGGAAGAAAAAGGAAGAAAGGAAGAAAAAAGGAAACAGAAGAAGGAAGAAAAAGGAAGAAAGGAAGAAAAAAGGAAACAGAAGAAGGAAGAAAAAGTAAAAAAGGAAGAAAAAAGGAAACAGAAGAAGGAAGAAAGGAAGAAAAAAGGAAAGAGAAGAAGGAAGAAAAAGGAAACAGAAGAAGGAAGAAAGGAAGAAAAAAGGAAAGAGAAGAAGGAAGAAAAAGGAAGAAAGGAAGAAAAAAAGGAAACAGAAGAAGGAAGAAAAAAGGAAGAAAGGAAGAAAAAAGGAAACAGAAGAAGGAAGAAAAAGAAGAAAGGAAGAAAAAAGGAAACAGAAGAAGGAAGAAAATGGAAGAAAGGAAGAAAAAAAGGAAACAGAAGAAGGAAGAAAAAGAAGAAAGGAAGAAAAGGGAAACAGAAGAAGGAAGAAAAAGAAGAAAAGAAGGAAAAAAAAGGGAGGAAACAGAAAAGGGAGGAAACAGAAAAGGAAGAAAAAGAAAAAAAAAGGAAGAAAAAGGAAACAGAAGAGGAAGAAGAAAAAGAAGAAAGGGAGAGAAAAGGAAACAGAAGAGGAAGAAGAAAAAGAAGAAGAAGAAGAAGAAGAAGAAGGAAACAGGAGAAAATGAAGGAAAAAAAGAAAACAGAAGAGGAAGAAGAAGAAAAGGAAGAAGAAATGGAAGAAGAAAAGGGAAACAGAAGAGGAAGAAGAAGACGAAGAAGAAAAGTTAGAAGAAAAAGGAAGAAGAAAAATGGAAACAGAAGAGGGAGAAGAGAAGAAAGAAGAAAAAGGAAACAGAAGAGGAAGAAGAAGAAGAAAAAGAAGGAAAAAAATAGGAAGAAAAAAAAATGAAAAAGATCAAGAAGAAAAAGAAAAGGAAAAAAAGAAAAAAAGAGGCTGCTTGTCCAGATCGTCCCATGTGTTATGCAGGCCATCCTATGAGATTGCCCTGATCCTGGCTGAACACCGCTAGATGGGATCAGCAGACGTGTCGCTCTGATCAGATGGACACGTAAGCCTCTAGCAGAGCTCCCATCAAACTTTCCATCAGCAGCCCCTGCACAGCCCCATCCACCGGGATCTCCTCTCTCCCCCCGGGATCTCCTCTCTCTTTCTCCCCCCGGGATCTCCTCTCCTACTCACCCACATCACTTCCAGGAGAAGAGATCACCGATGTGATCACAGAGATCTGATCATAACAATCTATGGATTATATATAATCTCAGCGATCCAGACATTGTACTTCTCTGTCTGGACTGACACCCTCCATACAAAGTCCATACACGATCACCGATCACATCCACTACAGACGCTCAGATGAAAGTCTCCTCCACATTGTACAGATCACACTCATACACATTACAACTCCTAACAATAGAGATCCTCCGCACAGCAATGGAAGCTCTGCCTCTGATCTGCAACCCCCAGCCATGAAAATCCATGCTGGACTTTGTAGTCCCCCTCCCTTCCTGTCTGCCCAATAAAGTACTGAGGGAAAGTTCCCAGCAGCTGCTTCATAGAGATCACCTGGGGAGTCAGATCCGTGTATTTTCCATAGGAATGCATCCAGCTGTGATAGGAGCGATCAGAGTGTTCAGCCTGGCTGGCTGTGTATTGCAGATTGTTGCGGTAAGTAGGGGTGACTTACCTGCCCAGGGATCGGGTGCTTTGCTGTGACAGTGCTCTGCTCGGATCCTCCTGGCACACACTCCGCTCTCAGCCGGCTCAGCCTCTCTGCTGACTCTCTGGAGTCGTGGCACTTTTCTTTTCATTGGCTTTTTTTTTCAATGAAACTTTATTGCTAACGTCAGCAAACACGAGTGTGGTCATTCTCAGATTGAGCTGTACTGTACAGAGACCGCCTAGGCTGAAATGGATTCTTCTACGTACTGTATACACAAAGAGAGAAGGTCTCACACCATAGATATATGTATTAGATCATATATACTGTATAAGTGTGTTTTATGTTTAGTCTTTCTATTATTGGGTTATCTGCCAATAAAAAGTCTGATGAATAAAGTCAGTGCACCAAAGATGCAGCATGTGGGACTTTTTGGTGCGCTTTCAGAAAATGCAGGAAAAAAAATGAAATCTATAGGACTGCAGCTATAGCTGCGGGTAAAATTTAGGAAGACCTCCTTTACATTACACAGCCCCCGTACCTTTGGACCACTTTATGTTACACAGCCCCCACACCTCTGGATCCCTTTACATTACACAGCCCCCACACCTCTGGATCCCTTTACATTACACAGCCCCCCACACCTCTGGATCCCTTTACATTACACAGCCCCCACACCTCTGGACCCCTTTACATTACAGAGCCCCCACACCTCTGGATCCCTTTACATTACAAAGTCCCCACACCTCTGGACCCCTTTACATTACACAGCCCCCACACCTCTGGACCCCTTTACATTACACAGCCCCTACACCTCTGGACCCCTTTACATTACACAGCCCCCACACCTCTGGACCCCTTTACAGTACACAGCCCCCACACCTCTGGACCCCTTTACATTACACAGCCCCCACACCTCTGGACCCCTTTACATTACACAGCCCCCACACCTCTGGACCCCTTTACATTACACAGCCCCCACACCTCTAGATCCCTTTACATTACAGAGCCCCCCACACCTCTGGATCCCTTTACATTACACAGCCCCCACACGTCTGGACCCCTTTACATTACACAGCCCCCACACCTCTGGATCCCTTTACATTACACAGCCCCCACACCTCTGGACCCCTTTACATTACACAGCCCTAATACCTCTTGATGCCTTTACATTACACAGCCCCACACCTCCCGACCCTTTTACATTACACAGCCCCCCACACCTCTGGATCCCTTCACATTACACAGCCCCAATACCTCTGGATGCCTTTACATTACACAGCCCCCACACCTCTGGACCCCTTCACATTACACAGCCCCCACACCTCTGGACCCCTTCACATTACACAGCCCCCACACCTCTGGACCCCTTTACATTACACAGCCCCCACACCTCTGGACACCTTCACATTACACAGCCCCAATACCTCTGGATGCCTTTACATTACACAGCTCCCCTACACCTCTGGACCCCTTTACATTACACAGCCCCCCACACCTCTGGACCCCTTTACATTACAGAGCCCCCACACCTCTGGATCCCTTTACATTACAAAGTCCCCACACCTCTGGACCCCTTTACATTACACAGCCCCTACACCTCTGGACCCCTTTACATTACACAGCCCCCACACCTCTGGACCCCTTTACAGTACACAGCCCCCACACCTCTGGACCCCTTTACATTACACAGCCCCCACACCTCTGGACCCCTTTACATTACACAGCCCCCACACCTCTGGACCCCTTTACATTACACAGCCCCCACACCTCTAGATCCCTTTACATTACAGAGCCCCCCACACCTCTGGATCCCTTTACATTACACAGCCCCCACACGTCTGGACCCCTTTACATTACACAGCCCCCACACCTCTGGATCCCTTTACATTACACAGCCCCCACACCTCTGGACCCCTTTACATTACACAGCCCTAATACCTCTTGATGCCTTTACATTACACAGCCCCACACCTCCCGACCCTTTTACATTACACAGCCCCCCACACCTCTGGATCCCTTCACATTACACAGCCCCAATACCTCTGGATGCCTTTACATTACACAGCCCCCACACCTCTGGACCCCTTCACATTACACAGCCCCCACACCTCTGGACCCCTTCACATTACACAGCCCCCACACCTCTGGACCCCTTTACATTACACAGCCCCCACACCTCTGGACACCTTCACATTACACAGCCCCAATACCTCTGGATGCCTTTACATTACACAGCTCCCCTACACCTCTGGACCCCTTTACATTACACAGCCCCCCACACCTCTGGACCTTTTTACATTACACATCCCCTACACCTCTGGATGCCTTTACATTGCACAGCCCTCCCCACACCTCTGGACCCCTTTACATTACACAGCCCCAATACCTCTGGATGCCTTTACATTACACAGCTCCCCTACACATCTGGACCCCTTTACATTACACAGCCCCCCACACCTCTGGACCTTTTTACATTACACATCCCCTACACCTCTGTACCCCTTTACATTACACAGCCCCAGTACCTCTGGATGCCTTTACATTACACAGCCCCCCACACCTCTGGACCCCTTTACATTACACAGCCCCCACACCTCTGGACCCCTTTACATTACACAGCCCCTACACCTCTGGACCCCTTTACATTACACAGCCCCCACACCTCTGGACCCCTTTACAGTACACAGCCCCCACACCTCTGGACCCCTTTACATTACACAGCCCCCACACCTCTGGACCCCTTTACATTACACAGCCCCCACACCTCTGGACCCCTTTACATTACACAGCCCCCACACCATTAGATCCCTTTACATTACAGAGCCCCCCACACCTCTGGATCCCTTTACATTACACAGCCCCCACACGTCTGGACCCCTTTACATTACACAGCCCCCACACCTCTGGATCCCTTTACATTACACAGCCCCCACACCTCTGGACCCCTTTACATTACACAGCCCTAATACCTCTTGATGCCTTTACATTACACAGCCCCACACCTCCCGACCCTTTTACATTACACAGCCCCCCACACCTCTGGATCCCTTCACATTACACAGCCCCAATACCTCTGGATGCCTTTACATTACACAGCCCCCACACCTCTGGACCCCTTCACATTACACAGCCCCCACACCTCTGGACCCCTTCACATTACACAGCCCCCACACCTCTGGACCCCTTTACATTACACAGCCCCCACACCTCTGGACACCTTCACATTACACAGCCCCAATACCTCTGGATGCCTTTACATTACACAGCTCCCCTACACCTCTGGACCCCTTTACATTACACAGCCCCCCACACCTCTGGACCTTTTTACATTACACATCCCCTACACCTCTGGATGCCTTTACATTGCACAGCCCCCCACACCTCTGGACCCCTTTACATTACACAGCCCCAATACCTCTGGATGCCTTTACATTACACAGCTCCCCTACACATCTGGACCCCTTTACATTACACAGCCCCCCACACCTCTGGACCTTTTTACATTACACATCCCCTACACCTCTGTACCCCTTTACATTACACAGCCCCAGTACCTCTGGATGCCTTTACATTACACAGCCCCCCACACCTCTGGACCCCTTTACATTACACAACCCCCACACCTCTGGACCCCTTTACATTACACAACCCCCACACCTCTGGACTCCTTTACATTACAAATCGCCCCACACCTTTGGATCCCTTCACATTACACAGCCCCAATACCTCTGGATACCTTTACATTACACAGCCCCCACACCTTTGGACCCCTTCACATTACACAGCCCCCGTACCTTTGGACCACTTTATGTTACACAGCCCCCACACCTCTGGACCCCTTCACATTACACAGCCCCCACACCTCTGGACCCCTTTACATTACACAGCCCCCCACACCTCTGGATCCCTTCACATTACACAGACCCAATACCTCTGGATGCCTTTACATTACACAGCCCCCACACCTCTGGACCCCTTTACATTACACAGCCCCCACACCTCTGGACCCCTTTACATTACACAGCCCCCCACACCTCTGGATCCCTTCACATTACACAGCCCCCACACCTCCTAATGCCTTTACATTACACAGCCCCCACACCTTTGGAACCCTTCACATTACACAGCCCCCACACCTCTGGACCTCTTCACATTACACAGCCCCCCACACCTCTGGACCCCTTTACATTACACAGCCCCCCACACCTCTGGATCCCTTCACATTACACAGACCCAATACCTCTGGATGCCTTTACATTACACAGCCCCCACACCTCTGGACCCCTTTACATTACACAGCCCCCACACCTCTGGACCCCTTTACATTACACAGCCCCCCACACCTCTGGATCCCTTCACATTACACAGCCCCCACACCTCCTAATGCCTTTACATTACACAGCCCCCACACCTCTGGACCCCTTTACATTACACAGCCCCCATACCTCTGGGCCCCTTTACATTACACAGCCCCCCACACCTCTGGATCCCTTCACATTACACAGCCCCCACACCTCCTAATGCCTTTACATTACACAGCCCCCACACCTTTGGAACCCTTCACATTACACAGCCCCCACACCTCTGGACCTCTTCACATTACACAGCCCCTACACCTCTGGACCCCTTTACATTACACAGCCCCAGTACCTCTGGATGCCTTTACATTACACAGCCCCCACACCTCTGGACTCCTTTACATTACAAATCGCCCCACACCTTTGGATCCCTTCACATTACACAGCCCCAATACCTCTGGATACCTTTACATTACACAGCCCCCACACCTTTGGACCCCCTCACATTACACAGCCCCCGTACCTTTGGACCACTTTATGTTACACAGCCCCCACACCTCTGTACCCCTTCACATTACACAGCCCCCACACCTCTGGACCCCTTTACATTACACAGCCCCCCACACCTCTGGATCCCTTCACATTACACAGACCCAATACCTCTGGATGCCTTTACATTACACAGCCCCCACACCTCTGGACCCCTTTACATTACACAGCCCCCACACCTCTGGACCCCTTTACATTACACAGCCCCCCACACCTCTGGATCCCTTCACATTACACAGCCCCCACACCTCCTAATGCCTTTACATTACACAGCCCCCACACCTTTGGAACCCTTCACATTACACAGCCCCCACACCTCTGGACCTCTTCACATTACACAGCCCCCCACACCCCTGGACCCCTTTACATTACACAGCCCCCCACACCTCTGGACCTTTTTACATTACACAGCCCCTACACCTCTGGACCCCTTTACATTACACAGCCCCAGTACCTCTGGATGCCTTTACATTACACAGCCCCCACACCTCTGGATGCCTTTACATTACAAAGCCCCCACACCTCTGGACCCTTTACATTACAAATCGCCCCACACCTCTGGACCCCTTCACATTACACAGCCCCTACACCTCTGGACCCCTTACGTTACACAGACCCCACACCTCTGGACCCCTTTACATTACACAGCTCCCACACCTCTGGACCACTTTACATTACACAGCTCCCACACCCCTGGACCCCTTTACATTACGCAGCCCCCCACACCTCTGGACCCCTTTACATTACACAGCCTCCCACACCTCTGGACCCCTTTACATTTCACGGCTCCTACACCTCTGGACCCTTTTACATTACACAGCCCCCACAACTCTGGACCCCTTTACATAACACATCCCCCACACCTCTGGACCCCTTTACATTACATAGCCCCCGACACCTCTGGACCCCTTTACATTACACAGCCCCCCACACCTCTGGACCTTTTTACATTACACAGCCCCTACACCTCTGGATCCCTTTACATTACACAGCCCCAGTACCTCTGGATGCCTTTACATTACACAGCCCCCCACACCTCTGGACCTTTTTACATTACACAGCCCCTACACCTCTGGACCTCTTTACATTACACAGTCCCCACACCTCTGGACCCCTTTACATTACACAGCCCCCACAACTCTGGACCCCTTTACATTACACGGCCCCTACACCTCTGGACCCCTTTACATGACACAGCCCCACAACCCTGGACCCCTTTACATTACACAGCCCCCACAACCCTGGACCCCTTTACATTACACAGACCCCACACCTCTGGACCCCTTTACATTACACAGCCCCCACACCTCTGGATCCCTTTACATAACACATCCCCCACACCTCTGGACCCCTTTACATTACATAGCCCCCGACACACCTCTGGGCCCCTTTACATTACACAGCTCCTTACCCCTCTCCTGCAGCTCTTCCCCTTCCTACCTAATTCAGGCATGCAGAGTGGGAGACCCAGCAAAGTGGAGCAGGAGGCATAATGGGAGAGAGAAAAAGCAGCACTGAATAGACAGTGGTGCCCTGCCGGAGTTAACTTTCCAAGTTAACCAGCAGGTGAATGGTTGCCAGGACCAATCTATTTTTGATAGATTTTTGCAGGGGGTTCTATTGTTGTGTTTGTTGCTGGTGGGGGCTCTATTGTTGCTGAGGGGGGGGGGGTCTACTGTTGAGGGTTGGGATTTTTTGATGCTGGCTGCAGGGAGATCCGTTGTTGCTGTTGGGGGTCTATTGTTGGTGGGAGGGGGTTCATTTTGTTGCGGGTGGTCCACTGTTACTGGGAGATCTATTCCTGCTGGCTCCTGGAGCGTCTATTGATGCTGGCTGCAGGAAGATCTGTTATTGATGCTGGGGATCTTTTGTTGCTGGAGGAGGGGGGGGTATTTTGCTGCGGGTGGTCCATTGTTGCTGGGGGGATCTATTGTTGCTGCCTGCATGGGATCTATTTTACTGCTTTCTTGTTATCATTAACAAATTCCATACAAACTACATAGTACCACAATTGTTACAGTTCTGTATTCTCTAAAAGGGGCAGTACTGGGAGGTGGGTAGGAGGTGGAACCAAGGAATGGCGCAGGTAGGGAGTGGAGACAAGGGGCGACTCACTCTTCCGTCACCTATTGTCTGAGAAAAAAAGTCTTGTATAGTTGTATATAAAATGCACTACTTATATATCAAAAAGTGTTTCCCAGAGCTACACTTTTCATCCAATTTCTAAATTGCTGCATTTGTAAATTGCAAAAGCCAATGTAAAGGAATAGTAGTGGTAAGAAAAAGCACTTGTGGGTTTAACCAATATTTATACAACCAATAAACGATCGGTAATCGTTTTTTTACTTCTCACCCTCACAGCGCGAGGAGAAAAAAAACGCTGACCACCGGCTTCTGTTGAAGGCACATTGGTCCCGAAGAGGAAGAGGTAAAGCCGCCTCATATGTGCCCACCAGTACCGCCTGCCAGTGCCACAAATCAGTGCTCACAGTGCCCACCAATCAGTGCCCACCAGTACATAAGTGCCAGCAATCAGTGCCACCTATCAATGCCCACGAGTTGTGCCAATAAGTGCCTCATCAATGCCACACATCAGTGCCCATCACTGCCACCCATCAGTTTCCGTCAGTGCCAGCTATCAGTGCCACCTATCAGTACCACCTATTAGTGCCCTTCAGTGCCACCTATCAATGCCCTTCAGTGCCGCCCTTCAGTGCTGCTCATCAGTGCAACCCATCAGTGCCACCTCTTAGTGCCCACCAATGCCACCTATCAGTGGCCACCAGTGCCACCTCATCAGTGCCCCCAGTGCCGCCTATTAGTGCTCATCAGTGCCCATTAATGCAGCCTATCGGTGCCTATCAGTGTCCAACAGTGTAGCATCATCAGCGTACATCAATGAAGGAGGAGAAAAATCACCTGTTTGCAAAATTTATTAACACAATATAAAACGGTTTTGTATTTATTTAAAAAAATTTTGTTCTATTTGTGGGGGAAAAAATTATAAAAATGTAATTTGGGTACACTGTTGTATGACCGCGCAATTGTCATTCAAAGAGTTACAGCGCTAAAAGCTGTAAATTGGTCTGGGCAGGAGGGGGTTTAGGTGCCCAGTAAGCAAGTGGTTAAGGTGGGTGTGGCAGGGGTGTATGTCCTATGCCTACATAGTTTTGCTAATAGGTGTCACTCATTATCATCTCAGAATGTTGGGAGGTATGGGCATTGTAATTTGTTGTATATGGGACTACATAGCCAGTCAGGGTGCCCATGCTGACCCGTGTCCACAGCCAAAAGTGCTTACAATGAGCATGTGAACTGGACCACAGGTTCAATGGAAGAATGTGGTCTAGTCTGATAAATCATGTTTTCTTTTACATCATGTGGATGGCCAGGTGCATATGTGTCACTTGTGCAAGGATAAAGTGTAGCGCTAAATGTTGTGACCTGGTGAAAGAACCAACTATACATGTCATGGTGTAAATATCAAAAACTGGAACCACAGTTATTAGTACGCGTGAAAATATACACATGAAAACAATCAATATACAATAATGAAATCAAATAAATCTGTGAAGTGATTCAAAGTGTACTGAGTACAACACAATGGAGTGTTAGATCACAGTCCAAAGTAGACAAGTCCATGAGGAGTGGAGAGAGATGTTAATCCCCCATTCTTAAATGGGCTGGGCTGTATAATCCCGGTAAACCAGATGATGTGCCTATGGATACTTGTACGAGTTCACATAAAAGAGGTGAGGTACCCTTACCGGAGATGGTGGACCCAAATACCATATGGGAGTGAGTGAAGCAGGCTCGAAAATCCTCCATTCTAGGAGATGTCATGCTGGATGCAATGAAGGATATACGGCTCCAAGTCATGTGAACGACAGGTGATGGACACCCCGCCGCAAGATGGGTCCAGGACAATCCAGGAAATAGAGGTGGGTGAGTGGTCAGCGAAACCCAAAAATAGAAGAAAAAATAGAAGAGGGCTCCATATGGTGCAGGTCAACCAGGGATGGTTTATTCAAATGTAAAAAATCCTACAATGATATGCAAGATGCAAAGTATAAAAGTGATCACAAAAAACAATAAAAAACGTCTAGAAGCAATGTGGGAGACATAGAAATGCTGGCCTGACGCGTTTCGACAACAAAAGGTCTTCAACTGGGGCATCAGTTGAATGCCCCAGTTGAAGACCTTTTGATGTCGAAACGCGTTGGGACAGCATTTCTATGATTGTTTTTACATGTATATTACAATTACTGTGGTATTAGTTCCAGTTTTTGATATTTACACCATTACATGTATAGTTGGTTCTTTCACCAGGTCACAACATTTAGCGCTACACATTATCCTTGCACATTACTTTGAACTTTGTTTGAGTGTTAGCTCCTTCTGTTTATACACATTTGTTTCTTTTTGGGTTTAGCGCAGTATTTTCCCTCCTCATTTCTACATACGTGTCAAATAAAATGTATATACCTCCCTAAATAGGAAGGTATTCACGGCGCTTTCAATGAATAAAAAATCCACAGGTATAATAAATCATATAGTGCAAATACAGTTAAAATGTTATAGGTAAAAGAACTTAGTCCACATGATCTATGGAGCATGAATCGGGATGATCCGGCAAGTCTTTCTAATGGTAAATTCATGCATGTAACTGACAGCATGAAAGATGAACTTCTATTCAACCAGAGTGCACTATTCATGGGCTGCTACATCTTCACAGAATCACCTCGTGATAGCCCCCTTTGAATATATGCTTACCAAAGGTAAGTGACAAGAAAGCCTGTGATAAATCTCCCAGGATAGGTCTGCTCCTCTGCCGCTGTGTAGATCAGTTCTCCAAAGCCAGGATGTTTAAATGCTGTGGACATGTCCTCCTCTGCTGCCTCTTCCAGCAATGTCTTCTCTCTGAGAAGACATTCTCTTCTCTCCAATAATGGTTGTTTCAGTACAGGCAGTTGAAGCGTAATTTATGCCCCTTAAAAAGCCTAAAAGGTGCTACTTTCATTTTGGGCCCAGCCTGCGAAAAAATCATACACATGTGGTATGCCCATACTCAGGAGTCGAATGTGTTTTTGGATGTCATTGTAAGTATGCCCATACTGGGTGCTGGTACCCTGGTTACCTGCTGGTAATTACTTATTCACTGACATCTTTGTTTAAAAAACAATTCCTTCTTCATTTTACAAAAACTTGTGGCCAAAAAATGTAACCTTCAAAAGACTCACTATTCCGCTTAGTAAATACGGTGGAGGGTCTGCTTTGCAAAATTTGGCAATTTTGTGGGTGTTTCTCCTGTCCTGGCACTCCATGGCCTCGGGAAATGTGATGGGTTGTCAGAAAATCTAATTCAAATTTTCTTCCCTTTGAAAGCCCAAAAGTGCTCCCAGGATTTTGGGTCCCTCTAGGCAGCAAAAACGTTTCACACATGTGGTATCCCCACTCATGGGGAGTAGACAAATATGTTTTGGAGTGTCATTTTAAGTATGCCTATGTGTGTAGAAAATCATTTTTTAAATTGACAACTTTGTAGAAAAAAATTAATTTACTTTCTTCATATTCCAAACAATTATGGAAAAAACTTCAAAAAAATCATAATGCAGCAAATACCTTGGGCTGTCTACTTTCCATAAAGGGGTTATTTTGGGGGTATTTGCACTGTCCTGGTATTTTAGGGCTCAAGAAATGAGGCAGTCTAAACATCAGGGTTGATACATTTCAAATATATACTATATACCATAGTTTGTAGACTCTATAACTTTCACACAGACTAAATAATATACACTATTTTATGCTCCTAATTTCAGCCCTGTGCTCCTACAGTTTAGAGAGAGATGCACCTACTTGGCTAATTTACCTTTGAATGTATTAGGTCGCATTAATATTCTTAAAATGTTTTTTTTTCTCTCCAAATTCTATTATGTTTTCCGTAACTGCTCTATATGGTTGAAAAAGTCCCCTTTTAGAAAAAAAAGACAGCTGTTTCAGCTCTTTCCTATGGGCGGGTGCTATTCCGCATTTAGCAAGGTCTACCCTTCAGCTCCCAGTGAGTTGTGATTGGATAGCACTCCCTAACTATTAAGTCTACTTCTGGGCTGCTATACTTGTTATGGTCCGCTGGTGGTTTGTGGCTCCAGAGCAAATACAGTGATATGTCTGGAGGCAGCTCTTTTGGGGTCACTTATGGAACTGGGAAATCTGATTTATCAAGGACAGATAGCCTACCCATCTCTCCCTCTCCCCACTAGAGTGACGTTGAAGCTGTGGGCATCTGCTAGAGAACATTTCATTAAACCTGATCATTGGTCTCCCTACCAACCTCTATGGGGCAATACTTCCCTTCCTCACCTAAAAATGCTCCCTGACCCACAGATCTGGGCCAGATTCGGCATCTGGAAGTTGAGAGATGTCATGCCTGCTGGAACCCTTTTATCATTTGGGAAATATGCAAAAGGAAGTTGGGACCTTAGATGAAGCAGTTGAAATGCGGAGGATGAAGTAGAAATGTATATTTATTAATCATAGTAGGTATAGTAAAAAGATTTTTTATATATAAACATACACATATAATTGGCACAAAAATGTAGGCATGATGGATACAAGAGTAAATGCAATTAAATACATGATCATACTGAGTGTATAGTAATCAAAGTGGTATTAGTACAAGACAGCGATATGGACTACAGGTGCCAAAGGTGGCATGCCCGGTAACTATATCTATGATGGCATGATATATGTAAATATAGTAATATTAAAGTAGTGATAACATCATCGAGGTGTAATGGATAATGCTGTAGCATCAAGTATAGCTTGACGCGTTTCGTGGATGGTTTTCTCCACTCATCAGGAGCAGATGCGACAGATTCCTGTAAGATATATACATATAATAAACCATACTCTATATAGAGGGGAGTAGAGTAAAAAATGCTAAAAGTAGTTGGCCAAAACCACACTTACCATCCCTGGTACTGAGTGCGGCACATGGCAGATGGCATGGAGTGGGCCAGAGGCACAAACCTCGCCGCGGGAGCTGAGGCGGCATGATATGTCTTGACAGCATCAGGTGATGGAATAACAGTGTCTGGGTAGTAGGGTAGTCTCCATGTAACAACAATGATGGTGTATAGCTTGTCAAGACAGGGGTATCTGGGGACAAATATTAAATATTTATGTATATAGTTTTAAATGAAATGATTATGTTAAATAATATGTAAATAATTAATGTAAATAACTAATGTACCCAAAGATACCCACATGTGAAGTACTTGTAGATATTGTAGTGAGAATTATATAGTGAACTGATTTAATTAAAAAGTGACTGACAATGAGTCTAAGTATGTGCAGACGTTTAGACATAAAGAGCGTGATAGATTAAGTGGAACTAATGAGAAAAGACCAAAATATGCGGTGAAATAAAGCAAAAACATGACAAAGAAAGTGAGCCTAATCCCCAAGAACCTTACCTAGTGCTGCATATCATGCAATACCAGCGAGGAGAGAACAGCTGGTATGCAGAAACCCCAGGAGGAGACTGACCATTTGAACAGCCCACTCCAACTGGGGGACATATAAGTACATGCCGCCAACGCCACGTGCGTGAGCCTGCGGGAGGGGGGAGGCGGCGTCCGCACCTGAGCTAAGTGATCGTTCAGTGATTGGTGCCAAGGAGCCCTCCTCTCAATGGTGAATCACGCAGGTGGTGCTCCAAACGTCGGCGCGGTGACGTCAGAGCCGACGTCTCGCGTATGACTTAGGGACCGTGGGGCCGATGCGCAGAGGGGCATCCTCAGGAACCTCCCGAGCACAGAAAGTGTAAGGGGAGGAAGGGGACGGTCCACAGGTTGCATCGCATCTCCTGCACTGAGGAAAACAACCCCAACACCAAAACCATGCCAAAAAAACACAATGGCGCAGAGCAATGGCAGAGCAATAAGGGTGTAATACATGAAAAAACATTAAATGATAATGTATATAGCAACCAGTGCCAGGAATGCCATTCATGGTATAATTTGTAGACTAGATACAAGCATATACAATATGTATAAGATATATGACTATTCTAAATGTTCAACCCCATATAGGGCATATAGACATCTGAACATAAACCTCTCACGTAGATAGCAGGGGAACACTGCTGATCCAACTTTTCAACTGCTTCCATCCCGGTACTGAACTGTAAAAAAAGGGGGGGGGGTTGGGACTTTTATCATTTGGGGAACTGTCAGCCAAATTTAGACTACCCCACTGGACGTATTTCAGATATTTCCAGCTACAGCATGCTGTACATTCTCAATTTTCAGACCCTCCTACGCTTGAGACTGACTCGATTGAGGATCTTCTAGCGCAGGAGTCCTTGATTAAACCCCTATCTACACTTTATTTGGCTCTCCTCAGTACAGAGTCACTTAAGATGAATAAGCTTTGGGAACAATGGCATACTGATATCCCTGCACTAGATAGGGAAGCCTGGGAAGACTGATTCAAGGATAGCTCTAAGCTAATGATAGCCTCCAGAGATGAAAATAATTCAGACAAAATTTCTACATAGAGTATATTTTACGCCACAGAGGCTGCACAAAATCTATCCACAAAGGTCCCCTATGTGCTCCAAATGCCATGTAGCAGAGGGTACTTATTTTCATATGTTCTGGACATGTCCTCGGGTGGCAAAGTTTTGGATGGCGGTTTTTGATCATGCCAATACCCATTTACAGCTGTCTCTCCCCTGTACCCCTGAACTGGCACTGCTGGGCATCCACAACAATAAGCAAAGACCCATTTACACCAAGCTGTTGCTGTCATATTTCTTGTACTATGCAACAAAGGAAATACTCTTTAAGAGGGCTTTCCCCTCCCCTACCATGATATCCTCTTGGGAATCAATTGTAAATGGGGTTTTGCCAATGTACAAATTGACATATATTAATAGGAACTGCTCCCGTAAATATGAAAAAATCTGGCAGCCATGGTTGGATGATTCATTGTTCTGTCTATAAGGAGATGGATTTCCTTTTACTTTCCTTCATGTTGGCGATTGTTGAATGTATGTTCTCCCTGAATATTAGGCACTGCATTGACATGTTTTTGTTTTGTTTTTTGCGACATTAGCTCCTTCTTTTTTTTCTTTTTTTTTTTAGTATAATTCTTTATTCAAAAGATTTTTTCATTTATAACAAAACATCTACGCAATTACAGGAAAAGGAGATAAACCTATTTTAAAATAGAAAATAAATCAAAACCAAACAACAAATATAACAGATAGACCAGCAGCGACACATATTAAATTCCTAAACTAAAGATAAAAATGAATACAAATGATGAATTAATACACCACCCTATTGAAAATTAATTATCGAATCGAATAGGGTCCTATAGCCTCAAAGTATACCTGGTATGTAAATTCTACATCAACTATTAATCTATAGTACATTATATTTATATCGCTGCTTAATATCTTCCTTTATTATACCCTGGCTTATCTACTTTAGGCTAAAAGAAACTTTTCTCCAGACCCCAACGTTTGGGGGTCTGGAGACAAAATCTACTAGAAAGAAAACTACAAAACAAACAAAAAAGCAGAATACATTTGGCCTATTTGTATAAAGAAACTCCATGATTAAGCGAGAGGGCAGAGTGAGACGCGTTGAGGGGCGTGGCCTGCTTGGAGCCCGAGCTAAGGTTGTCATACACCTCCTCACAGGGTTTTGCTGTGATGTGCGACTTTTAGGATTTCCTTTCCGTACTACAAAAAAAGATTGTTTACTTGCAGCATTTTATAAAAGAAACATGTTTTTATTCAAAAGGTTCACCCTTTATATAGGAAAAAAAAAAAATACCACCAAAAGAAAGCTCTGTCCCAAAAAATAATATTATATTCATTTGGGTACTACAATAAGAAACTTGCAAGAGGATTCAACCTAATGATTGGGATTCTGCAGGACCAGCTTCTGATCATGTGACCAGCGTGACAGCGAATCACAGTGGTCACGTGATCAACCAATCCTTCCCACCCCCGGGTGTATAGACCCTGTTAAAGGGACGTTAGGGCTGGAGGGGCTTAACCAGCTCCCTCCCGGCCTACAGACAAATGACGGCCGGGCGGGATACACGCCGTTCTAGGTGAACATCATATGACATCCTCCCTGGAAGGGACCTTGTGCACGCCATGGCCCATGCTGTGGCGCGATATGTCACTAGCTGTGTCCAGTATCGGCCGCTGCTGTTACCATGTGATCAATGTGACCAATCACAGCAGGACCCATGACAATTGTGCACAATGGATGACTTTCATTCATGCCATATATTGTGCACTATTGTGTTGATCTCTGTGATTGGTCACAAAGATCACATGGTATAGACAGGGCCAATTACAGCCCATCTGTACCATGTGATTATGTGTGGTCAATCACACCTAACCACATTAGTAAACACTGAATGATTTGATTTCATTCAGTAAAAATGGTTGCTTATAACAGTGAAATTCACTGGTATAAGCAATGTTAATGTGTAAAAAAAAAAAAATCCTGATCACCTCCCCAGAGTTGTACAATGTTACCATGGTAACACTGTGTTGTCCCAGTCCAGTCATAGTGTGGTAAAGAAAATTGTAAAAATAAATAAATAAATAAATAAATAAATGTAAAAAAAAAAAGAGATAAAAAAATATAAAAATGTATTTTTTTTTTTTTTTTACATACTGTCACCAGTCAGTACTGTCACCAGTGTCCCTAATCACTGAAAAAAAACAATTTTATTACATTTTTAAATTTTTCAAGAAAATTGTGACAAAAAATTACAACTTCAAAAAACTTGCCATGCCTCTTACTAACTACCTTGGACTGTCTACTTTCCAAAATAGTGTCATTTGGGGGATATTTGTAGTGTCCTGGTGTTTTTGGGCCTCAAGAAATTAGATCGTCAGTACATCAGGATTGATCAATTTTCAGATATACCATAGTTTGCGGACTCTATAACTTTTTTTACAGACTAAATAATTTGGCTTATTTTCACCAAAGAAATGTAGCACTAAATTTATGAAGAAATATTATTTATTTGAAAAATTTTATAACAGAAACGAAGAAAAACACGTGGGTTTTTTTTTTCAAAATTTTCTCTCTTTTTTTCGTTTATTTAGCAAAAATAAAAAACCCAGTGGTGATTAAATACCACAAAAAAAACACATTCTATTTGTGTGGAAAAAATGATAAAAATTTCTTATGGGTAGTGTTGCATGACTGCGCTAATGTCATTGAAAGTGCAACAGCGCTCAAAGCTGAAAATTGGCCTGGGCAGGAAGTGGGTGAAAGTGCCTGGTATTGAAGTAGTTATTATTATCATTATTATTATATAGGATTTTTACAGTGCCAACAGTTTGCACAGCGCTTTACAAAATGAAGGCAGACATTACAATTACAATGCAATATGGTACAAGAGAAATCAGAGGGCCTTGCTCGTTAGAGCTTACAATCTATGAGATAAAGAATAGAACGACCCCACTCTAACTGCCTGTTGTCACTCTTTTGCAGTTCAGAAATGGCCCGATAAAGACAAGTGGTGCTCAAAATCAGGAGTGATATAAATGATATTCCAGCGTACTTTTTTTAAATGCAATGTTAAAATCAATTTATCAACAAAGTTTCCATTTCTACACAGCTTTATAACATGTAACAATCCAAACCAGCGAACCAGAAACAATGTCCTTCTTTACTTGTAAGGCAATAATCTTCCAACCAGTGTCATAATTCTACACTATATTACCAATATTACTAGTTACCAATTACCAGTATTTGGACACCTGCCTTTACACATGAATTTTAATAGTATCCCAGTCTTAGTCCGCAGGGTTCAATATTGAGTTGGCCCACCCTTTGCATCTATAACGTCTTCAACTCTTCTGGGAAGGCTGTCCACAAGGTTTAGGAGTGTGTCTATGGGACTGTTTGACCATTCTTCCAGAAGCACATTTGCGAGGACAGGCACTGATGTGGATGAGAAGGCCTGGCTTGCAGTCTCTGCTCTAATTCATCCCAAATGTGTTCTATTGGGTCTATTGTGCTGGCCAGTTCCTCCACCCCAAACTTGCTCATCCATGTCTTTATGGATGAGCAAGTTGAAGCTGTTATAGCTGCAAAGGATGGGCCAACTCAATATTGAACCCTACGAGCTAAGACTGGGATGCCATTAAAGTTAATTTGCGTATAAAGGCAGGTGTCCCAATACTTTTCATAATATAGTGTATATATCAGTGCATTAAAAGTCCCAAAAACAAACTATATACGTCCTCTATCTTCTCCACCACATGCGTGCACTGTTTTCCTCTCTCCCGGCCCCGCTGTTTCCTCTGTGTTTGCTCAGCCAAAATTGCCAGGCCTATTTTTTGGCCCAGTCCAGGCCGGCTTCCCCTTACCATTGAGGTTCCCCGCACACTGTGCTGACATTCTGCATACTGCTGTGTGCTACAGGATTGGATGTTGTTAGCTGGAAAAATTTAGTAGTTTCATGTTTTTTTTATTTTAATCATTTTTACTGTTTTTAAAATGTTTTATGTTTTATTTTTATTTTTTTGAAGGGGGGGGGGGGGAGTAGCTGGTCTTGCCAAGGGCACAAAATAGTCTAACACCAGCCCTGGGCTAAGGCTTCAAGATGAATTCTAGGCAGATAGAAAAGACACAAATTAGTGTATCTCTGTAATCAATAGTACATTATTAAATGTATTTCTAAATGCAAGCACGTACCTGAATTTGACCTGTGCAATTCCTGTACAGAAGCATGGTGTGTGAGAGGAAGAAGTACAAGGTGCAAAATCAGCTGTTCAAGTATTGACAAGAAGCATGCTGATAGGAGGAGAAAGCTGAGTAACAGTTAAAAGAACTCATCACTGTTCAGCTTCTTCTTACACTGCAGTCACAAGGGCAAGTACAGGACTCAGGGGAAGTGGGTTGAATGATGCTGGTCATCAGACTGAGGACATCTAGTGGCAGGAAAAAGTACTGTAGGGGAAATCTCTGGTTTGAAGCTGAATATTGCAGTAAATGCTGTTTTTATTTCATATTTTAAGGGGATATTCATTTTTATCTTAGCGGTAAGTTGGGGAGCAAGGTGTTAGGGTGAGAATTAATGTTAGGTATAGGCCACAGGTTGAGTGAATAGGTGTGAATGTGAAAATTACATTTGTTTTTGATGTTGAAAACTCCATGTTGAGCGCTAATACTACTGGTACTACTCTCTCCTAGGCCACAGCCACATGCTAATTTTAGGTGGACATCACAACAGATACTGAATGTGGTTAGCCTTTGTGCCTTGCAGAGATGTGGTTATGAATCCAATTCTTACTGCCCCGTTCACAGAACCAGGGAGCCCTGCATTGTACATGATGACATCTGAGAGGGGGAAGCAACAATACTGGTCAGAGATGGCTGCAGGACATAGGCGTGCGCACAGGGTGTGCCAGGTGTGCTTGGGCACACCCTAATCTCCCCATGTGGTGCATTTCCAATGTTTAGTCCCCTGATATTTCACCAAATAAAAAAAATATCTATTTTTCTCCTAAAAAATTGTAAAAAAATGATCAAAATAATATTGTAACTGCCCTACTGACACCACCAATATCTGCCCTTATGACACCATTCACTGCTCTAATCACACCTTCTGTATATATACACATGCACACACATATATGTTTGAGTTGGGGTGCACACCCTAATGCAATAGGCTGCGCACACCTATGCTGCAGGAAATCATCAAAACTGAATCCAGCAGACAGGAACACTGAGGGCCTGAGGAATAAGGCAAGTATTTCTTTATATTCGAATACACCATTGGTAAATGAGTACTATATTCTTTATCAGCTAGGAGGAACCAATGTTAATCACTATATTTATGTACTATATGAGCTAGGGGGAACCAATGTTAATTACTATATTTATGTACTATATGAGCTAGGGGGAACCAATGTTAATTACTATATTTATGTACTATATGAGCTAGGGGGAACCAATGTTAATCACTATATTTATGTACTATATGAGCTAGGGGGAACCAATGTTAATCACTATATTTATGTACTATAGGAGCTAGGAGGAACCAATGTTAATTACTATATTTATGTACTATAGGAGCTAGGAGGAACCAATGTTAATTACTATATTTATGTACTATATGAGCTAGGGGGAACCAATGTTAATCACTATATTTATGTACTATATGAGCTAGGGGGAACCAATGTTAATCACTATATTTATGTACTATAGGAGCTAGGAGGAACCAATGTTAATTACTATATTTATGTACTATAGGAGCTAGGAGGAACCAATGTTAATTACTATATTTATGTACTATATGAGCTAGGGGGAACCAATGTTAATTACTATATTTATGTACTATATGAGCTAGGAGGAACCAATGTTAATCACTATATTTATGTACTATAGGAGCTAGGAGGAACCAATGTTAATTACTATATTTATGTACTATAGGAGCTAGGAGGAACCAATGTTAATTACTATATTTATGTACTATATGAGCTAGGGGGAACCAATGTTAATTACTATATGTATGTCTGCAGATGAGCTTTAATCAATCCATCATGTTTACCCCTCAGCTATAACTGAACCATTAGTTCCACTTTAAAGCTTATTTAAACCATTGATATTTTCAGGTGGAGCTGTCTTGGTAATTTAATCTGTTGGGTGTGTGCAGATAGGGTGAATGAAGCTGCTGGGTGTAATTAACGGTTTGCATAAAGCTTTCAGGCCGACTAAAGATGTGTTTTGCCTATAGGCATTAGTTTATTGGAAATCAGATTATTTTCAGCACATCCACCCAATATAAGCAGTCAGTGAGTGCACCATTGTGTGCGTGTGATATAACCGAACTGTTGGTCAACTCATAACTATTGACTGGTATTGACTCATTTCACAGCTGAAATTTGCTACAATAGCCCTGTCCTGAAGAAGCAAATTTCAGCTGTGAAATGAGTAGATTGCTTATTTAGTGGTCTAGTTCACCTGGGAATACATTTTAAACCACACTATATTACCATAAGTATTGGAACGCCTTTACATGCACATGAACTTTAATGGCATCCCAGTCTTAGTCCATAGGGTTCAATATTGAATTGGCCCATCCTTTGCAGCTATACCAGCTTCAACTCTTCTGGGAAGGCTGTCCACAACTGTTATTGACTCATTTCACGGCTGAAATTTGCTTCTTCAGGACAGGGCTATTGCATGGAAATCATAGATTGCTTATTTAGTGGTCTAGTTCACCTGGGAATACATTTAAAACCACACTATATTACCAAAAGTATTGGAACGCTTGCCTTTACACGCACATGAACTTTAATGGCATCCCAGTCTTATGCCCCGTACACACGGTCGGATTTTCCGAAGGAAAATGTGTGATAGGACCTTGTTGTGGGAAATTCCGACCGTGTGTAGGCTCCATCACACATTTTCCATCGGATTTTCCGACACACAAAGTTTGAGAGCAGGCTATAAAATTTTCCGACAACAAAATCCGTTGTCGGAAATTCCGATCGTGTGTACACAAATCCGACGCACAAAGTGCCACGCATGCTCAGAATAAATAAAGAGATGAAAGCTATTGGCCACTGCCCCGTTTATAGTCCCGACGTACGTGTTTTACATCACCACGTTCAGAATGATCGGATTTTCCGACAACTTTGTGTGACTGTGTGTATGCAAGACAAGTTTGAGCCAACATCCGTCGGAAAAAATCCTAGGATTTTGTTGTCGGAATGTCCGAACAAAGTCCGCCCGTGTGTACGGGGCATTAGTCTGTAGGGTTAAAAAATTGAGTTGGCCCACCCTTTGCAGCTATAACAGTTTCAACTCTTCTGGGAAGGCTGTCCACAAGGTTTAGGCGTTTGTCTATGGGAATGTTTAACCATTCTTCAAGAAGCGCATTTGTGAGGTCAGACACTGATGTGGACGAGAAGGCCTGGCTCACAGTCTCCACTCTAATTCATCCCAAAGGTGTTTTATCGGGTTGAGGTCAGGACTCTGTGCAAGACAGTCTAGTTTCTCCACCCCAAACTCGCTGATCCATCTCTTTATGGACCTTGCTTTGTGCACTGGTGCACAGTCATGTTGGAACAGGAAGGGGCCGTCCCCAAACTGTTCCCACAAAGTTGGGAGCATCAAATTGTCCAAAATGTCTGGGTACGCTGACGCCTTAAGAGTTCCCCTCACTGGAACTAAGGGGTCAAGTCAACCCCTGAAAAACGACCCCACACTAAATGCCCTGTACACACGATAGGAATTTTCTGATGGAAAATGCGTGATAGGACCTTGTTGTCGGAAATTCCGACCATGTGTGGGCTCTATCACACATTTTCCATAGGAATTTCCGACACACAAAGTTTGAGAACAGGCTATAAAATTTTCCGACAACAAAATCCGTTGTCGGAAATTCCGATCGTGTGTACACAAATCCGACGCACAAAGTGCCACGCATGCTCAGAATAAATTAAGAGATGAAAGCTATTGGCTACTGCCCCGTTTATAGTCACAACGTACGTGTTTTATGTCACCACTTTCAGAACGATCGGATTTTCCGAAAACTTTGTGTGACCGTGTGTATGCAAGACAAGTTTGAGCCAACATCCGTCGGAAAAAATCCTAGGATTTTGTTGTCGGAATGTCCGATCAATGTCCGACCGTGTGTACAGGGCATTAGGATGAGCTCAGGCGTGTTCAAAACTCCACTAGCCCGCACCCGCCAGGAAGCCGACACTCCGCAGCGCTAATCCCAGGCAGTGAGACATTTCCCGATCTGTGCAGCCACGGATCGGGAAATGTCTCACTGACTTTGATTAGCGCTGCAGAGTGTCGGCTTCCTGGCGAGCGCGGACTAGTGGAGTTGCGAACAAGCCTGAGCTCATCCTTACCCCACACCATAATCCCCCCTCCACCAAATGATTTGGACCAGTGCACAAAGCAAGGTCCATAGAGACATGGATGAGCGAGTTTGGGGTGGAGGAACTTGACTGGCCTGCACCTCAACCTAATAAAACACCTTTGGGATGAATTAGAGCAGAGACTACAAGTCAGGCTTTCTCATCCACATCAGTGCCTGAACCTCACAGATGTGCTTCTGGAAGAATGGTCAAACATTCTCAAAGACACAAACTCCTAAACCTTGTGGAAAGACCACACACCAGAAACTGCAACTATAGTGTAACCAGGATTCAACAATAAAAGATAAAAGTAGCTTACAAACAGTATATGCATAGGATTAGACTTCAAATTCAGAACTGTCAAAACATGCACCTGCTGAGCAAATCCCCCACAAAACACGATCGACGTGCCTGTGGGACATGCGTTTAGCATGACAGTGTGCAGCAAGCAGATTTGGACCCATTAGTGTATATATGACTGTAATCTGTAATCAGCCTGTCAACTCATCTATGGCAGCTCAATTAGCAGAGGGGGGGGGGGGGGGATTATAAGTGCACCTTGTGTGAGTACACCTATCCTTTAAATTAGATCTGAACCCTTCCTGGACTATATATCCATTATAAAACACTATATCCATTATATAAACATATATAAAACATTGTGTATCATACCTGTAGTTTACATGCACTGGCTCTGGCATTGACTGCACATTATTGTCCTGAATCGGCTTTTGGAGACAATGGTGGACCATGCCCGCACAATGTGTGTTGGCACAGTGGCTTTTATTTTCCTTTGCGGAGCATATGTCAGGGTGACAACGCACAGACAATGCATGTAGCTAGCATGTCAGTGTCCTTGGAGGACAATTCTTTATTTACAAAGGAACCTAATGTAAGAAAGCAATAGTGACATTTTGGGGACTGGCAAGTCCCCTTTATCAAGGTGCGATAACAAAAAAATAAATGTGATTTATCTTATACCTGATCAATGGTACAAGCTAAACTGTCCATTGGACCCCTGCAAAACTGAAACAGCTCAGTGTGCCCAAACCCTGGATCAACAAACAGCTGTAAAAAAAATAAATAACCCTAAATTAAAATTGAGAGGTGACACTAAATTCACATTTCTTTTTTCTAAGATGAAATAAATAAAATATGTTTAATATACTGTAAGTAGAAGGAACCTTTTATCTCTCTTTCTTTGTTTCATCTCTCAAATGCAAGCTTTTTTCCTGCTATTCTCAGACTTCCTGTTCAAGGGTGGCTACGTTCATTCTCCACGCCCCCCTTGTGTATGGGAACATAGACACCCTTTCCTGCTTGCCCCTGAAATGGACTACATATTTTCGTGCAGACACATTCAATTCTATAGGAATTGTAGTACACATTGAGCGGATCATGTGACCAGAAATAATGGCACTGCTTGTTCTACATCAGTTGCGATGAGTTTAGTGTCACAAAAATGGACGTGCTGCTTCACCATGCTGCTTCACCCATGTGTCTGGTCACTAAGTGACCCTAATTTTTAGCACACCTGTTTAACCTGTTGATAAACCCGAACAAAGATATCCCTTTTGCCTTTCTTGTAGATATATTCTAGATGACGCCCATGAACCCTGTTGATCTCCAGATGGTTTGTTTAAAAACAGCATCCAGACAGGCTTGGATGGAAAGGAAAATAAGTCAAGATTTTATATATTTTATACAGAATATGTGTTTTTGATATTTTTTTTTTAACAATATCTTTTTTAACATGAAAATTTATTTTGCATTCTTATTATTCTCAGTTAAAGTATTACTAAACCCACAACAGGAAAATCAGTCTGTATATGCAGTAAAACATGCTTGTTATACTGACTGTGGAACCTAAGGGGTTAATCTTCTGCATTGTGTAAAAAGGCTGCTTGATCTCGTATGCACAGATCCTCCTCTTCTTCCACTGACTCCAAAACATGTCCGGATAAGACAGAGCCTTTGGAGTCAGGCTGCACATGCTCAGTTTGGTGTGTACTGCTAGAGAGGTTTTTTTTCTTTGGAGTGTGCATGTGATCAGTACAAGTCCAATCAGCACTGTCCAGACAGAAGGTCTGGAGCCCTGCAGCTTCATTGGACCGCTCTTTGCAGTATGAAATCTCTTCCTACAAGCTTCACCAGGAACAGATAGAAGTCACAAGACTGCTATATACGGCTGATGAGAAAAGATATTTATCAGTTTATATTTACTAAAATAATTGCATTTCCAAGTTCTGTGTACTGTGGTAGACCAGATATAGTGAATGCAGGATCATGGGTTTAGTAACACTTTAAGTTTAGTCAAAAAAGGTTTAAAAAAATAAATACAATATGATTGGAGAATGGGCATAAAAAAGGTCCATAGCTATCATCTGTTTTTTTGTGAATATATGTTTTGTTTTATATTTTGCTTTGTTACTTTAATTTAGGGCCCCATTCACACCTGTACGTTTTATGTGTAGTTAGGCATAGCTCCATACTGTCCCTGATTTTAAGGGACTGTCCCTGTTTTGAAAAAAAAGTCCCTTTGTCCCTCTTTCCTTCTCATTTGTCCCTCATATTGGTCCGATCTATATAGTTGTATATAAAAAGCGCTATTTATATTTAAAAAAGTTTTTCCCAGTGCTAAAAATTTCATCCAAATGCTAAATTGTTGCATTTGTAATTTTTAAGAGCCAGTATAAAGGAATAGTAGTGGCAAAAAAAGCACTTATGGGTTTAAGCAATATTTTTTTTAGTTTAAATCTCCTTTAACGGGACGTGGCAGAGGGTGTGTCCTATGCCTACATACATTTGCTAATAGGTGGCCCTCGTTCTCATCATAAAAAGTTGGGAGGTATGCGTTTAGGTGCAGGGCTTTAAAAAATAACCCTGTTCACTGCATCTTTCATCAAAACGTGTTTTATAGAGTTCAATGGTAATACATGATAAAACGCTCCTAAAACACAATGCACCAAAAATGAATCACGCAGATGCAAACCGGCTCTAAAGAATTGGAAATTAAAGTAGTCAATTTATCCATTGACAATAATAACACTATAAGAGAAAGGGATAATGTAATGTTAAAGTGTAACATAAGGCTTATTCCAACTAATCCTAAAAATATTCTCTCCCTCCTCCTCTTATCTATCCTGCATACCCTATGTGACGAACCGCCTAGCATCCCGCTTGGGTGCTTTCGCAAAGATACAGCTTCCTCCATTCTGGAACCAGGAACCATTTTTTTTAGCTGAATATTGCATTCAAGAACTAGACAACACCAGCTTAGCTGCAAACTGGAACTGACTTTATTGTAAATTCACACAGAATTTATACCACACAAGATCAGGTAAGAGCTTGATCACATTGTCCTAAACAATGCAAACTGTAAACAGTAATGTCAGTACATCTAATGATCAGCTAACATAAACATAAACAGTAAGCTTGAAAACGTGCACACAAACTATTGTGCAAAAATAATCGCTTGCCGTTCTCCCAATGAGTAATTAATATAAGTAGATGAAAGAAAAAATAAGAAAAAATATATATGTGTGGATGAGAAATACAAGTACTGACTTGTGTGCATATATACATGTGATTGATCAATTAAATTAGATAAACATGGAATGAAAAAACGAATACAATCTCATTACCGTAACAGGCAAGTGAATGGTTGAAAAATCTAGTGGAGTGATTACGGGATTGAATAAAAATGAAATAATGGGAACGAAAAATTAATAATTATTATGATGGTGTATATATAGATCATCCAATGTCCTAAATAAACACACAAATAAAAACAGTGCAGAGCAAAACTCCTGTGTGGTTCAGATGAAAGCTTCCCCCATGGGTCATATAAACAAATATACCAGATGTCCACTCACAAGTTGATGTGGATCCTCCTACCTTATGGCAGGAAGGATCATGAAGGCTTGTGGGGTCTACCCAACCTCCTGGGGTCTTTAAACGGATCCACCAGTACCCTCCACCTCAGGATGGGAAGTGGCTGCTATTAGGGTGTCACAAGCGGTGCAGGAAAAAGAAATGAGAGAGGACGGACTCGTAGTGTAATACCGTAGGGTAGTTTATTTAAAAAACTCAATGGCTACAAACTTTACCAATAAAAACAAAATTTAAGACAATGTATCCTCCTAATTGCAAACAACCGCTGGAACGCACGTTGCACTAAGTCACATTTTGGTGAAACGCACGCTGACTCTGCTGTGGGTCTTGCGGCTTTCATCTCCTCCAGGCTGTGTCATTGTGGTTGTTCTCAATTAGGAGGATACATTGTCTTAAATTTTGTTTTTATTGGCAAAGTTTGTAGCCATTGAGTTTTTTAAATAAACGACCCTACGGTATTACACTAAGAGGAGTTCTATCCCGGGGTGGAGGGTACTGGAGGATCCGTTTAAAGACCCCAGGAGGTCAGGTAGACCCCACAAGCCTTCATGATCCTTCCTGCCATAAGCTAGGAAGATCCACATCATCTGTTGAGTGGACATCTATACTATATTTGTTTATATGACCCACAGGGGAAGCTTTCATCTGAACCACGCAGAATTTTTGTTCTGGACTTTTTTCATTTGTGTGTTTATTTAGGACATTGAATGATCTATATATACCATCATATTAATTATTCATTTTTCGTTCCCATTATTTAATTTACCATTTTATTCAACCCAGTAATCACTCCACTAGATTTGTCAACCATTCACTTGCCTGTTACGGTAATGAGATTGTATTCGTTTTTTCATTCCATGTTTATTCGTTTAATTGATCAATCACATTTATATATGCAAACAAGTCAGTACTTATATTCCTCATTCACATATATATCATTTTTCTTATTTTTTCTTACATCTACTTATATTAATTACTCATTGGGAGAACGGTAAGTGCTGTTTGTGTGCACGGTTTTCAATTTCTCACTCATTTATTTTAAACAGCAGCAGCTTTTATACATATATTTGTATGGTTTAATTGGTTCTTTGGCACAGGTAATTTAATTTATACATAAACAGTAAGCTAATTAAACATTAAGCTAATTAATAACTAGTCACATAGACAGGCCTAGGTGTCAGTGCCCACTCAGACAGTTCATACAGTTACGCACCAGTATTCAAGAAGACCCAGGGCTGTCCACATCTCATTAACCAGCTTTCTTTTCACATACATCTTCTCACTGAGGTGTCCTTTTACGAAACTGAGATCAGCGGCGATCCTGAGTCTCACTGCTGATCTCAGGTCATTACCAGTTTATGAAACTGAGATAATCAGCAGAGAACACGTTCTCCGCTAATTATCTCAGCACAGTGAGAATCTGTAATTGACTGTCACAGAAATGGCCAGTTTATGAAGGTGCGATCTCAGCACCTCACTGGCGATCTGTTTATCAAAATATCTTTTAGATGTTCACGTCTCTGACTGGGTTCACACTTGTGCGATGCGTGAACCAGCGTGATTCCTGTGCGGGTTTCCACATCGCACCTACATTGACATCTGCGTACCACTGCGGGTGTTAATGTAAAGTTAATGACACCCCCAGATCATTTCACAGATCGCAGTGCGAACCATGTAATGGTGCAGGAATTGGATCGCATGGGTGTTCACACCCATGCGATCCGATTCCAGTGCGGACCAAATAAAGGGTCCTGTACCATTTTGGTGCAAATGCAATATGATTTAGGGCCAGTTCCCACTGCTGCGGTGTCCGAGATCGGATGTGATTCGCACCGCACTGCAGTGCAAAATCACATCCGATCTCTGTGCGATGCCATTTCAGCCATACAGATAGTATTGCTGAATTTGCATTGCACTCGGACCAAACTCATACAGGACCCTTTTTCTGGTCCACAGCAGAATTGGATCGCATGGGTGTTCACACCCATGCGATTCGATTACTGTCCGAGTTTGCAGATCGCACTGCGATATGCGAACTGATTTGGCAGTGTTGTTAACTTTTAGGCCCGGTTCACACTTGTGCGATGCCAGACATCGCACAGGCATCGCATGTAATTCGCAGCACACTGCCATTCACATTACATGCGATGTCTGTGCGGTGCGATATCAGCCGTACAGATAGTATGGCTGATATCGCACCGCATTCGGTGCAAACACGCAAAGGACCCTTTTTTCTGTTCGGACCAGAATCGGATCGCATGTGTGTTCACACATATGCGATCCGATTCATGTCCGGACTGTCAGTTCGCAGTGCGATATGGAAGCTGAACTGGGGGTGTCGTTAACAATGTATTGACACTCCCCAGCGATTCGCATATGGCAGTGTGAACTGACATGCGAGTCAGTGCAATGTGGATTCGTAGTGTTCTCGCATTGCACCAGTTTATCAATTTTTATGTTTATCAATGATGAAATATATTTTAATTTAATTTAGTAATAAATATTTATACTTGTATACTTTATTAAAATTATTTTTTTAATGATTATAAATGTATTTTGCATTTATATGAATGGTGTATAGCTGCATTACATTCATTTACTATACACCATTCACATTTAAATAGGCACATGTATGATCTTTAAATATTGATAAAAACAATGTTTTTTTTTTTATAATTAGGTTAATGTATATTGTGTAGGGGGAATTTAACTTTATTATTTTATTAATATGTTGGGGAATAATGTGTGCTGAATTGTGTTACACTTTTATATTTTATGGTTCCTCATACTGTAATCCCGCT
Organism: Lithobates clamitans; assembly: GCA_037952925.1. Classification (NCBI taxonomy): domain Eukaryota; kingdom Metazoa; phylum Chordata; class Amphibia; order Anura; family Ranidae; genus Lithobates; species Lithobates clamitans. The sequence goes on from JBBGZY010000049.1 coordinate 4,737,988, forward strand.
ACATCACGCGAGATTACAGTGAGAGGAGCCGTTCTCAGGAGTTCCTGGCATTTGTAGATCGCTCCTCAACTCAACATGAGAAGCCATCTACACACTTTCATAAACAGGCACTCAGAGGAGAGCGATCTCCTCCGAGAATGCCTGAGAACTGAAAAGCGGTATTTTACCGCACTTTCATAAAAGGACACCTGAGTTCAAAGTTGGCAGAGACCATCATGGCTTCCTTGACTGTTAAATGTTGTAATGTCATCTTGCATTATATAATAGGATATATTCCTGAACAGTGGCGGCTGGTGCTCAAAATTTTTGGGGGGGCGCAAACAATTTGAAAAATTCTAAATAAAAACATCAATTGCAGCCTCACTGTGCCATCAAATGCAGCCACTGTGCCCATCAATTGCAGCCACTGTAACTGTGCCCATCAAACGGTGCCACTGTGCCATCAAGCGCAGCCACTGTGCTCATCAATTGCAGTCACTGTGCCCATAAAATGCTGCCACTGTGCCATCAAATGCTGCCACTGTGCCATCAAGTGCTCCCAATGCTTCCACTGTGCCATCCAATGCTGCCACTGTGCCATCAAATGCTCCCACTGTGCCATCCAATGCTCCCACTCTGCCATCCAATGCTGCCACTGTAATCCCCCCGCCCACTCGCCATCTGCCCGGCACTTACCCTGTCTCGGTGGGGCAGCGGGTGACGGCGAGCGGTCTTCTCCCGTCCCCCTCTCCTCCCGTCCTCTCCTATGAATGGACGCCTGATAGGTGTCCAATCACAGCGCCTGACGCTTCAGCCAATCAGGTGACCGGTAACAGACCCAGCAACCTGATTGGCTGAGAGGCGGGTCAATGTTAGCAAAGTGAATTCCTTCGGCTTTGCTAACACTGAGCTGAGTGACAAGGAACACACAGCGTTGCGCCCGATACCCACTTTTTTGGACGCCTATTAGAGCCTACGGCTCTAATCAGGTGCTTCCAAAAAACACCCCCACCGCTGTAATTCAGGTGTCTGGTGACCGAAAAGGGGCTGGACACCTGAATAGGGGGTGTCAGCAGTGACCATAGATAGATTCATGCAATGCATGAATCTATCTTTGGTGATTAGAGAGTGACAGGAGAGGGGGGACGTCGCTCCTGCGCCCTTTATGGACGCACCGCCACTGTTCCCGAATGCTTGTAGCTCCCTCAAATGCCAGGGCCCATAATCAGTAGGCAAAAGGCTACCCTGCAGTCCCCTCCAAAAGCCCTTGTCCCGGTTGGGTCTGTCACACCCTGTATATAAAATATCTGTGTACTTACCTTTTTAATCTTGTTTGGTCACGTGATTCAGCAGCTCTGGCTCCCCTGTGTCAGAGAGCAAGTGCTCCAGGGGAGAGGAGGGAGAGCAGACAATGGATGAGCCATGGTAGCCTATGGGTGACGTCACGACTCCAGGAATTCACAGCTGTTGTTGAGCGCTCCCTTACACAGGGGAGCTGGAGCTTCTGAATCAGATTATAAAAAAGTAAGTGCACAGATTTTTTTTATATAGCGTATGCGGGATAGTAGGAGAAGGGGGGAGGGAATATTTTTGGGAAGAGTAATGCCCTGTACACACAATCGGACATTGATCGGACATTCCGACAACAAAATCCATCAGATTTTTTCCGAAGGTTGTTGGCTCAAACTAGTCTTGCATACACACGGTCGCACAAAGTTGTCGCAAAATCCAATCATTCTGAATGCGGTGACGTAAAACACGTACGTCGGGACTATAAACGGGGCAGTAGCCAATAGCTTTCGTCTCTTAATTTATTCTGAGCATACGTGGCACTTTGTGCGTCGGATTTCTGTACACACGATCAGAATTTAAACGATCGGATTTTGTTGTCGGGAAATTTTATATCCTGCTCACAAACTTTGTGTGTCGGAAATTCCGACGAAAAAAGTCAGATGGAGCCCACACACGATCGGAATCTCCGACAACACAATCCGATCGCACTTTTTCCAACGGAAAATCCGATCGTGTGTACAGGGCATAAGAGTTATAGGGCGTACACACGGTCGGACTTTGTTCGGACATTCCGACAACAAAATCCTAGGATTTTTTCCGATGGATGTTGGCTCAAACTTTTCTTGCATACACACGGTCACACAAAGTTGTCGGAAAATGCGATCGTTCTAAACGCAGTGACGTAAAACACGTACGTCGGGTCTATAAACAGGGCAGTGGCCAATAGCTTTCATCTCTTTATTTATTCTGAGCATGCGTGGCACTTTGTCCGTCGGATTTGTGTACACACGATCGGAATTTCCGACAACGGATTTTGTTGTCGGAAAATTTTATCTCCTGCTCTCCAACTTTGTGTGTCGGAAAATCCGATGGAAAATGTCCGATGGAGCCCACACACGGTCGGAATTTCCGACAACAAGCTCCGATCGGACATTTTCCATCGAAAAATCCGACAGTGTGTACGGGGCATTAGCCTTTACTGCCACTTTAAAAACTATAATGACTCTTTGCCCATGAGAAAATGAATTCTCCTTACAAGGAAATTCTAACTTACAGATGTTCATTATTTATATATTTTAAAAAACGGTGGCATTCCATAGCTATGTGTAATATTAAACTTGTACTTCAGAGTTTTAAGTGACTGAAAAATGCAGTGAAATGGTTAAAACATGTCTTCCGTATCTGATTCTTTCGGTGCTTCGTTTAGACCGCAATTCCTCTGGCCCTCTTTCCTCTATAAATTCCTTTTTTTTTTAATCCGATGTGTATAAATGAATGTCCTTTTATTAAAGGCATAGCCTACCTTTTGCAAAAAATGTAATAAAGACACCCCTATTATACAAAACAAAAAATTGCATTTAATAAATGTTTGCAATTATGTCTGCAGAACATTGCAACCATGATCAGTGCATTGAGAGTGCAATGCACAGGCCCCTGCCTTCTTTGCATCCCAGCCCTAGATCTATATGGAGTTATGGTCCTACTTTGGGGCTCGAGGTAGCAATCTATGGATTACAAATGCTGTGACTATATATATATATATATATATATATATATATATATATATATAAATATATATATACACAAATTCTGCAGATGTTTGGTCTTTTGTTTCCTGTATTGGCAATTGTTACACTGGAAGAAATCATTTTAGTTGCAAAATTTGTCCCAAAGCTTGCAGAAGAACAAACGCAGCAAATGCTACTGATGTCAAGCTGACCTTGAGCCTTGTGGAAGACACCAAAAAGTGATTAATGTGCAATATTGCAATATGCAAAGACATAGCTGACAGCAAAGCGCAGAACGTTCTGAATTCTGCTGCATAGAAATGCTAGCAATCTGAAGAAGAAAAGGCAACTTTTATAGTAGAATGTATAAACATTGAAAGTAAAACTAAGGTAACTGGGGTCATGTATAAACTAGATAGGATAAAGGTACACAGAGCATTTCATCATGTTTTGCTCTTGTGTACAGACATTTCACTTTTGTGTACTTATGTTTGTCTGATTTTTACCTAAGAATTTAAGCCCATGGGTCAAATGAAAATGACCCCTTATGTATGAATGAATGTATAGTATGAATAAAAATGAACAAAATGTATGAATAAAATAAAATGTTTAATCAAAAAAAATATATATGAAAATGATCCCCTATGTTCTGTACCAAAAGACCCAGGCTTAACTATAGGCAAAATATTATTTTAACATTGTGGATAGAGTAAAGGAGGGTTATAATCCCTGACAGTTTTTTGCCATCTGTGTCCCATCGGGAAATTTCCCTTCACTTCCTGTCCCATAACCTAAACAAAAAGTGAGATTTCCCTCTATTCCCGTTCTGGTGACAAACCCATAATTTGGGATTTTGTTTTGCTTTCCTTCTTGATCATAATGCTAAGCAGGAAATAGATGAGAATCCCTAACAGCGGCTCAGATAGCAAAAACCTGACAGGTGTTTTAATCCCTCCCCACTCTCTCCAAATGTAAAGAAAAAAAGATCTAGCGCCCCTCAGTAGACTACTAGTTTGAGGCAAATTTGGTTTTTTTTTTCCTTGTAATCAAGGAGAGCAGTTATTGTTTGTTAGTGACTGTTCTAGGTTCTACTGGGGCAGGCTCAGCTTATTTCCCCTGCAGCCCATTGAGCTATGGGATATAGCGGGCGAAAGAGCTTTGACTCTGGCCTGCATATTCATGCCAGTTCAACCAATCCCTGACCAACAGGCGGCTGAGAGGGGTATAAATATGCTGGGGCCTGGAACAGTTTTCTTTTGTTCTTGGGGGGAGTAAGACCCAGCCTGAGGGCCGAGGCATCCCTGGGAGATCAGCTGCAACATGCAAAAATCCTTTTTGGGGTCCCAGCTCCTGATAGGGGTTGGGGAACCTTTGTCCTAGCCTCCTGAACAAATGCAGAGGGCTCATCTGAGGATCCAGGACACAGGCAACTAAGTACAAAAGCTGACTGATACTGCAGGTGGCAACACTACCCCACCTCCACCTAAGAACTGTACTTGAGTCGCCTCCATCAGATTATCCCCTGCAGCTAATACCCTTTAGATCGGGGGTCAGCAACCTGTAGATCATGATCTACCAGTAGATCGTGGACAGGTGACTGATAGATCGCGGTCTGGGCATTCCAGAGCATCAAACAGAGTGCATTGCAGAGGGACTACTTGTAAAGTTGGAGCTGTAGTAGGGAGCAAGAGCCGCATAACCCGAGGCCTCCTCTGTAGTGCTGGATCCTGTCCCAATGCGGAGCGATACCAACTGCACTCCATCTCTTATCCCAGCTAGCGGTCTCCAGAGTGGTGCCAGCAGCAGGAAAGAAGAGATCTTCAGGTCAGTGTGAAGCAATACACTGGGCATAATAGTAGAAGGCTGCTTTCACACTGATGTGCTGTGGTTTACCCTGGGTGCAGTGCAGTTTCAACCCCCCCGCTAGCGGCCGAAAAGGGGTTAAATCCACCCGCAAAATGCCGCCAGAGTGGCGTTTTGCCGGCGGTTTTGCAGCGCTGCCCCATTGATTTCAATGGGGAGCAGCGGTGGAGGGGCTGTGAGTTCACCGCTCCTTCACCACTCCAAAGAAGCTGCCGGAAGGACTTTTTCTGACGCCCTGCCAGCGCACCGCTCCAGTGTGAAAGCCCGAGGGCTTTCACACTGGAGTGAATGGACCAGCTGTTTTAGGGCGGTTTGCAGGTGCTATTTTTAACGCTATAGCGCCTGCAAAATGCTCCAGTGTGAAAGGGGTCTTAATAATAATAATAATAACACAGTATTCAAGGCACAGTGAGTACCAGCATTTTTGGACTTTAGAGACTTTCCTTTGCTTTACTCGGGAGAGCTTTTCACAGTACATCCAGAACATTAGTTCTGCTGGGGAGTCCCTGTTTGGAATCAGTTTATTCTTCACATTAAAAGAAGGAGGTTGGCACCCTGAAGGGGCAGTTCAGCTTTAGAGTCATCAGCTACAGTTTGTTACCAGTTTTGGAGTATCCCAAAGCTCACCCTCACCCTATCCCAGTTTTTTTAGCAAAATAAACTGCAAAAAGGCATGTACAGCCTGTTCTCTGACTCGAGTACTTGTGAACTACCGTTCTAGCACTAGACCTCCTCTGTAACTCTAAACAGGTAACCTGTAGAAATGTTTGAAGCATTGGCTATGGAGATGTTTATGTACCGTAGTTTGGTGCCATTCCACAAGCACGCGCAATTTTAAAGCATGATATGTTAGGTTTCTTTTTACTTGGCATAACATCATCTTTCATATTATACAAAAAAATTGCGGCATATATCATGTTTATTTTTCAAGCGTATTTTTTCCGAAGAAAAAACGCTGCACCCAAACCATATGGGATAAAAAATTGCAACAACTGCCATTTTATTCTCTAGGGCCTCTGCTAAAAAAATCTAGAATGTTTGGGAGTTCTAAGTAGTTTGCTACCAAAAAATACAGATTTTTACTTGTATACAACAAATGTTAGAAATAGCTGGGTCCTTAAGTGGTTAAATCCACAAACATTTAATATATTGCAACTTAGAGTGATAGCTGCATTTGTTTTCCTTTTTTATTTTCACCTGGTGATTCGGCCAGTAACACGTTTCCTGTCACCTAGGGGTGTCTCATCTGTCTATGGAGGACCAACAGGGTCAACCTTAGACACCAGCATTGTCTGGAGATGGTAGTGTTAGATGGACTAATACATTTAGATGAACTTTATATAAATAAACTAAGTTGCAGCCTAACTCCAGCTCCTTTCCTTCAGTCGTCGACATCCCCCACCAACATCAACATCTTCTACTGGCTTCTCTCTGGTGCCAGGCTGCAGCTGTCTTTATTGGCCGGTGCGGGATCCCATCACTCACACAGGAGTGCAGTCATCCCAGCACATCGGCACTGTGCTGGAATGCAAACTGAGCTGCACGTGTGCAGTACAGCGTACATTCCAAAGCAGACTGCAATCAGGCAGGTAGGTTTCTTTATTGCAGAAGATACATTGCACAGAGGCATAACTAGGGTCTCCAGCGCCCTTGGCGAGAATCTGTATCGCCCCCCCGGCACCCCCCCTCATTCAGTACAGACCCCCCTACAGTGCAGACCCCCCTACAATTCAGAACCCCCTACAGTTCAGACCCCCCCTACAGTTCAGACCTCCCCTACAATACAGACCCCCCCTACAGTTCAGACCCCCCCTACAGTACAGACCCCCCCTACAGTGCTGACCCCCCTACAATACAGACTCCCCCTACACCCCTACAATACAGACCCCCCCTACAGTTCAAACCCCCCTAAAATACAGACCCCCCCTACAGTGCAGACCCCCCCTACAGTGCAGACCCCCCTCCTACAGTACAGACTTGCAGTTTTTGAAAGCTGGACTTTAGTTGCCGACTGCCTAACTGTAAATATACGTTATGTTTTTTATGTTAAATACCGTTGTTGTGGCAGCAGCTAGCTGCCATAACACCAGTATATATATATATTTTTTTTCAGGCGGCCGCTTTTCTGCTGAAAGTGATCCCAGCGGCGGATTCACCACAAGATCACTTTTATAGGAGCCGTCGGTAAGCCCCGGAACTGATCCAATGCGACCAATGGCAAGGCAGGAAGTCGAGTGGGGGCAACAGGGCTGCTGTTAGAAATCATGGGGCCCCATACTGCCTACCTGACAGAGCCCCACCCCCACACAAAATATCAACTTATGTTTTTGCCAAAAATACACTAAAATCATTATTATATGAAATGTTTACCGGCCCCCCCTCCTCCGCTCTCTATCCTGAAACATCCCCTTGTGTGCCTTCAGCAGGAGAGGAGGGAAGCCAGCCAAGATGTGGGGAAAAGGGATATACAGGGAGGCCTGGAGAGCAGAGGAATGAAAGGTGCAAATCCTAGAACTGATCCCCCTGCAGCACAGCAATAAGGTAGTACAGCTGGCCCTCCTGCTGCTGAGCAGGAGGGCTCGTGCACAGAAGTGAACGCATACGTAAGTCATGCCAGCATGTGTAAACGGTGTTCAAACTACACATGTGAGGTATTGCCACAATCGTTAAAGCAAGAGCAATAATTCTAGTGCGGGACCTCCCCTGTAACTCTAAACAGGTATCCCGTAAAAAATGTTAAAGCGTCGCCTATGGAGATTTTTAAATACCATAGTTTGTCACCATTCCACGAGCGTGCGCAATTTTAACCACTTAAGGACCGAGCCTCTTTCTGAGATTTGATGTTTACAAGTTAAAAACAGGTTTTTTTGCTAGAAAATTACTTAGAACCCGAAACATTATATATTTTTTTCTAACACCTTAGAGAATAAAATGGCGGTCGCTACAATACTTTCTGTCACACTTTATTTGCACAGCGGTCTTACAAGCGCACATTTTTTGGAAAAAATACACTTTTTTGAATAAAAAAATAAGACAACAGTAAAGTTAGCCCAATTTTTTTTTTTATATTGTGAAAGATAATGTTAGGGCGAGTAAATTGATACCCAACATTTCACGCTTCAAAATTGTGCCCGCTCGTGGAATGGCCCCAAACATTTACCCTTAAAAATCTCCATAGGCAACGTTTAAAAAATTCTACAGGTTGCATGTTTTGAGTTACAGAGGAGGTCTAGGGCTATAATTATTGCTCTCGCTCTAACAATAACTCACATGTGTGGTTTGAATACCGTTTTCACATGCAGGCGCTGTTCACGTATGCGTTTGCTTCTGCACGAGAGCTCGGCGGGACGGGGCGCGTTTAAAAAAAAAAAAATTCTTATTTGTTTTACCTTTTATTTTTTTATAGGAAAAAGGTGAAAAAATTGCTGCGCTAAACCCCAAAATAAACAAAATAATGAAATATGTACAGCTCCTAACACTAGAACAAAGTCCAAGATAAATAAAAATAAAAAAGTGTAGCGCTTATAAGTATAGATCACTGTGATAGTGAAATATGGATCGTATCAATAGATATGAACGAATGTAAAAGGAAAAGTGAAGTACAACGTGATAAAAAAAAAAATATAATAAATGGTGACTAAAACATAATAGTCACGGCAGGTATCAGGCAACAGATGTACATTCATCAAATGTACATCTGTTGCCTGATACCTGCTGTGTTATACAGTCATCATTACATTTACATCACTTCCACTATTCATCACAGAGGATATCACCTCAGTCATTTGAGTGGATTTTTATTTATGAACTCATTTTGTTTCTGTTCAACAGGATTGGGACTGTATTATGTTTTAGTCACCATTTATTGTAATTATTATTTTTTTTTTTTAATCACGTTGTACTTCACTTTTTCTGTTACATTCATTCATATCTATTGATACGATCCATATTTCACTATTACAGTGATCTATACTTATAAGCGCTACACTTTTTTATTTTTTATTTTTACACTGTTCTTTAAAAAAAAAAAAGAAAGGGAAATGTAAAGGAATGTAAACATCACTTGTACTAGAAAAAAAGCATAACAGGACCTCTTAAATATGAGATCTGGTGTCAAAAAGACCTCAGATCTCATATTTACACTAAAATGCAATAAAAAAAAAAAATTAAATGTAATTTGAAAAAAAAAAATGTCTCTTTAGGAGCTATGGGAGGAAGTTGGGGGGGGGGGGGGCCTCTCCCTCTGCCGATAAAAGTGATTTTGCTGCGAATCTGCCGCAGAGACTACTTTTATCTGAAAGTGGACCACACGCTGAAGAGGAGGATACCGGGGTTATGGTAGCTAGCTGCTGCCATAACAACGATATCCCTCTTCAAAGTACCGGCGTATAACAACGGCAGGCAGTCAGTAAGTGGCTAAAGCATGACATGTTAGGTGTCTATTTACTCGGTGTAACATCGTCCTATTACATTATACAAAAGAATTATGCCGTGTACACACGAACAGAACTTCATTTTCTCGGCTCGTCGTAGTGTTGTACATCACCGCGTTCTTGACGGTCGAAAGTTCAGCGAACTTTTGTGTGACCGTCTGTATGCAAGGCAAGCTTGAGCGGAATTCCGTCGGAAAAACCATCATATCTTTTTCTGACCAAAATCCCGATCGTGTGTACGCGCCATTAGTGTTTTAGGTTCGCAGAGGGATATGCTTTGTTCATCTTTCATACCTGAGGTTTACAACTACTTTGAATGAATAAAAGCTGACAATAGTTTGTTTGACCCAAGCTGGTCCAAACGCCTCAGCTACATACAATATAAAACTCAGCGTTTCAGCAGCAGGATGGGGGCTTCCCATCCCGCCCTCAGAACAAAATCGAGTCACGCTGAACGCTGCTCAGCCATTTTATGAACGAATAAAAAGCTACCTCTGATTGACAGAGATCTCAATGTCATCTGCCAGCATCTCCTCATTTTCTGCCTTGCTGACATTAACTCTTTCACTGGACAAAATTCCAGCTATGGAAAGAAAGGAGCGTACGGAAGGGAGGGAACATTGGCAGGCCCTGTCTTTATTTGTATCCCACTATTTATCTTTATAGTCTCACATTACATTTCTTATTTCTCTCCGATCTGTTCGCAACAACAACAAAATAAGTGCTACAATCAAATCATAATCCATATTCCCAACACGTTTCACCAATTCATTTTCTTGATCAGGGAAAAATACAAAATGAAAAGGTTTAAATTGCACGCCGCAGTGATAAACAAACGCCTTTGGTAAACTAATATCTAATTTCAATGTGAACCTGAAAAATGGATTTGTAGAACTTTAATTTTTGGGCAACTAATTTTTTTAATTTTTTTTTTTTTTTTTAAAAAGGCTCCCCTCTCCTGTATGAAAACATTCACCCTCTCCATTTCGCAACACTGTGCCCATTCTCTGTCTAGTGGCACTGGTCCACTTTGGGCTGAACAACAGTCAGCATTTTTTAACCCACTTACTGCAGGCCATGCTGTTTAACACAGAATAGTCTGGGCACACAATACTCACAATTTTAGTTGCACTCACACATCAATACATGTGAACGGCTCAGTCTAAAATTGAAGGACCTTCCCCATCACCCCCCAATTTAAAAGCAATTCAAAGACAAATCCATTTTTTCTTTTAGGTTTAGATTAAGTGGGAAGAGTTAGAACCTCTGCCAGGTTTGTATTGCCGCCTGTGTCCCCATTTGGGAAATTCACCCACTCTAAGAGCCCTTTCACACTGGGGCGGTTTGCAGGCGTTATTGCGCTAAAAAAAGCGCCTGCAAAACCGACCCAAAACAGCCTCTAGTGTTTGTTCAGTGTGAAAGCCCGAGGGCTTTCACACTGAAGTGGTGCGCTGGCAGGAGAAGAAAAAAACTCCTGCAAGCCGCATCTTTGGAGCGGTGAAGGAGCGATGTATTCACCGCTCCTAAACCGCTCCTGCCCATTGAAATCAATGGGGCAGCGCGGCTATACCGCGGCTAGAGCCGCGCTATGCGAGCGGTTTTAACCCTTTTTCGGCCGCCAGCGGGGGTTAAAACCGCACCGCTAGCGGCCGAATAGCGCCGCTGTTTTACCGCCGATGCCCCCACCACCCCAGTGTGAAAGGGGCCTAATTATCCTGGTGAGGTGACCACTATCATCCGGACTTTATATGAGAGAAAATCCAAAGTCATGGGTTTTTAACCACAATAGTAATAGAGAGAAAATCTTCCAATTGGCATTTTTCTTACTTTGGAGAGATTTCCTTTGACTTGATGTTATGGCTACAAGACAGGAATTTATAGTGTTACTAAACCCACAACAGTAAAATCAGTCTGTATATGCCGTAAAGCATGCTTGTTATACTCACTGTGGAACACAAGGGGTTATTTCTCTGCATTGTGTATAAAGGCTGTTTGATCCTGTATGCACTGATCCTCCTCTTCTTCCACTCCAACCCTTCTCCTGATAGGAGTCAGGCTGCACATGCTCAGTAATGCTAGAGAATATTTTTTTTTTCTTGAGAGAGTGCATGTGATCAACAAAGGGCAAATCAACACTGTCCAGACAGAGGGTCAGGAGCCCTGCAGCCTCATAGGACAGCTCAGTTCAGTATGAAATCTCTTCCTACAAGCTTCGCCAGGAACAGATAGACGTCACAAGACTGCTATATACAGCTGATGAGAAAAGGTATTAACAGTTTTTATATTTACTAAAACAATTGCATTTCCATGTTCTGTGTACCGTGGGAGACCAGATATAGAGAATGCAAGGTCTTGGGTTTAGTAACACTTTAAGTATAGTCAAAAAAGGTTTAAAAAAAAAAAAATAATATATGAATGGAGGATGGGCAGAAAAAAATGAAAAATGAAAAAATAAAGGCACAGATGACAAAAAAATTCAGGAACTTTAACCATTTCCGAATTTATCCAAAACTTTGAAAAAAAAAGCTTTGGATATATTTAATCAGAACCATTATATGTATTCATGCTGTGTTCTAGTACCTGAACCTTCATTTTCATGTTATATAGGAATATCACATCTGCATTTTGCAAATAAATGAACCTTTTGGTAGATAAGATTATTATTGTGTAAAGAAAAATCATTCACAATTCTGCCGACTGCCATCTTTTGCCTTTGGCTAGCCATGGATTTTAAGGTGCAGACTGAAATTGGATCCTATTGCTCAAAGGTAATCTGTTTTAACTGCTCTCATGACATATACAGATAGCTGCATGGCCATGCAGCACTTTGTGTTGAGTCATTTATTACATGCTTGTATTATGCACACAAATCTTACAGCTTTGTGAAGAATGTCCATAACTAGATGTGTCAAAAGCACTTCCTCCTGCAAGCAACAATGGATAGTTTAGCATGGGTTTCTCCCTGAGGGTTATAGATTCCTATTCATAGTTTTGCATATGTGAACATTATGAACATCAGTCAAGTTCCTTTAAAGCAATTGTAAAATAAACAATGGAAAGTCCATGGGTGGATCCACAACTTAGCAAAAGTGCAATAGACTGTGAAAAATAATATTACCGGTATGTTGTGAAGATAAATATAATAATATTGAATCCCTAATTCTACCTGGTCACAAGCTGCCTTATCTGCCTGGATGCATCTTGAGAAATTTAAATTCATCAGGCCTCCTTTTCTTTAACCTGTCCAATCTGCTCATAGCTCTCCTTATCGAGCTCTGCAGAGTGTAACTTCAGCTTCCAGCCCCCTGCTTTCTGAAAGCTCAGACAAGCTGTATATATTCTGGACAATGAATGGCTGTAGAGAAGAGAAGACTATAGATAAACAGGTACAACCTATGTAGAAGGATTTATTTAATCTAATTTATTTATTTAATCTCTGTTTATCACCAGAGGCCAGTCATGTCACTGGGAATACAGTATGTAAAGGTTCACAACCATTTTAACTGAAGTATACTGTACATATAGTCAGGGCCGCCGATACGGGGGTACAAGCAGCCCTCCTGTACTAGGCCCAGGCCCCATCAGTTCAGCAGGGTATGCAGGGCCAGAGAATGGACCTTTTAACCTTCTTTTGGCACATATGTAATAATACTGTGGGTCATCACAGGCCCAGATACTTGTGTTATTACTGGCCCTGACATTTGCTTGGAGTAATTGCTGGTCCTGACACCAATGCTGAGGGCCATTGCTGGTCCTGACACTAATGCTGAGGGCCATTGCTGGTCCTGACACTAATGCTGAGAGCCATTGCTGGTTCTGACACCAATGCTGGTGGTTATTGCTGGTCCTGACACCAATGCTGAGGGCCATTGCTGGTCCTGACGCCAATGCTGAGGGCCATTGCTGGTCCTGACACCAATTCTGAGGGCCATTGCTGGTCCTGACACCAATGCTGAGGGCCATTGCTGGTCCTGACACCAATTCTGAGGGCCATTGCTGGTCCGGACACCAATGCTGAGGGCCATTGCTGGTCCTGACACCAATTCTGAGGGCCATTGCTGGTCCTGACACCAATTCTGAGGGCCATTGCTGGTCCTGACACCAATGCTGAGGGCCATTGCTGGTCCTGACACAAATGCTGGGGGTTATTGTTGGTTCTGACACCAATGCTGGTGGTTATTGCTGGTCCTGACACCAATGCTGAGGGCCATTGCTGGTCCTGACGCCAATGCTGAGGGCCATTGCTGGTCCTGACACCAATGCTGAGGGCCATTGCTGGTCCTGACACCAATGCTGGGGGTTATTGTTGGTCCTGACACCAATGCTGAGGGCCATTGCTAGTCTTGACACCAATGCTGGGGGTTATTGTTGGTCCTGACACCAATGCTGGTGGTTATTGCTGTTCCTGACATTAATATTATGGGTAATTGCTGTTCCTGACATTAATGCTGTGGGTTAATGCTGGCCCTGACACCAATGCTGTGGACACAGAGCCCTTTCAGGTAGGCTGCATGTGGCCTCATGTTTTCTGAAGGCGGCCCTGTATATAGTAGGCATGCAGTACATTGTACTGAAATAGAGTACTGATATGACAAGACTAAGTAAGTATGTCATGCACTGGCACTAAGTATGTCATGCACTGGCACTCAGATTTGCAGATTAGAATAATTGACACAAACTCCATCTTTTTCTCTTCTGTAACATGTTTTATTTGTATTTTATAAAAAAAAAAAAAATTTCATACAAATTGATTATGCAAAAAAATAAATAAATAAATACAGCACTGATATGATATGGTAATTCAAGAATATAGGTAAGAATTTGTATTAAGGAAATGTCCAGATTTTTTAAATCCCTTTAATACAAAGACAACAAATTGTTTTACAATGTCACACAGTAAATCATCAAGTAAATGTTTTTTGGTCTCATATGCCATACTAATAAATACAAATTAATAACGTTTTTTTTTTTTTTATTTCAATTCGGCTATGATCGGACTGACAGTTTATTGTATAAGGTGAAATTTTCTTTTTCAATGAATTCAGTAGCCATTGGAGGCAAGGTGATGATTAAACCAAATAAATAAGAACAACTTTAAATTTGTGGATTAGCATGTGACTGCTGATAGTGTTCCAATCATGGCTTTTGAAACAAATTATAGTGCCTACAATATACTACATACAATAGGTCCCAGGGTCCAGGGTGTTTTAAACAACTGCACCACTGAGTGATCATTTGAAACCACTGTAGATCTCTGCAATCTGTTCCACAAGGTTCAACTACTTTAGTTGGCTATAGATGCCCACAATTGGTCCTCTCTGTTTATGATATTTACTTATGTCGTTCCAACAAATTTTCAAATGCTTTGCAAGTGCTTGAAAGGGTACATAGACCATTTACATCTGTCCCATCCCCCAGGCTTCCAAAAGTCATCTGTCTGACCTAAACCAGACTGTCATATATATAGCTGCTTCCATGTTACATAAGCATCTTGGAGGATCCAGGTCATTCATCATTGTATTCCCCCTCTACACTCTGCCCACTCCTGCTTCCCTGTCCAAGACCTGCTGTCAATTTGACTCTTGAAATCCTGGTTTATAAACAAGAGACAGTCAATGAGGGTCCTACATAAATTATCATAAAGTTATTATAAATTACACTGTTGCATCTCAGTTAGTGCAGAATGGAATCTGTGTACTGAACTAGGACTTTGGAACTTGCATTAAACAAGGCTGCCCAGTGCAACCTAATGCATATGGTTTGAACAAGCCCTCAATCTTTTGTGATAGACCCATAGCTGAAATATAAAAATTGGTCTGGTCCATAATGAATACAGAACTGCTAGTCCCGAAGTGTACAAAAATATGTTAACTAAAATATGCAGCCTTGAAAAAGTCTTTTTGGAAGAACTATGAATAAACAACAAACGTTTGGGCTTACATGAGTTCTTATGTTCAAAGTCAAATTCTCTAAACTCAACTCCAACCGTACCTCCAGTCTTGCACATTTGTACAGGCCCCTATTTTCTAATGAAACAGCTTACTGAATACATTGCACACAATTAGCTGCTCACAATTGGCATTAGAAGCTGCAGCAGGTCAGATAGGGCCCAACCATTTTGTTTAAATGATACTTTATTTATTTATAAAATTTCTAAGAAGCAAATACTTTATTGGAGTACATTAAACTCGATGCAGTGTAAAAATACACCATATAACCATACAGCCCAATCACAATATATGACATTCACTCAAAAATATGATGCATAACATGCAGTACAGAGCCAAAGTTCCCTGAGCCCAGGGGTGGACTGACAACTCATGGGGCCCCCGGGCAATAGGAGACTATGGGGCCCCTGGGCAATAGGAGAAGATTATGGGGCCCCCGGGCAATAGGAAATTATGGGGCCCCCATGCAATAGGAGATTATGGGGCCCCCAGGCAATAGATTATGGGGCCACACAGTATACACACACATACAGTATACACACACAGACACACAATATACACACACAGTATACACACACAGAATACATATACACACACTGAAAAGGTACTGAAGAGGCGGGGCAGCTATAATGTTGGGATTTTTTTTAAAAACTGATTTTTACAAACTGTCCCTGGTTTTATTGAGGCTGGCAACCCTGATGGGGCCCCTTAGTGGCATGGGGCCCTCGGGCACTGCCCGAGTGCCCGAATGGTCAGTCCGCCCCTGCCTGAGCCATCATGTCATGCATGCCGCTGCTTTACCCTTTAAGTCATATGTGGTCCCTAAAGTACCACCAAAATATATAGCGGCACTAACATTTATAGGTAAAGTCAATCCAGGGAATATCCAATTGCCTCTCGGTGGATCAGGAAGGATTTTTTTCCCCTGCTGTAGCAAATTGGATCATGCTTTGCTGAGTCCTCTGGATAAACTGTGAGTATGGGATTGGGTATATGGGATTGTATGATTTATTTATTTATAATTTATTTTATTTTATTAATATATTTTTATTTATTTTTTCTCTTTTATTGGTTGAACTAGATGGACTTGTTTTTTTTTTTCAACCTGAATAAATATATTTAAATATGTAATATGCGTCCCTCCTCAATGCAACAGTGACCGTGTTGATGTACATTAACATCTAAAAAGGTAACTAGAGTTTAGTCATACATTCGAGTAGAGGTACACCATGTGTAAGGCATTGACTCTATCAAAGGTGCCTAGTGTAGTCCAGAAGAACCCACCTTGGGAGAGGCATCCTATGTGACCCACACTTGGCACCCAGCAATTAGGGGAACATGCAGGAAGCGTCACTCGCCTATTTTTTCCTACCCCTATCCCCTACAAGCAGAGTGTACATTCCGAAGAAGACTGCAAGTAGGCAGGTAGGTTTATTTTATAACAGAAGAGAAATTGCATGTCTCTCCTGCAATAAATAGCCTGCCTGCGTGCAGTCTTAGAAACTGGCACATTAGTTCCATTTTAAAGTGATTGTAAAAAAAAAAAAAAAAAAAACAACCTGCAAGACAAAGGCATAATGAGCTAGTATGCATTTCATACTAGCTTATTATGAAATGCTTACCTTAGCTATTGCAGCGGTCCCCGTACACTGCCGTGACTGGTGCTGTGATTGGCCGGAGCTGCGATGACGTCACTCCCACACATGCGCACGGGAGCCACCGGTCACTGTACAGCTCCTGAAGAAATGGCACAAGCGAGCCGTTTCTTCAGTGTGCATGGGCCGATGACGTCGGCACATGCGGATACAGTGAATATCTCCTAAATGGTGCAAATGTAGGAGATATTCACAGTACCTACAGGTAAGCCTTATTATAGGCTTACCTTTAGGTAAAAGTGGTGTAACAGGGTTTACAACCACTTTAAAGTCCATAAGGTTTTAGTCTCTTAACAGACTGTGGGTCAGCTTGTGTCCTCAATGCACATCCTCTGCCTCTGGTAGATGAGATGCTTTCTGGTGCACCACAAAGCTTCCTGAAAGCAACACATCGCCTGCCAGGTGCCATCACATCAATGTCCTCTTGTACAAAAGCACCACAAAATAGTCCAAGCGAGACCCCAAAGTGGATGACAGCTAATTTCAGTATAAAGTCTTTGAGTTCATGTTTAAGGGCCCTCAGTGGGTCCTGTGCAAAGGGGCAACTGCGGGAATAGGTGCAAAGCAGTTTCTTCCTGAATGATGCAAAAGGTACAGTGCCTGTATCTGCTCAGGCTTCTGGCATTCATGAAAGTCCTCAAAGGCAACCCTCCTTGGATTATCATCCATGCCAGGTCATTGTGCCTGTTGGCATAGGTGTGCGCAGCCTATTGCATTAGGGTGTGCACCTCAAATGTAATAAAACATGGACAGTGTTAGTAGAGCAGGGGACTTGTCAGTAGGGCAGAGGTTGGTTTCAGTAGGGCAGTGGTTGGTTACAATTGTTTTTAGGAGCCCTGTTTAGGGGCTTTGATGAACTAATCAGTAGGGGAAATCTGCGCCACACGGGGTGATTAGGGTGTGCCCAGGCACACCTGGCACACCCCCTGCGCATGCCTATGCCTGCTGGTAAATCTCTTTGATGAAACATTCCTTCAGATCACCTTGCGAGTAGCTAGATGTAGGCCAGGGACAGTCTCTATAGTGTCCATAGCACTTGTAGACAGTCCTAGATAAATAGAACATTCCTGGCTGGAGGGCATAATCTATTCCTTTCCTCTATAGCTTTAGGCTGGCCATACACAGTTCGAATCTTGGCCGGTTCAAGAGGAACCTGTCAAGATTCGAACCGTTAATGGGCAGGCTGAATGTACCAAGTTTATCGATTTCTTGTGATTATCGCTAGTGGCTGCTATAGCTGATAGCAATAACCACTGTCTTCTCCCGGCAGGGGCGAAGCACACAGTCCCAGTCATTATGTCACTGTGTCTAAAATAAGGTATGTAAAAAAAAAACAGGAGGGTTTTTTTTAAAAAATGTCATCAGCATGCGCAAAATATAAGCAGATTAAGTTGCAGCTTTAGTGTTACTAAACCCAGGACCCTGCATTCACTATATCTGGTCTTCCACAGTACACAGAACATGGAAATGCAATTATTTTAGTAAATAAAAACTGCTAAATACCTTTATCAGCAGTATATAGCAGTTTTGTGACTTCTATCAGTGTCCGGCTGAGCACTCGTTAAAGCTTGTAGGAAGAGTTTTCATTCTGCTCTGACTGTCCTATGAGTCTGCATGACCCCTTACCTTCTGTCTGGACAGTGCTGATTGTCCCTGTGCTGATCACATGCACCCTCCCTTGCAATACACACCAAACTGAGCATATGCAGAGTGCCACCAAGGCTCTGTTCTATCAGCAGATGGACTGGGGACAGTAAAAGGAGAGGAAGATCAGAGAAGACAGGATCAAACAGCCTTTTTACACAATGCAGAGGATTAACCCCTTAGGTTCCACAGTGAATATAACAAGCATGCTTTACTGCATATACAGACTGGTTTTACTGTTGTGGGTTTAGTAACACTTTAAAGTGATACTAAAGTATCTTTTTAAAAAAATAACAAACATGTTATACTTACCTGCTCTGTGCAGTGGTTTTGCACAGAGCAGCCCGGATCCTCCTTTTCTCTGGTCCCTCTTCTGTGCTTTTGGCCCCTCCCTCTTGTTCAGTAGCCCCCACAGCAAGAAGCTTGCTATGGGAGCACCCCAGCAGAGCCGCAGCTCCTTGTATCTATTCAGACATGGATTTGTGGCCTAACCAACTCTCTCTCCTCATTGCCTCATTGACTTTGATTGATAGCAGCAGGAGCCAATGGCGCTTCGTTGCTCTCTCAGCCAATGATGAGGGAAAGTCTCTTGTGCAACATTGCTTGATAGAGATAGGGTACTGTAAGTATTAGGGGGGCCAAGGAGGGCTGCTGCACACAGAGCACTTTCACCCGTGCCCCCCCCGGTTGGTCACAAGCCCCGCACTTACCCCATCTAGGTTGCAGGCAGCGCTTCCTCTGGGCGGTGGCTTCAACCTGCTTCTCCTCCTCTTCAGCTTCACGGCACCTTCCCCTGCGTCTCCTCCTCCTCGACAGTCAATAGGATCGCTTCTCCTCTTGGCCAAATGGGTCTCAGGACTGGATTACTGATTGGCTGGGAGGAGAATCAGGAAGACAAAAGCGAATATTAATTTGCTAATGTCACACAACTGGGTGGGCTCAGGGTGCAGTGCTCTGCGCCCCGAACTCACCCTCTTTTGAAACCAATTACAGCCCCAGGCTCTAATCATGTGCTTCAAAAAAAAAAAAACCCATTGGAATATTTTCACCTAGCGCCCTGCAGGTAGATTATGGGCCAGAAGCACGGATTAGGGGGACGGCGCCCCTGCGCCCTGTATGGACGGGCCGCCATTGTCTATCTCTCTGAATAAAGTTACACCAGTACAAGATGGATTCTGGTTGGTTGCTTTGGATTACTACATTTACCAATTACTTTTAAAAAATAAGGCTGAGATTCTCCATAAACCATTCAACCATCAAAAGCTGTACCACTTGACTTCAATATCTTTAGTTGTTTATGGTTTTTGTATGCAAGTCTTATAGCATCTTACAGTACAACAGGCTGCATTGTCAAGATACAACACGAGGATAAGGATCCTTATCCAAAAAAAACAAAAAAACAACAGATTTTAAAGTTTCTGTCACATGGCTAAACAAATAAAGATCCCTAATCTTGTGTGAAGCTTTGTGAATTGAACCTTAATGTCCTTTCAGCAAGCTGGCTGTTTGGTTATACTGCAGATATGAAACTCATATGGAGCTTCGAAAAATGATTCATTTCTCAGCATAAGTAATGTCTGGTCTGGCACAAAATAAAAGTCTGGTAACAACAAGCCCTTTCTGGGTGATATTAGTGATATACACAGGCAGAAAATAGTCAACTGAGCAGGAGAAAGTCAAAAGGCTAAGGCAGCAATCTCAATTACAATAAAGATATTAATTTGTTTAACACTGCGTATGATGACATTTGAACAGATCAAGAGATTTAGCTTTTTTTTATGTAGATAATAGCAGCTAAATCCTTTGATTCATGTAGGATTATGTGAGTTTGCTCAGGAAAAGTAAATGCCACATATACTAGACTGAGTCGCCTCTGAATCAAGACACAGTTAATGTAAAGGGTGAATAAAATGTAACAGATGGTTTGATAGAATCTGTACCCTTCTCTTTCAAGTCTCAGGTCTCTTCATGTAGCAACTTTTTCTTTAATTGTATGGATTATTGGCAGCTCAGTGGAGGCTACAAAAGGCTCAGATCAATCTCTGATTTGATGACCCAATATAATTCCTTCATTTAGGACTGTCCGTGGGAGGCAACAATGAACATACCAGATTAAAAATTCTCTGTACCAATTTTTCCTTTAGCTCGTATAGAAAAGGAAAGGAAGTACCTTGCGGGTACAACTCAACACCCAATACATTATAACAGCTTCTGATGCTTCCAATGCTGGATAGTTGTCACCCTGAGAACAAAAGACATGGAGACCTGGCATGGAGACTTGGTCATCCTCATAAGCTTGGGTTCCAACCAGGGGCGGATTGATAACTCATGGGGCCCCCGGGCAATAGGAGATTATGGGGCTCCCAGGCAATCAGAGATTATGGGGCCACACAATATACAATCACACAGTATACACATACATGTACACACGGTATACACAGACAGATGTAAAAAAAACACAGATTTATACATACTGCCCCTGGTTTTACTGAGGCTGGCAACCCTGATGGGGCCCCCTAGTGGCCCAGGGCCCTCGGGCAGTGCCCAAGGGGCTCAATGGTCAGTCCGCCCCTGGTTCCAACTCTATTTATTCTGAAACTTGGCCAATGATGTCTCCACAGTCATACATTTCCATCCCTTCTCTTGAGGAGCAGAGGAAACGATGGACACCATTTTAAAGACATTTCCAACAAGTAGGAAAATTTTTATTTGCAATAATAACCACTTTTGAAAGTTTGGTAATTCTTGTTAGCTTCCTCCAGGGTAGCCCTCAACCTTCCTAGTCTTGCCTTAGCATCACACATGTCGCCGGTCAGCTTCGATCTAAGGTAAGTATTTCATAATGAGCTGGTATGCAATGCATTCTAGCTCATTATGTGTTTGTCTTGCCGGTGTTTTTTGGATGGGTTTACAACCACTTTAAGGTCAGCGCTACATTAAAGTGTTACTAAACCCACAACTGTAAAATCAGTCTGTATAGGCAGGAAAGCATGCTGGTTATACTCACTGTGGAACCTAAGGGGTTAATCCTCTGCATTGTGTAAAAAGGCTGTTTGATCCTGTCTCCTCTGATCATCTCCTTCCACTGACTCCAACATATTTTCTGATATTTACAGAACCAGGGAACAGGCTGGACATGCTCTGTTTTGTATGTATTGCTAGAGAGTTTTTTTTTTTCTTGGGAGAGTGCATGTGATCAGTACAGGACCAATCAGCACTGTCCAAACAGAGGGTCAGGGGTCCTGCATTCTGATAGGATAATCATGGGAGAATAAAAACTCCCCATACAAGCTTTAACCAGACATTGATAGAAGTCAGGAGCCTGCTCTAACTGCTGATGAGAAAAGGTATTTAGCAGTTTATATTTACTAAAATAATTGCATTTCCATGTTCTGTGTACTGTGGGAGACCAGATATAGTGAATACAGGATCCTGGGTTAAGTAACACTTTAATTACACATCTGTGCTAGC